>CM039675.1:335478497-336678497 GCA_022496015.1 Hordeum marinum
TCTAAACGGCGATGCCACAAGAAAGTGGTACTATCATTATCAACTCTACATCTTTTGGCATCAATGTTATGAACATGTGTATCATCACTATCATGATTCAATATGAATAAACCCCTCACATTGGGTGCATGACCGTAAAAGATATTACTCATATAAATAGAACAACCTTTATTCTCTGATTTAAATGAGTAACCGTCTCGCAATAAACAAGATCTAGATATAATGTTCATGCTTAACGCAGGCACTAAATAACAATTATTTAGGTTCATCACTAATCCCGATGGTAATCGAAGAGAGAGCGTGCCGACGGCGATCACATCAACCTTGGAACCATTTCCCACGCGCATCGTCACTTCGTCCTTTGCTAGCCTTCGTTTATTCCGTAGTTCCTGCTTTGAGTTGCAAATATGAGCAACCGAACCGGTATCAAATACCCAGGCACTACTACGAGAGCTAGTAAGGTACACATCAATAACATGTATATCATATATACCTTGTTTGTCGTTGGCCGCCTTCTTGTCAGCCAGGTACTTGGGACAGTTCCGCTTCTAGTGACCGGTTCCCTTGCAATGAAAGCATTCAGTTTATGGCTTCGGTCCATGATTGGGCTTCTTTACAGGAGTAGCAACTGCTTTGCCATCCTTCTTGGTTTTACCCTTCTTGCCCTTGCCCTTGACTTTACCATTTTTCTTGAAACTAGTGGTTTTATTGACCATCAACACTTGATGTTCTTTCTGGATTTCTGACTCAGCTACTTTTAGCATCGCAAATAGCTCGGCGACTGACTTGTTCATCCCGTGCATGTTATAGTTCATCACAAAGCTCTTGTAACTAGGTGGCAGTGATTGAAGAACTCTGTCAGTGATCGCCTCTAGCGGAAGGGAAATTGCCAACTCCGCTAGACGAGTTGATACCCAGACATTCTGAGTATATGTTCACTGATAGACCCGTTCTCCTCCATCTTGCAAGCATAGAACTTATCGGAGGTTTCATACCTCTCGATCCGGGCGTTCTTCTGAAAGATAAACTTCAACTCCCGGAACATCTCATATGCTCCATGACGTTCAAAACGTCTTTGAAGTCCCGGTTCTAAGCCATACAATATTGCACACTGAACTATTGAGTAATCTCCAGTACGTGCCTCCCAAGCGTTCTTAACGTCTTCGGAGGTCATGTCTTCTGGTTGGTCACCAAGCGGTGCATCAAGGACATATGATTTCTGGGAAGCCGTGAGGATAATCCTTAGATTACGGGCCCAGTCAACAAAGTTACTTCCATCATCTTTCAATTTAGCTTTCTCTAGGAACGCATTAAAATTCAGGGGTGCTACTGCGCGAGCCATTGATCTACAACATAAATATGCAAAGTTTACTTAGACTATTGTTCAAGATAATGAGTTTAGTTAATCAAATTACTAAAGCTCCCACTCAAATTGACATCCCTCAGGTGATCTGAGTGTCACATGATCCAAATCCACCAACTCAAGTCCGATCATCACGTGAGTTGAGGTGGCTTCAATGGTGAACATCATTATGTTGATCATATCTACTATATGACTCATGTTCGACCCTTCGGTCTCTTGTGTTCCGAGGCCATGTCTGTACATGCTAGGCTCGTCAAGTTTAACCCGAGTGTTCTGCGCATGCAACACTGGCTTGCACCCGTTGTATGTGAACGTAGAGTCTATCACACCCGATCATCACGTGGTGTCTCAACACGACGAACTTTCGCAACGGTGCACACTCGGGGAGAACACAATTTATCTTGAAATTTAAGTGAGGGATCACCTTATAATGCTACCGTCGTACTAAGCAAAACAAGGTGCATAAAAGGATTAACATCACATGCAACTCATAACTGACATGATATGGCCATGAACTTGTGCTTTAGATCTCCATCTTGAAAGCACCGGCATGATCTCCATCGTCACCGGCAAGACACCATGATCTCAATAATCTTGATCTCCATCAACGTGTCACCATCGGGGTTGTCGCGCCCAACATGCTTCTACTACTATTGCTACCGTTTAGCGATAAAGTAAAGCATTACATAGCGCTTAATGATTGACACGCAGGTCATACAATAATTAAAGACAACCCTATGGCTCCTGCCGGTTGTCGTACTCATCGACATGCAAGTCGTGAAATTCTACACATCACATGATCATCTCATACATCACATATATCACATCATGTAATTGGCCATATCACATCACAACACACCCTGCAAAAACAAGTTAGACGTCCTCTAATTGTTGTTGCATGTTTTACGTGGCTGCTACGGCTTTCTAGCAAGAACGATTCTCACCTACGCATAAACCACAATGGTGATACATAATTTGCTTTTCAACCTTCTCAAGGACCGCTTTTGTTGAATCCGATCCAACTAAAGTGAGAGAAACTGCCACCCGCAAGCCATCTAGGCAACAAGTTGCGTCGAGGGAACCGGTCTCTCGTAAGCGTACGAGTAATGTTGGTCTGGGCTGCTTCATCTCACAATACCGCTGAACCAAAATCTGACCAAGGGAGGAAGCAATCTAAGCATCAACGCCCACAAACCTTTTGTGTTCTACTCGAGATCTCATCTACACATAGACCTAGCTCATGATGCCACTGTTGAGGAACGTTGCATGGGAAACAAAAAAAATCCTACGCACACGTAGATCTATCCATGGTGATGAGCATCTACGAGAGGGAGAGTGGATCTACATACCCTTGTAGATCGCTAAGCGGGACGCGTTAAGAAACGCGGTTGGTGTAGTTGAATGTCTTCGCGATCCAAATCGCCATGCGTCCCGTGATCCAATCACGATCCGTCCCGCGATCCAATCATGATCCGTCCCGCGATCCAATCACGATCAGTCCCACGAACTTGATCACGGTCCTTCCGATCTAGCACCGAACGGACGGCACCTCCGCGTTCAGCACACGTACAGCTTGATGACGATCTCCACTATCTTGATCCAGCAAGAAGGAGTGGAGAGGAAGAAGAGTTCTCCGGCAGCCTGACGACGCTCCGGCGATGGTGGTGGAGCAATTCCGGCAGGGCTTCGCCTAAGCACTGCAGAAAACCGATCTAGAGGAGAAACTATGCACTGGAGGAACGGGTAGCACGTGGCTGAAAATCTAGTGCAAAAACCCTAAAACCTCCAGTATATATAAGAGGAGAGGAGGAGAGGCCTTGGCAAAAGGGCCAAGGCCTCCTTGCTTCGGACGAAGGAGAGAGGGAGAGGTGGAGTCCACCTCCAATCCTAGTAGGACTAGGATTCACCCTATTTTGCCTTTTTCCACTTTTTCTCTTAGGCCTTTTTTCCTCCAGCCGCATGGGCCTCTTGTGGATGTTCCACCAGCCCACTAAGGGCTGGTTTACACCCTCCTACATCCCATGTAGCCTCTTGGGTCGAAATACCCCTCCCGGTGGCCTCCCGGTACACTACCAGCACTCCCGGTACACTACCGATGAGCCCGAAACTTTTCCGGCGACCAAAACAGGACTTCTTATATATGAATCTTTACCTCCGAACCATTCTGGAGCTCCTCATGATGTCCGGGATCTCATCTGGGACTCCGAACAAACTTTGGTCATCACCATACATAACTCTATACTACCGAAACGTCACCAAACCTTAAGTGTGCAGACCCTGCGGGTTCGAGAACTATGTAGACATGACCGAGACACCTCTACGGTCAATAACCAATGGCGGGACCTAGATGTCCACATTGGTTCCTACATATTCTACGAAGATCTTTATCGGTCGAACCTCTATGTCAAGGATTCAGTTAATCCCGTATGATGTTCCCTTTGTTCTTCGGTATGTTACTTGCCCGAGATTCGATCGTCGGTATCTCCATACCTAGTTCAACCTCGTTACTGGCAAGTCTCTTTACTCGTTCCGTAATATAAGACCCTGTAACTAACACTTAGTCACATTGCTTGCAAGGCTTATTGTGATGTTGTATTACCGAGTGGGCCCTGAGATACCTCTCCGTCACACGGAGTAACAAATCCCAGTCTTGATCCATGCCAACTCAACAGACACCCTCGGAGACACCTGTAGAGCACCTTTATAGTCACCCAGTTACGTTGCGACGTTTGATACACACAAGGCATTCCTCCGATATCTGTGATTTGCATGATCTCATGGTCATAGGAACATATACTTGACATGCAGAAAACAGTAGCAATAAACTGACACGATCATTAGCTACGTTTGTAGTTTGGGTCTTGTCCATCACATCATTCTCCTAATGATGTGATCCCGTTATCAAATGAGATATCATGTCCATGGCTAGAAAACCTTAACCATCTTTCGATCAACGAGCTAGTTCACTAGAGGCATACTAGGGACATTGTGTTTGTCTATGTATCCATGTTTCCAATTAATACAATTATAGCATGGATAATAAACGATTATCATGAACAAGGAAATACAATAATAAACACTTTATTTATTGCCTCTAGGGCATATTTCCAACATAAACATGAAAAACTTGTACGTTGGATCTCAAGCAAGAGGAAAAGGATGGTGTCAAGATTGAACCAAAGCATAAAACTCTCTTATTTATCGGTGTTCCCCTTTTATGGGGGGGGGAGCCGCAGCAAGAGAAGCATAATGCTACCACCCAGTAGTAAATCCCCTCAAATCCACATTAATGTGCGTAGGGGTCGGAGGGGTATGGCTATGAAGCCTCATGCGGGGATCGAGATGCCCCCCCCCCCGCCGCGACAGGACACGACTTTGGTGGGGCCCTCGCTCAGTCCCGCACGTCACATCGATTGTGAGGTCAAGGACGCCATGTGGCCAGGTAGACCCGTGGATAAGACAAGTCTGGATTGTCAGGACCAAACCGAATAAGCATCACAATGTTGTGCGGGAATACTACGTGCCAATAGGTCGACTGCATGGGATTTTTTTTCCAGTGAGCAACTCGGCAATATTCTTTCAACACTTTTCATAGATCGTGGTGGTATTGGTTACCTAAGATGCAGTTCGGCATCTGAAGCTTGGCTGCAAAGGGATGTTTTCGTTGATTTCAATAGATGCAACCAAAGTAGACAAGTAGCTGGGGTAATCCGACGGGCTGTCAGCTTGAAAAGGGTTCAGGGGCTATTGACGGTGTCGCGGCTAAGAGGGTTGTCACCACGTCAACTCCCACCGTGTTGGCCCGGGTTGAGGACCCCTTGTCGGTTTCGTCTTGGGCTACATTAAGCAACCCATGATGCATAAAAGTAAGATTCCTACATGATGTACACGACAAGACGTTGGATTCGTGGAGGACTCTACCTCCTCGTATGTAGCCGACTAGGATCTTGTACCCTGGGACTCCCCCCCCCCCTTGGTATCCTATATAAACTGACGTGAATAGCTATATAATCCCTTGATAGTTCACGTGTACTTTGTACACACTCCAACACAATAAAACACAAGAAGGACGTAGGGTTTTTCTCTCCAAGGTGTCTTAACCTGGGTAAAATCATGTGTCTTTATTACCGTCGTCCCAAGACGCGCAACTTAGGATCCCCTACCTAGAAATCTGTCGGACGTAGCTTCGACAAATGTCCAGTACAAGTGTGAAGACACCTGATACGGAGGATGTAACTAGGAGCGAAGACCTGGACGAAAAAGAGCAGGAGGAAGAAGTTTATGCCTCCGCGGGTTAAACTGAATCCCCAAGGCAAAATTAAATGCTCTATAAGTCGATCCAAGGATGTATGTGGTGCGGTCACACAAAAATATTACAAATTTATGTACGAAACGACTAAACTACTGACACATTAATGTTGTAAGTTTGAGAAAGGAAAGCTTAGATGTTTGCATACACGTGTACTAACAAGTTCCATTTTTCAGGCAATTGACAGTAAAAGTGTATGCTAGAAAACGAACGAACGCAAGTTTCACATAATGATCTTGCAAAAAGAGGATGTGACGCATTAGGATTAAGATGAAAATCAGATGAAAGAACCATTGCATAAACATTGTATATTTGATAGATGAACAAGAGCATACACGATGTATGGTTGACGATGGGAAGGGGCATACCATGCATTTGCAATTAACAAAATCTGTGGACAAACTTAAATCGAATTAAGAAAGAATATGCTGAAAGGATTTAGAAAGAAAAACACATATGATCTGAAAAGAAGAGGTGTCACTGGAATAGGGGCACCGAGGAAGAAGAAGGTAAACAATACGAACGTATGAAACACAATTGAAAAGAAGAACCGGTCGAAGATTGAAGAGGACGGAACGTTGAGGAAAATAACGTCGAATAATGGTTGGTGAAGTATTATGATATACCTACCAGGTAAACAATGGATTCTGAGTCTTCGTCTCTTTTCAGGCAATTTCAAGCGAAACAAATATTTAAATCATAACGCACATCAACGGTTGTAGAAGGATGCACATATGCGTGCCCATGCGAATTTCCATGGACCATGATGGATCTAGCTGTGCAGGCCCGTCTCGAAGGTATATACCTCATCTCACTGTCGAGCCATTATACGCAGTAATGCAAACGTCACAGCGAGGCATGATACGGAGGGACCGGTCGATACGCTGGATCGGGAAGGACACCGAGCCCCGGCCCGATCGATGCATTTGCCCACCTCGATCGAGCTACAAGAGATCAATAGCCGAAGAGACCGAAAGGGAAAGCTCGATCCGTACACAGCGACGTCGATCGAGGCACACGCAGAAATCTTCACGATTACTCGCCGAAGGCCGAACAGGTCGCCGGGCCCGTTTTTTCTTCGCCGCGAGTACACAGGACAGACACGAACAGCGCAGCTCACGTTGCGTGATAAATCACAGTCGTCGTCATAGCTCAGCTAGCTTGTAGCATGCGTAATGGTAACACATTGGTTGTATACTGCCCGTGTTTTCCTTTTGCGATGTTAGGTGCGCGCGTGTGCATCGTGTTCTGTTGCATCAGATTTGGTCGATGTGTGCATCGTGTTGTGTTGCATCAGATATGGTCGATGTACCAAGTGGTCAGCTTGGTAAGCTACTGAAAAACAATTGCAATCTGGTCGATGTGTGCATCGTGTTGTGTTGCCTCAGATTTTGGTCCATGTATTCCGGATCTCATGCTTTGTACACCAAACGTGAACACCAAGGGATATCTTCCGAATCGATGTTTTTTCATACTTACTACTCCCCTGCCAAAAGTGACACGTATAGAACAAGTTTAATCTGCATCAGTAAGAACAACTCGCTTTACCATTTGGCATGCATGGTGAAACTCGCCTTTATTATAACCAGTTTAATCGCATCCGAATCAATGTTTTTTCATACTTGTTACGATTTTTTTAAAACACATCTAGATGTGAGATAAGTATATTGCTACGCCTACGGAAAATAGAGAGACAACGTGTAATTTCGTGGTGCACCACAGGGACTTCCACAGAGACCCGACCCACGCCCGCGTCGCTCCTGCGGCGGTTCGGACGGAACCCTAGCCTGCCTCCGCCGCCAACCCCTCCCTGCGCCTCCTCCCCCTTCGTCATCGTTGGAAGATGTCGACGGGCTAGCCCGCTCGGCGGACGGCGGCGACGGGGAGCTCGTTGTGGTGAGGGAGGCTCCACCCTCCCGATCCGATCTTTTCCGTTTCGGCGGCCGACATCTCCCCTGGCGGTGTCTGGCGGCCCCTCGACGACGTGCTCTTGTGGATATGCGGCCTCCTGGAGGTTTATATTAGCGATTAGGTGAGGCGTGAAGCTGGTGATTAGCGTGACCGACCTTACACCAATCTACGATGGCGGTGGCTGCGGGCGCCGTTACACCTTCTTGGAGGCGGCGTCCTGGAGTTCACCTCCTACACACCCTCGGATTCAGTTCTTCGGGTGAAAGCCTATGGCACGGTCGGGTCGGGCGACGGCGTCAGCATCGTCGCTTCCCTCTTGGGGGTGTCGTCTGGAATACCTTTGGATCTCGTTCGTGCTCTCCATGTGCTAGACGCTTACGATGTTGCGGTTGGCAGGTGCTCGACCGACAATGTGGTGGTGTAGTGTCCATTTTGGCGGTGATGCTAGTGTCCAACAGGGTCGTGGTAGGGCTTTGGTTGTCAGTTCTTTCTTGACGTGCTCAACAGGTCTCTTCTACGTATCGTCATGCCGTCACGGAGTCGGAGCTGCCTTGGAGTGCTAGGTGGTGACGATGACAAGTGGCTGGTGGTCTTCGAGGAGGTGTTGGTTGGCGCCAATTCTGCCCAGTTCTCCTGTCTTTTGATGGTCTTCTTAGTCAGAGCTGTCTGGCCCCTACATCATCGGTTGACTGTTTAGCATGGGCCGGCACGGGTTCTAACGTTTGTGGCAACGAGGGCTTCGTTGGCGGAAGTCGATGGTGAAGTCGGAGTCGCTGACTCGTGAAGGAGTGATGACGATGAAGCTTGGTGACTACCTCGACTTTGTGTTTCTTCTCTACGACGTTTTGTAGCTTGTTGTGGGTGGCCAGGTCGGCCGATTTTGCCTTGTGTAGGTTGTTATAACGGTTTTAGTCCGATTTTTTGTTAATTAACTGGGCAACCCTCTTTTTTTTAATGAAATCGAGATCACTAGGGGTAGATTTTCGAAAAAAAACCTACTCCCTGCCAAAAGTGACACGTATGGAACCAGTTTAATCTGCATCAGTAAGAACAACTCGCTTTACCATTTGGCATGCATGGTGAAACTCGCCTTTATTATAACCAATAATGTTTATAGGGATACAAAGTCCTTCGTGGACCGGAAAACCAGACGACCACGAGGAAGAGATGAAGCATATCTAGAGAGCATGTAAGTAGAAGCACGAACGGAGAAGATTACGAGCTAGTAGGAAGACATGAAGCACATCGGAAGCCTTGCTCATCTACTCGAGGCAGTTCCGGGACAATATTCGAGATTGTTTATCTACTCGAGGCAGTCCAGATGGTAAACAGAGATTTCGCTCTCCAAAGATCCTCGAGTAAATATAGTATACACGAGGCACGGTGTGTATAGCGATCCATGTATATGCAGACAACGTGGTCGCTTGAGAGGCCGCGAAGGAGACGATGGTGAGGCCTTGCGCCACGGCGCCCAAAGGTCCCGGGGCGTCCACGTGCCCCTGCCTCCAGCCACACGGCCGCTCGGGTCCCTACCGGGGCCAGAGTTTAATGGCCGATCTTACGTAGTACGCGCCTCCTACGTACTACCGTGCCCTCGGCCCGGGCCGACGCCTCGCGGTGCTATATTATGGCGCCTTGTCTTGCCGCCGTGCGTGGCCGAAGCTAGCTCGTCCCCCGAATAGATCAGGGCAGATCATCGCCCGTCCCCTTGATCTCTCACACCAACTCCTTTTGGACGCGACCGCTGATCGACTACACCCCACCCGCGCGAGCTGCTACTAGCTATAGCTAACTAGCCTCTGCAATATCGCCCACGCGCGCCTGGCCGGCCGGCGACAACGCGGGGTTTGCTCGTCTGTTGGGAGCTAGCGAGGCTCGTAGTATACAAGCGGGGGCATGGGGAGGGCGCCGTGCTGCGAGAAGGTGGGGCTGAAGCGGGGAAGATGGACGGCGGAGGAGGATGACATACTCGCAAACTACATTACCAAGCACGGCGAGGGCTCATGGAGGTCTCTCCCCAAGAATGCAGGTAAAAATGGCATAAGCCCATGCATGTGCGACCTAGAGTATCATGAGTAGTATTTTCTTCGTCTGCAGCAGGAGCTTAATGAATTGAAATTTTCCAGAGAGATTTACTAGGCATGTCATGACTAACATGTATGTTCATCTGTTCCTGCTCCCGTTGTATACAGGGCTACTCAGGTGTGGCAAGAGCTGCCGGCTGCGGTGGATCAACTACCTGAGAGACGGTGTGAGGAGGGGCAACATCTCCAAGGAGGAGGACGACCTCATCGTCAAACTTCACGCCACCCTTGGCAACAGGTAGGAGTTGGTGGATACCAGTCTACACCTGTTTTAGTTTACCTTTCATTCTTAGCGTGCGCTTTAGTTTACCCTTGTAAAAAATAGCAATGTGGCAGCGCTACAGTGTACCAAAGTTTACGTGCATCTCTACTTTCGAACAACTTGCTATGCATAGAATTAATGAGTAATAAAGTTCCACGGGGAATCACAGCCACATGGATCAGTCCAAAAGAGGCAAGTAAAAATAGTACTAGTGCATTGACTACCGAGTCTCTGGCACCCCATGCATGGCTTTGTCACGTGCGTTCAGAAACTGTCAATCGTGAAAATGCCACGATGAAATCGCCTTCGTAAAAGAGCTATGTACGCCGTATGCGTGTACCACAAACTAGACGACATCCGGCTGTTTAGGTCGAGAGTTCAGATATGTATGCTACTATACATAAACTTGTACAACGTCGGACAATTCGGGTTGAGAGTTGAGGCATCACGTCTAATACGCTAGTACTATACATAAATCATGGTGTACTGCTCAGTGATGCTTATATGACTTAGAAAAGCACAGGCAACACTTCGTTTTCTCGTCCGGCGTCGTTTCATGTGCTTTTTCTACTGTGCATAATTTATGATATTGTCTTTCCCGTCAGGTCACTTTAGCTATAGTGTGTTGTCGCTAGTTGCATCCAAACCTATGGTGGAAGGGCATGGCGCGTCTGCAGTCTGATCGCTTCTCTCTATCGCCATAAATGCACCAAAGCTTGTAGCCAACACACGCGCGTCCTGCATGGCGAGCCCGGCCCTCTCTGTCATGTCAAGAAAGGTAGTCAAGCCAAGCTCGGTAATTTGTAGAGCGTGGAGATACACGTAGGGAGATGCATGGTCTGTCAATGCTTGACTATATATTTGTGTCTTCAGTGCCCGCACGTAGTCCCTTTAACTGCAACACAAACTCGCTCATAGTACGTGAAAAACGAAAACTGTTTCTTTCCCTTTCTGTCTAGAAAAAAAAAATACTTGCACGGGACGTGATCGCTGATGTATGCTTTCCCGTGTTGAAACGTATATATAACGCACAAGATAGCTACCGCTAGCAGCTAGCCAGAGTTAGGTCCAATTACTGAGATCTTCAACATATACGTATTCACTAGAAAATATGTTTTTTCACGGGGTCAATTAGAAAATAGTCTCTTTTGTTTTTGTTTACTCCGCACATTAATTTTGACCTAAGTCAAACCTTATAAAGTTTAATCAAGTTTATAAAAACCTAAGTAAACTTTGAACTAACAAATATATATGATATGAAAATATATTCAATGATGATTGCAACATTATTGATTTGGTATTGTGGATGTTAATATTTTTTTGTATAAATTTGGTCAAAGTTTACAAAGTTTGACTCGAAACAAAGATTTAATTTTTTGAAAACACAGAACAAACATAAGCATTCATATATGCGCGCATACACTAATCTTTATGAACACACACCATACCCTATCCTATGAACATTTCCGTGAGACTGAGCCGGCATATCATCTTGAGTTTGACGAAGTCACCACAGACGCCTCGTAGTCGACGGGGACGACTTCTCCCACTGAACTTGCGTTGCCAAAAATCCTGAAATAAATCTAGGAATAATGCAAAGACCTGGATTTAAACCCTGATGGGCTGGGCATGCAACTGTCCTCCTAATCATCCAACCACAGGTTGGTTCGCGACTCGTAACAAAGCTAATATGTGAAGTAAACAAATGAAGAGAGTATAAGAAGTGAAAAAAATAATATTGCTACACAACAAAAATATTCTCGTGTAAATACTAATATTAACTGGTTTCAAATATTACCATTAGATTTTTCGTGGGTACATTTCTATTATTTCTAGTGATTTGTACCTATAAATTTGAAATAATGTTCTAAGAAACATATTGAACCCCACGTTGGTGTCTAGAATGGCATATTTAAGGAAGAAGGGGGTAGATGACTTCAAGGAAAACATATAACAAATATCTCTATCCACTTTCCAACTAAAAAGATCTCTCTTTCTCTAACATTTTTTAGGCTCTCTCTCTCTCTCTCTCTAACTTTGACTACTGATATTTGGAACCAAATGAAAATGATATCGCTAGATGCTTTGTGAAAAATAACCTCAATCTTGGAATCTATAAATAACATACAAACACACACATATGTCTACAGTAAATGTCGAAATTGTATAATGAAAAAAACTAAATGATGTACCACCAATTTTTAACCGAGTTAAAGTTGTTTCAATTGTCAAAATGGATGCGTGTTAGGTCAAGCCAATCCATGATGCCAGTGGAAATTCGCCTCATGTATCTTCACCTGAAAAGAAGATGAGACGCCTTTTTTCGGTTCCCACTGACAAAGTACGGTACAAACTATAATTTCGCCAATTGGGGCATTGTAACCTATCCGCTGTTCACACTGAATCACTCATTTTCTGCCGCCCGAAAAACTCTCAGACCTCGCTCATACATATGTACCTACTCGTAAATGAAGAGTTAAATGTATGAAAGAGCTTAGCAATTATACCCCTCAATGTGTAGGTGTGTATCGTCTCGTTGCTAAGCTTCCTTCATTTATTTACTTCTAGAGGTTATAAACTGTTTTTGTGTAGTAATGCGTAAATCTAGCCTTTATTTCTTCCTGGGTCATCAAGCTCCTCTTTCTTCTCTTATTAATTACTACCTTGCGACATTTTCTTTTTTGCCTAATTGGTAGTCTTAGAATCTGTACGAAGCACTATTCTCCTCAAGCAAGCTAGCTAGGTTGGCGATGCGTATACCTTCACTAATCTGCTTCACCTGCCACGGCGAGGAAACAAGAATCAACAATCAGCTCTCTTGTCAATTAAGTTGTCACGTTCTTCCTGCGAGGGCTAGTTTGCAGTTCTTTATCGTGGCGACTTTTCTCAGACACTCCATCATTATCATGCAAGATATGATGTTTATTTTTTCTTTTGTTTCATTGACGAAATCACGAAAAACATAGCGTCCACTTTCATTGGCTGTCGAATACATCTGGCTCATGAGTCACTGTCCATGGGCCCAACAGGTTTAATGCAGGGCCCACGTGTCTTAAATGTTTTCAACCTTTACGTTGACAAACACCGATGCTGAGAGCTGAGGGGACCCTGAGGTCCAGGGCTCTACTTGGCTCGCTGCAAGCAGATGCCCGTCAAGTGTACGGTGCTGAGCTTTCCGAGCTTTACGACACGCTTCTAGCCCACACCTGATAACGGCACATCAGCGGCCTGCGTCAATGCACTAGTATTAGTAGGGTTAACTAGTTGTAAAAAGAACCTCGTAAAACGTCGCCCTCTCGTGTAGATATGCCCTTTGCTTTTAGCCGTGACATGTAAATATCTCCAGCTGACGAGCATGCATTTTGTCTAACTGACAGGTGGTCCCTGATCGCCAGCCATCTACCAGGACGAACAGACAACGAGATCAAGAACTACTGGAACTCGCATCTCAGCCGGCAGATCCACACCTTCCGGCGGATATACACCACCGTCAGCGACACCGCCATAACCGTCGACGTGAACAAACTTACTGCCGCCGGGAAGCGGCGCGGCGGCCGAACCCCTGGCCAGTCGCCAAGGAGCAGCACAAAGAAGCAGCCAGTGCCTGAACCCGTGCCCAAGGTGATGGTCGAATCTAGCCCGGTTGGCGCCGCATCGTCGGTGACAAGCTCACCTCAGAGCGACGAGGCTAGAAGCGCGGTGGTCGACCCGGACCAGAACCAGCCCAACAACAGCATTAGTGTCAGCCACAACTCTGATGGGCCCTGCAGCGAGGACGGGACGTGGCCCATGGTCATGGACCCTGTAGTAGATCAGGCTAATGTCTTGGAGGCGAACTGTACCGTAGTAGATCAGCAGCAGCAGATGGGGCTCTGGGAAGTGAACAGCTCGATGAATCAGATTGAGATTTTGGAGGACGAGAGAGAGATACAGGCGCTGCTGTCCAGCAGCGTTACAGCAGAGAGTGCGCTTGTTGGCATCGATCCCGAAGGCCTGTCTCAGGTGGACGATCTGTTGGACATGGACTGGGAGGGGTTTGCATCTCATCTATGGGACCAGCCAGCGCAGAATGGCCTGCTCCACGCCGCTGAGCCGCAGGTGGCGACGGGTTCCGAGTCGGACGAGCTCGAGTCGTTCGTCAGTTGGCTCCTCTCCGACGCGTGCTAAGAAGATCCTAGAACGGCAGCGGCGAGCAGCCACCGCCCGTAGCAAAGCAAGTGTCTTTTTTTCTTTGTGGAAAACGATAGCAAAGCAGGTGTCGTGTGTGTGTGTGTATGTGTGCAAGTTTTGGTAGCGTTTGCTAGTTTTCTTGTAAATATTTGTTGGTCTTGTTTATGTACTTTTCCTATTTCATAGAGTTGATGGTAGAGTCGTATATGGCGTGTGAGCGTAGTGGGGATCGGTAGGTTTGTTGTGCAATGCATTTTGTGCATGTACTTTGATGTGGAAGCTCACATGATTGCACCAGCAGCGAAATGAACCTTTGAGTTGAACCGTTCAAGTTTGTCTCGAACCGTACTCTATTTCGATCCAAATAGAGCAAGAGTAACCACCCCCAGTTTCGAGATCAGACTGGGATGGTTACTCTTGCACTAGCGCCTCAACGGTTTGGTACACGTGTGGGTTGAATGCTCTTCATACGAACATCTTCTACAAATAACTTTTACGTACTAATTCATTCTGATGGCAGTTAGCTAAAATAAAATGGCAGTTAGCTAAAATAAAACCAGGGAAATAATTACCGATCAAAACACACTAGTACATAAAAGATTTTGTAGGCAAGAATATGATTTTTGGAAAGGGAATGTTTTGTGTCACTCGGAAAAGGTGTAGTGGATTGTGCTTTGCGTAGATATACTCAAGAGTAGTCCTTTCCGGTCAATTGTTTTCCTTTTTTAACGGGATAGGATCATTACATTTCTCATTTATCAGAGATAGGATGAGAGGAACAGAGTGGCTGCTCTTTAAACGTCTGCACTAGTCAGTGTTCTTGTTATGAACACAACGACGAAAATTTGAGCACGATCATACTTCCTCCGTCCCAAAATAATTGTCTCACTTAAGATAATTATTTTGGGACAGGGAGAGTATGAGTTAAAACCGGGTTAAAACTCTGCATGAATGGTAGCTTTGGTTTTTTGACACGTATAGGACAATAACTTTCGCCCAACCATGGTTTCAGGTTGTCACAACCCAATTTTTTTTGCCAATTTGGGAATGTCAACATTAAATTAGGTTCAATTAAGAAAACAAATTTGCTTTGTCATTGCTTGATCTTAGCCAAGATTTCACTAGGAGTTCATTGATTTGAGTGCATGTGGCTCAATATGTATTGGAAGTATTAAAAAAACTAAATTTCTATTTGGGGTTAATTATAAATCCAAAATTAAGACATAAAAATGCTTGTGAACCTCTGTTCGATATTTTTGGGGTGTTTTTCTTTCATAAATCCCAAATGTTATTTATACTATAAATAAAATTTGGTACTTATATTTAATCCAAATATTATTTAGGGAATAAGTTAATATCCCAAATTAGGGTAACAATTCATATATTTAATTTGCGCTGAAAAATAAGTTTTCGAATCCCAAACTTTCTTTTGAACCTTTGTAAATTTTGAGAAGGACAATTGGAGCATGCTTCTTAAATCAACTTCTAATTCAACTAGAAAATGATAACATAACAAAAAGGGAAATAACAAACGTATTTTTCGAATTAACACGCGATTACTCTTTATTGCTCAATAATATTAAGAGCAATACAATTGATAGGAAGATGCAAAAGCTATAAATGACGACATGTAGATAATCTAATCGCATATTTAACAAGGCTATGAGCCTCCATATTGGATGTTCTTTCCTCGAAGATGGAAGAACAATGTTCGAACTTCATAGCCATAATCCTAATCTCTCGGATGACATGACCACACTTTCCACCATTACATTCGTTTATGTTTGTCACAACCCCTTTGCAATCCGAGGAGAGAATGCACAAGATCAGAGGACAAAGCCATGGCCTCCTGACATGCTAGAGCTTCATGTGTTTGTGGGCCAGTCACTCTTGCAAAAACCAGCACGGAGAACCCCAATTTTCCCTTGGGCATCCCCGAAAAGAGCACTGACAGATCCATGGTTTGAGGACGTGCCCACTGGCCCATCTATTCTCACTTTTACCGTCCCGATCGAAGAAGCCTTCCACCCACACACCCAATAAACTAAGCTAAGTCCCCAACCTATATTTTTTTTCTCCAGCTCAAGCGCATAGCGCGGCAGGCCCACCCATGGCCCATTTGATCAGAACCGGCACAGGCTTGTGAGACGTGGGGGCAATATTTCTCTTGGGCCACCACATAGCTACACATGTTTGCGTCGGACCGTTAGCTCTTTTTGGTTTTGACACGGTTCTAGAACCTTCCCAAACCTATCTTCTTGTGTGTGTTTTCATTTCTGTTTTCTATTCCTTTTCTTCTAGGTTACTTTCTTTCATTTTTGTTTTCTCTTTTTTTCTTTCCGTTTCCTTTTTCACGTTTGCCTTTTCTTTTCTTTTCTTTTATTTTTCATTTGCTTTTCTTATTCATTTATTTCGAAATCATGAACATTTTTCAAATTCACAAACAATTTTTACAAATTCAAGAAAATTTTAAATTCAGAACATTTTTTGAATTCAGGAATATTTTTGTAAAATTGAACATTGTTTTGAACTCCATGAATTGTTGGAATCGAAAAATATTTTTTACAAATTTGGGAACAATTTCCAGAATTCACGAACATTTTTTTTGCTTTGACGTACATTTTGGGATGCATGAATATTTTTGGAATACATGAAGCGTTGACTTTGTTCTATAATTTTCGAACATTGCTGAATTTTGGAACGTATATTAACTTGTTCATGAACATTATTTCGAATTTATGAACATGTTTTGAATTTCATTAACATTTTTAATGCATAAGAACTTTTTGGTTTCCCAAATATTTCTTTTCAAAACCGTGAACATTTTTTGATTATGCAACCAACATTTTCAAAATCAAAACATTTTTTCCCTTTTCCACGAGAAAAAGTTTGTCGCCTTTTAACATACATCTAGTTTTCAAGATCTCGATACAATAATTTCAGCAGTGAAAATGACTCAAGCTTTGGACGAATGGTTTTGTATTTAAAATAAATTCAACATGTATGCAAAATGTTTTGTTATATACGTAAAATGTATATTGTGCATGAAAAAATGTTTAAAATTGTTTCAAGACATGATCGACATTTAATACACACTGTTAACATTTTTAAATACATGATCAACATTCTTTTCATACATATTCTATATTGTTTCTATACAATTTTCAGTTACATGGGGAAATAATTTTTATACATATTTAACTTTTTATAAATCATTAATTAATAAAATTCAAATACACGATCAGCTTTTTTCCTACATATTATATATTTTTTGTATACATGAGATTATTTTCTATACACATTTAATATTTTTTAAATGTTTAACTAAAAATATTCAAATATTTTATGTAAAGTGCTTTTTTAATATATATATTTATAGTATTTGAAGTCTAGATAATTTAGAAAATCAAAATACGTAAAAAATGAGGTTGTGGTATGTGGCCTCGTGGGTCGACCCATCTCATTGTTCCTTAATACGACGCTTCCTTACGTCTCGTTATAAATGAGATAGAGGGGCGCCTCTTCTCAGATCAGTCCGATTTGGAAAATAATATTTGACACATTTTGCCTCAAACAGTTGCCCTTTTGGATGGGTTGGTCAAATTTAGCCAGCTTACTGGACCTATCTGTTTGGTTTTCTACTTGGTTTATAAACATTCTAGAATTTTCGATTTACTTTTCTTTTGTTGTCTTTTTATCACTTTTCTGTGCCTGTATTTTTATTTTTATTTTTCAATTTTTTATTATTCAAAACAGGTTTGGAAAATTCAAAAAGAAAATGTTTGTACTTTCAAAAACTATTCACAATTTAAATAATTGTTCATATTAGAAAAATAAAAATGTTTGAAAATTTAAAGTTTGATCGTACTTTAAAAAAATCAAGAAGGCAATAGGAATAAAATTTGTTCCAAACATTATTAAAGTAGAAACATTTCTGAAAATGCAAACATATTCTGAATTCAGGTAGAATTTTTAAAAATGTGTTTTTAATGCTTTTTCTTGAATTTTTGAAATTTCTTTCTTTTATAAATTTTTAACATGTTTTCAAAAACGAAAACAAGATTTGTGAAAACAAAAAAAAACAGTAAAAAGAAAAACATAAAAAAGGAAATTGACACTATAGAACCTACGCGGTACAGTACCGATGCTGCAATATTCGTCAATGGGCTGCCCAAGACCAACTGCCTTGTGTTCGTGGCATCCGTATTGGAGTTCCCAACTGTTTTAAGTGACGCTCAACGACGTTGCGCCATGTCCCCCCATCTCTTTTGCGCACCTGCATGATGTGTCGCTTACACGCAAGACCTTCCTGGAGGTGTCGTCAACCTTTCATCAATTTCTCCACACGCATGAACTACATGCATCGTAGTCGCCCCACATTGATGGCATGCAAGAAACACTTGTTCATTTAGCAAAATTCATGTAAGTATCCAATTTAATTATCATTCCTAATGAGGAGCATATGGGAGTTTTTTTTACATGGAACTATAGAACAATAGTTTTAAGGTATTATATTAAAATTAAACATATAGAAGTACAAAGGCCGAGTACAAATAAATCCACCCAACACCTTCTCTATGGAAATTACAATACATCATTTGTAGATGTAGATCAATCCAATCTTTGACCTTCTGTGCTTTATCTGTCTTTGCCTAAGATGCACCGTTTGAAGGCACTTTGTCATATAGTGGTTCCATCCTTGACGATGTGGGGGTGCTGATCTAAAAATCTTGTCATTCCTGACTGACAAGGAAGCCCAACATGCCATGATGATGATGTCTAAGGCAATGTATTTGGGTAATTCGGCGCATGTAGCCTGAACCTCATCATAAGTTGAAAGGCCTCTTTTCTAGAAAGGGTGATCCCAAGAATGGAGAATGAAGTTATAAATCCAGAAGAGGTGGACTGAAGTTTCCTCGGTCCCTTCGGCACATACGGCACAATCTTAGCTATCAAGATACATTGTTTTGCGGTGCAACAAATTCCTGGTATTAACTCTATCATAGACCAGCAGCCAGAAAACTATTTCATGTCTTGGTCTGCATGAAGTATTATGTATATGTGGAAAAAATGACGAGCCTTGCAATTTGCCACAAGGCTGATGTGAATTAACTGTTTGAAAACCTGCAACGATTAGTATCGAAGGTGGTTACAAGTGGTAGAAAGTAAAGAGCGTAAAAGTAAAGGGCATAAAAAGTAAAAGACTGGAAATAGACAATTTGATTGACTATAATAGAGAGGTTAGACGCAGAGAAACCTTTTCATGTGATTCTACCTCGTCCATTATACGTTTTGTAGATGGTTAACCCTTGAGTAGTCGAATTCCTCCTTGCAGGAATCGTTATCCTCTATTTTCCTACATCAATGTTGCCATATGCACCATTATTTCAACAATTAAGGTCGTGAGACCCAACTAATGCTTTAAATGTTTTGTATTCTTGTTATCCTCATATCGAATTTGCTTCTCGTAGATATCAACACCTGCCACGTGGAGGTCATAGATTTGTTGAATGATATGTGGTACTTTTGTAGGTCTATAGATCATGTTGATTGCCCTTAAAAATTATAACACACATTGTTTTGGCCACAGATACACAACTTAATAATCAATCACAATAGTAGTTTCACAAATAATGCCATATAGAATGGACACAAAATGAATCTCACCAATCCGCCACATCTCCCACGCCTATGGGGAATTACTCACACATGAGAGCGGAATAATCAATAAACATAGAGATTAAATGAAGATAAATCCCATCGATAATATCACAAAAGATCTACAATAGTATGAATAATTGATCTGATCTCAATCTCTGAAGAAGTACAAATACAATTTCAAACTTTACCTTACAAATTGGCACAACTCTGTTGACGCAAATGTTGTCGATGAGTGAATGAAAGGGGATTCAAGGTCGGCGAAGACCACCAAGTGAAGCTCCACTCTCTTCTTGAGATGTGGAGTTCTCCTCTCTTGTGGAGCCCGGCTGCCTCTGATTGTGTATGCCCCTTCATGAAAGTTGTTTGGATTGACAAGGGGAAGCGGCGGATGGTACGAGCTCTCATGCTCATACAAGACATCTTCTTCTCTCGTATGACAGATGGAGATATCTCGAAAAGGAAACTTGCTCCAAGTACTTGGGTATTGATTGATTTTCTTTTAGAAGTTTATAATCGTGCATACCAAGTAGGAAAACAAGCTTTATTTGTTCTCCAAGGGTTAACATTAACGAAATACCGATAATTGGCAAAACAAAACTAAAAAAACAAAGAAATGCCCATATGAAAATGTAAAAGTATTGAGCCATCAACTCCTCTAAGCTTAATGTGTTGCTCATCCTTGAGCAACTAGGAAATAGAAAGAAATGAATGGAGCTTTACAATTGTGTAGAAAAGGTTTACCATATCACGAAGATAGAATATATTCATTCTCACATATCCCTCAAAGTACTTAAGAGAATACTCGTATTTGAATGATCGTACTTAAACTCCCTGCCTAGCCACTCCGACGTATCTATAATTTTTTATTATTTCATGATGTTATCATACCACTTTTACATATTTTTCGCAACATTTTATATTATTTCTATTTGGACTAACCTATTAACCTAGCGACAAAGGCCAGTTCCTGTTTTCTATTGTTTAGGGGACTTTTACATTTGTGTCCCTAACTCAATCGCCTACTCAGATTTGCCCCTAATTTCAAAGCATGCTCGAATTTCCCCTCTACTATTAGTTGCATTTATAGAAATACCCTTCTGTGTCGTTATCGTCATGTCATAGGGGCTTGACCGTTTTCAGGACGTTTGTTGGACATTTGTGCCCCTCTCTAGATGAGCCACTTACATGCGGCTCCCACTCTTAAAAATATATATATAAAAACTCTCTCTCACCCCTCTATCTCACTTGGAAGTGTACCCCAATGAAAATAATTTAAAAAACACACACTCTCTCTCAACCCCCTCTCTCTTCTGAAGATGGACATGGCCCGTGGCTTCGCCCATGTCCGTCCCCGACGAGGGGGGTACTGACGAGTGATATTTTTACACTCAATTCACCTTTATTTAAACCAAGATGTTTCATCTAAAAGATATATTCACTCCGATAATGCCACAAATGACTAATGAATGCAAATGATTTCACAAAACCTCTCTTTAATGTTTTTCCACGGAAAATAAGCTAAAAGGGGAAGAAATCACGTGGGGGATGGAAAGGAAGGAAAATGCAGGAAGCAAGAATCGACAGAAGGGACCAGCTCAAAGACGGAGCAAAAGATGACATTCCATACAGGTGCAAGCACCCGTATGAGCAGTCGTTTATACCTGAGGTAGCTCGTCTACCTGGACAACTTTTATAAAAGGGGACCCCATCGAAATGTCAACAAAATAACATCATGCACAACAAACAGAACCTATTCATCATCCACAAATCCTGCACCCCATAATTTCCATCTCCGTAGCCATCTCCACCATGACTCTAGTGCTCTTGTATCTAGTTAATACTTGTAATCATGCACCGCCCAAGTCATCCAGTGTAAGACATATCGCAATCAGTCAATCCCAATATGTGTTCTTCAATGTTTTCTTCTTGTGATCTGATCTCCATGTGTGAGTAGTTGGGTATGGTATGGGTTGAGGCATGAGCCTTGCAACCCCATGTATTTGTTGAGGGGTCAATTGAAGTCTTTGACACAACGTCTCGTATGTGTGAAACAAATTTGTTTGATGAAGTGTCTCTTGTCTTGTTCGCGATCTTCATCCCTACACGTACCAAGGGTCATGGAGATCGAGCACCTGTGAGGCTAGAATCAACGAGATTGTGAAGTGTTATACCGAAAACTTGTGATAGTAAGGTTTACACTACTTGGATAAAGCTTATAGATGGAAACTTAGTAGTAGCACGGGAAATGTATGCACCGCTACTGCTACTTAGCAGCAGTGCTGGGCACACACCAGTGCTACATGTATCTATATAGTAGTAGCGTTGGGCGTCAGGCCGGCACTACTGCTAAGTGGTACCATCGTCACCCACCGAGGTTGCCAATAGTAGTAGCATTCTTCCAAAACAAACGCTACTACTATACACTTAGCAGTAGCGCGAGAACAATATGAGCACTACTACTACGGCCAGCCCGGGCCCAGCTCACCGGGCCAGCTTAGCAGTAGCGAGGCTCAATGAAACGTGCTACTGCTAGGTGGGCTAGAAGTAGCGCTGCCCATGGCCCACGCTACTGCTAATTCCACCTTATCTCCAGCCCAGCGTCACTCTCCCTCTCCATCTATCCCGCCTGCTGCTGCCGCCCCCCGTAACCGTCCACGCTGCCGTCGGCGTCCCCGGTATGTCTCCCTCCCACCCTCTCCCTCCATCCCTCCCTTCTCCCTCCCACCCTCTCCCTCTGTCGGTGATATGAATCCATGGTGTAACCCGCTGAAAGCCCATTTGCTCCCTTGGTGGTTTTGGTAATTAATAACAACATATATGTCATTGAACTAATGTTTCCACTAAGCATGTTTTAGGAAAAGTTCAATGATGGGTTGGCAATAGGATTGTGGAATACCCCAAGATGCAAGGAAATAGATTGGCAAAGCTTCAAGCAAGATGAATCTACATTTTACTTTTTGAGAAATCACTTTGAGTCCATAGGAAAGCCAATACTATCAAAAGGGGGTAAGGTACCGTTGGTTAACAAAATGCTCATACGTGCACAAGTGATAGTCACCACATAGAC
Source organism: Hordeum marinum (assembly GCA_022496015.1). NCBI lineage: Eukaryota > Viridiplantae > Streptophyta > Magnoliopsida > Poales > Poaceae > Hordeum > Hordeum marinum. The sequence goes on from CM039675.1 coordinate 335,501,325, forward strand.
CCACAAGCTCTTCCACAAAAAGTCTGTCCAAAGCCAAATATCCAAAATCGGTGCAACCAACACTTTCCACTCAGTGCCACCGATTCTCAGCCTCACACAGACTCAGCAAAACCCTAACCCTTCGGTGCAACCGATTCTGCTTCGGTGCCACCAAGTTTGGGTTGCCAACTACCTCTTACGCAAATTCACAAAATCAGTACAACCAAGTTTATTGAATCGGCGTCACCGAGCTTGGCAATCTGACCATTGGTCACCTTATCGTGCAACCGAGTTTTATGTATTGGTTTCACCGAGATTCAAAAGTTGCTACCTTTGAGGCAACTCGGTACCACCGAGATTAACACATCGGTATCACCGAGTTTGACTTATTAGGTGTAATGGTTGGATTTTTGGAGATGCCTATATATACCCCTCCACCACCACCCACTCGCAAGAAAAGCACTCAGAACAGACCCCCACTCATACCAACTGATTTTCTAAGAGAGAGCCACCTACTCATGTGTTGAGATCATGCCATTCAATTCCAACCATATGAATCTTGATCTCTAGCCTCCCCAAGTTGCTTTCCACCCAATCAATCTCTTCCACCAAAGCCAAATCTGTGAGAGAGTGATTGTGTGTTGAGGAGTCTATCATCTTGAAGCACAAGAGCAAGGAGTTCATTGACATTATTGAGCCTATTACCTTTTGGAGGGTGGTGCCTCCTAGATTGGTTAGGTGTTGCTTGGGAGCCTCCTACTTCGTGTTGTGGAGTGAACCAAGAAGTTTGTAAGGGCAAGGAGATCGCCTACTTCATGAAGATATACCTCGAGTTAGTCTAGTCCTCCGTGGATGTAGGCCATCATGGTATAGTGAAGGTTGCTTCTTCGTGGAACCCGCCATGGGTAGAGACCTCCGTGGACTCTCGCGACCGTTACCCTCCGTGGGTTGAAGACTCCATAAGCGTGGACGTACAATACCACCACCTATCGAAACCACGGGAAAAATCATCTTGTCTTCAAATTGTGTTTGATCTTCCTACCCTTCCTTTGCTTACATGCTTGTTATTACTTTCCACTGCTATACTCGCAGACATGCATGTGTAGGGTGTACTTGACTTTCTGTGAATGCTAAAATCTACCAACACTTAAAATTGGGAACAAATAGATTTTTAATTGGTCAAGTAGTATAATCACCCCCCTCTAGACCTACTTTAGATCCTACAAGTGGTATCAGAGCTTTGGCCTCCATTGCATTGGTTTCACAACCTAGGAGATTGTGGCGTCTAGTGAGAGAAATTATCACCATAGAGGTCCGTACTTTGCTAGTTGGAAGCACAAAATGAAAATGCATCTTCTTGGTCATAACCCTGCCGTTTGGGTTGTTGTTCGTGTTGGATTGCAAGGTGATTTATTCTCGGATGGAAGGGAACCGGATCGCGAAGCGGATGCAGAAGAATTGAAGATGTTGCAATTAAATGCTCAAGCATGTGACATTCTCTTCAACTGTCTATGCCCCGAAGAATTCAAAAAAATCAGCCGTATTGAGAATGCCAAAGAGATTTGGGATACTTAAGTTGATATGCATGAAGGTACCAAATATGTGAGAGAATCCAAGTTGGATGTTCTTCAAAGTCAGCTTGACAAGTTCAAGATGAAGGATGGTGAAAGAGTCTTTGCGATGTACTCTAGGCTAGCTCTCATCACCAATGAGATTGCCGGCTTAGGAAGCAAAGAGATTACCGACAAATTCATCATCAAGAAGATACTTCGAGCCTTGGATGATCGATATGACACCGTATGCACATTGATCCAAATGATGCCCAACTACAAATATCTCAAGCCAACGGAAGTGATTGGAAGGATTGTTGCTCATGAGATGACACTCAAGGACAAGGAAGAGCTTCACCACAAGTCTAGCAGTGCTGACAAGACCACAAGTGATGCTCCCGCTACCTCAAACGACAACCTTGTCACAAATGAAGAGATTAGCCTCATGGTCAAGAAATTCAACAAGTTCTACAAGAATAGAGGCAAAGATCGAAGCTCCAAATCAAGATATGAAGAGAAGAATTCCTCAAGTCGTGACCGAAAATGCTACAATTGTGGGAAGCCCATACACTACTCCAATGAGTGCACGACTCCTTACAAAAGGAAAGAAGAGTCACCAAGAAGACGAAGCTCAAGAGACGAGTCACCTCAAAGAGAGAGAATGAGTAGGGATGATCGTTATGAATGAAGACCCTCAAGGAGAAGTAGGGACTCGGAGAAGAAGGACAAGTACACCAAGAGCTACTCAAGAAGTATACATCAAGCTCATGTTGGTGAATGGGTTTCTGGCTCCGAATCTGACAACCACTCTGAGAGAAGCTATCACTCCAACTCCGACTATAGTCAAGATGAAGGTGTTGCTGGACTTGCACTAGTGATAACCGACTCCTACGACATATTTGATTCACCAAATGAAGGGAGTGGATGTTGATTCATGGCTAAAGGCCCCAAGGTATCACACCCCGAGTATCTTGATTTCAATATTGATGAGGATGACTTGTTAATTGAATATGACTTGCTATTTAACAATCTAGTAATGTTAGTCAAGATGAAGTGGCTAGTAATCACTCTAGTCTAGATAAGTTGTGTGATGATGATAAGTTGGAAATAGAACGACTAACTCAAGAACTAAACACTCTTAAGTTAGCTCATGAGTCTAGTCTACAAGATCATAGAGAGCTTGAAAGGACACATGAGAAGCTCCGCTTCGAGAAGCTCAACTTAGAGCAAGAGCATGAGTTCCTTAAAGCTATCAACGACGACCTTCAAAAGAAGACGTCCTCTTATCTAGCCAAACGACTTCTCTTGTCTATGTTCATGCCACACGTTAAGACTAATCAAACTAGTAACAAAGGCAAGAAAGGTTCTTCAACTAGTAGCAATAAAAATGACAAATCCAATGATATTGCTTCTAGTAGTTCTATTGACCCCACTAACTCGTCTCTTAGCCAAGTTACACTTGAGCAAGAAAATGAAATTTTGAAAGGGATTATAGAGAAAGGTATCTACAATATTCTTGTCGGGTGCAAACAATTTGAGGAGATTGTACGCAAACACAGAGGATATCGGAAGAAGGTCAATACCCCAATCCCAAGTTTGTTCCTCAAAAGGAGAAGTATGAAAATACTCTCCCCAAGTTAACAAAATATCAAGATGACCTTCCACCACAAGACCCCAAGCTCAAGGGCAAGAACAAGCTTCAAGAGGACATTAACTCATATGAAGATGAATCCCAAGCTTTGGTGAAGTGGGTTCCCAAGACTACTACAAGCTCAACTTCTACAAGTGCTACTTCAACAACAAGGATCCCCATGAACTTGATGTGGGTCCCCAAGAACAAGAACTAGATAAGTTCTTGAGGGGTGACTCCACCAATGAAATCCAGTCCTATTCATTATTGGAAAGAACTAGTTGCAATAAACATCAACATCATGCAATAGTTCATGGAGTCACAAATTCCCTCAAAGGTAAGCAATGGACACGGTAATCAACAAATCAATGGACATCATCATGTATGCTTTGCACTCCATGTCCATATATATCCTTGTATTTGACTCTTGTGTGTTGGTACTAACCCATGTAGGTGAGAAGAGTAATGAAACAACAAGGATGCTCCCAACTCATGGTGATCTTCAACAACTTTGAGCATCCACCACTACTTCACCTCCATGAAGTCTTCATCGACAAAAACCAAGGTTACTTTATCCCTCCTATGGGGGGATGTCACATAAAGGGGGATATTTACTCTAAGAATTGAGTCAAAGCATCTCATAGCATGTGACAACATTAAACGCTTTATGTAAAAGTGGTAACCCCACTTGTGCTTAAACGATGAGTATGACCTATGATCAAGTATTGTTACTTGGCTCCTAAGTTAATATACTCATATATAGATGACTCCGTCATCGCCAAAATGCTTCTTATATTCTAGTGTGTTTGTACATGTTTACCATGTTTTCTTTTGACATCTTATTGTGTGAGCATGTTGGTCTGCATTTATTTACTCATTCGAGGACATCCAATTGTTGCTATTGGCTTTTGATTTTTCATTTGCCAATTGTATGTAAAAGAATGCCTAGGACCACTCCTCTAGATATTTATGCTTTCTCATCTCATGTTCTATTCATGCTACATCACAAAATTTGAACAAGTAATTTTTGATCTCTCTATGTGAGGAGCAGTTGGAGTTCCGTATCGACAAAGCACTGACCATTAAAACCTCCCAAGTGTATCTCGGTGGAACCAACTCAAAAATCTCGGTCTCATCGAATGCCTAGGGTTGGCCTGGTTTTCAATCTCGGTAGTACCGATTCCATATTCTCGGTTACACTGAGTTCCCCTGTCAGCTGACAGTTGAGAAACTCGGTGACATCAAAAATTTAGAATCGGTGTCACCAATGGCGAGGGGTATATATGTTGACCCGGCACTTTGAAATTCAATCCTCAAACCATCGCGCCTCAAAACCCTAAGCTACCAAAAAGGACCCCCTGGTCATCGCCGTTGTCTTCCAAAGCGCCTCCGTCGTTGGAAGTCCACACCGTCGACGGAATCTTCACCCCCGTCGCCTCCGTAGCGAAGTCGTCACCAAGCTAGGATACGATTTAGATCCCTTCATCTGCTCCCCTATCCGATTCTTGCACATTAGGTTTTTCCATCAATAGGCCACCATTTGAGATCGATCTGTCCACGAGAAATTCCATTAGAATAGCGAACGATCGATTTTCTAGGGTTTGCCGTCCGCCCGATGAAACTCGGTGGAACCGAAGGAAACAAATCGGTGTCACCGATTTGACCTCTGTGGTGCTAAGAACGATCTTGGTGAAACTGAGTACTCTTTTTATGTCTCATCAAAAGGAGTGCCAATTTCTGTTAAAGAGAAAGTCAGTCTCGGTAGCACCGAAAATTTTGCTTCGGCTATACCGATTTTCATGTGACAGAATGCAAACCTGGAGAATCTTTTGTTCAAATTTTTCAAAAACTCTGCATTTTGCGACGACTTATCCTATTTCACTCTTCTATACTCTATTCATAGGGGCGGATATGTCAGATGATGAGGACAGCCAGAACTTGCAGGAGCAGAACATTGACATGAGTTCAGGCACTTGCCCCGGGTCTAGCTCATTTTTAGATCCAGGCACCCCTAGTTCACACGGGTTGCCCAAGGCTGCTACTAGGACCAGGAAGAGACTGAATTCAAATGAGGAGGATTCGGACTTTGTGTCATAGGAGGTTCTTGTTGGGGAACGTCGCATGGGAAACAAAAATTTTCCTACGCACACGCAAACCTATCCATGGTGATGAGCATCTACGAGAGGGAGAGTGGATCTACATACCCTTGTAGATTGCCAAGCGGGAAGCATTAAGAAACGCGGTTGGTGTAGTCGAACATCTTCACGATCCAAATCGCCAAGCGTCCCGCGATCTCATCACGATCCGTCCCGCGATCCAATCACGATCCGTCCTATGAACTCATCATGATCCGTCCCGCGATCTCATCACGATCTGTCCCGCGAACTCATCACGATCTGTTCCGCGATCTCATCATGAACCGTCTCGCGATCTCGATCACGGTCCTTCCGATCTAGCGCCGAACGGACGGCACCTCCGCGTTCAGCACACGTGCAGCTTGATGACGATCTCCACCGTCTTGATCCAGCAAGAGGAGGTGGAGAGGAGAGAGAGTTCACTGGCAGCGTGACGGCGCTCCGGTAATGATGGTGGAGTGATTCCGGCAGGGCTTCGCCTAAGCGCTGCGGAAAACCGATCTAGAGGAGAAACTGTGCACCGGTGAAACGGGTAGCATGTGGCCGGAAATTCTGTCCAAAAACCACCCAATCCACTAGTATATATAGGAGGAGAGGAGAGGAGAGGCAGCCAAGGCCTTTGGGTCGGCCGAAATAGGAGGTGGGAAGCAATCCTACTTCACCTCCAATCCTAGTTGGAGTAGGATTGCCTCCTATTGGCTGATTTTCCACTTTTTGCTTTAGGACTTTCTCTCCTGCGCCATGGGCCTTTGTGGATGTTTTACCAGCCTACTAAGGGCTGGTTATTATTCTCCCACAGCCCATGGACCTCTTGGGGTCGAAATACCCCTCCCGGAGGCCTCCCGGTACACTACCGACACTCCCGGTACACTACCGATGAGCCCGAAACTTTTCCAGAAACCAAACTGGGACTTCCTATATATGAATCTTTACCTCCGGACCATTCCGGAGCTCCTCGTGACGTCCGGGATCTCATCCGGGACTCCGAACAAACTTCGGTCACCACCATACATAACTCTACACTACCGAAACGTCACCGAACCTTAAGTGTGCAGACCCTGCGGGTTCGAGAACTATGTAGACATGACCGAGACACCTCTACGGTCAATAACCAATGGCAGGACCTGGACGTCCACATTGGTTCCTACATATTCTACTAAGATCTTTATCGGTCGAACCGCTATGTCAAGGATTCAGTTAATCCCGTATAACGTTCCCTTTGTTCTTCGGTATGTTACTTGCCCGAGATTCGATCGTCGGTATCTCCATACCTAGTTCAACCTCGTTACTGGCAAGTCTCTTTACTCGTTCCGTAATACAAGATCCTATGACTAACACTTAGCCACATTGCTTGCAAGGCTTGTTGTGATGTTGTATTACCGAGTGGGCCCTGAGATACCTCTCCGTCACACAGAGTAACAAATCCAGTCTCGATCCATGCCAACTCAACAGACACCATCGGAGATACTTTTAGAGCACCTTTATAGTCACCCAGTTACGTTGCGACGTTTGATACACACAAGGCACTCCTCCGATATCCGTGAGTTGCATGATCTCATGGTCATAGGAACATATACTTGACATGCAGAAAAAAGGAGCAACAAACTGACACGATCATATGCTATGTTTGTAGTTTGGGTCTTATCCATCACATCATTCTCCTAATGATGTGATGCCATTATCAAATGACATCTCATGTCCATGGCTAGGAGACCTTAACCATCCTTTGATCAACGAGCTAGTCCATTAGAGGCATATTAGGGACATGGTTTTGTCTATGTATCCACACATGCATTTAAGTCTCCGATCAATACAATTATAGCATGGATAATAAACGATTATCATGAACAAGGAAACATGATAATAACTAATTTATTATTGCCTCTAGGGCATATTTCCAACAGTCTCCCACTTGCACTAGAGTCAATAATCTAGTTCACATCACCATGTGATTCGCATTGTTATGAATCTAACACCCAATGAGTTCTGGGGCTCGATCATGCTTTGCATGTGAGAAAGGTCTTATAGTCAACGGGTCTGCGATATTCAGATCCGTGTGTACTTTGCAAATCTCTATGTCAAACCGTAAACACTGCTACCACACTCCACTTGGTACTATTTCCAAATGGCTGCTCCACTATACGTATCCAGATTGCTACTACGAGTCATCCGGATTAGTGTTAAAGCTTGTATCGACGTAACTCCTTACGACGAACTCTTCATCACCTCCATAATCGAGAAACATCTCCTCAGTCTCTTAGTTACTGAGGATAATCTTGACCGCTGTCCAGTGATCCACTCCTGGTTCATTCTTGTACCCCCTGACGGACTCATGGCAAGGCACACACAGGTGCGGTACACAGCATGGCATAATATAGAGCCTATGGCTAAGGCATAGGGGACGACGTTCGTCCTTTCTCTTTCGTCTGCCGTTGTCGAGCTTTGAGTCTCACTCAACTTTCACACCTTACAAATCAGGCGAGAACTCTTTCTCTGACTGATCCATTTTGAACTCTTTCAAAATCTTGTCAAGGTATGCACTCATTGAAAGTCTCATCGAGCATCTTGATCTATCTCCATAGATTTTTATGCTCAACAATTAGGTAGCTTCATCCAGGTCTTCCTTTGAAAATCACTTTCCAAATAACCGTTTCATGCTTTCTAGAAACTCTACATTATTTCTGATCAACAATATGTCATCCACATATACTTATGAGAAATTCAATAGTGCTCCCACTCACTTTATTGCAAATACAAGTTTCTCGTAAACTTTGTATAAACATCAAAACTTTGATCACGTCATCAAAGCGTATATTCCAACTCCGAGATGCTTGCTTCAGTCCATGGAAGGATCACCGAAGCTTGCACACCTTTTAGCATCCTTAGGCCTGACAAAACCTTCTGGTTGTATCACATACAACCTTTCCTCAAGTAAACCGTTAAGGAAACGATGTTTTGACATCCATCTGCCAGATTTCATAATTGAAAACACAGCAACTGCTAACATAATTCCAATAGAATTTAGCACCACTATGAGTGAGAAAGTCTCATCGTTGTCAACTCCTTGAACTTGTCACAAACATCTTTGCAACAAGTCGAGCTTTACAAATAGTGACATTCACCATAAGTGTCTGTCTTCATTTTAAAGATCCATTTGTACTCAATGACCTGCCATCCAACGAGCAAGTCTACCAAAGTCTACACTTGGTTTTCATACATGGATCCTATCTCGGATTTCATGGCCTCTAACCATTTGTCGGAATCCGGGCCCATCATCGCTTCTGCATAGCTCGTACGTTCATCGTTGTCCAACAGCATGATCTCCAAGACAGAGTTGTCGTACCACTTAGGAGCAGTACACATCCTTGTCGACCTACGAAGTTCGATAGTAACTTGATCCTGAAGCTTCATGATCATCATCATTAATTTCCTCTTCAACTAATGTAGGCTTCACAGAAACATCTTTCTTCGCTGCGCTACTCTTTGGTTGAACAAAGGTTTAACAACCTCATCAAGTTCTATCTTCCTCCCACTCAATTCTTTCGAGAGAAACATTTCCTCGAGAAAGGATCCGTTTAAGCAACAAACACTTTGCACTAGGATTTGAGATTGAAGGTTCACCCAACTGATCTTAGGGTATTCTATGAAGATGCAATTTGTCCGCCTTGGGTTCGACCTCATTAGGTGAAAACATTTTCCACACAAGTGTCACATCCCCAAATATTAAGAAATGACAGCTTAGGTTTCTATCAAACCATAATTCACATGGTTTCATCTCAACGGATTTAGATGGTGCCCTATTTAAAGTGAATGTAGTTGTCTCTAATGCATAACCCCAAAATTATAGTAGTAAAACGACAAGAGACATCATAGCACGCACCATGTCCAATAGAGCATAACTATGATGTTCGGACACACCATCACACTATGGTGTTCCAGGTGGCATTTAGTTGTGAAACAACTTTCACATTGTCTTAAGTTGTATGCCAAACTCGTGACTCAGATATTCACCTCCACGATCATATCGCAGTCATTTTTATCTTCTTGTCACGATGATCTTTAAACTTCACTCTGAATTTGCTTGAACCTTTCAAACGATTCAGACTTGTGTTTCATTAAGTAAATATACACTATATCTACTCAAATCATCAGTGAAGGTAAGAAAATAACGATATCCACTGCACGCTACAAGACTCACTAGATTGCATACATCAAACTGTATCATTTCCAATGAATCACTTGCCTGCTCCATCCAACGGGGTCCTTTAGTCATCTTGCCCAAGAGGCATGGTCCGCATGTCTCAACCGAATCGAAATCGAATGAGTCCAAATATCCATCAGCATGGAGTTTCTACACGCGCTTTATACCAATATGACATTTAGCGGCAGTGCCACAAGTATGTGGTACTATCATTATTAACTTTGTATCTTTTGACATCAATGTTATGAACATGTGTAATACTACGATCAAGATTTGAACAAACCATTCTCACTGGGTGCATGACCATTGAAGGTATTATTCATGTAAACAGAATAACCATTATTCTCTAACTTAAATGAATAACCGTATTGCAATAAACATGATCTAATAATGTTCATGCTCAACGCAAAACACCAAATAACATTTATTTAGGTTCGTCACTAATCCTGAAGGTAGAGAGAGCGTGCGATGTTGATCACATCAACCTTGGAAACACTTCCAACACATATCGTCACCTCACCCTTAGCTAGTTCTCCGTTTTATTCCGTAGCTTTTATTTCGAGTTACTAACATTTAGCAACCGAACCGGTATCCAATACCCAGGTGCTACTAAGAGTACTAGCAAGGTACACATTAGTAACTCGTATATCAAATATACTTCTATCAATGTTGCCAGCCTTCTTATCTACCAAGTATCTAGGGTTGTTCCGCTTCAGCGACCGCTCACCTCATAACAGAAGCACTTAGTCTCGGGTTTGAGTTCAACTTTGGGTTGCTTCACTGGAGCAGCAATTGACTTGCTATCCATGAAGTTTCCCTCCCTGATCTTGCCCTTCTTGAAACTAGTGGTTTGATTAACCATCAACACTTGTCGCTCCTTCTTGATTTCTACCTTTGCGGTGTCAAACATCGCGAACAGCTCAGGGATCAACATTTCTTTCCCTGGCACTTTATAGTTCATCACCAAGTTCTAGTAGCTCAGTGACAGTGGCTTGGAGAACTACATCAATCACTATCTTATCTGGAAGATCAACTCCCACTCGATTCAAGCGATTGTAGTACCCAGACAGTCTGAGCACATGCTCAACAATTGAGCTATTCTCTTTCATCTTGCAGGCAAAGAATCTCGTTGGAGATCCTATATCTCGCAACTCGGGCACGAGCCTGAGATCACAATCTCAGCTCTTAGAACATCTCATATGTTCCGTGACGTTCAAAACGTTTCGGAGCCTCAATTCTAAGCCGTAATGCATGACGCACTAAACTATCAAGTAGTCATCGAAACGTGCCTGTCAGATGTTCACAACATCTACAGACGACGCTAGATGGGGTGGCGCACCGAGCAGTGCATTAAGGACATAAGCCTTCTGTGCACCAATGAGGACAATCCTTAGATCACGGACCCAGTCCGCAATTTTGCTACCAACATCTTTCAATTCTATTTCTCTAGGAACATATAAAAATACAAGGGAGCTACAGCGCGAGCTAGTAATCTACAACATAATTTGCAAAGACACTTTGACTATGTTCATGATAATGAGTTCAATTAATCATATTACTTAAGAACTCCCACTCAAATTGACATCCCTCGGGTCATTCGAGTGATACATGATCCAAATTCACCAACTCAAGTCCGATCATCACGTGAGTTAAGGTGGCTTCAATGGTGAACATCATTATGTTGATAATATCCACTATATGACTCATGCTCGACCTTTCGGTCTCTTGTGTTCCGAGGCCATGTCTGTACATGCTAGGCTCGTCAAGTTTAACCCGAGTGTTCTGCGCGTGCAAATCTGGCTTGCACCCGTTGTATGTGAACGTAGAGTCTATCACACCCGATCATCACGTGGTGTCTCAACACGACGAACTTTCGCAACGGTGCACACTCGGGGAGAACACAGTTCATCTTGAAATTCAAGTGAGGGATCACCTTATAATGCTACCGCCGTACTAAGCAAAACAAGGTGCATAAAGGATTAACATCTCATGCAATTCATAAGTGACATGATATGGCCATGAACTTGTGTTTAAGATCTCCATCTTCGAAACACCGACATGATCTCCATCATCACCGGCACAACACCATGATCTCCATCATCTTGATCTCCATCAATGTGTTGCCATTGGGGTTGTGGCGCCAGCCCTGCTTCTACTTCTATTGCTACCGCTTAGCGATAAAGTAAAGCATTACATAGCGCTTAATGATTGACACGCAGGTCATACAATAATTAAAGACAACCCTATGGCTCCTGCCGGTTGCCGTACTCAACGACATGCAAGTCGTGAAATTCTATACATCACATGATCATCTCATACATCACATATATCTCATCATGTAATTGGCCATATCACATCACAACATACCCTGCAAAAACAAGTTAGACGTCCTCTAATTGTTGTTGCATGTTTTACGTGGCTGCTACGGGTATCTAGCAAGAACGTTTCTCACCTACGCATAAACCACAACGGTGATACATAGATTGCTTTTCAACCTTCTCAAGGACCGCCTTTGTCGGATCCGATCCAACTAAAGTGAGAGAAACTGTCACTCGCAAGCCATCTAAGCAAGAAGTTGCGTCGAGGGAACCGGTCTCTCGTAAGCGTACGAGTAATGTTGGTCCGGGCCGCTTCATCTCACGATCCCGCTGAACCAAAATCCGACCAAGGGAGGAAGCAATCTAAGCATCAACGCCCACAAACCTTTTGTGTTCTACTCGAGATCTCATCGAACCATCAACCTAGCTCATGATGCCACTGTTGGGGAACGTCACATGGGAAACAAAAATTTTCCTACGCAGACGCAAACCTATCCATGGTGATGAGCATCTACAAGAGGGAGAGTGGATCTACATACCCTTGTAGATCGCCAAGCGGGAAGCGTTAAGAAACGCGGTTGGTGTAGTCGAACATCTTCGCGATCCAAATCGCCAAGCGTCCCGCGATCTCATCACGATCCGTCCCGCGATCCAATCACGATCCGTCCCGTGAACTCATCACGATCCGTCCCGCGATCTCATCACGATCCGTCTCACGATCTTGATCACGATCTGTCCCGCAAACTCATCACGATCCGTTCCGCGATCTCATCATGAACCGTCTCGCAATCTCGATCACGGTCCTTCCGATCTAGCGCCGAACGGACGGCACCTCCGCGTTCAGCACACGTGCAGCTTGATGACGATCTCCACCGTCTTGATCCAACAAGAGGAGGTGGAGAGGAGAGAGAGTTCACCGGCAGCGTGACGGTGCTCCGGTGATGGTGGTGGAGTGATTCCGGCAGGGCTTCGCGTATAACGTTCCCTTTGTTCTTCGGTATGTTACTTGCCCGAGATTCGATCGTCGGTATCTCCATACCTAGTTCAACCTCGTTACCGGCAAGTCTCTTTACTCGTTCCGTAATACAAGATCCTGTGACTAACACTTAGCCACATTGCTTGCAAGGCTTGTTGTGATGTTGTATTACCGAGTGGGCCCTGAGATACCTCTCCGTCAAACGGAGTAACAAATCCCAGTCTCGATCCATGCCAACTCAACAGACACCATCAGAGATACCTGTAGAGCACCTTTATAGTCACCCAGTTACGTTGCGACGTTTGATACACACAAGGCACTCCTCCGATATCTGTGAGTTGCATGATCTCATGGTCATAGGAACATATACTTGACATGCAGAAAATAGTAGCAACAAACTGACACGATCATATGCTATGTTTGTAGTTTGGGTCTTATCCATCACATCATTCTCCTAATGATGTGATCCCGTTATCAAATGACATCTCATGTCCATGTCTAGGAGACCTTAACCATCCTTTGATCAACGAGCTAGTCCATTAGAGGCATACTAGGGACATGGTTTTGTCTATGTATCCAGACATGCATTTAAGTCTCCGATCAATACAATTATAGCATGGATAATAAACGATTATCATGAACAAGGAAATATGATAATAACTAATTTATTATTGCCTCTAGGGCATATTTCCAACAGTTCTTGCTAAGAAGCAAGACAAGGGTGCCAAGAAGTCAGCCAATGAGGCCACCTCTTCCAGGAGGATAGTCAGCAAGGTATATGCGCCTCTAGAGACTATGAGAGCACCTGAGACTGCTACGGCTACCATGACCATTGAGCCCCCAACGAAGTCATTTCCTAATAAGGTAGGAGAGAAAAAACTAGGAAAAGGATCATACGTGTTGTTGGCATGCCTACCTCAATGTTTGAGGACCCTGAGGAGGCTGCTGGTGCTGCTGAGTAGGAGGAGGAAGAAGAGCATGTTGTCAAGGCCCCTCCCAAGAAGAAGCAGAAGAAGCTATCGGCAGATGCTATGCCAAAGAAAGGTCCCTCCAAGAGCACCAAGTATGCACCCAAGAAGGTTGCTGCTGAGAAGTCCAAGAGGGCTACCAGAGACATTCCATCTTCTGAGAAGAACAAGGGATCTACCAAGTATGGACATGAAGAAGGATATCAAAGGCACACTGGACAATCAGAAAAGTCTTGTGAACATCTTTGATGATAGAGTCAAGACCCTCAATGACAAGGTGGTTGGGCTGACCAAGACCGTGAACGGGCTCAAGAAGGATGTAGATGAAGCTCCTATCCATCGCACCTCTTTAGAGTCTCATTCTGATGATGATGAGGATTGTGCACCTGTGAGGACGACTACCCAGTTCACGACTCAGTCCAGGACACCTACCGTACCAGCTCCGGAGATGGGACTTTCATCGTCTGCACCAGCTACAGTGACTTCAGCTCCATCAGCTCCTCTAGTGCCACCAGTTGCTACTCCGACTCCATCCATGACATCTGGAGAGGTCTTCGCCAACGCAGTTCTCTCAACTCCGACATCAACCACCGGAGGATATTGGCCCCAGAAGGACGATTAGCTATATCTCTTTGAACTTTTTGGTAACTTTTTGCCAAAGGGGGAGAAGTTGTATATAGATCTTTAGGCTTCGAGTGAGAGAGCGTTCGGTTTTTATTGATATTTCAAAAACATTTAGTCTTTTGGTTTGGATGTGTTATACTTTTATTCATGTTTCATCATGTGCTTTAATGTGTGTTGCTACTATTTCCTATCCTTTTGATGGTTATGAGATGATCATTCACTTTGCTTGATGTGTTGTGCTATGATATTAACTCTTATTACTCTCACACACCACCAACTTGTATGTGACATGGAAGAAGTGCCCCATGTACCTAATCGATTGTGCATTTGCATTCAAACGCAAATTTTAAAATAATGCACAAATTTAGGGGGAGATCTTGCTTATCACATACTTCTCAAAGCAACGATTATATTCACTGATTATATCATATGTCAAAGCTCTGATCTATATGTTGTCATCAATTACCAAAAAGGGGGAGATTGAAAGCACATTTGCTCCCTTGATCATTTTGGTAATTAATAACAACATATATGTCATTGAACTAATGTTTCCACTAAGCATGTTTCAGGAAAAGTTTAATGATGGGTTGGCAAAAGGATTGTGGAATACCCCAAGATGCAAGGAAATAGATTGGAAAAGCTTCAAGCAAGAGGACTCTACATTTTACTTTGTGAGAAATCACTTTGAGTCCATAGGAAAGCCAATACTATCAAAAGGGGGTAAGGTACTGTTGGTGAACAAAATGCTCATACGTGCACAAGTGATTGTCACCACATACACCCACAAGCTCTTTCACAAAAAGTCTGTCCAAAACCAAATATCCAAAATCGTTGCAACCAACACTTTCCACTCGGTACCACCGATTCTCATCCACAAAGTGACTCAGCAAAACCCTAACCCTTCGGTGCAACCGATTCTGCTTCGGTGCAACCAAGTTTGGGTTGCCAACTTCCTTTTGCGCCAATTCACAAAATCGGTACCACCGAATTTGTTGAATCAGCGTCATCGAGTTTGGCAATCTGACCGTTGGTCACCTTATCGGTGCAACCAAGTTTTATGTATTGGTCTCACCCAGATTCAAAAGTTGCTATCTCTGTGGCAACTCGGTACCACCGAGATTAACACATCGATGTCACCGAGTCTGACTTATTAGGTGTAATGGTTGGATTTTTGGAGATGCCTATATATACCCCTCCACCACCAGCAACTCGCAAGAAAAGCACTCAGAACAGATCCCCACTCATACCAACTGATTTTCTGAGAGAGAGCCACCTACTCATGTGTTGAGATCATGCCATTCCATTCCAACTATATGAATCTTGATCTCTAGACTTCCCAAGTTGCTTTCCACCCAATCAATCTCTTCCACCAAAGCCAAATCTATGAGAGAGTGATTGTGTGTTGAGGAGTCTATCATCTTGAAGCACAAGAGCAAGGAGTTCATCGACTATTGAGCCTATTACCTTTTGGAGGGTGGTGTCTCCTAGATTGGTTAGGTGTCACTTGGGAGCCTCCTACTTCGTGTTGTGGAGTGAACCAAGAAGTTTGTAAGGGCAAGGATATTGCCTACTTTGTGAAGATCTACCCCGAGTTAGGCTAGTCCTCCATGGACGTAGGCCATCACGGTATAGTCAAGGTTGCTTCTTCGTGGAACCCTCCTTGGGTAGAGTCCTTCGTGGACTCTTGCGATCGTTACCCTCCATGGGTTGAAGACTCCATAAATGTGGACGTACAATAGCACCACCTATTGGAACCACGGGAAAATCATCGTGTCTTCAAATTGTGTTTGATCTTCCTACCCTTACTTTGCCTACATGCTTGTTATTACTTTCCGCTACTATACTCGTAGACATGCATGTGTAGGGTGTACTTGACTTGCTATGAATGCTAAAATCTGCCAACACTTAAAATTGGGAAGAAGTAGATTTTTAACTGGTCAAGTAGTCTAATCACCCCCCTCTAGACCTATTTTTGATCCTACACCCACCTATTGGGCTGGGTCAGCATAATGGCGGATTATATGTTATACTCAAGATGGGTTGTGCCATGGATAATAAGGCAAGCAAGACGACTTACCAAATAGACTGCCTAGCAGCCCAACACGTGAAGATGGCGACTCATGGCCCATAAGGTAAAATACGCCAAAGAATTTCCTTACTTGAAAGACAAGATACGGTAGAGTTGCAATAGGTCACAAGTCATAACATGACCCAGACTCTTGTAAACCCAGGGGCCTCGACATGTATATAAAGGCGATCCCTTAAGGTTAATAGACTAGGTTAGAAACTCTCGAAAGATAGGTTAGCGATTCCACACCCTTGCAATCGAGATCACCATCAATATAGACACCAAAGCAGGATGTAGGGTTTTATCTCCATTGGAGGGGACGAACCTGGGTAAATCCGTCTCTCGTTCCTGACCAACCCCTTCGAGTCGCCACATAGCAGTGATGACCTCACACCTAAGTTCTCCTGGGAGGACATCTATCGTGACAAAACTACGACATTTGGTGCCCACTATGGGGCCCTCACGCGGTGGAGTTGTTCTTGGAGGGAGCTTCTCCAGGGTTCGAGAGCTTTGCGGTGGCTTGGATGATCAAGAGCCGCCACAACAAGCTCTATATTGAGAATTCAAGCTGGGGACCCGATACTGACTCAATCAGATCTGGGTACCGGATCCCCTCTGGCAAGATCGACGTTTCCATTGGGAAGATCGGTGCGTCAGTACCCGAGCCGGACACCTACACCGACATCATCGAGCCGGCTCGGCACACGTGACCTGGACACCATCATGATGGTTGACGTCATGTCTTCATAGGTTTCACCCAAGGAGTCAGCCTTTCGGATGAGCCAACAGATGGTGAAGGTATCCCTGTTATATCCGATGGCGAGTCATCCATGGGAGACAACGAATCAATCTGTCCCCTCTACGATGGGAGACTTGGGAGTTGCTCAGAAGTAGAACCCGACAAGGAGTCATATGAGCCACTTCGCCAGGTCATCATCAACATGGCAGGAACCGCGGTGGCTCAAGATCCGTCTATGGCAGCCGCTGCAAACGGTTCAGACGGGCCAGACAAGACGCCGGCTCAGGCCATGATCGACTTGATGGCTGAGATGGCCAAACTCGTGGAGATTCTTGTCACTATAGAGAACCAAGAAGGTCATAATGCGGAACTAGTCAAGCTTCGTGCCGAGATGACCAAGGTTCAAGAGGAGATTGATGCTGAAAACATTCGGTTGGACGAAGTACAGGCTCGTATCCATAATGAGTCGGAGCATTTGAGGATTGAGACTTGGCGGCTAGGGCTTCATCGGGATGCCACTGAGGCGGTTCACCAAAGGAGACACCTAAGCTAACCGCCGATAGGCCTCGAGCCAACTCAATTATTCGCCAGTCTAGCGACATCGGGGGCAGCACAGGATCCACCTCGTCATGAAGAACGGCAGGTAGAGTTGGCTTAGCCACCACCATTTCAATCGCCGACTTAGCGTTTTCAGACACCGTAGGGCCAGTTCTCCAACGCTGTTGACAACATGTTGGTAGCAACGTGCAATTTGGAGGCACTCCCAATTCACGAGAACACCCCAGTCAAGATTGAAGAAAGGAACGTCATCGAGATGCTGAAGACATCAGTTGTATAGCAAGCGCAATATTCATACACTCGTGATCGGATGCACTCCATGTCGTACACTAGTAAGAGCTACCATGAGGAGTCTCCAGTGATTTCCAGTAGCGGGCGTCAACGACAACCTCAGGTTTCTCCAACCCGACATGTGTTACCCAATGCTTAAGCGGTTGTTGATGCGGCAAGAGCAACCTGACACGCAGAGGTAGCAGCGCTACAGGCGACTCAGCAGCTCATAGTGGATCCATAGCCAAGGACGTTGGGGGTTAGGGCTAACAACAAGACGATTGGCATCCCTTGCTTGTCTCCGGCTCTCCATAGTGAGCTGATGCCTAAGGACTTCAAAGGGCATGGTAAGGTGCCAGACTACATAACAGATCTTGAGCCGACAACATGGATTGAAAGCTATGAGTTAGCCACGGACATGCTCGACGTTAGTGATGCGGTATGCACGAAGTATTTAACGATGATGCTGGAAGGACCGACTCGAACATGGTTGAAAAATCTTCCGCCGAACTCCATCAACACTTGAGCGGAACTAAAGGAGCGGTTCATCAAAAATTTCTAAGGAACTTGCAAATGGCAAATGACGATCATAGATCTTCAGCATTGCATCTAGCGAGCGGATGAGTTGACACATCATTGGACCTTCCGGGTTGCCGAAATCATTGACTCATCATACAAAATCATGGCGGCTCAGGTCGTCCTCATCTTGGAGACAAACTGCCATTTTTAGCCCCTCGTTCAGAAGCTTGGACAATTAAAACAAAAAGTTCAAGACATGGGTGACTTGATGGACGTTCTTACCAGGTATGTCGAGTCAAATAGCATGAAGGATCCAGGTTCAGACAAGGATAAAATGTCAAAGGCAAGAAAGGTGATGGTGGCAAGGGTCATCAGCAAGGTGGCAACCCTGGATGTTAGGGAAACAACAACAAACGGAAGCAACCCGATGGCGAGTCAGAGTTTGTGGCCAATACTAACACTTGTTTCAAAAACCAGCGCCAGAATGGCCGTCCCGGGGGGGCTTATAATGGGAATAAATCACGTAATTATGAGGAGGCACTCAAGGCTCCTTGTCCCAAACACAACACTCAGGATAAGCCGGCTACTCACTCATGGGATAATTGTTATATCATGCAGGAGTTCCGCAACCACGCGTCTCAGAACCATCAAGGATGCAATGGTGGAGTACATCTGGGTCAGTATGGCCCGTACAACTCACGCTCACTGGGTGGATTTTCAGGATCAGGTTTTAACGGACAAGGCGGCTCAGGATCAGGGTTTCAACACCAAGGAAACAATGGCAATGGGTAGCATTCTGGTCAGGACAATCAACAACATAATAACCAAGCAGGGTTTCAAAGTAATCCTAAGCAGCTAAATGGTGGTCAATACCATGTTTTTACCACCAATACCTGCAAGGGATACAAAAGACTCAAGCATAGAGCTGTCAACATGGTAGAACTGGCTATTCCTAGGTACCTGAATTAGTCTGAACAACCGATCACCTAGAGCAGGGATTATCACCCCACCCGGGTTGATAATCCCGGGGATCTAGCCTTGGTGGTTGCCCCTCAGGTGGGTGGTTATACCCTTACAAAGGTCCTCATGGATGGAGGTAGCAGCATCAACATTTTGTATTATGACACCTTTTGGTGGATGAGTCTCCCAGATAGTAGTTTGCAGCCCTCGACCTTAGATTTCATGGCATTGTTCCCAAGAAGTCAGCATGCCTAGTTGGGCGGGTTAAGCTTGATGTTGCTTTTGGTGATGAATATAGCTACAGATTCGAGCCCTTGACCTTTGAGGTGGTAAAGATAAAAAGCACTTACCATGCTCTCTTCGGAAGGCTGGCTTACGCTCGTTTCATGGCTCGTCCCTGCTATGTCTACCTCAAGCTAAAGATGCTAGGTCCCAAAGGGACTATAGTCGTGGGGGCAATAGAAAGATTGCTCGAGAGTGTGAGGAAGGAGATGTATCTTATGCTGAGTCGGTTTGTGCCGTTCAAGAGTTGAAATTCACTATAGCTGATGTTGACCCAGCTGATCAGAGTCCCCTCAAGAAAATGAGCACTTGAGTGAGTTGATCCGGCCCACCTTTAGTATTATTATACTTAGAGCCATTGGCTCACTATCTCTATGTCGATCCCCAACTTCTATACATGCTTCTATGTTTCAAATATAATAAAGTCAGCACCTCCAAGACTCGAGTTTTTGTCGTTTCAACCTATACATTGATCACATGTCTTTATTGTTTGAAACACATTACTTGGGGGCTTCTGGCTCAATGAGTCATTATATTTTTATTATCATTGGAATAAAGCCGACTTATCTCGACACCATATGTTTTGCAGTAGTAGCATTGTCTCCTGTATATCCTATGCTGAGCTTTTCCAAGATCATAGGTCACTTGGGGGCTTCCAACTCATCGATTTTAGCTTTCTCATCATCTTGACTCATCATAAAAATGCCACCAAAATGGTTAAACCTGCCTGTATGCTTGATGCGACTCTGATCAGGAGACCCCGTGTACTCTTGACAAGTCAATCCATTATAGCCCCTGAACTTTTCAAAGTTAAAACGTTTTCTTGAGTCATGTGAGATCCATCATACAGAAAGTTAGGATAAACCATGGCTATCATACCTGCTTCATTGAAGCAAGACTTGAGCCTCGAAAGCCAGTCTCCTTGCCGAGTCTCACTGAGTCGGCTTATTAAAAGTTTTCTTATTATTGTTATTGTAGCCATGTGCTATTATGACCTTGCATGTTTAACATTATTACCGGCTCATCAAACGAGCATCCGGTTTATGAGACTATGATCCCGTCATAGCCGTTTCAAATCATACACCTCATGCGACAATGTTATGGGAGAATTCATTAAAGACTTAAACTTCATAAGAAAGTCTTTATGAAATATCAAATTGACCTCTCTAAATCCAGAGGCAAGCAAAAGGGTAAGCATGATAGTATTTTGGGAGGCAACTCAAGGCATCAAGGTGTCATGACAGGTTTCACCATAAACAAGAAAGATGCAGTCAACATGCATGATGGCGCGACAGGGGATTTCGGGGTTTTAAGAACTATCCCTATTACACACTCGTAGTATATATGATCCACAAAATATTCATGTTTTTTGCCTAACATTCATGAGCCAGATCCGCCTTGTTGCTCATTCATCATTAGATACTCATGTGCAAGCTTGGCCTGCGTCAGGCACGTTTTGACCAGTCTCTGTCGTCTCTTCCTCATCTTCAGCCTGCTGGTCTTTTTGTTGCCACTGGATTGACATTAAGGATTCAAAGTTTGAAAACCCCTGAATAAGACTTGACACATCGACATTAGAAGCAAAAGGTCTCTTACATCAGGATGGCACCAACTCTGACGGCTCATCATTGGGGGCGTCGATATGCTCATTCTTGATGGAGTATGCCGGATTATACAGCGAAAGATTGATTTCTTCAGCCATCAGAGTCGCCAATGGCCGAGTCTCCTTAAAACATTTGGTAAAGTCAGCACGGGTGAACTCTAAGCCATCCAATTTATATTCAAGGAAGCCATTTTTCAGAGCCTCCAAATCCATCTCACGCAAGTATGCCTTGGCACGGGCGAGAGACGTGTTTGCTCCACCACAAACCACCGACTTTTGGGTCTCTTTGATCCATTGTGGCACAGTGGACAGTTGCTTCAACATGTCTTTTATGCTCTTGGGTGGATGTTTCAAGTTCTTCACTGCCATAATGGAATAGACAGACCATGTGAATAGTTGCTCTACATATGTGAAAATTGCCTTCAATTTTACAATAGGCAGTTCAACAAGGGTCTGCTCTTTTCGTCATGCATACAAAGACAATTGTGATGATGAGTCACCATATGATCATAACCCGGAGATTCAAGTGAAAAGAGCTATGAGTACATACCAAAGATGACTATCAAAATCTCACTAATCTGTTTCACCAGAGTGGCATAATTTTATTTCAAGGGCCCAAGTTCACCCTCGACCTTCTCAACACGCTTCAAGAGGGCGTCTTTCTCTTCTTCAAAATTCTTTACAACCTGCTCAACACGATCTTGAGTCTCGCGCGCAGGGTCTTCAGAATGAGCCACCACAAGATCATCTTCAGTTTTTAGCTTCACTTCTTCTTTAAGACGTTCCGACAAATTTACAAGCCATAAGATTCAGCATTTTCCATATATTATTGACAGATGGTTATCTTTACAAAAAACCTCAAGCCGCCTTGATCCTTGGGGGTTAAGATATCTCAAAACTATTTTTCGAAAGTGCCGCGAGGTTGTAAACAATCCACACGACACTTGGGGGCTCCTGTGCCAAATTGCATATCAACACATCATTAACAGACCCGACTCATCTCAAGAAGATGAGTTGGCCCTTGGAGTCTATAGGTTGATTCTCTTCACAAATACTAAAGACCCGACTCATCTCAAGAAGATGAGCCGGCACTTGGGGGCTACATGTCGATTTCCTCAAGATCAAAACAAGACCTGGCTAACTCAAAGAGATAAGATGGCCCTTGGGGGCTACATCACTATTCTGTATTATCTACTTTACAGTATAAAGTACCAACTGGTCATGATCATAACAAGTTGGTTCCTTGGGGGCTACAGTTATAGTCCTATATCGATATATTTATTTGACGAACCAGCTTACCATTTTTATAGTAAGGTGGTCCTTGAGGGCTGAGGACATGATATAATGACCAAGCAGTGAAACAAGAATGTTACCTCATATTTCTATTTAAGAGCACTGATCAAATGGATCTCAAACTCCTGGTTTTCAGACAACTGAGTCAAGTATTGCCAATGAATGTCTTCAACTTCAAGTGCAGACAAGCTTGGAACTTCCGGTTTGTCCTTTCCCTTTTCTCAATCAACTGACTCATCCTTAGCCACATTTTTTGGTGAGGTAGAAGCAACAGGAGCTTGGAAAGTTTCCTTAACAAAGATAGCATCTGGATCACTTTGACCCATCGAATTGGGGGCATGAACTTGAGCTGCCGGGCTGGGCGGATGAGCAGATAAGTCAGCTGAGATGATTTTGGCATTCATTGTCATTTCCATGAAAACCGGCTCATACGGCTTGGGCGCCTCAACATCAGCTGTCGGTTCAACAACGACATCAGGATTCTTGTTTCCTGGAAGATCAACTTTAGCGTATGTCTTCTCATGAGGGGGTTCAGAGCATCTTGGCTTGCAACGCCTGAGGTTGACCCGACAGCATGCTTCGACACAAAATCTTTCGCTCTATAGGTGTCAGAGATTAAATAATTATAATAAGGAAGAAACAGTTCAATGTTCAAGTATACAAAAATTGTGCAAAGTTCAAACACTTACCCATGATTGATGTTGAAAGCAGAAAGCTGTGTTGCAGATGAGTCGCCCGAAGACAAAGAAGATTCCTGATCAAATGAGTTTGATTGGTTAAGAGGTTGATTAAAGAAAAGGACTCTAGAATGGAAATGGACTGGAATATTTGTTACTGCAAGACGTGGCTTACGAGCCGATGGTGCGTGAGACAAGCCAGGAGCTAAGTCGTTTGAGTCACCTCGGGTCTTGTGTTTTGATGGCCAGCTAATTGAGTCTTCATAAAAATAAAATCGTGAGCTAAGTAAGCATTTTGACGTGACAGTTTAAACTTTAGGACGAATCGTCTTGGTTTTCTTGGGACAAATGTCCCTGAGGAGCTAGAGGATATTGGAATTACCTCAATGTCGCCGGCTGGATTGGATTCTGAGTCGCCCTGACAATAAGGTGCGCCAACAAAGTTTAGTAAATAAATGACAAGAAGAGTCAAGTCGTGCCTCAGAATGATGCCCGGAAGATGACTTAGGAGGTGGGTCATCCTTTTGGCCCACTGAAGGAACAAGGGCTTGGGGTGTGACATTCAAAAAATTAGAGCCCTCCTACAGTAGTATAAAGCATAAGATAGGAAGGCGGGTCAAGTAAAAATAGATGAAAGGAGGAAAATATACAGGACAAGAAAGATCAAATACTATAGGAGCTCGATTCTGCAAGTAGAACTAGCCTAAGCTGGTGACACTGCATTTTTCCTTTGAGTCAGCAAAGAATCTTTTTGTTTCCTTTTTAAGGGTGTTGTCTAATAAGTCCTCATTGGAAAAAATTTGAGCATCGGATGACTCGCCCAAGTACTTACACATAAGGATGCTTCTCATGCTGACTGGTTGGATTTGCCACTTCAGCCAGCAACGGATCAAGTCGATTCCGGTCAAGCCATGTGCAATCAGGGCCCTTAATTTGGTGCGAAGAGGCGCCAACCTATCCCTCTCTTCATATGAGGGCCACCCTGGAAGCTCGATATTACTACCAAGCCTTTCCATTCTATAACCCGGAAGAGGGTTTTCTCCTTCACGGGTGGTGTTCTTGCAATAGAACCAATACTTGTCCCAACCTTTTGAATGGCTTGCCAGTTTCCAATCAGGGAAGAGATTGTTCTTCCTTTTTCGAATAGAAATTCCACCATGTTTGCAGGTGGGTCCATTCTTGGTCTTGGTCTGGTGGTTCAAATAGAAAAATTACATAAAGAGGGTTACAGTTAGCTCTATCTACATATAAACTTTGCACAAAACGTGGAATTGACAAATGTTGGTCGTTCAATTGGGTTAAATATCCTGAGGGCGGAGGTTGAAGAAATGTAGCAGGTCTCTAAAGAATTTTGAGCCCGGGGTCAAAAGCCCCTACGTAGATGGTCAGCAAAGATGACAATTTCCCCTTGTCGAGGCTGGGAATAAGACTCTTTTTTGGGAGCGCACCATTCTATCTCTTTTCGAGCTGGCAGGAACCCTTGGCTCACAAGGTTCTCCAAAGTAAGTTTGGATTCTTGGGATCTAACCCAGGTGCAGACTTTCGCGTTCTTAGGAGCCATGGCGGGTTAGAAGACAACTACAAAGGACATGATAAAGGTAAGCCGGAGTGCAACATAAGCCGCCAATTTAGGAATTGATCGCAGGCCAGGTAAGTTATAGTTTATACAAAAGAAATATTCTAGCCGGCAATGGTCAATAGAAGGAAGTTTAAGCCGCCAGAATCAAGTAAGAGAGCACAAAGGCATATCGTATCTACACAGGATTTAGCAAAAGTCATAGACGAACAAGTTTCTACCAAGATAGCTGCTGTGATGGATCTAAATAAACATAAGAAAGGAAAGGTAAAATACGTTCTAGCTGGTAGAGGAACTAAACTAGGACATTTGAGACTACCATTCAAGACATCATTTTTGGATCTATTCGCAAGAGATGAGATGCGGGGAATACAACCGGGCCACAGACATTGAAGGAATGAAAAGTTATGGATAACATGAAGAACACGACATGAACACTAACAACACCAAACCCTAAATGGGGACAAAACATACCAGATCTTGTTGAGAGCGAGAAGGAGGCAGTCACGCTTGTTTTGGTGATTGCGAGGAGATCCGGTGGCTTAAGTGGCGTGGTTGGAAGGCCTCTGTGATATCCTAGAACTCCGTCGATGCTTGACTGAGAAGAGAAGCGCGAGGAGGAAGAAGAAGTGGAAAGTGAGTAACGGGCCTCTCCATGAATATTTATAGGGTAAAAACCCAAAGAGGCAACAAATAGGCATGAGAAACAAGGAGAATCAGTAAATATTGAAAAGGTCGATGCCTTGATTTTCCGGATACACGGATACATGCAAAAGCTCCGTTGTGATGTCATTATGAGTTTCCTAAAAGTCCGGCGGGTGACATCATGAATGGGTGGCACAAGAAAAATGTTGGGTTACGTTGCATGGGAAACAAAAAAATTCCTATGCACATGCAAGATCTATCCATGGTGATAAGCATCTACAAGGGGGAGAGTGGATCTAAATACTCTTGTAGATCACTAAGCGGGAAGCGTTAAGAAACGCGGTTGGTGTAGTCGAACGTCTTTGCGATCCAAATTGCCTAGCATCCCGCGATCTCATGATAATCCGTCTCGCGATCCAATCACGATCCATCCCATGAACTCATCACGATCCGTCCTGCGATCTCATCATGATCCGTCTCACGATCTTGATCACGGTCCTTCCGATCTAGCGCCGAACGGGCGGCACCTCCGCGTTTAGCACACGTGCAGCTTGATGACGATCTCCGCCTTCTTGATCCAGCAAGAGGAGGCGGAGAGGTAGATGATTTCTCCGGCAGCGTGACGGCGTCGCGGCGGTGGTGGTGGAGCAATTCCGGCAGGGCTTCGCCTAAGCACTTCAGAAAACCGATCTAGAGGAGAAACTATGCACTAGAGGAGAGGGTAGCACGTGGCAGAAAATCTAGTGAAAGAACCCCTAAAACCACTAGTGTATATAAGAGGAAGAGAGGAGGAGGCTTGGCCCTTAAGGGTCCAGCCCTAGGCTTCGGCCGAACCAAGGAGGAGAGGAGGAATCCTCCTCCAATCCTAGTAGGACTAGGACTCCTTCCTTTTTTGCCTTTTTTGCCTTTTCCCACCTTTTCTCTTTGAGCTTTTCTCTCCCACCCGCATGGGTCTTGTATGGGAATTCCACCAGCCCACTAAGGGCTGGTATTCACTCTCCCACATCCCATGTAGCCTCTTGGGTCGAAATACCCCTCCCGATGGTCTCTCGGTACACTACCGGCACTCACGGTACACTACCGATGAGCCAGAAACTTTTCCGGCATCCAAAATAGGACTTCTTATATATCAATATTTACCTATGGACCATTTCGGAGCTCCTCGTGACGTCCGGGATCTCATCCGGGACTCCTAACAACCTTTGGTAACCACCATACATAAATCTATACTACCGAAACATCACCGAACCTTAAGTGTGCAGACCCTGCGGGTTCGAGAACTATATAGACATGACCGAGACACCTCTACGGTCAATAACCAATAGCGGGACCTAGTTGCCCATATTGGTTCCTACATATTCTACGAAGATCTTTATCGGTCAAACCTCTATGTCAAGGATTCAGTTAATCCCGTATGATGTTCCTTTTGTTCTTCAGTATGTTACTTGCCCGAGATTCGATCGTCGGTATCTCCGTACCTAGTTCAACCTCGTTACCAGCAAGTCTCTTTACTCGTTATGTAATACAAGATCCTGTGACTAACACTTAGTCACATTGCTTGTAAGGCTTTTTGTGATGTTGTATTACCGAGTGGGCCCTGAGATACCTCTCCGTCACACGGAGTAACAAATCCCAGTCTTGATCCATGCCAACCCAACAGACACCCTCGAAGATACCTGTAGAGTACCTTTATAGTCACCCAGTTACGTTGCGATGTTTGATACACACAAGGCACTCCTCCAGTGTCAGTGAATTGCATAATCTCATGGTCATAGGAACAGATACTTGACATGCAAAAAACAGTAGCAATAAACCGACACGATCATATGCTACGTTTGTAGTTTGGGTCTTATCCATCCCATCATTCTCCTAATGATATGATCCCATTATCAAATGACATCTCATGTAGATGGCTTGGAAACCTTATCCATCTTTGATCAACGAGCTAGTCTATTAAAGGCATACTAGGGACATGGTGTTGTCTATGTATCCACACATGTATCTTAGTTTCCGATCAATACAATTATAGCATGGATAATAAACGATTACCATGAACAAGGAAATATGATAATAACTAATTTATTATTGCCTCGAGGGCATATTTCCAATAGTCTCCCACTTGCACTAGAGTCCATAATCTAGTTCACATCACCATGTGATTCGCATTGTTATGAATCTAACACCCAATGAGTTCTGGGGCTCGATCATGCTTTGCATGTGAGAGAGGTCTTATAGTCAACGGGTCTGCGACATTCCGATCCGTGTGTAATTTTCAAATCTCTATCTCAAACTGTAAACACTGCTACCGCACTCCACTTGGTACTATTCCAAATGGCTGCTCCACAATACGTATCCGGATTGCTACTAAGAGTCATCCGGATTAGTGTTAAAGCTTGCATCGACGTAACTCTTTACGATGAACCCTTTATCACCTCCATAATCAAGAAACATTTCCTTAGTCTTTTAGTCACTAAGGATAATATTAACCGTTGTCCAGTGATCCACTCCTGGATCACTCTTGTACCCCTTGACGGACTCATGGCAAGGCACACACATGTGCGGTACACAACATGTCATACTATACAGAGCCTATGGCTAAGGCATAGGGGATGACATTCGTCCTTTCTCTTTCTTCTTCCGTTGTCGAGCTTTGAGTCTCACTCAACTTCACACCTTACAAATCAGGCGAGAACTCTTTCTCTGACTGATCCATTTTGAACTCTTTCAAAATCTTGTCAAGGTATGTACTCATTGAAAGTCTCATCAAGCATCTTGATCAATCTCTATAGATCTTGATGCTCAATAATTAGGTAGGTTTATCAAGGTCTTCCTTCGAAAATAACTTTTCAAACAAACGTTTATGATTTCCAGAAATTCTACATTATTTCCGATCAACAATATGTCATCCACATATACTTATCAGAAATTCTATAGTGCTCCCACTCACTTTATTGTAAATACAAGTTTCTCGTAAACTTTGTATAAACTACAAAACTTTGATAACCTCATAAAAGTGTATATTCCAACTCCGAGATTCTTTCTCCAGCCCTTAGATGGATTGCTAGGGCTCGCACACCTTTTAGCATCCTCAGAACTAAGAAAACCTTCTGGTTGTATCACATACAACCTTTCCTCAAGTAAACTGTTAAGGAAACGATGTTTTGTCATTCATCTACCAGATTTCATAATTGAAAAATGCAGCAACTGCTAACATAATTCCAACAGACTTTAGCATCGCTACGAGTGAGAAAGTCTCATCGTAGTCAACTCCTTGAACTTTGTCGGAAACTTCTTTGCGACAAGTCGAGCTTTATAAATGGTGACATTTACCATCAACGTCTGTCTTCATTTTAAAGGTCCATTTGTACTCGACGACCTGCCGTCCAACGAGCAAGTCTACCAAAGTCTATACTTGGTTTTCATACATGGATCCGTTCTCGGATTTCATGGCCTCCAACCATTAATCGGAATCCAGGCCCATCATCGCTTCTCCATATCTCGTAGGTTCATCATTGTCCAACAACATGACCTCCAAGATAGGGTTGTCCTACCACTCAGGAGCAGTACACATCCTTGTTGACCTACGAGGTTTGATAGTAACTTGATCCGAAGCTTCATGATCATCATCATTTACTTCCTCTTCAACTGACATAGGTTTCATAGAAACATCTTTCTGCACTACGCTACTCTCTGGTTGAAACAAAGGTTCAACAACCTCATCAAGTTCTATCTTCCTCCTACTCAATTCTTTCGAGAGAAACCTTTTCTCGGGAAAGGACCCGTTCTAGCAACAAACACTTTGCACTTGGATCTGAGATAGAAGGTATACCCAACTGTTCTTAGGGTATTCTATGAAGGTGCATTTGTCCGCTTTGGGTTCGAGCTCATTAGGTGAAAACCTTTTTCACATAAGTGTTGCAGCCCCAAACATTAAGAAATGATAGCTTAGGTTTCTATCAAACCATATGGTGTCATCTCAACGGATTTAGATGGTGCCCTATTTAAAGTGAATATAGTTGTCTCTAATGCATAACCCCAAAATTATAGTAGCAAAACGATAAGAGACATCATAGCACACACCATATCCAATAGAGCACGACTATGACGTTCGGACACACCATCACACTATGGTGTTCAAGGTGGCGTGAGTTGTGAAACAACTTTCACATTGTCTAAAGTTGTATGCCAAACTCGTAACTCAGATATTCACCTCCACGATCATATCGCAGACATTTTTATCTTCTTGTCACGATGATCTTTAAACTTCACTCTGAATTTGCTTGAACCTTTCAAACGATTCAGACTTGTGTTTCATTAAGTAAATATACACTATATCTACTCAAATCATCGGTGAAGGTAAGAAAATAATGATATCCACCGCACGCTACAAGACTCATTGGATTGCATACATCAACACGTATCATTTCCAATAAATCACTTGCCCGCTCCATCAATCCGGAAAACGGGGTCCTTATTCATCTTGCCTAAGAGGCATGGTTCGCATGTCTCAACCGATTCGAAACCGAATGAGTCCAAAGATCCACCAGCATTGAGTTACTTCATGCGCTTTATACTAATATGACATTTAGCGGCAGTGCCGCAAGTATGTGGTACTATCATTATTAACTTTGTATCTTTTGGCATCAATGTTATGAACATGTGTATTACTACGATCAAGATTCAACAAACCATTCTCACTGGGTGCATGACCATTGAAGGTATTATTCATGTAAACAGAATAACCATTATTCTCTAACTTAAATGAATAACCGTGTTGCATTAAACATGATCTAATCACGTTCATGCTCAACGCAAAACACCAAATAACATTTATTTAGGTTCTTCACTAATCCCGATGGTAGAGAGAGCGTGTGATGTTGATCACATCAACCTTGGAAACATTTCCAACACACATCGTGACCTCACCCTTAGCTAGTTCTCCATTTATTCCATAGCTTTTATTTCGAGTTACTAACATTTAGCAACCAAACCGGTATCCAATACCCAGGTGCTACTAGGAGTACTAGCAAGGTACACATCAATAACATGTACTTCTATCAACGTTGCCAACCTTCTTATCTACCAAGTATCTAGGGTTGTTCCGCTTCAGCATCCGCTCTCCTCTTAATCGAAGCATTTAGTCTCAGGTTTGGGTTCAACTTTGGGTTGCTTCACTGGAGCAGCAACTGACTTGCCATCCATGAAGTTTCCCTCCTTGCCCTTGCCCTTCTTGAAACTAGTGATTTTACTAACCGTCAACACTTGACGCTCCTTCTTGATTTCTACCTTCGCAGTGTCAAACATCGCGAACAACTTAGGGATAATTATTTCTATCCTTGGCATTTTATAGTTCATCACCAAGTTCTAGTATCTTACTAAAAGTGACTTGGAGAACTATATCAATCACTATCTTATCTGGAAGATCAACTCCCATTTGATTCAAGCGATTGTGGCACCCAGACAATCTGAGCACATGCTCAATGATTGAGATATTCTCTTTCATCTTGCAGGAAAAGAATCTTGTTGGAGATCTCATATCTCGCAACACGGGCATGAGCCTGAGATCCTAATTTCAGCTCTTAGAACATCTCATATGTTCCGTGACGTTCAAAATGTTTCGAAGCCTCAATTCTAAGCCATAATGCATGACACACTAAACTATCAAGTAGTCATCAGAACATGCCTGTCAGATGTTCACAACATCTACAGACGATGCTAGAGGGGTTGGCGCACCGAGCGGTGCATTAAGGACATAAGCCTTCTGTGCAGCAATGAGGACAATCCTCAGATCATGGACCCAGTCCGCAATATTGCTACCATCATCTTTCAACTCTATTTCTCCAGGAACATATAAAAATTCAAGGGAGCTACAGTGCGAGCAAGTAATCTACAACATAATTTGCAAAGACACTACTGACTACGTTCATGATAATGAGTTCAATTAATCATATTACTGAAGAACTCCCACACAAATTGACATCCCTCCGGTCATTCGAGTGATACATGATCCAAATTCACCAACTCAAGTCTGATCATCATGTGAGTTGAGGTGGTTTCAATGGTGAACATCATCATGTTGATCATATCTACTATATGACTCATGTTCGACCTTTTGGTCTCTTGTGTTCCGAGGCCATGTATGTACATGCTAGGCTCATCAAGTTTAACCCGAGTGTTCTGCATGTGCAACACTGGCTTGCACCCATTGTATGTGAACGTAGATTCTATCACATCCGATCATCATGTGGTGTCTCGACACAACGAACTTTCGCAACGGTGCACACTTGGGGAGAACACAATTTATCTTGAAATTAAGTGAGGGATCACCTTATAATGCTACCATCGTCCTAAGCAAAACAAGGTGCATAAAAGGATTAACATCACATGCAAATCATAAGTGACATGATATGGCCATGAACTTGTGCTTTTGATCTCCATCTTGAAAGCACTGGCATGATCTCCATCGTCACCGGCACGACACCATGATCTCCATCATCTTGATCTCCATCAACGTGTCACCATCGGGGTTGTCACGCCCATCATGCTTCTACTACTATTGCTACCGTTTAGCGATAAAGTAAAGCATTACATAGCGCTTAATGACTGACACGCAGGTCATACAATAATTAAAGACAACCCTATGGATCTTGCCGGTTGCCGTACTCATCGACATGCAAGTCATGATATTCTATACAACACATGATCATCTCATACATCACATATATCACATCATGTAATTGGCCATATCACATCACAACATACCCTACAAAAACAAGTTAGACGTCCTCTAATTTTGGTTGCATGTTTTACTTGGGTACTACGGGTATCTAGCAAGAACAATTCTCACCTACGCGTAAACCACAACGGTGATACATAAGTTGCTTTTCAACCTTCTCAAGGACCGCCTTTGTCGAATCCGATCCAACTAAAGTAAGAGAAACAGACACCCGCCAGCCATCTTTGTGCAATGATGTTACATTATCAGTTGATGGAATCGGTCTCTCATAAGCGTATGAGTAAGGTTGGTCCGGGCCACTTCATCCCACAATACCTCTGAACCAAAACACGACCAAGGAAGGAAGCAATCTAAGCATCAACGCCCACAAACTCTTTGTGTTCTACTCGAGATCTCATCTACACATAGACCTAGCTCATGATGCCACTGTTGGTGAACATTGCATGGGAAACAAAAAAATTCCTAGGCACACGCAAGATCTATCCATGGTGATGAGCATCTACGAGAGGGAGAGTGGATCTACATACCCATGTAGATCGCTAAGCGGGAAGCGTTAAGAAACGCGGTTGGTGTAGTCGAACGTCTTCGCTATCCAAATCACCTAGCGTCCCGCGATCTCATCACGATCCGTCCCGCGATCCAATCACGATCCGTCCCACGAACTCATCATGATCCGTCCCACGATCTCATCATGATCCATCTTGCGATCTTGATCACGGTCCTTCCGATCTAGCGCCAAACGGATGGCACCTTCGCGTTCAGCACACGTGCAGCTTGATGACGATCTCCACCTTCTTGATCCAGCAAGAGGGAGCAGAGAGGTAGACGAGTTCTCCGGCAGCGTGACGGCGCCACGGCGATGATGGTGGAGCAATTCCGGCAGGGCTTCGCCTAAGCACTTCAGAAAACCAATCTAGAGGACAAACTATGCACAAGAGGAGAGGGTAGCACGTGGCAGAAAATCTAGTGCAAAACCCCTAAAACCTCTAGTATATATAAGAGGAAGAGAGGAGGAGGCTTGGGCCTCAAGGGGCCAGCCCTAGGCTTTGTCCGAACCAAGGAGGAGAGGAGGAATCCTCCTCCAATCCTAGTAGGACTAGGACTCCTTCCGTTTTTTGCCTTTGTTGCCTTTTTCCACCTTTTCTCTTTGGGCATTTCTCTCCGAGCCGCATGTGCCTTGTGTGGGACTTCCACCAGACCACTAAGGGCTGGTATTCACTCTCCCACAGCCCATGTAGCCTCTTGGGTCGAAGCACCCCTCCCGATGGTCTCCTGGTACACTACCGACACTCCGGTACACTACCGATGAGCCCGAAACTTTTCCGGAGACCAAAATAGGGCTTTCTATATATCAATATTTACCTCTGGACCATTCCGGATCTCCGCGTGACGTCCAGGATCTCATCCGGGACTCCGAACAACCTTCGGTAACCACCATACATAACTCTATACTACCAAAACATCACCGAACCTTACATGTGCAGACCCTGCGGGTTCGAGAACTATGTAGACATAACCGAGACACCTCTATGGTCAATAACCAATAGCGGGACCTGGATGCCCATATAGTTTTCTACATATCTACGAAGATCTTTATCGGTCGAACCTCTATGTCAAGGATTTAGTTAATCCCGTATGATGTTCCTTTTGTTCTTCGGTATGTTACTTGCCCGAGATTCGATCATCGGTATCTCCATACCTAGTTCAACCTCCTTGCCGGCAAGTCTCTTTACTCGTTCTGTAATACAAGATCCCATGACTAACACTTAGTCACATTGCTTGCAAGGCTTGTTGTGATGTTGTATTACTGATTGGGCCCTGAGATACCTCTCCGTCACACGGAGTAACAAAGCCCAGTCTTGATCCATACCAACCCAACAGACACCCTCGGAGATACCTGTAGAGTACCTTTATATTCACCTAGTTAAGTTGCGACTTTTGATACACACAAGGCACTCCTCCGGTGTTAGTGAGTTGCATGATCTCATGGTTATAGGAATAGATACTTGACATGCAGAAAACAGTAGCAATAAACTGACACGAACATATGCTACATTTGTAGTTTGGGTCTTGTCCATCCCATCATTCTCCCAATGATGTGATCCCGTTATCAAATGACATCTCATGTCAATGTCTAGGAAACCTTAGCCATCTGTGATCAACGAGCTAGTCTATTAGAGGCATACTAGGGACATGGTGTTGTCTATGTATCCACACGTGTATCTGAGTTTCCGATCAATACAATTATAGCATGGATAATAAACGATTATCATGAACAAGGAAATATTATAATAACTAATTTATTATTGCCTCTAGGGCATATTTCCAACAAAAAATTATAAGTCTAGAGGAACCATAAGACAGCATTTGGAGTAATTAATAAGACACAAATGCAAACCAGAACATAAGCCGCCCGATGAAGGTAAGGGAGATTGACATGAATGAATTCAAATCAACCTAGGGCCTAATGTCGGTGAAATGCCTCCGCGGTGTAACCTACCTATTGGGGTGGGTCAGCGTAATGGCGACTTATATGTTATACTCAAGATGGGACGCGCTGTTGATAACAAGGCAAGCAAGCCGAGTTACTAAATAGACCACCTGGTGGCCCAACACGTGAAGATGGCGACTCATGGCCCAAAAGTAGAAGACGCCAAACACTTCCCTTACTTGAAAGACAATATAAGGTAGGGTTGTAATAGGTCACAAGTCATAACATGACCCGGGCTCTTGTAAACACACGGGCCTCAACTTGTATATAAAGGCGAGCCCGTGAGGACAATAGACTAGGTTAGAAACCCTCTATAATGCCCAAGATGCGATCCTATCCTTATTTTGGCATGAGGGCCTCGACAGGGATAGAAGCACATTTCATCATTTCGCAAGAATGTATATCATTACAAGTACAGGTACAGAAGAGATGTATGTATGGAATTGGCTTACACTCGCCACAAGCTACATCAATATCACATGAATACAACAACATATTCAACTATCATACATAAGAGCAGGGTCCGACTACGGACGAAAACAAATGATAAAATGACATCCATCCTCGCTATCCAAGGCTGCCGCTTGGAACCCATGCTAGATCGAAGAAGAAGAAGAAGAACTCCAAATCAAACAAGCATCGCTCTCACGTCAAAGCATCGCATTACCTATAACTACAACTATTGTTGTAGTAATCTGTGAGCCACGAGGACTCAGCAATCTCATTTCCAAGGGTATGAAGACTAGCAAAGCTTAATGGGTGATATATGGTTAAGTGGTGAGGCTGCAAGAAGCAACTAAGCATTTATTTGAGTGGCTAACTTACGAATATAGTAAGTAAAGTGGATGGCCTACGCATAACGGACGTGAACTAGTAATGATCACTAAGTGATCCTGAACACCTACTTATGTCAAACATAACCCCACTATGTTCTCTCTCGGATAAGGACTCACGAGAAGAGACAATCACGGTTATGCACATAGTTGGTGTATTTTATTGGAGTTTACTTCAAGTTTTCTATGATCGGGTGTTAAACAAAGTTTCCAAGTTACCACATAACCGCAGGCACAGCTTTCCGAAATATTTAACTCTGGAGGGGTGCTCCAACTCATCCATCAAAAATTAACCACACGCCGTAGGAGTAACCTCGACCACGAATCCTTTGATTTCCTAGGCAATTCCACTGGAAAACCGCCACGTCAAGATAGCCCGAAGCATTAACGGAATTCCTCACGCAAGATATTCGAGAAAGGTAAAACAAATCCAGCAAGACTGCCCGACGTGTCAATGAACCCGATAGGAGCCGCATATCTCGTTCTCAGGACATGACCGGATAAGCTAGTGTACGATGGCCGGATAGAAATCACCCAAGTTTCCCTGGGGTGGACCCGCAAAGTGCTCTAGTTTGGACCAACACTCATGAGGAGCATTGACCTGGGTTGTTGATTAAAGATCCTCGGGTTGATTACTCCCTATGCAGGTTTATTAGTTATTTGGCAAATGTAGTACCAATGTTGGGCCTAGCTAGACAAGCTTTATCCTAAAACGAAAATGAAGGGGGGTCCCCATAACAACCCCGAGCATGTTAAGAGCGCTCAATATGGAACATAACACCGGTACACAAGTAACTAGGGCGACAAAGATGGAACAAAACACCAAGCAAAAGGCCAAGCCTTCCACCCTTTACCAAGTATAGATGTGCATTAAATTAGATAGCAATAATATTGTGATATAAAAAATATCCTTGTTTTCACATGGAACAAATTGCACCTGCAATTAGAAACGTTATAAGAAGGGATGAGCAAGCGGTACCATAGCCAAACAATGGTTGCTGGGATGTGGAGGGGTTAGAGGCTTATCATGGCAATTTTGGGAGGCTTGACATAGAAGTGGTAGGAAACGAGACATAACGATAGAAGCGAGACAACTAGCATATCAATGATAGTAGTGGTATCCAGGGAAATGGTCATGTTGCCTGAGATCCTGCTAATAAGAAGAACAAATCCGTGAAGAAGACGAACCAACGTAGTCAAACGAATCCTCACACTCCGAACGCTTTCGGACTCTATAGAGAAGTGAAAGTGCGTTATATTGACTAGAGGGGGGGGGTTAATAGTCAATTTTTACAAATTCATCATTAAGGAATTTCAACTAGAGGAATTTGAAATGTGATGAATAACTAGCAGCGGAATAAGTACTCAAATGCATGAGAAACATAGCAGTAGCATAGTCATCATGATGAAATAAAGCATGCACAGATTACAAGTAGCGTGATACAGGATAAGTAGGTGAGGAACAAGGTAACTTCAAGAATTTGAGGAGAGGAAATTGAGAAAGTCTTCAGTCAAATTCTCAACCAGTATTGATCAATTTCATCAACAAGTATATGAGGAAATGAAAGGGTTGAGGAACTAGAACCAGATAGCTCGATGAAGACAATGGTTTGATGACCCAGTTCCAACTGTTGTGATAGTCGTGCATCTGGTTTGGAGTGGCCTGGTATTTGAACCAGAGGACCCACAGTCCCAGGACACACAGGCCTTACCATATTCTCCTTGAGCTAAGGTCACAAAGTCCTCGCCCAAAACTCGTGGTAAGTCTTCAGGGTTGACTTCCAAAACCGTCACAAACTGGTCACCCGACGATCCACAATTGACTGCTAGATGCTCTAGACCAAGGTCACTCTATGATCCCCAATTGACTGCAGGATGCACTAGACCATGACGCCTAACTGTCTGGAAGATACACAGTCTTCAAAGGTAACAAGCGTTGGTTCCACACAGGAACAATCTCTTCAGTGATGCTCAATCACTTTGGGTTTGGTGGTTTGGATTTGGGTTTTTCCCTACTGATGTTTTTCTCTCAAAGTCCTTGGAGGATGGATTGCTCTCAAATGACATGTGCCAGTTCTCTCTCGGAGCAGCCAACCAACTAGTGGTTATGGGGGGTGGCTATTTATAGCCAGGGTGCAACCTGACATGATAAGACATAAATGCCCCCAATGATATGACCGTTATGTGGATAAGATGATTGGGGACAGGTGGTGCTAAGCACAACAACGGTCGGAATTTTGAACTATGAAAGTCCTCAGGTTTATCACATTCCTCACTGGTAGGCAATTTGCACTAGCGAAATCCTAACTCCTCAGTCAGACCAATTTACTCAGAGACCAGAAGATCATTGTCTCTGTCACTGAAGAACTTGACTGAACTACAAGAGATTTCCAAATGCTTCACTTGAATTATTGGATGGTTGAGGCTTTTGAGTTGAACATCAGTTGGAAATTTTTCTTAGTATTACATCGGCCCCCTTTAACAATACGATGTTTCCTAGGACTCAAAGAAAGGAAATGAAACTACGAAAACAAAAGTCTCCACGCTTCATAGTCCTCGTTCATATCTTCAAGGTCACACCAACTTCTTCATTTTCAAAGTCTTCAGGGAATACCAAAGTCTTCAGCAAAGTCTTCACCAAAGTCTTCAGTTGAAGACATACATTTTTAGGGGTTGATAATCTTCGAATATATCAAACTCCTCAGCGACTTATAGAGCCTGTGTACACTTACAAACGCATCAGTCTCTTAACCTATAAGTCTTCAATACACCAAAATCACTAAGGGGCACTAGATGCACTTATAATCTCCCCCCTTTTTGGTGATTGATGACAAATAGGTTAAGTTTTCAGCGAGGATAAAAATATGAAGTGTATGTTCTGAGTTTGAGGAATTTGATTGCAAGATATAGAATAACTCCCCCTGAAGATGTGAATATTTGAGGAATTTGCTTTGGACTGCAAATGCACATGACAATTTTAAAACATGGAGAACTCCCCCTATATCTTGTAATTCATACACGCATTTAACGTATGATATGAAGAATTTGAAATGCATGATGAAAATGGTGTCTAACGAAATTCAACATGTATGCATTAAGGTAATTTAAGGAAATAGCATGCAGAAAGAAGTTCAAAAGCATCAGACCACCATCGGACTTAAGTTTACAACTCAACCAACAAAAGCTTCAGAAGAGCGAGAGTTGTAACTTAAACAAAAACAACCCATATATAGAGACCCGCATGAAGACTAACTCAAAATTTCTCCCCCTTTGTCATCGAAGACCAAAAGGGACGAAAACTAAGGACTAACGCCCCTTGAAGAAATTAATCTTGAAGGTGATGAAGGAGTGCCAGCGTTGTTGGGGTCATTCGTCGATGCAGGTCCCGCAGCAGTGACGTCAATTTCCTCAGCTTCATCCGCCTCGTGTGATGAAGATTATGAGCTTGTAACTAGCTGAGGAACTTGAACTTTCTTGAATTTCTTCTGAGGAGGACGAGCCTAGTCAAGGTTCTGCGCAAGGTTCATCTCCTTCAGTTCTTCAGGAGTCTTGAGCTGAAACAGAATGGCCCAAGTGCGGTTGAAGACTTCATGAAGGTAGTATTGTTTCTTCCTCACAGTGTTGTGCGTGACAGTCATGGCTCGAAGAAGTGAACCAAACTGATGCTTTACCCACTTGTGGTTGCGGTCAACCTTCTGATGAAGACTTATAAGGAGATCACAATCAGTCATCACACGAGGGGCAATTTTTCGAGGCTTTGGTGCTGAGGTTTTGCAGCAGAGTCTTGGGTTGCATAGTCATCATTGGTGGAGTAAGATGCAGCTTTGCGAAACTGACCATCCAATGGACGAGTACCTTCATCAATGATAGCCTTGCCTTTGCCCTCAACTAAAGAAAATGTGTGCTTGAGGACTTTGATAGGAGGCAAAAAGCCGAAGTGATTCTGAAAGTCAGCCTTGAAGGGAAATGAAGACCTTGATCTGATGAATTTCATGATCCAGGGAGCGTAAGGCTTCAATTCAAATGGGTCTGAAGCTGCATTTGCCAAAGTTCTCAGGAAGAAATCATGATAATTGATGGGAATCCCATGAATGATGTTGAACAACATATTCTTCATGATTCCCTCCACTTCTTCTTCTTTAGAGTTGTGACCCTTCTAAGGACTGATGGTTTTGGTCAGAATGCCATAGATGGTCCTGGGAACATAGAGAAAATCCTTCATTTGGAAGGTAGTACTTGGAGGTTTTCTAGGAGCCAATGGCTTCATCAGCACTTGCATCATGTCATTGGGCAATGCAGGTTCATCAAAGAGGAAATTGCTCCTTCTAAGGGAATTGTGATTGGCACAGCTCGAAGTAATTCTAAGGCTGGGGCAGTGTAGTGAGTTAATCCTGTCATCCAGTCCAGAACCCAAGAATTGACATCAGAAGCATCACCTATGATGTGCAAGGTGGCATAGAAATGAAGAATTAGCTCTTCATTCCAATCACATATGTCCATGCAGAATGGAAGAATTCCAGTATCTTGAAGAACTGCGAGCACCGGTGTGAAGCATGGGATAGTTTCCATATCTGCATGAGGAATTTATTGGTGCTCGAAGACTTTCTCCTTGTCAGACAACACTGATGCATAGTAGTTCATCTGCATGGGAGTCCAGAATCTGGTGCGACCAGCCCTTGCTGAGTCATAAGGATTCGACCCAGTGAAGAAAATGTGCTCATTGAAGAAATTCGTCCTGATGAATTTGGGGCGCTTTGAGCCTCTGAATGGCATTTTGGATTCGGCTGAAGGTTTGGGTTGAAGCGGCCCACAATTTCCTTGAGAATTGGAGGAACTTCTTAAGATGGAGGAATTTGAATAGCAGTTTCCTCAGTTGCAGTTGGGGCAGCAATTTCTTCAGTTGTTGCAGCTAGAATTTGTTCAAGGACAGGTGCAGCCAAATCATCAAATCAGGTATGAATTTCTTTAGTCTGGGCTGGAGACTAAGGAATTTGTGACAGATGATTGGTCATTGGAGAATTTGAGTGTGCGGCTTCCCAATATTCATCATTGATAAGAGGATTTGTGTTTCCTATGTCCACATTGTCTTCCATTTCTTCAACGTTGGCCTCTTCAGCAGTCAACTGAGGCTGGGGCGATGATACCAGTGGGGTTGAAGCATTTGCTTCCACTTCAATTTCTTCATCAATTTGCTCTGAGGAAGCAACAAACTGATCCTTTTCATCTTGTTCGTCATTTGGGATGACACAGTCAACACCAAATGGTACTAACTCATAGGCTGGCACAAAGGTAACGGGAGTTGCATCAATCGTGTCAGTTGAAGAACTTGACAGTGTCTTCAATTTACACTGCTGAGGAATCTGAAGTTGATGCTTTTCTCTTCTGTGCCTTCTTCTCCACAGACATGTTTTCTTCACTTCTGCTACATAAGGAAGGTTGATATTCTTCACCCTTGAAGATTTTGCAATTTCAGTAGAGGGTGATGGAGTAGCAGTTTCTTCAAGCACAACTAATGCAGTTGCCCTTGTGGTTTCAATTTCATCAGGCGTAGCAAAAGCTTCAGCTGGCCTGGCAATTTATTCAGGCGCAACAGTGGAGGTTGCCCTGACAGATTCTTCAGCAGCCTGAATTTCTTCATCTATGCTTGCAGTTTCTTTACCAGGCTGAGCAGATTCTTCAGCCTCAGGAAGTTGCGGTTGCGATTGGGTTGCAATCCTCTTGTTGTGTTCATTGATGGCTCTTATAGCCACTTTGACGAAACGAACCTTGGCTCCTTGCCAATCAGCATAGTATCGACTGAATTCATCACTGATTCCCTTGATCTCAATTTGCATAGTCGCAAGTTGCTCTAGAGAAAGCTTCAGAACATTGTTCTTCAAGAAATGCTCCTTCTTGTACCGAGCCTTCTTCATTTGTCGAGCCTTCTCATACTTCCACTTTTCTTCAGCTATGAAGGCAATGGGGACATGGCTTAGAGTAGGAGGCAGTTTCAAATCATCAATCAAAGTGTTTGGGTCCTGGTGCCAAATGTCAATGAAGTTGAGCATAGTCTTTGGGTCCATCGTCAAAGGAATTGGAGTGCCCTTAGTTTGAGCAACTCGCTCTTGCTTGTTTATGATGATTGCCTCAAGTTCCTCATCATCTGCCTAATCATCTGAAGAATCTGATGGAACCTAA
Organism: Hordeum marinum; assembly: GCA_022496015.1. NCBI lineage: Eukaryota > Viridiplantae > Streptophyta > Magnoliopsida > Poales > Poaceae > Hordeum > Hordeum marinum. Next base: position 335,543,133 of record CM039675.1, read on the forward strand.
ACACAACTTTCTTGGGGTGAGGACTTGGTCGAGATCCTCGTCCAGCAGTGGCTTTCATCTTCAGCAGAGAAGGACTGGTTGACGATTGTGCCTGGGTTGATGAACTTGCAGAGACCCCTGAAGCAATTGAGAATCCTTTAGTCCTTTAACATGTTGCAAGATGTACAGGTGTTGAGGACTTTGTGGCAGCTGATGATGATTGTGCAGCTACTAAAGGCATTGCAGAGGCCTTTGAAGACTTTGTTTGCGGATTCTACAATGAGGACTTTGAAGTTGAGGATTTTGGCTTCACTTTAGACTTCTTGACCATTGATTTCTTCGGAGCACTAGCAGAGGCTCCAGCAGAGGCAACAACAATAGAATCTTCATCTAATTGCTTCATAGCTGCTTCGGCAGTTCTCCGAAGTTTGCGTTGGTGCTTTGCCCATTCAGCTCGAAAGTCTTCACCATGAGCAACGCTAGTGGATCAACTTCTTGATCATCAGTAGGAGGAGCCCTTCTACAAGGGGGTTTGAGTGCAAATTTCTTCATGTACTTGGGAGTGAAATAGCGATAGTCTCTCCATTCCTTCACCCACCTCCGTTCAATCCTTTGAATTCTGATCTTCCTCTGCTCCTTGGTTTCTTTCCCATGAATGGCTTCATCAGGAGTATAGTAACCAGGATACAAATCCTCAGGTATTTCAAAAGCAGTGTTCTATTCAGCCTTCTTTCCACCTTTCTGACGTATTTTACCATCTGCCATTTTCTTCACTCGATGAGTTTGAACTCTTGATGATTCTGAAGATGTATACAATTTTTCCTCAAGGAATGCTGCAAATGAGTTAAGTTGATGAGAACGTAGGGATTCATCAGCAGACATTTTGTACCTGTGAATAGAGTATAGGATAGGTGCGAGGAATTTGAAGAGGTCATATGCATTCTCAGAATTTTTTCAAAATACATCAAGTTAAGGATTTTGACCCTAGGTGTCTTGAGGAATTTCACTAAATGTTCTTGTCTTAGGTTCGAGAGTTGTGCAAATTTTGAAGATCCATGATAACCCACAAGTATAGGGGATCAATTGTAGCCTTTCTCAATAAGTAAGAGTGTCGAACCCAACAAGGAGCTAAAGGTAGAACAAATATTCCCTCAAGTTCTATCGACCACCGATACAACTCTACGCACACTTAACGTTCACTTTACCTAGAACAAGTATGAAACTAGAAGTACTTTGTAGGTGTAACGGGATAGGTTTGCAAGATAATAAAGAGCACATAAATAAAAAACTAGGGGCTGCTAAGATAAAGAAACAACTAAGTTAGTTTAACGAGTGTGGAAAAGTGGTAATAGGAGTTGCAGAATTGTCCCTAGGCAATCGATAACTAGACCGGTAATCATTATTGCAATTGTATATGAGGGAGATGCATAGGCTACCATACTTTCTCTACTTGGATCATATGCACGTATGATTGGAACTCTAGCAAGCATCTGCAACTACTAAAGATCATTAAGGTAAAACCCAGCCATAGCATTATAAGGTATCAAGTCTTCTTTACTCCCATATGCAACAACCCACCTACTCGGGTTTATGCTTATGTCACTCAAGCAACCCACCATAGGCGAATCATGAACACATTGCAACACCCTACAGTGAGGATCCCTCACGCTTTCGCGACACGGAGAGCACCATAGAACAACACCAATAATAAAACATGCAACTCAACCCAACCATGATCATCAATCCACCCATAGGACAACAAAACTCTACTCAGACATCACAGGATGGCAACACATCATTGGATAATAATATGAATCATAAAGAACCATGTTAAAGTAGAGGGTACAACGGGTTGCGGGAGAGTGGACCGCTGTAAATAGATGGGGGAAGGTTATGGAGGTGTTGGTGAAGATGACGAAGTTGTTGGAGTAGATCGCCATCACGATGATGGCCACCGGGAGAGAGGGGGAGAGAGCCCCTCTCCTTCTTCTTATTCCTTGACCTTCCCCCTAGATTGGAGAAGGGTTTTCTCTCTGGTCCATGGCCTCCATGGCAGTGGAGGGGCGAGATTGGATCTCTCTCTCTCTCTCTCTCTTTGTTTCCTTCTGTTTCTGCGCTCCCAGATTCTGGCCTTTCACCGTTTTTTAAATATTTAGAGATCCATAAGTCTGATCAGGCTGAAATTTCGAGGGGATTTTTATCTGGAAATTATCTTTCTTGCGGCCAAAGTAAATCTCCAACCGACCTAAGGGGTGTCCACAAGCCTGCCAGGCGCAGTCAGGGGGGTGGGACGTGCCTAGCAGGCTTTCCACCTCCTCGGGGATTGTCTCGGGTTGATTATTTTTCCCCAAAATCACATATATTCCAAAATAAATCTCCGTAATTTTTTATCGCGTTTGGACTTCGTTTGATATGGATTTTCTACGAAACAAAAAACATGCAACAAACAGGAACTGGCACCGGGCACCAGATCAATATGTTAGTCCCAAAAAATAGTATAAAAAGTTGCCAAAATTATATGAAAGTTGTAGAATATTGGCATGAAACAATCAAAAATTATAGATACGACAAAGACGTATCAACATCCCCAAGCTTAATTCCTGGTCGTCCTCGAGTAGGTAAATGATACAAGAAGATAATTTTTGATGTGGAATTCTACCTAGCATAATCTTGTTCATATAATCTATTCATGGCATGAATATTAAGACACGAGTGATTCAAAGCAATACTCTATCATTTTACATTAATACAATAATACTTCAAGCATATTAATAAAGCAATTGCATCTCTTCAAAATATAATTGCAAAAGAAAGTTATCCCTGCAATATCATATAGTCTCGCTATGTTCCATGTTTCCCACACAAGGTATTTATATCATGCACAACCCTGATGACAAGTCAAGCAATTGTTTCACACCTTTTATGTTCTCAAACTTTTTCAACTCTCATGCAATACATGAGCGTGAGCCATGGATATAGCACTATAGGTGGAACATAATATGGTGGAGGTTGTGAAGAAAAAGGAGAAGATAGTATCACATCTACTAGGCGTATCAACGTGCTATGAAGATGCCCATTAATAGATATTAATGTGAGTGAGTAGGTTTTGCCATGCAACAAATGCACTAGAGCTATAAGTGTATGAAAGCTCAAAAAGAAACTAAGTGGGTGTGCATCCAACTTGCTTGCTCATGAATACCTAGGGCAATTTGAGGAAGCCCATCATTGGAATATACAAGCCAAGTTATATAATGAAAAATTCCCACTTGTATATGAAAGTGACAAAATAGGAGACTCTCTATCATGAAGATCATGGTGCTACTTTGAAGCACAAGTGTGGAAAAAGATAGTAGCAATGTCCCTTCTCTCTTTTCTCTCATTTTGTTATTATTATTATTTTACTTTTTTATTTATATTTTTTGGGTGGGCATCTTTGGCCTCTTTTATTTTTCATAAAGTCCGGAATCACATCCCCACTTGTGAGGGAATCATAGCTTCCATCATCCTTTCCTCACATGGTACATGCTCTAATAATGATGATCATCATACTTTTATTTACTTACAACTCAAAAGAAAATTACAACTCGAAACCTAGAACAAAATATGACTCTATATGAATGCCTCCGGTGGTGTACCGGGATATGCAATGATCTAGCATAGCAAATGACATCAGAGAATGGACAAGCCATGAAAACATCATGCTAGCTATCTTACGATCATGCAAAGCAATATGAAAATGATCGTGCATGTTACAATAAATGGAACGGTGGAAGTTGCATGGCAATATATCTTAGAATGGCTATGGAAATGCCATAATAGGTAGGTATGGTGGCTGTTTTGAGGGAGGATATATGGTGAGTTTAATGCACCGGCAAAAGTTGCGCGGTACTAGAAAGGCTAGCAAAGGTGGAAGGGTGAGAGTGCGTATAATCAATGGACTCACATTAGTCATAAAGAACTCACATACTTATTGCAAAAGTCTATTAGTCATCTAAGCAAAGTATTAGACGCATGCTCTTAGGGGAGAGGTTGGTAGGAGTTAACCATCACGTGCTCCCGACCCTCACACAAAGGTTGACAATCAATAAAAAAACATGCTCCGACTTCCTTACATAACGGTTCACCATACGTGCATGCTATGGGAATCACAAACCTTTACACAAGTATTTCTACCAACCCACAATTACTCACTAGAATGACTTTAATATCACCATCTTTATATCGCAAAACTATTGCAAGGAATCAAACACATCATATTCAGTGATCTACAAGTTTTATGTAGGATTTTATGACTAACCATGTGAATGACCAACTCCTATTAACTCTCCAAATAGATATAAGTAAAGCATGAGTTTAATTCTTTCTACAAAATATATGCCCACACTCTAACAAATATAAGTGAAGCAAAAGAGCATTCTACAAATGGTGGTTTTCTATGTGTAGAGAAACATGCAATCCAAACTTCAAATGATATAAGTGAAGCACATGAAGCATTCTATAAAGCCATACTCAAAAGATATAAGTGAAGTGCAAAGAGTCTTCTATAAATAAATAAACCAACGAATATATCATACCAGAATGGTGCATTATTAAAAGAAAAAAAAGCACACGACGCTCCAAGATTTACGCATATCATGTGACGAATAAAAATATAGCTCCAAGTAAAATTACCGATGGTTTTTAGAAGAATGAGGGGATGCCTTCCGGGGCATCCCCAAGCTTAGTTTATTGGGAGTCCTTGAATATTACCTTGGGGTGCCTCGGGCATACCCAAGCTTAGTCTCTTTCCATTCTGAAAAATTAGGAAAAAATAAAAAAATTGCATAGCAGTACTGTGTAGAAATTTCAGAAACTTTTGACATTCCAGTAAAAAATTAAAATTCACGCACTACGGCCAAAGTTTCTGTTTTTCCACTACACACACCAAACAAGAAATCTAATCATCCTAAAGGAAAATTTCGGAACATTATTTTTATAATACAATGGATTTATACAAGGAGATAAAAAATTTGCTGAAAAGTTTCTGTAATTAAGATTCACAAAGTTTCCATGGGCATGAACAAAGTACAAGGAGCTCCCCCACTTCAACAGTGCTCGTCCTTCTTACTTTCACTTCTCTTTTTGAAAATGTTTTAGGTTCCCCTCTTTATTTTGTTTTTGTTTTTGAACTATATAAAAGCACACAACAGAATGAAACGAGTCTCTAAAACTTCTGGGTTATCTCCCTAGCAGCGCTTTCTTTAAAGCCATTAAGCTAGGCATAAAGTGCTCATGTAATGGATCCACCCAGATCCCAAGGTATATCAAAGCCAATTTTAATTAACAATGATTTGTAATTTAGTAGTGAGCACAAAGTGATATAAATCATGCAACAACAAAGTCTAACTCTCTTCCTATGCATTGGCATGTCATACAAGAACAATTTATGCACACAAAGTAAAGGTCAATGAATAGCATACGTAGTTTCTTGCAATTTTATTGTATCGGGAACATAGAGAGGTGAAGATGTAGTTCCTCTCTCATAATAATTGCAAGTAGGATCAGCCAGTACATGCATATTATATCTATCAAAATCATCATGTGTAATAGTAAAAGGCAAACCATCTATATAATCCTTAATAAGTGCAAACTTCTCCGTTATAGTGTAGTTAGGAGAATTCAAAAAGATAATAGGACTATCATGTGTGGGTGCTTAACATAAGGAACTATAGCAATTTCATATTCATAAGCATAATTCATATTGGCATCATGTCCACAAGAATAGCAAGCATCAAGTTCATCAAAAAGGGATATTTCAAAAGAATCCAAGGGATCATAGCAATCAACAGAGTATTCATCCTTCGGTAAGCACAAAGGGAAATTAAACAATGTATGAGTTGAAGAGTTACTCTCATTAGAAGTTGGGCATGGGTAGCTAATCTGCTCTTCCTCCTTTTGTTCTTTGTTCTCCTCCTCATCTTTTACATCTAATGAGCTTATAATTTCAACAACTTCCTCTTCCATACATTCCTGCAAAATATTAGTCTCTTCCAAGGCAGCAATCATTCTTTAAATAAACTCTTTAACATAAGCATTATAAGCATAGTTTTCATAGCAATATTTAAGTATGGAAAAAAATTCAGATTCGTAAAGAGTAGCATCATACTTTTCAATGAAAGAAGCAATTTCATAGGCACCCTTAAAAGCAAAAAATTCTTCAATTTGTTCAACATAATTATAAGAATATGCCTCCTTGGTGTAAGAGGATAATATTTCATTATCATTAAACACACATTGGTAGGGAAGGTGTTTTTTAGCTTCCTTAGAACAACAAGTAAAATCATGCAAGCATAACAACACAAAATATTAATTTGATGCCACAAGAGTTTCCCTTTTTGAGATATTCGGTGTCGCACATAATGAGCATGCTCATTTAATGAATTTCCCTCAACTAAGCTAGTTGGGTTTTCAGCATGAGCACAAGTGGATCAAAGATGACCCAAGTAACATTCTTCAGTGGTACGGAACAGTAGTGGTTGCTCAACTTTTGGAGCAGCAAGTACAACTAATTTTTTTGGTATTTTACGTTTCCTACCCAAATGTAATGATAGAAAACAACTTAGAACAGCAAATAAAATCTACTTAGTGATAAAGCAAACAAGCACACACGAGAATATTCACCCCACACTATTGCTCCCCGGCAACGGTGCTAGAAAAAGGTCTTGATAACCCACAAGCATAGGGTTTTAATAGTAGACTTTCTCGATAAGTAAGAGTGTCGAACCCAATGAGGAGCTAAAGGTAGAACAGATATTCCCTCAAGTTCTATCGACCACCGATACAACTCTACGCACGCTTAACGTTCGCTTTACCTAGAACAAGTATGAAACTAGAAGTACTTTGTAGGTGTAACGGGATAGGTTTGCAAGATAATAAAGAGCACGTAAATAAAAGCTAGGGGCTGCTAAGATAAAGAAACAACTAAGTTAGTTTCACTATTGTGGAAAAGTGGTCGTAGGAGTTGCGGAATTATCCCTAGGCAATCGATAACTAGACCGGTAATCATTATTGCAAATTTATATGAGGCAGAGGCATAAGCTAACATACTTTCTCTACTTGGATGATATGCACTTATGATTGGAACTCTAGCAAGCATCCGCAACTACTGAAAATCATTAAGGTAAAACCCAACCGTAGCATTATAAGGCATCAAGTCCTCTTTACTCCCATATGCAACAACCCACCTACTCCAGTTTATGCTTCTGTCACTCAAGCAACCCACCATAGGCGAATCGTGAACACATTGTGAAAGTGCATTATATCGACTAGAGGGGGGATGAATAGGCGATTTTTACAAATTCATCACTTGAGGAATTTCAAATATGATGAATAACTAGCAATAGAATAAGTACTTAAGTGCATGAGAAACATAGCGACACCATAGTCATCATGATGAAATAAAACATGCACAGATTACAAGTAGCATGATACAGGATAAGTAGGTGAGGAACAAGGTAACTTGAAGAATTTGAGGTGAGGAAATTGTGAAAGTCTTTAGCCAAATTCTTGAAACACTAAGGATCAATTTCATTAACAGGTATATGAGGAAATGAAAGGGTTGATGAAGCAGAACCAGGTAGCTCGATGAAGACAATGGTTTGATGACCTAGTTCCAACTGTTGTGACAGTCGTACGTCTGGTTTGGAGCGGCCTGGTATTTAAACCATAGGACACACATTCCCACGACGCACAGTCCTTATCGTATTCTCCTTGAGCTAAGGTCACAAAGTCCTCGCCCAACACTCGTGGTAAGCCTTCAGGGTAGACTTCCAAAACCCTCACAAACTGATCACCTGGCGATCCACAATTGATTGCTGGATGCTCTAGACCAAGGTCACTCCGTGATACCCAATTGACTACAGGATGCACTAGACCATGACGCCTAACCATCTGGAAGATACACAGTCTTCAAAGGTAACAAGCGTCGGTTCCACATAGGAACAATCTCTTAAGTGATGCTCAATCACTTTGGGTTTCGTGGTTTGGATTTGCGTTTTTCCTCAATGATGATTTTCTCTCAAAGTCTTCGGAGGATGGATTGCTCTCAAATGACAAGTGTCGGTTCTCTCTTGGAGAATCCAACCAACTATCGGTTGTGGGGGGTGGCTATTTATAGCCAGGGTGCAACCTAACATGATAAGACATAAATGCCCCCAATGATATGACTGTTATGTGGATAATATGATTGGGGACATCTAGAACTAAGCACAACAATGGTAGGAATTTCGAACTATGAAATTCCTCGGGCTTATCATGATCCTCACTTGTAGGCAATTCGCACTGGCGAAATCCTAACTCCTCAGGCATACAAATTTCATTAAAGACCAGAAGAACCTCTTCTCTGTCACCGAAGAACTTGACTGAATTGCAAGTGATTTCCAAAGGCTTCACTCGAAGGATTGGATAGGGTGAGGCTTTTGGAGTTGAGCATCAGTTGAAAATTTTCCTTAGTATTACCTCGGCCCCCTTTAACAGTATGGTCTTTCCTATGTCTCAAAGAAAGGAAATGAAACTACGAAAACAAAAGTCTTCAAGCTTCATAGTCCCCGTTCATATCTTCAAGGTCACACCAACTTATTCATTTTCAAAGTCTTCAGGGAATACCAAAGCCTTCACCAAAGTCTTCACCAAAGTCTTCAGGTGCAGACATATTTTTAGGGGTCAATAATCTCATAATTTATCAAACTCCTCATCGACTTATAGAGCCTGTGTACACTCACAAACACATTAGTTCCTTAACCTATAGTCTTCAATACACTAAAATCACAAAGGGGCACTAGATGCACTTACAATCTCCCCCTTTTTGGTGATTGATGACAAATAGGTTAAGTTTTCAATGGGGATAAACATATGAAGTGTAAGTATTGAGTTTGAGGAATTTGATTGCAAGATATAGAAGAACTCCCCCTAAAGATGTGCATATTTGAGGAATTTGCTTTGGACTACAAATGCACATGGCAGGTTAAAAACATGGAGAACTCCCCCTATATGTTGTAATTCATACATGCATTTATCATATGATATGAAGAATTTGAAATGCATGTTGAAAATAGTGTCTGACAAAATTCAGCATGCATGCATTAAGGTAATTTAAGGAAATAGCATGCAGAAAGAAGTTCAAAAGCATCAGACCACCATCGGACTTAAGTTTACAACTCAACCAACAAAAGCTTAAGAAGAGCGAGAGTTGTAACTTAAACAAAAACAACCCATATATAGAGACCCGCATGAATACTAAGTCAAAATTTTCTCCCCCTTTGTCATAGAAGACCAAAAGGGACGAAAAAGTGAGGACTAACGCCCTTTGAAGAATATCATCATGAAGGTGATGGAGGAGCGCCAGCGTTGTCGGGGTCGTTTGTCGATGCAGGGCCTGCCACAGTGTCGTCAATTTCCTCAGCTTCATTGGTCTCGCGCGATGAGGAATATGAACTTAATCAACTGAGGAACTTGAACTTTCTTGAATTTCTTCTGAGGAGTATGAGACCAATCAAAGTCTGTTGAAAGTCCATGTCCTTGAGTTCCTCAGGAGTCTTGAGATGTGCGAGAATGGCCCACGCGCGATCGAAGATTTCATGCACATAGTAGTGATTTTTCCTCACAGAGTTTTGCGTCACAGTCATGTTCTGAAGAATTGAAGCAAACTGATGCTTCACTCACTTGTGATTGCGATCAACCTTCTGATGAAGACTTATGAGAAGCTCATGATCAGTCATCACACGAGGGGCAAACTCTCGAGGCTTTTACAGCAGAGTCCTGGGTAGCAGTGTCATCATTGGTGGAGTAAGATGCAGCTTTGCGAAACTGTCCATCCAATGGACGAGTACCTTCATCAATGACATCCTTTCCTTTCCCTTCAACTGAAGCAATTTTTTGCTTGAGGACTTCAATCGGAGGCAGAAAGCCAAAATGATTTTGGAAGTCAGCCTTGAAGGGAATTGAAGACCTTGATCTGATGAATTTCATGATCCAGGGAGCATAAGGCTTCAATTCAAATGGGGCTAATGCTGCATTGGACAAAGTCCTCATGAAGAAATCATGGAAGTTGACGGGAATCCCATGAATGATGTTGAAGAGCATGTTCTTAATGATTCCCTCCACTTCTTCTTCTTCAGAGTTGTGGCCTTCTAAGGACTGAGAGTTTCGGTCAGAATGCGGTAGACTATCCTGGCCACATAGAGCAAATCCTTCACTGGGAAGGTAGTCCTTTGAGGTTTTCCAGGAGCTAGAGGTTTCATTAGCACTTGCATTATGTGGTTGGACAGAGCGGGTTCATCAAAAAGGCATCGTGCTCCTTCTGAAGGAATTGGAACTGGGACTGACCGAAGCAATTCAGAGGCTGGTGAAGTGTAGTGAGTAGATCAAGTCATCCAGTCCAAAATCCAAGAGTTGATGTCAGAAGCATCACCGGTGATGTGTAAGGTGGCATAGAATTGAAGAATCAGCTCTTCATTCCAATCATAGATGTCCACACATAATGGAAGAATGCCCGCGTTGTGAAGAACTACGAGCATCGGTGTGAAGGATGGGATTGTTTCCATATCCGCATAAGGAATTTGATGGTGCTTGAAGACTTTCTTCTTGTCAAATAGTACTGATGCATAATAGTTCATCTGTGTAGGAGTCCAGAATCTGGTGCGACCGGCCCTAGCCTTTGAAGGACATCCTAGGCTTCGGCTGAAGGTTTGGCTTGAAGCGGCCCACAATTTCTTTAGGTATTTGAGGAATTTCTTCAGACTTAGGAATATGCTCTACAGGTTCCTCCGTGGCAGTTGGAGCAACAATTTCCTTAGCAGATGCAGCTAGAATATCCTTAGTGGCAGTTGTAGCCAAGTCACCAGATCCTGTATGAATTTATTTAGTCTTGGCTAGAGATTGAGGAATCTGTGATAGAGGAGTGGTCATAGGGGAATTTGGGTGAGCAGCTTCCCAATATTCATCATTGATAACAGGTGTTGTGTTTCCAATGTCCTCGTCATCATCAATTTCTTCAACGCAGGCCTCTTCAGCAGTCAAGTGAGGCTGGGGCGATGATACCTGTGGGGTTGAAGCATTTCTTCATCAATCTACTCTGAGGTAGCAGCAGACTGATCTTTTTCTCCTTGATCATCATTTCGGATGACATTGTCGACACCAAATGGTACAATTTCATAGGATGGTACGGAGCTGATAGGAGTTGCATCAAACGGCTCAGTTGAAGAACTTGGCAGGGTCTTCAATTTCCTCATCGCTGAGGAATCTGTCATTAATGCCTTTCTCTTTAGCGCCTTCTTCTCCGCAGCCTTGGTTTTCTTCGCTTCTGATGCAGAAGGAAGATTGTTGTTCTTCAGTCTTAAGGATTTAGCAGTTTCAGCAAAGGGTGAAGGAGGAGCATTTTCTTCAGGCATGACTGATGCAATCGCCGTTGTAGTCTCAATTTCATCAGGAACAACAAAAGTTTCAGCTGTCCTAGCATTTTCTTCACACGCAACAGTGGAGGTTGCCCTGGCAGGTTCTTCAGCAGCCTGAATTTCTTCAGCTTCGCTTGCAGTTTCTTCAGCAGGCTGAGCAGATTCTTCAGCCTGAGGAATTTGTGGTTGCGATTGAGCTGCAACCCTTGAGTTATGGTCCTTGATGGCTTTATCAGCCACTTTGACAGAATGAACTTTGGCGCCTTGCCAATCAGCATAGTATCTATTGAATTTATCACTGAGGTCTTTGATCTGAGACAGCATCTTCACAAGTTCCTTAGGAGAAAGCCTTGGAACGCTGTTCTTCAAGTAGTGATCTTTCTTGTACTGGGCCTTCTTGGTTTGTCTGGCCTTCTCATATTTCCACTTTTCTTCAGCTATGAAGGCAGTGAGGACATGATTTGGACTAGGAGGCAGTTTCAAATCAGCAATTGGCGTGTTGGGATCCTTGTGCCAGATGTCAACGAAGTTTAGCACCATCTTAGGATCCAGCCAGAGAGGAAATTGAGTGCCCTTTGCTTGAGACACTCGTTCTTGCTTGTTTCTGATGATTGTCTCTAATTCCTCATCATCAGCTTCATCATCTGAAGAATCTGATGGTATTTTGAACACAACCTTCTTCGATTGAGGACTTGGTCGAGTGCCTCGTCCAGCAGTAGCTTTCATTTTCATTAGAGAGACACTGGTTGAGGAATGTGCTTGGGCTGAAGAACTTGTTGATGCCCCTGAAGCAATTGAGAAGCCCTCGGTCCTCTAAAATGTTGCAAGATGTACGGGTGTTGAGGACTTTGCGGCAGCAACAGAGGACTAAGCAACTACTGAAGGTATAGCCGAGGCCTTTAAAGGCTTTGCTTGAGGAGTCTGAAGTGAAGATTTTGAAGTTGAGGACTTTGTCTTCACAGCAGACTTCTTCACAATAGATTACTTTGGAGCACTCACAGAGGCTCCGACTGAGGCAGCAGTAGCAGAGTCTTTGTTGAATTTCTTCACAACCTCTTTTGCCTTCTTCGCCAACTTGGCTTGTTGTCTTTCCCATTCTTAAGGAAAGGCATTACCAGTCTTGAGACTAGTGGGATCAACTGTTTGGTTTGGAGCCAAGGGTGGCCTGTTCCACGGGGGTTCAACTGCGAATTTCTTCATGTAGTTGGGAGTGACATAGCGATATTCTTTCCACTCCCGTGCCCATCATATCTCAATTTTCTGAATTCGATTTTTTCGCTGCTTAGTTGTTTCCTTGCCATGAGTTTCTTCATCTGGAGTGCAATATTCCTCATACAGTTCATCAGGTATCTCAAAAGCAGTTTGCACTTCACGTTTCTTTCCACCTTTCTCAGGCTTCTTCTCATTAGTAATTTTCTTCGGCTGATGACTTTGAACTCTTGAAGATTCTGAAAATGTACACAATTTTTCTTCAAGGAATGCTACAAATGAGTTAAGTTGATGAGAACCTAGTGATTCATCAGCAGGCATTTTGTACCTGTGAACAGAGTATAGGTGCGAGGAATTTGAAGAGGTCATATGCATTCTCAGAAATTTTGAAAATACATCAAGTTGAGGAATTTTGACCACAGTTGTCTTGAGGAATTTCACTAAATGTTCTTGTCTAAGGTTCCAGAGTTGTGCAAATTTTGAGGATCCACACAATTGAGGAATCTTGAATAAAATCATAACTTAGGGAAAAACATCAAGGGTATGAACATGTAAGGTGTTTGGGATAAGATTCTTGAAGAATAAACACCTTTGAGAAAATTGAGGAAATCTTGAAAATCAAACAAAGGCAGTAAAATCAGATTTTATTTACCCTGTTGAAGAACACGACGAACAGTGAGATGAAATCAGGGAAGTTTGTTCGTCCAGATCTCCCACGCCCTAGCTTGACAGAGGGAGACAACTATAGCAGCGGCAGAGTGAAGATTTCCTCGACTGATGCGAGTACAACGACAGCGAGGTCAAGGCAGTGAAGCTCTTCCACCCTAGCGACGATGATTTTTGCGGTGGCGCTAGGTTTGAGGTCGGGAGAGAGTAGGAGTGAGGAGTAACCGAGCACAGTGAAAGGGAAGGGGTATTTATAGCGGAGGTGAAAAACAATCAGTCCGAAGATTTTGGACCAGATTGCCCCTAACCCTTGCTCTCCACGCGACATGTATCACCCATGTTCTCAATAGTGGTGATAGTGGGGGATCATGGGTTATCCAGTCGTGGGAATCGGAACAGTTTGAGCGGGAAGCGCCGAAAATTTAGATAGTGAAAATTTCGTAGTTTCCGTTCGCAAATTCTTCAGCTGTCAAGGACATAGTGAAGACTTTGAACGAGGTTCAAAGTAGAACGCATATGAAGAATTTGTGAACAGATTCGCCTGAGCTTAGCATATAGGGGGAAAGGGTCCGATCACATTCACTTAGATGAAAATCAACTTGAAGAATTACCAATAAGTGAATGTTGTTGAGGACGTTGAAAACTCAAATATATATATAGTCAATGAAGAACATGAGTTTCATAGTTTGAAGAATTTGAAAACTTGATGAATTTGAAAAGTTGAGGAATTTGAAAATTTGAAGAATTTACAAAATGACCAAGAACTCAACTTTGAAGAATTTCAACTATGGTTGGTGGTGTGACCCACCGTATAAGAATGATGATTTCAGACACAACATATAATTGTTGTAGGGTTCTGAGAATCAAATTCTTCATTAATTTCTTCACACATAGAGGGTTATTCTTCATTGATTGAAGAAAAATGTTACTTCATGTGTTGCACATCTAAGTCATCAATTTTGCATAAGTGTTAGGATGTGTGTCCTTTCAAAGAACACTCGAAGATTCTAAGATATTTAGCTCACACCGCAACTTGCAAAATCTCTTTTCATCCAAGGGCTTTGTGAAGATATCGGCAAGTTGTTCTTCAGTAGGGATGTGGTCGATGGAGATGTCGCCCTTGAGTACATGATCTCGAAGAAAATGATGAAAAATCTGGATGTGCTTGGTCTTGGAATATTGAACTGGGTTGTAAGAAATCTTGATGGCGCTCTCGTTGTCGCAGTAGAGAGGCACATTCTTCACCTTGATGCCATAGTCCTTGTGGGTTTGCTTCATCCACAACAACTGAGCAAAACATGAACCAGCAACAATGTACTCGGCTTCACACATATATAGTGACACGTAGTTCTGTTTCTTCGAGCACCAACAGACTAAGGATCATCTGAGGAAATGACATGTGCCTGAGGTTAACTTGCAATCCACACGATCTCTGGCATAGTCAGCATCAGAGTATCCGACTAGGTGAAGATTTGAGCCCTTGGGATGCCATAATCAAAGCGTTGGTGTGTGAGGTAAGTATCGAAGAATATGTTTCACAACCTTATGGTGTGATTCCTTCAGTGTTGCTTGGAATCGGGCACACATGCAAACACTCATCATAATATCAGTCCTAGATGCACATAGATACAATAAAGAACCAATCATGGAGCGATATACCTTCTGATCGAAATCTTTACCATTTTCGTTAGTGCAGAGGTGGCCTTTTGAAGGCATTGGAGTTTTGACGCCTTTGCAGTCTTGCATGTCAAATTTCCTCAGAACATCCTTGAGGTATTTCTCTTGAGAGATGAAGATGCCATTGTCTTGCTAACGAATTTGAAGACCTAAGAAGAATTTCAACTCTCCCATCGTAGAAATTTGATATTCTTCACTCATCATATAGGCAAATCCATCATTGTAACATTTGTCAGTACAGCCAAAGATAATATCGTCTAGGTATATTTGGCCTATGAACAGTTCATTGTCATAGGATTTAGTGAAAAGAGTTGGGTCGAGTGAACCGGGTTTGAAGCCTTTCTTCATGAGGAACTCCTTTAGAGTGTCGTACCACGCCCGAGGGGCCTGCTTGAGGCCATAGAGGGCCTGTTTGTGTCTGAAGACTTTGTTAGGATGCTTAGGGTCTTCAAAACCCGGGGGGTGAACAACATATACTTCTTCCTCAAGCTTACCATTGAGGAATGCACTTTTCACATCCATTTGATATAAGATGATATCATGTTGGTTATCATAAGCAAGCAATATGCGAATAGGTTCAAGTCTATAACAGGTGCAAAAGTTTCATCAAAGTCAATTCCTTCAAACTGTGTGTAGCCTTGAGCTACAAGACGAGCCATATTTAGTACCATAAGGCCATTTTCATCTTTCTTGTTGTGGTAGATCCACTTGGTACCTATGATGTTGTGCTTGCGAGGATCTGGCCGCTTGACAAGTTCTTGCACATTGTTGAGCTTCAATTGATGCAATTCCTCTTGCATAGCTTGAATCCACTTAGGCTCCTTGAATGCTTCAACAACTTTGGTTGGCTCTATGATAGAGACAAAAGCAAAGTGCCCACAAAAGTTAGTCAAATGTGAAGCTCTTGAGCGATTGAGGGGACCTGGTGCATTGATGTCATTGATGATTTTGTCAATATGCACTTCATTTGCAACTCTTGGATGAGCAGGTTGACGTGGCTAAGGATTTTCTTTAGCACCATTTTCTTTAGGTGTATCACATGAATATTTTCATTCGTTGGGATGACTTCCTCATTGGGTATGACATCTTCAGTAGCCTTCATCTTAATGGATTCCCCAGGAGACTTTTCATCTAGCACAGAAGGCAGGTGCTCTCTTCGCGAGCCGTCAGTTTCATCAAATCGCACATCTACTGTTTCAACAAACTTATGGTGGTAGGTGTTGAAGACTCTGCAGGTGTGCGAGTCCTTTCCGTAACCAAACATAAAACCTTCATGTGCTTTCGGTGCAAATTTAGAACTATGGTGAGGATCTCTAATCCAGCATTTTGCACCGAATACTTTGAGATAACTTACATTGGGTTTCTTGCCAGTCATAAGCTCATATGAGGTCTTCTTGAAGAATTTCTGAAGATATACCCTGTTGATGATGTGCATGCTGTATCAATTGCCTCAGGCCAGAAGCGACAAGGAGTCTTGTATTCATCAAGCATGGTGCGAGCCATCTCAACAAGAGTCCTGTTCTTGCACTCCGCGATGCTGTTGTGCTGAGGAGTATATGGGGCAGATAACTCATGAGTAATACCAAGTTCATCAAGATATTCATCAAGATTGGTGTTCTTCAACTCAGTCACATTATCACTCCTGATATGCTTGGTCTTGACGTCAAAGTTCGTGCAGGCCCTTGAAGCAAATTGTCTAAAGACATCCTACACTTCAGACTATACAGAATAATATGCACCCAAGTGTAACAAGAGTAATCATCAACAATGGCAAAGCCATGCAAACTTGAAGCATTTTTTAGTGTGGAATAATGAGTGGGGCCAAAGAGGTCCATGTGAAGCAATTCAAAGGGTCGAGTCGTGGTCATGATTGTCTTCGAGGGATGCTTGGATCTGGTCATCTTCCCAGACTCACATGCACCACAGAGGTGATCCATGAGGAATTTGACACCTTCAATGCCAATGACATGCTTTTTCTTCACGAGCATGTGCAAGTTCCTCATATGAGCGTGTCCAAGTCGTCGATGCCACAACCAGCCTTCTGAGGACTTTGCAAGTAGACATGTGGCAGGCTGAGGACCTGTAGAGAAATCAACAATATACAAATCTCCTCTCCTAAATCCTTTGAAGACTTTCGAATTGTTAGATTCTATGATGAAAATGCAACGATATTTTCCAAATACGACAACCATATCAAGATCACAAAGCTTTGAGACAGACATAAGGTTGAACCCGAGGGATTCGACAAGCATCACCTTATCCATGTATGGGTCCTTTGAGATTGCAACCTTACCTAGACCCAATAACTTGATTTTTTCCTTTGTCAGCGTAGGTGATATGCTTGAGATGAGATGGAGCAAGTGGCAAATTCATCAGTAGATTCTTGTCACCAGTCATGTGGTTTGTGCATCCACTGTCGACGACCCACTCGGTAGCTTTTGGAGGTTCATCCTGCAGATGAATTAGTACAACTTACGAACTCATATGCTTCAGAGTGAAGCATATGACATCAATTTCATCAGACAAAATTTCATCACACAACATAATAAGAAAGTAGTGTGAGGACGTGAGAAATGAGAAAATCATTTCTACATGATTAGCTTGCGTCCTTTCAAGCATTTCCCCAGGTCTCCAGCAAATTCATCAGATGTTCAAGTTCATCTGGAGACCTGACCCTGCATAAAAAATTAGTTCAATTTCTTGACCACCCACATCTCAAGGGGTGGCAAAGAGTTCATCATTCTGCGAGCACTATATGAGAAGGGAGGCAATGAAGCTAGTGCCCTTCGTTTTACAAGACGCGGGTTAGAGTACTCATATGAATAAGCAGAGAAATTCTTTGAGGACTTATGAACATAATGATTTGAAGAATAATGCACATATTCAGAGCTCTTAGATTTTCCCTGCGAAACAGATGCATTAGCACGAGAATGATATTTTTGACCACTTGAGGAATTTGGTCCAAGTGAAGACTTTGCTCCATATGAGGAATTTGATCTAGGGTTCCCGTTCTTAATGAGTGGTGTCATGAGGACATTCACTTGAAGATTTTGTAGGCAGCTCTTGGGAACCCAGATTTTCTTCATAGGTCAATCGTTCCTGCTGTTAGTTCCAATAAATCTAGCAAATACTTCACCTTTTTGATTTTTGAAGAATTTGTAGTTGGAGTCAAGCGACTCATCATAGGAATATGAAGTTTCACAAGTAAAGCTAGATAAAGTGGATGGATCTATAGGAGGTCCTTTTGCAGCAACCCATGAGGTTTTGGGGTACTGCTCAGGTGTCCAGTAGGATCCATCAGCATTGATTTTCCTCTCAAATACAATACCCTCTTTCCTAGGGTTCCTGTTTAGAATCTTCTTTTTGAGGACATCACAAAGGGTTTGATGCTCTTTGAGACTTTTGTACATGCCTGTCACATACAATTCCTTCAACCCTGCATTTTCGTGATTGATACTTGTGGTATCCTAAGATGAGGAATTTTTGACCACGGGAATAGTTGAAGAATTTGCACCAATAGAAGCATTTGAACATTCAGGTGAAGCATTAGCAGTTTCACGTTCGATGCATTTCAAACAGGGTGGAATAAATTCTTCTTGAGCGGTACTGATCTGTTGAGATAGTAAGGAATCGTTTTCCCTTAGGAGATCCTCATGTGACACTCTTAGTTTCTCAAGATCTTGATCATCTAAGAGAGCATTATGACGACTCTGAAGGTTATCATACATTGTCTAAAGACTTTTGAGATCATCAGATAGAGTTTGAGTTCGATCCACTTCCTCATTCAACAGATCATCGCTTTTGTCTACCATTTTCTGAAGCTTTTCAAGTGCATTTTATTGCCTAGTAGCAATATTAGCAAGTTCGACATAGCTAGATTTCACATATTCATTAGATTCACCATCACTTGATTCAGATGAGGATTGATGCTTTTGTACCTTGGAACCTTTAGCCATGAAGCAATAGGTGGGAGCGTAATCATCATTGCTGATGTCAGAGTCATTGGAGTAGTCATTTTGTTCATCATTGAAGATTGACTTGCTGACGGAAGCTGTAGCGAGAGCAAGGCTAGTGACACCAGATTCAGATTCCACCTCAGATTCTTCCTGTTCTTCATATTCTTCACACCCTTCTTCTGAGTCCATTTCCTTGCCAATGAAAGCCTGAGCCTTTCTGGAACCATTCTTCTTGTGCGTTGAGGATTTTCAAGATGAGGACATTGCAGACAAGGACTTTGACAGTTTCTTTTTTTTCTTCGAGACATTAGAACTGTCGTCCTTGTCCTTCTTCTTCTTCTTCTTCTTCTTTGATTCTTTTTCCCAAAGAGGACAGTCATAGATGAAGTGACCAAATTTCTTGCATTTGTGACAAGTTCTCTTCTTGTAGTCATCTGAGGAATCTAATTTCCCTAAGCCACTTTTTGATGACATTCCAAATCCGCCTCTCCTTGAGAGCTTCTGGAATTTCCTCACGAGCATTGTCAGCTCCTAACTCAGTTCTTCAGGATCACCAAGGCTACTATCAGAATCTTTGCCTTCGGATGAGGAAAATGCTTTTGCCTTCAAAGCACGAGATCTTCCATAGCTTGGACCGTAGAGGTCTCTCTTCCCAGCTTGTTGGAATTCATGAGTATTAAGTCTCTCAAGAATATAAGCAGGATTAAGTGACTTGTAGTCTCCACACTCTTGAATCATCAAAGCCAGAGTATCGAATGAGGAATCAAGAGATCTTAGCAGTTTCTTCACCACCTCGTGGTCGGTGATATCAGTAGCACCTAGTGCTTGAAGCTCATTGGAGATATCAGTGAGATGATCAAAAGTTTGCTGAACATTTTCATTGTCGAGTCTCCTGAAGCAGTTGAAGAGATTGCTAAGAACATCAATACGAGAGTCACGCTGAGTGGAAACACCTTCGTTCACTTTGGATAGCCTATCCCAGATAAGCTTAGCAGACTCCAAAGCACTCACTCTTCCATACTGGCATTTGCTCAGATGGTCACAAATGTAATTCTTCGCTTGAGAATCAAGTTGCTTGAATTTCATCGTATCAGTAGCAGTAACAGTCGTAGAAGTGCGGGGAACACCACTTTCCTCAATGTACCAAAGATCGTTGTCAATAGCTTCAAGATGCATGCACATCTTGTTCTTCTGGTAGGGGTAATCCGTCCCATAAAAGGTAGGACATCCCGCGGAAACCTTGATCATACCTGTAGTCGACATAACTAGAACTCCAGGCGGTTAAACCAAAATCACACAGAACAAGGGAGTACCTTGCTCTGATACCAATTGAAAGTGCGTTATATCGACTAGAGGGGGGTGAATAGGCGATTTTTACAAATTCATCACTTGAGGAATTTCAGCTTAAGGAATTTGAAATGTGATGAATAACTAGAAGTGGAATAAGTACTTAAGTGCATGAGAAACATAGCGAAAACATAGTCATCATGATGAAACAAAACATGCACAAATTACAATTAGCGTGATACAGGATAAGCAGGTGAGGAACAAGGTAACTTGAAAAATTTGAGGTGAGGAAATTGTGAAAGTCTTCAGTCAAATTCTTTAAACAGTAAGGATCAATTTCATCAACAGGTATATGAGGAAATGAAAGGGTTGAGGAAATAGAACCATGTAGCTCGATGAAGACAATTGTTTGAGGACCCAGTTCCAACTACTGTGACACTCATACGTCTGGTTTGGAGGGGCCTGGTATTTAAACCAGAGGACACACAATCCCAGGACACATAGTCCTTACCGTATTCCCCTTGAGCTAAGGTCACAAAGTCCTTGCCCAACACTCGTGGTAAGTCTTCAGGGTAGACTTCCAAAACCCTCACAAACTGGTCACCCGGTGATCCACAATTGATTGCTAGATGCTCTAGACCAAGGTCACTCTATGATCCCCAATTGACTACAGGATGCACTATACCATCACACCTAACCGTGTGGAAGATACACTGTCTTCAAAGGTAACAAGCATCGGTTCCACAAAGGAACAATCTCTTTAGTGATTGTCAATCACTTTGAGTTTGGTGGTTTGGATTTGGGTTTTTCCTCACTGATGATTTTCTCTCAAAGTTTTTAGATGATGGGTTGCTCTCAAATGACAAGTGTTAGTTCTCTCTCGGAGCAGCCAACCAACTACTAGTTGTGGGGGGTGGCTATTTATAGCCAGGGTGCAACCTGACATGATAAGACATATATTCCCCCAATGATATGACCGTTATGTGGATAAGATGATTGGGGACAGCTGACGCTAAGCACATCAATGGTCGGAATTTCGAAGTATGAAAGTCCTCAGGCTTATCATGATCCTCACTTGTAGGCAATTCGCACTAGCAAAATCCTAACTCCTCAGTTAGACCAATTTCATCAGAGACGAGAAGAACTTCGTATGTGTCACTGAAGAACTTGACTGAACTGCAAGAGATTTCCAAAGGCTTCACTCGAAGGATTGGATAGGTTGAGGCTTTTGGAGTTGAACATCAGTTGGAAATTTTCTTTAGTATTATCTTGGCCCCCTTTAACAGTACGGTGTTTTCTACGACTCAAAGAAAGGAAATGAAACTACGGAAAAAAGTCTTCACGATTCGTAGTCCTCGTTCATATCTTCAAGGTCACACCAACTTCTTCATTTTCAAAGTCTTCAGGGAATACCAAAGTCTTCAGCAAAGTCTTCAGCTAAAGACATATTTGTAGGGGTCGATAATATCCGAATATATCAAACTCCTCATCGACTTATAGAGCCTGTGTAGACTCACAAACACATCAGTTCCTTAACATATAAGTCTTCAATACAAAAAAAATCACTAAGGGGCACTAGATGCACTTACACATTGCAACACCCTACATCGAGGATCCCTCATGCTTGCGCGACACGGAGAGCACCATAGGACAACAATAATAATAAAACATGCAACTCAAACCAATCATGATCATCAATCAACCCATAGGACAACAAAAATCTACTCAGACATCATAGGATGGCAACACATCATTGGATAATAATATGAATCATAAAGCACCATGTTCAAGTAGAGGGTATAGCGGGCTGCAGGAGAGTGGACGTTGTAGATAGATGGGAGAAGGTGATGGAGGTGTTGGTGAAGATGACGGATTTGTTGGAGTATATCGCCATCACGATGATGGCCCCGGCGGCATTCCGGTGCCACCTGGAGAGAGGGGGAGAGAGCCCCCGTTCTTCTTCTTCTTCCTTGACCTTCCCCCTACATGTGAGAAGGGTTTCCCCTCTGGTCCATGGCCTCCATGGCAGCGGAGGGGCAAGAGCCCCTCCGAGATTGGATCTCTCTCTCTCTCTCTCTATTTCCTTCTGTTTCCGCGCTCCCAGATTCTGGCCTTTCACCGTTCTTAAATATTCGGAGATCCGTAACCGCGATCGGGCTAAAATTTCGAGGGGATTTTTATCCGGAAATTAGCTTTCTTGCGGCCAAAGGACAGGTCCAACCGACATAAATGGTGGCCACAAGCCTGCCAGGCGTGGCCACGGGGGTGGGCCTCGCCTAGCAGGTTTGTGACCTCCTCGAGCATCGTCTCGTGTTGATTCTTTTTCCCAAAAATCACATATATTCCAAAAAAATCGCGTTTGGACTTTGTTTGATATGGATTTTTTGCGAAACAAAAAACATGCAACAAACAGGAAGTGGCACTGGGCACTGGATCAATATGTTAGCCCCAAAAAATAGTATAAAAAGTTGCCAAAAGTATATGAAAGTTGTAGACTATTGGCATGAAACAATCAAAAATTATAGATACGATGGAGATGTATCAATCCACACAATTGAGGAATGTTGAAGAAAATCATTAACTTAGGAAAAACATCAAGGGAATGACACATATAAAATGCTTAAAAAGATGATTCTTGGAGAATAAACACCTTTGAGTATTTGGTGGACAATATGAAGATCAAACAAGGACAGTAAAATTAGATTTGATTTACCCTGATAAAGAACATGACGAACAATGAGATGAATCGGGGAAGTTCACCCGTCCAGATCTCCCACGTCCTAGCTTGGCAAAGGGAGGCCCTTACAGCGTCGGCGGGGTGAAGATTTCCATGGCCGATGCGAGTACGACGACAGCAAGGTTGAGCCAATGAATCTCTTCCACACCAGTGGCGATGATTTTAGCGGCGATGCTAGGTTTGAGCTCGGGAGAGAGTGGGAGTGAGGAGTAACTCGAGCACAGTGAAAGGGAAGGGGTATTTATAGTGGAGGTGAAAACCAACCGGCCCGACGATTTTGGACCAGGTTGCCCCTGACGCTTGCTCTCCACACAACATGTGTCACCCACGTTCTGAGTAGTGGAGATAGTGGGGGATCGTGGGTCATCCAGTCGTGCGAATCGGAACAGTTTGAGCGGGAAGCGCCGACAATTTTGATAGTAAAAAAACTGTAAGTTTCCATTCGCAAATTCTTCAGCTGTCAAGGATACAGTGAAGACTTCGAACGAGTTTCAAAGTAGAACGCATATGCAGAATTTGTGAACAGTCTGGGTTGAGTTTAGCATAGAGGGGGAAAAGGGTCCGATCACATTCACTTAGATGAAAATCAACTTGAGGAATTAGCAATAAGTGAATGTTGTTGAGGAGGTTGAAAACTCAAATATATATATATATATATATATATATAGTCAATGAAGAACATCAGTGTCATAGTTTGAAGAATTTGAAATTTTTAGGATTTTGCAAACTTGAGGAATTTGAAAATTTGAATTTTTCGTAAGAGGACGAAAAACTCAACTTTGAAAAATTTCAACTATTGTTGGTGGTGTGACCCACCGTATAAGAATGATGATTTCAGACACCATGTACAATTGTCGTAGGGTTCTGAGAATCAAATTCTTCATTAATTTCTGCACACTTAGAGGGTTATTCTTCATTGATTGAAGAAAAACGTTACTTCGTGTGTTGCACATCTAAGTCTTCAATCTTGCATAAGTGTTAGGATGTGTGTGTTTTCAAAGAACATTCAAAGATTCTAAGATATTTAGCTCACACCGCAACTTGCAAAAACTATTTTCATCCAAGGATTTTGTGAAGATATTAGCCAGTTGTTCTTCAGTGGGAATGTGGTCGATGGAGATGTCACCCTTGAGTACATGATCTTGGAGAAAATGATGATGAATCTGGATGTGCTTGGTCTTGGAGTGCTGAACTGGGTTGTAAGCAATCTTGATAGCGCTCTCGTTGTCAGAGTAGAGAGGCACATTCTTCACCTTGATGCCATAGTCCTTGAGGGTTTGCTTCATCCACATCAACTAAGCGCAACATGAACCAGTAGCAATGTACTCAGCTTCACCAGTAGATAGTGAGACGCAGTTCTGCTTCTTCGAGGACCAATAGACTAAGGATCATCCAAGGAAATGACATGTGCCTGAGGTTGACTTTCGATCCACACAATCTCCAGCATAGTCAACATCTGAGTATCCGACTAGGTGAAGATTTGAGCCCTTGGGATACCATAATCCAAGCATTGGTGTGTGAGCTAAGTATCGAAGAATATGTTTCACAGCCTTATGGTGTGATTCCTTCGGTGTTGCTAGGAATCGGGCACACATGCAAACACTCAGCACAATATCAGGCTTAGATGCATAGAGATACAATAAATAACCAATCATGGAGCGATATACCATCTGATTGAAATCTTTACCATTTTGTTTAGTGTAGAGGTGGCCTTTTGAAGGCATTGGAGTTTGACGCCTTTGCAGTCTTGCATGTTGAATTTCCTCAGTACATCCTTGAGGTATTTCTCTCGAGAGATGAAGATTCCATTGTCTTGGTGACGAATTTGAAGACCTAAGAAGAATTTCAACTCTCCCATCATAGACATTTGATATTCTTCACTCATCATATAGGCAAATTCATCACTGTAACGTTTGTCAGTACAGCCAAAGATAATATCGTCTACATATATTTGGCATATGAACAGTTCATTGTCATAGGATTTAGTGAAAAGAGTTGGGTCGAGTGAACCGGGTTTGAAGCCTTTCTTCATGAGGAATTCCTTCAGTGTCGTACCACGCCCAAGGGGCCTGTTTGAGGCCATAGAGGGCTTTGTTGAGTCTGGAGGCTTTGTCAGGATGCTTAGGGCCTTCAAAACCTCGGGGTTGAGCAACATATACTTCTTCCTTAAGCTTACCATTGAGAAATGCACTTTTCACATCCATTTTATATAAGATGATATCATGATGGTTAGCATAAGCAAGCAATATGCGAATAGCTTCAAGTCTAACAATAGGTGTAAAATTTTCATGAAAGTCAATTTCTTCAACCTATGTGTAGCCTTGAGCTACAAGACAAGCCTTATTTCTTACCACAAGGTCATTTTCATCTTGCTTGTTGCGATAGATCCACTTGGTACCTATGATGTTGTGCTTGCGAGGATCTGGCCGCTTGACAAGTTCCCACACATTGTTTAGCTTGAACTGATGCAATTCCTCTTGCATAGCTTGAATCCACTCAGGCTCCTTGAATGCTTAATCAACCTTGGTGGGCTCTATGATATAGGCAAAACAAAGTTTCCACTAAAGTTAGTCAAATGTGAATCTCTTGAGCGAGTGAGGGAACCTGGTGCATGGATGTCGTCGATGATTTTTTCAATTTGCACTTCATTTGCAACTCTTGGATGAGCAGGTTGACGTGGCTGAGGATTTTCTTCACGTATATTAGCATTAATGTCTTCATTGGTTGGAATGACTTCCTCAGTAGGTTGAGGTTCTTCAGTGGGTATGACATCTTTAGTAGCCTTTAGCTTAATGGATTCCTCAGGAGACTTTTCATCTAGCACAGAAGGCAGGTGCTCTCTTTGCGAGCCGTTAGTTTCATCGAACCTCACATCTATAGTTTCAACAACATTTTGATGGTAGGTGTTGAAGAATGTTTAGATGTGCGAGTCCTTTCCGTAACCATATATAAAACCTTCATGTGCTTTCGGTGCAAATTTAGAACTATGGTGAGGATCTCTAATCCAGCATTTTGCACCGAAGACTTTGAGATAACCTACATTGGGGTTCTTCCTAGTCATGAGTTCATATGAAGTCTTCTTGAATAATTTGTGAAGATATACCCTCTTGATGATGTGGCAATTTGTATCAATTTCTTCAGGCCAGAAGCGACGAGGAGTCTTGTATTCATCAAGCATGGTGTGAGCCATCTCAACAAGAGTCCTGTTCTTGCGCTCCATTACGCTATTGTGCTGGGGAGTATATGGAACAGATAGCTCATGAGTAATAGCAAGTTCATCAAGATATTCATCAAGATTGTTGAGGCCCTTGAAGCAAATCTTGAGTCTTGTATTCTTGAACTCAGTCCCATTATCACTCCTGATATGCTTGATCTTGACGCCGAAGTTTGCTGAGGCCCTTGAAGCAAATCGTTTGAAGACATCCTGCACTTCATACTTGTACAAAATACTATGCACCCAAGTGTAATGATAGGAATAATAAAAAATGACAAAGCCATAAAAACTTGAAGAATTTTTTGGTGTGAAATAAAGATTGGGGCCATAGAGGTCCATACGAAGCATTTCAAAAGGTCGAGTCGTGGTCATGATTGTCTTCGAGGGATGCTTGGATCTGGTCATCTTCCGAGACTCACAAGCACCACAGAGGTGATCCTTGAGGAATTTTACACCTTCAATGCCAATGACGTGCTTTTTCTTCATGGGCGTGTGCAAGTTCCTCATACCAGCGTGTCCAAGTCGTCGATGGCACAACCAACCTTCTAAGGACTTTGCAAGTGGGCACGTGGCAGGCTGAGGACCTATAGAGAAATCAACAATATACAAGTCTCCTCTTGTAAAGCCTTCGAATACTTTGGAATGGTCAGATTCCATGATGACGACACAACGATATATTCCAAAGATGACAACCATATCAAGATCACAAAGCATTAAGACAGACATGAGGTTGAACCCGAGGGATTCGACAAGCATCACCTTATCCATGTGTCGGTCCTTTGAGATTGCAACCTTACCTAGACCCATTACCTTGCTTTTTCCTTTGTCAGCGTAGGTGATATGCTTCAGATGAGATGGGGCAAGTGCTTAATTCATCAGTACATTCTTGTCACTAGTCATGTGGTTGGTGCATCCACTGTCGAGGACCCACTGAGTAGCTTTTGGAGTTTCACCCTTGGAACCTTTAGCCATCAAGCAATGGGTGGGAGAAAAATCATCATTGTCGTCGTCAGAGTTGATGGAGTACTCATTTTCGTCATCGTTGAAGATGGACTTGCTGACGAAAGCAGTAGCGAGAGCAAGGCTAGAAACACCACATTCTGATTCCACCTCAGATTCTTCCTCTTCTTCATATTTTTCAGATTCTTCCTCTTCTTCATATTTTTCAGATTCTTCTTTAGAATCCATTTCCTTGCCAATGAAAGTCTGATCCTTTCTGGAACCATTCTTCTTGTGTGTTGAGGACTTTGAAGATGATGACTTTGCAGATGAGGACTTTGAAGATTTCTTCTTTTTCTTCGAGTCATTAGAACTGTCGTCCTTATACTTCTTCTTCTTTGATTCTTTTTCCTAGAGAGGACAATCAGGGATAAGGTGACCAGACTTCTTGCATTTGTGACAAGTTCTCTTCTTATAGTTGCTTGAGGAATCTGATTTCCTCAAACCACTTTTTGATAATTTTTCAACTCGGCCTCTCCTTAAGAACTACTGGAATTTCCTACTGAGCATTGCCATCTCCTAACTTAGTTCTTTACGATCACCAAGGCTACTATCAGAATCTTCACCTTCGGATGAGGAAATTGATTTTGCCTTCAAAGCACGAGTTCTTCAATATCTTGGCCCCTAGAGGTCTTTCTTCTCAGCTTGTTGGAATTCATGAGTATTGAGTCTCTCAAGTATATTAGCAGGATCAAGTGACTTGTAGTCTCCAAGCTCTTGAATCATCAAAGTCAGTGTGTCAAATGAGGAATCAAGAGATCTTAGAAGTTTCTTCACCACTTCGTGATCGGTGATGTCAGTGGCACCCAATGCTTGAAGCTCGTTGAAGATATTAGTGAGACAATCAAAAGTTTGTTGAACATTTTCATTGTCGAGTGTTTTGAAGCGGTTGAAGAGATTACAAAGAACATAACACAGGAGTCACGTTGAGCGGAAATACCTCCGTTGACTTTGGACAACCTATCCAAGATAAGCTTAGCACACTCCAAATCACTCACTCTGCCATACTGATCTTTGCTCAGATGGCCACAGATGATATTCTTCACTTAAGAATTGAGTTGCTTGAATTTCTTCACAACGTACCAAAGATCATTGTCAATAGCTTCAAGATGCATGTGCATATTGTTCTTCCAGTAGGGGTAATCCGTCCCATCGAAGGTAGGACAAACCTCGGAGACCTTGATCATACATGTAGTCGACATAACTAGAACTCTAGGTGGTTAAGCCAAAATCACATAGAACAAGGGAGTGTGCTCTGATACCAATTGAAAGTGCGTTATATCGACTAGAGGGGGGGTGAATAGGAGATTTTTACAAATTCATCACTGAGTAATTTCAACTTGAGGAATTTGAAATGTGATGAATAACTAGCAACAGAATAAGTACTCAAGTGCATGAGAAACATAGAAGTAGCATTGTTATCATGATGAAATAAAGCATGCCCAGATTATAGGTACCGTGATACATGATAAGCAAGTGAGGAACAAGGTAACTTGAAAAATTTGAGGTGAGTAAATTGAGAAAGTCTTCAGTCAAATTGTTCAAACAATAACAATCAATTTCATCAACAAGTATATGAGGAAATGAAAGGGTTGAGGAACTAGAACCAGATAGCTTGATGAATATAATGGTTTGATGACCCATTTCCAACTGCTGTGATAGTTGTACGTCTGTTTTGGAGCAGCCTGGTATTTAAACCAGAGGACACGTAGTCCCAGGACACACAGTCCTTACCGTATTCTCCTTGATCTAAGGTCACAAAGTTCTCGCCCAACACTCGTGGTAAGTCTTCAGGGTAGACTTCCAAAAACCCTCACAAACTGGTCACCCGACGATCCACAATTGACTGCTATATGCTCTATGTTGGTTATTATCATATTTCCTTGTTCATGATAATCGTTTACTATCCATGCTATAATTGTATTGATCGGAGACTTAGATGCATGTGTGGATACATAGACAAAACCATGTCCCTAGTATGCCCCTAATGGACTAGCTCGTTGATCAAAGATGTTAAGGTTTCCTAGCCATGGACATGAGATGTCATTTGATAAACGGGATCACATCATTAGGAGAATGGTATGGTGGACAAGACCCAAACTACAAACATAGCATATCAGTTTATTGCTACTGTTTTCTGCATGTCAAGTATATGTTCCTATGACCATGAGATCATGCAATTCACGGATACCGAAGGAGTGCCTTGTGTGTATCAAACGTTGCAACATAACTGGGTGACTATAAAGGTGCTCTACAGGTATCTCTAAGGGTGTCTGTTGAGTTGGTATGGATCAAGACTAGAATTTTTTGCTCCGTGTGATGGAGAGGTATCTCAGGGCCCACTCGGTAATACAACATCACAATAAGCCTTGCAAGCAATGTGACTAAGTGTTAGTAACGGGATCTTGTATTAACGGAACGAGTAAAGAGACTTGCCGGTAACAAGGTTGAACTAGGTATGGAGATACCGACGATCGAATCTCGGGCAAGTAACATACCGAAGAACAAAGGGAACATCATACGGGATTAACTGAATCCTTGACATAGAGGTTCGACCGATAAAGATCTTCGTAGAATATGTAGGAACCAATATGGGCATCCAGGTCCCGCTATTGGTTATTGACCCTAGAGGTGTCTCGGTCATGTCTACATAGTTCTCGAACCCGCAGGGTCTGCACACTTAAGGTTTGGTGACATTTCAGTAGTATAGAGTTATGTATGGTGGTGACCGAAGGTTGTTCGGAGTCCCGGATGATATCCCGGACATCACAAGGAGCTCCGGAATGGTCCGGAGGTAAAGATTCATATATAGGAAGTCCTGTTTGGTCTCTGGAAAAGTTCCGGGCTCGTCGGTAGTGTACCGGGAGTGCCGGGAGTGTACCAGGAGACCATCGGGAGGGGTATTTCGACCCAAGAGGCTCCATGGGATGTGGGAGAGTGTTTACCAGCCCTTAGTGGGCTGGTGGAAGTCCGACACAAGGCCCATGCGGTTTTGGGAAAAAAGGCCCAAAGAGAAAAAGTGGAAAAGGGCAAAAATAGGGTGAATCCTAGTCCTACTAGGATTGGAGGTGGAGTCCACCTCCTCCACCTGGTTCGGCCGACTCCTTGGAGGCTTGGCCCTTGTGCCAAGCCTCCTCCTCTCTTCCTCTTATATATACTAGAGGTTTTAGGGTTTTTTGCACAGAATTTTTAGCCACGTGCTGCTCGTTCCTCTAGTGCATAGTTTCTCCTCTAGATCGGATTTCTACAGTGCTTAGGCGAAGCCCTGCCGGAATAGCTCCACCACCACCGCCGGAGCGCCGTCACGCTGCTGGAGAACTCTTCTACCTCTCCTCTCCCTCTTGCTAGATCAAGAAGGCGGAGATCGTCATCGAGCTGTACGTGTGCTGAACGCGGAGGTGTCGTCCGTTCGACGCTAGATCGAAAGCACCATTATTAAGATCATGAGACGGATCGTGATGAGTTCGCGGGACGGATCGTGATGAGTTCGCGAGACGGATCGTGACGAGATCGCGGGACGAATCGTGATGAGTTCGAGGGATGGATAGTGATTGGATCGCGGGACGGATCGTGATGAGATCGCGGGACGCTCGGCGATTTGGATCGCGAAGATGTTCGACTACACCAACCGCGTTTCTTAACACTTCCCGCTTAGCGATCTACAAGGGTACGTAGATCAACTCTCCCTCTCGTAGATTCTCATCACCATGGATAGATCTGCGTGTGCGTAGGAATTTTTTTGTTTCCCATGCAACATTCCCCAACAGTGGCATCATGAGCTAGGTCTATGTGTAGATGAGATCTCGAGTAGAACACAAAAGGTTTGTGGGCGTTGATGCTTAGATTGCTTCCTCCCTTGGTCAGATTTTGGTTCAGCGGTATTGTGAGATGAAGCGGCTCGGACCAACATTACTCGTACGCTTACGAGAGACCGGTTCCCTTGACCGCAACTTGTTGCATAGATGGCTTGCGGGTGCCAATTTCTCTCACTTTAGTTGGATCGGATTCGACAAAGGCGGTCCTTGAGAAGGTTGAAAAGAAACTAGTGTATCACCATTGTGGTTTTTGCGTAGATGAGAATTGTTCTTGCTAGATACCCGTAGCAGCTACATAAAACATGCAACAACAATTAGAGGACATCTAACTTGTTTTTGCAGGGTATGTTGTGATGTGATATGGCCAATTACATGATGTGATATATGTGATGTATGAGATGATCATGTGATGTATAGATTATCACGACTTGCATGTCAATGAGTACGGCAACCGGCAGGAGCCATAGGGTTGTCTTTAATTATTCTATGACCTGCGTGTCAATCATTAAGCGCTATGTAATGCTTTACTTTATCGCTAAATGGTAGCAATAGTAGTAGAAGCATGTTGGGTGCGACAACCCCGATGGCGATACGTTGATGGAGATCAAGATGATGGAGACCATGGTGTCTTGCCGGTGACGATGGGGATCATGACGGTGCTTTCTAGATGGAGATCAAAAGCACAAGTTCATGGCCATATCATGTCACTTATGATTTGCATGTGATGTTAATCCTTTTTATGCACCTTGTTTTGCTTAGGACGCCGGTAGCATTATAAGGTGATCCCTCACTTAATTTCAAGATAAATTGTGCTCTCCCCGAGTGTACACCGTTGCGAAAGTTCGTCGTGTTAAGACACCACGTGGTGATCGGGTGTGATAGACTCTACGTTCACATACAACGGGTGCAAGCCAGTGTTGCACGTGCAGAACACTCGGGTTAAACTTGACGAGCCTAGCATGTACAGACATGGCCTTGGAACACAAGATACCGAAAGGTCGAACATGAGTCATACAGGAGATATGATCGACATGATGATGTTCACCATTGAAACCCCTCAACTCACATGATGATCGGACTTGAGTTGGTGAAATTTGGATCATCTGTCACTCGAATGACTAGAGGGATGTCAATTTGAGTGGGAGTTCTTAAGTAATATGATTAATTGAACTCATTATCATGAACATAGTCTGTAGTGTCTTTGCAAATTATGTTGTAGATTACTAGCTCGCGCTGTAGCTCCCTTGAATTTTTATATGTTCCTAGAGAAATAGAGTTGAAAGATGATGGTAGCAATATTGTGGACTAGGTCCGTGACCTGAGGATTGTCCTCATTGCTGCACAGAAGGCTTATGTCCTTAATGCACCGCTCGGAGCGCCAACCTCTCTAGCATCATTTATAGATGTTGTGAACATTTGACAGGCACGTTCTGATGACTACTTGATAGTTTGGTGCGTCATGCATTACAGCTTAGAATTGAGGCTCTGAAACGTTTTGAATGTCACGGAACATATGAGATGTTCTAAGAGATGAAATTAGGATCTCAAGCTCGTGCCCGTGTTGCGAGATATGAGATCTCCAACAAGGTTCTTTGCCTTTAAGATGAAGGAGAATAGCTCAATCGTTGAGCATGTGCTCAGATTATCTGGGTGCTACAATCGCTTGAATCGAGTGGGAGTTGATCTTCCAGATAAGATAGTGATTGATATTGTTCTCCAAGTCACTATCACTAAGCTACTAGAACTTGGTGATGAACTGTAAACGCCTGGGATAGAAATAATGATCCCTGAGCTGTTCGCGATGTTTGACACCGCGAATGTAGAAATCAAGAAGGAGCATCAAGTGTTGATGGTTAGTAAAACCACTAGTTTCGAGAAGGGCAAGGGCAAGGAGGGAAACTTCATGGATAGCAAGTCAGTTGCTGCTCCGATGAAGCAACCCAAAGTTGAACCCAAACCCGAGACTAAGTGCTTCGATTATGAGGAGAGCGGTCGCTGAAGCGGAACAACCCTAGATACTTGGTAGATAAGAAGGCTGGCAACGTCGACAGAAGTATATTTGATATACGTGTTATTGATGTGTACCTTGCTAGTACTCCTAGTAGCACCTGGGTATTGGATATCGGTTCGGTTGCTAAATGTTAGTAACTCAAAATAAAAGCTACGGAATAAACTGAGACCTAGCTAAGGGTGAGGTGACGATGTGTGTTGGAAATGTTTCCAAGGTTGATGTGATCAACATCGCACGCTCTCTCTACCTTCGGGATTAGTGACGAACCTAAATGTTATTTGGTGTTTTGCGTTGAGCATGAACGTGATTAGATCGTGTTTATTGCAACACGGTTATTCATTTGATTTAGAGAATAATGGTTATTCTGTTTAAATGAATAATACCTTCAATGGTCATGCACTCAGTAAGAATGGTGACAAACCTAAATAAATGTTATTTGGTGTTTTGGGTTGAGCATGAACATGATTGGATCGTGTTTATTGCAACACAGTTATTCATTTAAGTTAGAGAATAATGGTTATTCTGTTTACATGAATAATACCTTCAATGGTCAAGCACCCAGTTCGTAGTAATACACATGTTCATAACTTTGATGCCAAAAGATATAAAGTTAAGAATCATACTACCACATACTTGTGGCACTGCCGCTAAATGTCATATTGGTATAAAACGCATGAAGAAACTTCATGCTGATGGATCTTTGGACTCATTCAATTTCGAATCGGTTGAGACATGCGAACCATGCCTCTTGGTCAAGATGACTAAGGACCCCATTTTCTGTTTTGATGAAGTGGGCAAGTGATTTATTGGAAATGATACATGCTGAGTGCGGTGGATATCATTATTTTCTTACCTTCACTGATGATTTGAGTAGATATAGTGTATATTTGCTTAATGAAACACAAGTCTGAATCGTTTGAAAGGTTCAAGCAAATTCAGAGTGAAATTTAAGATCATCGTGACAAGAAGGTAAAAATGTCTATGATATGATCGTCGAGATGAATATCTGAGTTGCAAGTTTGGCATACAACTTTAGACAATGTGAAAATTGTTTCACAACTCACGCCACGTGGAACACCATAGTATGATGGTGTGTCCGAACGTCATAGTTGTGCTCTATTGGATATGGTGCATGCTATGATGTCTCTTATCGTTTTGTTACTATAATTTTAGGGTTATGCATGAGAGACAACTACATTCACTTTAAATAGGGCACCATCTAAATCCGTTAAGATGACACCGTGTGAATTATGGTTTGATAGAAACATAAGCTGTCATTTCTTAATGTTTGGGGCTGTGACGCTTGTGTGGAAAATGTTTTCACCTAATGAGCTCGAACCCAAAGCGGACAAATGCATCTTCATAGAATACCCTAAGAACAGTTGGGTGAACCTTCTATCTCAGATCCAAGCATAAAATGTTTGTTGCTAAAACTGGGTCCTTTCTCGAGAAAAAGTTTCTCTCGAAAGAATTGAGTGGGAGGAAGATATAACTTGGTGAGGTTGTTGAACCTTTGTTTCAACCACAAAGTAGCGCAGTGCAGGAAGTTGTTTCTGTGAAGCCTACGTTAGTTGAAGAGGAAGTTAATGATGATGATCATGAAACTTCAGATCAAGTTACTATCAAACCTCGTAGGTCGACAAGGATGTGTACTGCTCCTGAGAGGTATGACAACCCTGTCTTGGAGGTCATGTTGTCGGACAACGATGAACCTACGAGCTATGGAGAACCGATGATGGGCCCGGATTCCGATAAATGGTTAGAGGCCAAGAAATCCGAGAAAGGATCCATGTATGAAAACCAAGTATAGACTTTGGTAGACTTGCTCGTCGGATGACAGGTCGTTGAGTACAAATGGATCTTTAAGATGAAGACATACGCTGATGGTGAATGTCACCATTTATAAAGCTCGACTTGTCGCAAAGAAGTTTCCGCCAAGTTCAAGGAGTTGACTGCGATGAGACTTTCTCACTCGTAGTGATGCTAAAGTCTATTGGAATTATGTTAGCAGTTGCTGCATTTTTCAATTATGAAATCTGGCACATGGATACCAAAACATCGTTTCCTTCCTTAAGGAAAGGTTGTATGAGATACAACCAGAAGGTTTTGTCAGTCCTAAGGATGCTAAAAGGTGTGCAAGCTTCAGTGAACCTTCTATGAACTGAAGCAAGCATCTCGGAGTTGGAATATACACTTTGATAAGGTGATCAAAGTTTTTGAGTCTATACAAAGTTTATGAGAAACTTGTATTTACAATAAAGTGAGTGGAAGCACTATAGAGTTTCTGGTAAGCATATGTGGTTGACATATTGTTGATCGGAAATGATGTAGAATTTCTGGAAAGCATAAACGGTTGTTTGAAAAAGAGGTTTTCAAAGTAAGACCTGGATAAAGCTACCTAATTGTTGAGCATCAAGATCTATAGAGATAGATCAAGAAGCTTGATGAGACTTTTCAATAAGTACATACCTTGACAAAGTTTTTGAAAGAATTCAAAATGGATCAGTCAGAGAAAGAGTTCTCGCCTGATTTGTAAGGTGTGAAGTTGAGTAAGAATCAATCCCCAGTGACTGCAGAAGATAGAGAAAAGATAAAGTGTCATCCCTATGCTTCAGCCATAGGCTCTATCAAGTATGCAATGCTGTGCACAAGACCCGATGTCAGCCTTGCCATAAGTATGGCGGGAAGGTTTCAAAATGATCCTGGAATGGAGCACTGGACAGCGGTCAAGATTATCCTTAGTAACTAAAAGACTAAGGAGATGTTTCTCGATTATGGAGGTGATAAAGAGTTTGCCGTAAAGGGTTACGTCAATGCAAACTTTAACACCAATCCAGATGACTCGTAGTAGCAATCTGGATACGTATAGTGGAGCAGCCATTTGGAATAGTACCAGGTGGAGTGTGGTAGCAGTGTTTACGGTTTGACATAGAAATTTGCAAAGTACACACGGATCTGAATGTCGCAGACCCGTTGACTATAAGGCCTCTCTCACATGCAAAGCATGATCAAGCCCCAGAACTCATTGGGTATTAGATTCATAACAATGCGAATCACATGGTGATGTGAACTAGATTATTGACTCTGGTGCAAGTGGGAGACTGTTGGAAATATGCCCTAGAGGCAATAATAAATTGGTTATTATCATATTTCCTTGTTCATGATAATCGTTTATTATCCATGCTATAATTGTACTGATCGGAGACTTAGATCCATGTGTGGATACATAGACAAAACCATGTCCCTAGTATGCCTCTAATGGACTAGCTCGTTGATCAAAGATGGTTAAGGTTTCCTAGCCATGGACATGAGATGTCATTTGATAAACGGGATCACATCATTAGGAGAATGGTGTGGTGGACAAGACCCAAACTACAAACGTAGCATATGATCGTGTCAGTTTATTGCTACTGTTTTCTGCATGTCAAGTATATGTTCCTATGACCATGAGATCATGCAAGTCACGGATACCGGAGGAGTGGCTTGTGTGTATCAAACATCGCAACGTAACTTGGTGACTATAAAGGTGCTCTACAGGTATCTCTGAGGGTGTCTGTTGAGTTGGCATGGATCAAGACTGGAATTTGTTGCTCCGTGTGACGGAGAGGTATCTTAGGGCCCACTCGGTAATACAACATCACAATAAGCCTTGAAAGCAATGTGACTAAGTGTTAGTCACGGGATCTTGTATTAACGGAACGAGTAAAGAGACTTGCTGGTAACGAGGTTGAACTAGGTATGGAGATACCGACGATCGAATCTCGGGCAAGTAACATACCGAAGAACAAAGGGAACATCATACGGGATTAATTGAATCCTTGACATGGAGGTTCGACCGATAAAGATCTTCGTAGAATATGTAGGAACCAATATGGGCATCCAGGTCCTGCTATTGGTTATTGACCGTAGAGGTGTCTCGGTCATGTCTACATAGTTCTCGAACCCGCAGGGTCTGCACACTTAAGGTTTGGTGACGTTTCGATAGTATAGAGTTATGCATGGTGGTGACCAAAGGTTGTTTGGAGTCCCAGATGAGATTCCGGACGTCACGAGGAGCTCCGAAATGGTCCGGAGGTAAAGATTCATATATAGGAAGTCCTGTTTTGGTCGCCGAAAAAGTTTCGGGCTCATCGGTAGTGTACCGGGAGTGCCGGTAGTGTACCGGGAGACCATCGGGAGGGGTATTTCAACCCAAGAGGCTCCATGGGCTGTGGGAGAGTGTTTACCATCCCTTAGTGGGATGGTGGAAGTCCCACACAAGGCCCATGCGGTTCGGGAAAAAAAGGCCCAAAGAGAAAAAGTGGAAAAAGGCAAAAATAGGGTGAATCCTAGTCCTACTAGGATTGGAGGTGGAGTCCACCTCCTCCACCTAGTTCGGCCTCCTCCTCTCTTCCTCTTATATATACTAGAGGTTTTAGGGTATTTTGCACAGAATTTTTAGCCACGTGCTGCCCGTTCCTCCACTGCATAGTTTCTCTTCTAGATCGGATTTCTGCAGTGCTTAGGCGAAGCCTTGCCGGAATGGCTCCACCACCATCATCGGAGTGTCGTCACGCTGCCGGAGAACTCTTCTACCTCTCCGTTCCCTCTTGCTGGATCAAGAAGGCGGAGATCGTCATCGAGCTGTACATGTGTTGAACGCAGAGGTGTCGTCCGTTGGGCGCTAGATTGGCAGGACCGTGATCAAGATCGTGAGACGGATTGTGATGAGTTCGCGGGACGGATCGTGATGAGTTCACGGGATGGATCGTGATGAGTTTGCGGGACGGATCGTGACGAGATCGCGGGACGGATCGTGATGAGTTCGTGGGACGAATCGTGATTGGATCGCGGGACGGATCATGATGAGATCGCGGGACGCTCGGCGATTTGGATCGCGAAGACGTTCGACTTCACCAACCGCGTTTCTTAACGCTTCTCGCTTAGCGATCTACGAGGGTACGTGGATCCACTCTCCCTCTCGTAGATGCTCATCACCATGGATAGATCTGCGTGTGCGTAGGAAATTTTTTGTTTCCCATGCAACATTCCCCAACACTCTAGACCAAGGTCACTCCGTGATCCCCAATTGACTGCAGGATGCACTAGACCATGACGCCTAACCGTCTGGAAGATACACAGTCTTCAAAGGTAACAAGCATCGGTTCCACACAAGAACAATCTCTTCAGTGATGCTCAATCACATTGGGTTTGGTGGTTTGGATTTGGGTTTTTCCTCACTGATGATTTTCTCTCAAAGTCCTCGGAGGATGTGTTGCTCTCAAATGACAAGTGTCAGTTCACTCTCGAAGCATCCAACCAACTAGTGGTTGCGGGGGGTGGCTATTTATAGCCAGGGTGCAACCTGCCATGATAAGACATAAATGCCCCCAATGATATGACCGTTATGTGGATAAGATGTTTGGGGACAGCTGGCGCTAAGCACAACAACAATCGGAATTTCGAAGTATGAAAGTCCTCAGGCTTACCATATTCCTCACTGGCGAAATCCTAACTCCTCAGTCAGACCAATTTCCTCATAGACCAGAAGATTACTGTCTCTGTCACTGAAAAACTTGACTGAACTGCAAGAGATTTTCGAAGGCTTCACTCGAAGGATTGGATGGTTGAGGCTTTTGAGTTGAGCATCAGTTGCAAATTTTCCTTAGTATTACCTCATCCCCCTTTAACAGTACGGCGTTTCATATGACTCAAAGAAAGGAAATGAAACTACGGAAACAAAACACTTCATGCTTCATAGTCCTCGTTCATATCTTCATGGTCACACCAACTTCTTCATTTTTAAAGTCTTCACGGAATACCAAAGTCTTCAGTTGAAGACATACATTTTTAGGGTTCGATAATTTTCGAATATACCAAACTCCTCGGCGACTTATAGAGCCTGTGTACACTTACAAACGCATCAGTCTCTTAACCTATAAGTCTTAAATACACCAAAATCACTAAGGGGCACTAGATCCACTTACAAGAAGGAATAAGCCAAAAACAACAATCAACACACGATACCCGACAACATATGCATGACATGATGCGCAAACCAATAGGATGCATGTCCATTTAATTATGCAAGGCATGACAAAGCACACAACAAATACTACACATTAAGTGAAGGTCAATATGCAACCAGTTGCATATTGACGAAACTCCATATTTGAATATTTAGTTCAATCTCGTTTAGGTACTCATCAATATTAAATATTATTAAACTTGGCAAGAGATGAAGCGTGAACAACTATATCATCTAGGCATTTTAAATGAGGCTGGAAGCAACATATAGCATTTCCGAAACGTCCCCATAAGCATAATATGAATTTGGTCCATATCTGAAATAATCATATTTAATTTTTGCTAAACGGAAAAATAAATGCCACCATGTGATTCTACAAATTTTTCTAGTCAAGTTACATATGTAGAACATTTTTATCGGAGCTACGGTTATTTAGTTATGAAATAAATCGTTTTAGCATGACATTTACGTAAAATACATGAAAATAGCAAGTTAAACATTTTAAACACATTTGAGAGATAGAAATTGCGAATCTACATGAAATTCTAATCATCATATAAAGTATTTTGACACGATGCACAGTTGGTGAGTTATTATATGCATGAACATTGAGACTAATATGTAAAACTACAGTTTTTTGTAAATTGATAAATTCGCCGGACTAGAAAAAAACATTAGATGGACCAAATCTGTAGCACAGTACAGTGACCCAGGACTGGATCAGGCCCAAGTGGCCATGTGTGCCCGTGTGAGGATGACACACAAGGCCAAGGTGTCAGGACACAACACCAAAATACCAATGCAAGCAAAAAAATGAGGAGCCTCGGTCTCGAAACCAGGACCTGCTGGTTCTAACCGAGCAAACCAACCAGCTGAGCTAGTATGTTGTATTCGAACAAATAAGGCACACATCTTTTAAAACTAAACAAAGGCCATGCCTTCTCCTCATAGATTCAGAGAACTGGACGGGGAAAACCGAACCTTGGAGAGGTGAGCCGTGCTGGAGGCGAGCTGCAGGCGAGGGTGCGAGGCCGGGTCCGTGCGAGGCGCGCTGGCTGGGCCTTGGGCGGCGGCTGGCCCAGGCGCAGGCCAGCGGAGGGGGATCGAGGCGCTCGTCCTCCCCTGCATCTGCAACTTTCGAAGCGGGAGGACAACAACGATGCAGTGCTTCGACTATGTCCATGGGGTATGGCGGGGCGGAAGGAGAGCATGGGGAAGGCCCGGATCTGAGATGAGGAGCTCGCTAGGGTTCTATTTTTGGCCAGAACGGGGTGGGGGCAGCCAACGACGACGACGGTCGACGGTTTCATGCGGCGATGTACATGGCGACTCCTTCAGACGAACAAAAGAGAGAGGTAGACCATCAGAGAGAGAAGAAATTGGAGGAGGCAAGATGGCGGCGACCTGGGGGCTCCAACTCCGGTGGCTGCCACGGTGGTTGATCCGGCGGGACTTGTCTCTGGCGAGTGGGCCGGCTACGCACAGGCAGAGGGGTCAAGTGGGGCTCCATGGCGTCGAACACTGTTGTTGCCCCTGGGGCGGCACAAGAGAGAGAAAGGTGAGGCGGGGAGAGAAAGGAGGAAGGAGCATGAGAGCGATGGGGGCCTGGCCTGGACACGACCGCGACGAGCTGGCTTGACCGGCGGTTGGACCCGTTGAGAAGGTCCTCAGGCGCGAGCATGGGAGGCTTGCTGCTGGAGTGCTGGGGCTTGCCGGGGACGAGGAGCATCTCCTCGGATGCAGAGGAGGCCTACGCGAGGCTACGGGTTGGGGGCAGCGCCTGGGTCCATTTGACTGAGAGGTTCTTTGGTCGAGCACGGAAATGGAGGAAATGATTGGAGTGGCGGCGGTGACGGCGGCGGGATGATGGGACATGGTTCCTAGTTTTTAGGGTTAGACTAGAAGTTGATCTATATACAGGGGACAGGATTAGGGTTATGTGTTTGCCTGTTTTTAGATCATTCGATCTCGATCGGACGGTTCGGAAGCGGAGCGGGGCTAGTGTTAGGCTAGGTGGGTTTATAGAGGGGGCTTGTGGGATGAGGAGAGAGAGATTGCGGCCCATGACACGAGTTTTTTTATAACCGAAAACGTCTCACGAATGAACTGATGATGACGTTGCTTCGGTTGACCGTTTGGGTATCTAACGACCCCCGTTTGTGACGAAATTTGGTAGGCGGACTACCTACAATATAATAAGACCGCACACCAAGTTTCGTCCCAATCAAAGAATATTTTATACAAACTTTCGAAAACAATTTTTTATCGATGCCGCGAGCGCGTGCGTGTGTGGTTGGTCTCGAAACGGTCACTGACGAGAACGAGAGAACTGACAACTATGAACGGATGCAAATTTTCGGAAACGAGCGTCGATGACATGCAGATATGCGATGATGAATGCGACACACAAACAAACCACACGATGACAAGGAAATAAACGAGAATCTTTTGGAGCGTCGGTCCGGGCTGTTACACCCTCGGAAGCTACGTTTGCGATTCCACAGCCCTGTAATCAAGGTCACCATCAATATAGACACCAAAGCAGGACATATGCATTTACCTCCATTGGAGGGGCCGAACCTGGGTAAATCTGTCTCTTGTTCCCGATCAACCCCTTCAAGTCGCCACATAGCGGCGATGGCCTCACACCTAAGTTCTCCTATGAGGACATCTGTCGTGACAAAACCACGA
Organism: Hordeum marinum; assembly: GCA_022496015.1. Lineage (NCBI taxonomy): Eukaryota > Viridiplantae > Streptophyta > Magnoliopsida > Poales > Poaceae > Hordeum > Hordeum marinum. Next base: position 335,584,810 of record CM039675.1, read on the forward strand.
CACCCTCCATCCCACTCTTCTCCCCCTCCCTCCCTCCCTCCTACCTTCTCCCTCCATCCCTCCCTCCCTCCCACCCTCTCCCTCTGACCCTTTCCCTCCCTCCCTCCCTCCCTCCTGCAATTGAATTTAGTTTTAGAACTAGGGTTAGAACTAGGATGGATGGATAGATGTTAGGGTTAGAACTAGGATAGTTTTATTATTTTTTGAAATTAAAATGTGAAGATAGGATTTATTTTGAAATGAAAATGTAAGGAAGTTGACTCAGTTTGAACATGTGAAGAAATTAAAATGAAAATGTGGAAATGAAAATGAAACCTCCGAGTGGCCTATGTTTTTCCATGTTGATTCATTTCCGTTCCGGCAAATTTCAGGCGTTCAATATGTCCTGTTTCTAGAAAAAGTTATGCTGAAATTTTGTTAGAATAGGAATTAGATGACATTCCAGCAAAACATAGGACATGTATTTTTATGTCGTTACTCCATAATGTAATGTTAATTGACTAATGCTTATAGGGTTGACTTTTAGTCTGCCGGAGCTCCTTGTGTGACTTTCAATATGTTCTTGATGGAGGAATACCGACTGTTGTCGTTGGGGTCGCTTCCTCCTCTTCTCTTCTCGCGATATATACCTTCATATAATACGTGAGAGAAGAGAAGAAGAGGTGCGACCATCACCGGCGGTCGAAATATTAGTGTGAGGGAGTGTCCACCAACATATACAACACCATATAAGTGTGAGAGAGTGTGCACCATATACACCATGCGATATGAGAGTTTTTCAAGGAAGCCTCGACAGGCCAAAACTCAACCCATGCTAAATAGTTCCTTGTATAATTGTTGTTTATTTTTAATATTTGAATCATGAACACAAGAAATGTCTGACGACAATCGGATCCCTGAGTGTGATTTATGCGACGAAGATTAGGGTCTGTGTGACATACCTCAGCTACGAAACGACAAGTTCTTCACCATCAAGCTTGATGAGACCTTTGATGTTTTTACGGTACGCAACGATGACAACTATTTTTTCGTAATTAGTCATGACATTGTGTTTCTTTGCTTAAACGTGTAATTTGCGTTTTTACAATTCAACTAGTGCATCCCCTACCATGCAAGATGGTATCTCTTGGCGAAGCTCGGTTTCCAAGAAATGGAGAATATGGATACGAGGAGAGCTCACCTGAAAACACAACACTGTTTCACATTTCTGGTTAAACTATACAATGCAGTTAATAGATCGCATTTTGGTTGCTCAACTTAGAAAGCTATAGGCAAGGCATATTGATTTCAGGAGGATATGGAAATAACCTTCGATATTCGTCGTGAAGATGATATTGAAGGTGATATCGCCATTTGGGTGGATGTCGATATGTTTCCAGTTTTACCTCTATGTGAGTTTGTCAACCATATTTCTTAAGTAATTTGTATTGTTTATTTAAAATAGTTGGTGTTAATCCCTAATTAACTTGTTTATTTTTAATTGACAACTTATTTCTCTTCTTAAAAAAGCTCAAAAGATAGTAGACATGACCTACTAAAGTCCTGGCTCTGATCTAACTTGGTTGGAGAAAAATCATATGATCTCATTTATTGATGATCTTTTTAATTATAGGATCAATTATGATGATATTGGCGAAAGTTATTTTGAATACGTGCCACTAGTGCACAAGCTGAACCCTAGTAACTTCCATGTAGATATTATGATAAGATTATTTTTTACTATTGTGTCATTAATTAGTCCATCTTTTGCATACATATTTTTTCTTCAGCAAAACTAGATTGTTAACTATGTTATTATTACGTTCTTCAACAGAAATTTCCGCTAGAGGGTGTGCCTGAACTGATGTTTACAGAAAGTCATTCTTTGACTGTTATCATCTTACGGCCATAGTGTCCTACATGTTTCCACAATGTATACACGCTTTCTAGAAGGGATGGAAGCCTGAAAATAAAAGGAATTAGCAAAGCAATGAAAACTGCAAACAACTAATTGGCGGAGATTGATACGTCTCCAACCTATCTATAATTTTTGATTGTTCCATGATTATATATTACCATTCTAGGATAGTTTTTGGGTATTTATTTACCACTTTATAATATTTTTGAGCACTAACCTATTGACCCAGTGGCCAGTGTCAGTTCGTGTTTTCTGCTTGTTTTTCCCTTTTTAGAGTTACAGTACCAAACGAAGTCCAATTGCCATGAAACTTTTTGACGATTTTTTCTGGACCAATACAAGACCTAGAAGCTTTAGAGGAAGGCCGAAAGAGGCTCCAGGGCCCCACCGCATATCCCACCACCACCAGGGAGCACCGCTAGATATGTTGTGGCCCCATGGAGCGTCTCCTGATGTCGTACTCTGGCTTATAAATTCACATGTACCCTAAAACACCAGAAGCACTCCAAAAACACTTTTTCCTCCGCAAGTCTCCATTCTGACGGGAGGCCATCTACACCTCCATTTTGACACCCTGCTAGAGGGGAGATCGATCATGGAGGGCCTCTTCATCAACCTTGCTGCCCTCACCATGACGTGTGAGTAGTTCACCACAGACTTATGGGTCCGGAGGTAGTACCTAGATGGAAATCTCTCTCTCTCTCTCTCGATCTTTGATACAATGTTCATCGCATCTTTGCCTTGATCTATCCGACGTAATCCCTTTGTATGGTGTGTTTTTTGGGATGCGATGAATTGTGAGTTTATGTTCATATTATTCATGAAAAGTATTTGAGTCAAATATGATTACTATGATTCTTATTTGCATGATCATCATAGCTTCGTAATGCTCTCTAATCTATTGAGATAGTTTGGCTAACTAGATTGATATTTCTTCATTGGGAGTGGTGCGTTGTAGTAGGTTCAACCTGGCGAGTTTGTATATCCCAGTGAAAGAAGGGGACAAGTTGCGTCTTTGTGTTGTTTCTACTAACGATAAAATGATCGGGTTTATTCATATTTATTGAGTTTACTTTCTCTACATAATGTCATCGTTCTCCAAGTAGTACTTCGTTTGTCATGAACTTAATGCGTAGAGTGGCAAGCATAGAAGCACTCTTGAAGTGGAGTAATAGTAATAGGTGCAGGAAGGAGTCGGCCTATTTGCTTATGGATGTGATACCTATATACACATGATTATTGCCATGAAAATCACATAACTTTTATGTTGTCTATCAACTTCCCAATAGTAATTTGTTTACCCACCGTATGCTTTGCTTATGAGAGATGCCACTAGAGAACTCTACGCCCCCCGGGTCTATTCATTTATAAATTCACGAATGCTATCATTACCTTGCTGTTATTTATTACCTTTTATTTCATTTTGCACTTTACTGTTATCTACAATTATCTACACAATTAACTTGCTTGGAAATAACAAGATCAAGGTGATTGACAACCCTCTTGCTGGCGTTGGGTGCAAGTTGTTTGTTCTTTTGTGTGCAGTCTCTCAAGATGGTTGAGGATTGGTATTCCTATTGGTTTGATAAACCTTGGTTTCATAACTGAGGAAAATACTTACCCACTTTGTGCTGCAACTACCCATTCCTCTTCACGGGAAACCCAACGCAGATCACGAGTATCAGGAATGATTTCTGGCGCCTTTGCATGGGAATACCATCACCAACTATCATGTAACTTTGCACAAAATTTCATTCACTTGTTCTTCTTTTTATTTGATGTTATATTTAGTTTGTCTCATAAAAATCAAAAATACAAAAATATTTTTATTTGCTTGCTTGCTTAGTTATGTTAGCTTTATTTTTGTCACACCAAAAAAGAAAGTAAGTGCAAAAATTTAAGATAAATGGATCCTCATCCACTAGATATTCTTTTCAAAAGACCCAATTATGTTGAAACAATTGCTAGTGAGAGTTTAGTAGATTACGTTTATGAGGTCTTGATTGAAAATCATGAATCTAATTTTTTTTATAAAGTGATTCATGATAGTTCCTTGAATGAAAATCATGATTGCCATGTTGTTAGTATAAATTCTATGAATATCAACTGTACTAATGATCATGATTGGGGTGATAATCATGATGTTTCTTGTGATCTTAATAATTTGATGCTTCATGATGAATCTATTATTGATTATGATATTTGCAAGGCTATTAAAAGTGGGTTTGGAAGAGCATCAACTTTAGGTAATAATGATCCCACTACCTTGGACGATTATAAGACTTGTATGCGTATAGATCATAAAGATAATGTTTTACATGATAGTTATATTGTTGAGTTTGCTTATGGTCCTACATGTAATTATTATGAGAGAGGCAAATATGGTTATAGGAATTTGCATGTTACTCAATTATCTCTGTTTGTGTTGAAATTATTAATGCTTCACTCTTAGTATTTGCACGTGCTAGATATTTCTTGTCTTGACAATAGGTTTTCCTATCAAATTCCTATGCATAGGAAGTATGTTATACTTAAATGAGTTTGTAACATGCTATATGATGCTTTCTTTGTGCTTCAATTCTTATCTTTTATGTGAGCATCATTAAAATTTCAAGCCTATCTTAATGGCTATAAAGAAAGAGCTTGTTGGGAGACGACCCAATACTTTCTGGTTTTGTGTGATAACATGATTTTTTACTCTGTAATGATTATATTTTTATTTTTTAATTAGTGTTTGTGTCAAGTAAATCCTTTGGGGTGACCCAAAAGATGAGTAGAAACGATGCTGAAACATAACAGAAACTTTGACTCCACTACAGAAATTTTCAGTTTTTACTAGGGCTTGATAATGATCTGAAATTTTAACACAATATTTTCATATAAATTATTTACGTTGTCCTAATGTTTAAGAATATTTAGAGTTACATAAGTATGGTCTCTTTACAGATTGCTAGAGATTGTTCTGTTTTAAACAGATTCTCTTTTGCTTGCATAGTTTGCTTCTTTTGATTATGCCATGGAATATATTGGGGGTCTAAGCCATGGGGAAGTTAGAATATAGTACCTATTATGCAAAAATGAATTTTAATAAATTTATCATAGTACCTCAAGTATGCAATATGTTTCTTATAATAACGTATCTCATGAAGTTTTGTTGAGTTTTGTGTGATTGAAGTTTTCAAGTTTTGGGTGTGATCACGAGGGACTACGGAATAAGGAGTAGCAAGAGCCTAAGCTTGGGTATGCCCAAGGCACCCCCAAGTATAATTATAAGGATACTCAAGCGTCTAAGCTCGGGGATGCCCTGGAAGTCATCCCCTCTTTCGTTTTAATCCATCGGTATGTCACTTGTAGCTATATTTTTATTCATCACATGATATGTGTTTTGCTTGGAGCGTCATTTGCTTTTGTTTGCTTTTACTTTTAGTTTGTCACAATCATCATTTTTTGGACACACCTATTTGAGAGAGACACTCCTTATTGATAATTTTCTAGAATACTCTACGTGCTTCACTTATATCTTCTGAGCTAGGAAGTTGCTCTAGTACTACACTTATATCTTTTTGAGCATGGTGGCGTGTAGATTTTATACAAATAATATGCCCTCATTCTTCACTTATACTTGTTTTAGATCTGAATAAATAGTGACGGTAATTTTCATGGGTCATAAGACTAGTCCAAGAATATTAGGTATTGAATGAATGATAATCAAAACCATCGTGTAGCACATATAGAGAAGTTGTGGGTTAATGACATTGATGTAGTAATATGAAAAGGGTGTGAGTCCAAAATTGTTGATTTGCAGAAGTGTCGATATTAAGAGTTGTTAACTTGTTATTCATCCAAAAATTAAATAGGCATGGTGATGATGTGTGAGCATTTATATTCCTCAATGAAACCCTAGTGTTGTTTTGAGTCGGGGGCGCGCGATGGTTAACTCCTACAAACCTCCTCTCTCGGGGCATGCGAGTACTTTGATTTGTGATAAAACAAATAAAACTTTGCAATAATTATGTGAGTTCTTTATTACTAATATGACACTATAAGCATACGCATCTTCATCTTCTCATATTTGCTAGCCTCTTCGGTACCGTGCATAGCCCATTCTCACCTCGACGATCGGCGCAACTTTCGTTGGTGCACCCAAACCCCATGACATGATACGCTCTGTTGCACATAAGCCTCATTATATCCTCCTCAAAATAGCCACCATACCTACCTATTATGGCATTTGCATAGCCATTCTGAGATATATGGCCTTGCAAATTGCATCGTCACTTCACATGACTAGTTTGTTCATCATCATAATGCTTTGCATGATCATATAGAGCTGACATAGTATTTGGGGCAAAGACATTGTTCTTCATACTTTTGATACATGTCACGCTAGATCATTGCATATCCTGGTACACTACCAGAGGCATTCATTTAGAGTCGTATCTTCCTATGAGTCCTTCATGTTGAGTTATAAGTAAATAAAATTGTGATGATCATCATTATTAGAGCATTGTCCCATTGAGGAAAGGATGATGGAGACTATGATTCCCCCACAAGTCTGGATGAGACTCCGGACGAAAAATGAAATAAAAATGGGGGAGGCCAAATGAGCCCACTATAAAAAAGAGAAACTAGGGGAGGCAAAAAGAGAAAAAAAGCCCACCATAAAATGTGAGAGAAAAGAGAGAAGGGACTTTGATACTATCCTTTACCACACTTGTGCCTCAAAGTGGCACCATAATATTCATACACAGAGTATCCTATGTTGACACTTCCATATGCTAGTGCAAATTACCTTTTCATATAAAAAACTTGGCTTGTATAATACGATGACAGGCTTCCTCAAATGCCCGAGGTCTTCATGAGCAGGCAAGTTTGATGCACACCCCCACTTAGCTTTAGTTGAGCTTTCATACACTTATAGCTCTAGTGCATTGTTTGCATGGCAATCGCTACTCCTTGCATTGACATCTATCGATGAGCATGTCCATAGCTCGTTGGTACTCCTAGTTGCTGTGAGACTATCTTCTCCACTTTTGACCCCTTTGATACCTATCATCATATTCTATACCACCTATATGCTATGTCCAATGGTTCACACTCATGTATTGCGTGAAGAATAAAAAATTGATGCATATTGACAAAGTACGATCCAATTGCCTGACTTGGACATTGTGGTGCTTAACATTTGTATCTACGTAGTGAAGACGGAGTCATGCCTTGCTAATATAATAAGACGAATAGGGGTAAAATATTCTTTTAGGATCGTATACATTAAAAAAAACAATGATTTTGTTTCTTGTACTTATAAATATTACTATGTTGCTGTTTGTTCATTCATCATTTCTCAATGAGCATACATACCAAAGATTACATAATGGGTAGCATGTCAAATCAAAACTTCTATTTTTATCATTTACCTACTCAAGGACGAGTAGGAATTAAACTTGGGGATGCTGATACGTCTCCAACGTATCTATAATTTTTGATTGTTCCATGCTAATATATTATAATTCTAGGATACTTTGGGGGTATTTACATACCAATTTATAATATTTTTGTGCACTAACCTATTAACCCAGTGCCCACTGCAGTTCCTGTTTTCTGCATGTTTTTGCCTTTTCAGAGTTACAGTACCAAACAAAATCCAATTGCCACGAAACTTTTTCACGATTTTTCCTGGACCAATACAAGACCTAGAAGCTTCGGAGGAAGGCCGTAATAGGATCCGGGGTCCCAAAACATATCCCACCGTGCCACTAGGGGCGTGGCCAGATATGTGGTGGCCACGTGGAGCGTCTCCCGATGTCGTTCTCTGGCCTATAAATTCACATCTACCCTAAAACACCAGAAGCGCTCCCGAAACATTTTTTTTTGCCGCCACGAGTCTCTGTTCTGACGAGAAGCCATCTACACCTCCGTTCCGGCACCCTGCCGGAGCGGATTTTGATCTCGGAGGGCCTCTTCATCAACCTTGCTGCCGTCACCATTATATGTGAGTAGTTCACCACAGACCTACGGGTCCATAGGTAATACCTAGATGTCAATCTCCCTCTCTCCTTCGACCTTCAATATAATGTTCATCGCATCTTTGCCTTGGTCTATCCGGTGCAATCCCTTTGTATGGTGTGTTTGTTGGGATTCAATGAATTGTTAGTTTAATTTTAGAATATTCATGAAAAATATTTGATTCAAATATGATTACTATTATTCTTATTTGCATGATCATCATAACTTCGTAAAGCTCTCCGATCTATTGAGATAGTTTGGCCAACTAGATTGCTATTTCTTTAGTGGGAGTGGTGCATTGTAGTAGGTTCAACCTAGTGAGTTTCTAAATCCAAGTGACATAAGGGGACAAGTTGCATATTTGTGTTTTTTCTACTAAGGATAAAACGACTGGTTTTATTCATATTGATTGAGTTTACTTTGTCTACATCATGTCATCGTTCTCCAAGCATTACTCCGTTTGTCATGAACTTAATACATAGAGAGGAAAGCATAGAAGCGCTCTTGAAGTGGAGTAATAGTAATAGGTGCAGGCAGGAGTCGGTCTATTTGCTTATGGAAGTGATGCCTATATACACATGACCATTGTCGTGAAAATCGCATAACTATTCTCTTTTCTACCAATTGCCCAACAACAATTTGTTTACCCACCGTGTGCTTTGCTTATGAAAGATGCCACTAGAAAACTCTACGGCCCCCGGTGTTGGAAATATGCCCTAGAGGCAATAATAAATTAGTTATTATCATATTTCCTTGTTCATGATAATCGTTTATTATCCATGCTATAATTGTATTGATCGGAGACTTAAATGCATGTGTGGATACATAGACAAAACCATGTCCCTAGTATGCCTCTAATGGACTAGCTCGTTGATCAAAGGATGGTTAAGGTTTCCTAGCCATGGACATGAGATGTCATTTTATAACGGGATCACATCATTAGGAGAATGATGTGATGGATAAGACCCAAACTAAAAACATAGCATATGATCGTGTCAGTTTATTGCTACTGTTTTCTGCATGTCAAGTATATGTTCCTATGACCATGAGATCATGCAACTCACGGATATCGGAGGAGTGCCTTGTGTGTATAAAACGTCGCAACGTAACTGGGTGACTATAAAGGTGCTCTACAGGTATCTCCGATGGTGTCTGTTGAGTTGGCATGGATCGAGACTGGGATTTGTTACTCCGTGTAACGGAGAGGTATCTCGGGGCCCACTCGGTAATGCAACATCACAATAAGCCTTGCAAGCGATGTGACTAATTGTTAGTTGCGGGATCTTGTATTACGGAACGAGTAAAGAGACTTGCCGGTAACGAGGTTGAACTAGGTATGGAGATACCGACGATCGAATCTCAGGCAAGTAACATACCGAAGAACAATGGGAGCGTTATACGGGATTAACTGAATCCTTGACATAGATGTTCGACCGATAAAGATCTACGTAGAATATGTAGGAACCAATGTGGACGTCCAGGTCCCGCCATTGGTTATTGACCGTAGAGGTGTCTCGGTCATGTCTACATAGTTCTCGAACCCGCAGGGTCTGCACACTTAAGGTTCGGTGACGTTTCGGTAGTGTAGAGTTATGTATGGTGGTGACCGAAGGTTGTTCGGAGTCCCGGATGAGATCCCGGACGTCACGAGGAGCTCCGGAATGGTCCGGAGGTAAAGATTCATATATAGGATGTCCCAGTTTGGTCGCCGGAAAAGTTTCGGGCTCATCGGTAGTGTACCGGGAGTATCGGTAGTGTACCGGGAGTGCCGGTAGTGTACCGGGGGACCTCTGGGAGGGGTATTTCGACCCCAAGTGGTCCATGGGCTGTGGGAGAATAATAACCAGCCCTTAGTGGGCTAGGAAAACAGCCACAAAGGCCCATGGCGCAGGAGAGAAAGTCCTAAAGCAAAAAGTGGAAAATCAGCCAATAGGAGGCAATCCTACTCCAACTAGGATTGGAGGTGAAGTAGGATTGCTCCCACCTCCTATTTCGGCCGACCCAAAGGCCTTGGCTGCCTATCCTCTCCTCTCCTCCTATATATACTAGTGGATTGGGTGGTTTTTGGACAGAATTTCCGGCCACGTGCTACCCGTTCCACCGGTGCATAGTTTCTCCTCTAGATCGTAGTTCCACAGCGCTTAGGCGAAGCCCTGCCGGAATTGCTCCACCACCATCACCGGAGTGCCGTCACGCTGCCGGTGAACTCTCTCTCCTCTCCACCTCCTCTCGCTGGATCGAGACGGTGGAGATCATCATCAAGCTGCACGTGTGCTGAATGCGGAGGTGCCGTCCGTTCGGCGCTAGATCGGAAGGACCGTGATCGAGATCGCGAGACGGTTCGTGATGTGATCACGGAATGGATCATGATGAGTTCGCGGGATAGATCATGATCAAGATCATGAGACGGATCGTGATGAGTTCACGGGACGGATCATGATGTGTTCGCGGGACGGTTCGTGATTGGATCGCGGGACGCTCGGCGATTTGGATCGCGAAGAAGTTCGACTACACCAACCGCGTTTCTTAACGCTTCCCGCTTAGCGATCTACAAGGGTACGTAGATCCACTCTCCCTCTCGTAGATGCTCATCACCATGGATAGGTTTGCGTGTGCGTAGGAAATTTTTTGTTTCCCATGCGACGTTCCCCAAGAGTGGCATCATGAGCTAGGTTGATTGTTCGATGAGATCTCGAGTAGAACACCAAAGGTTTGTGGGTGTTGATGCTTAGATTGCTTCCTCCCTTGGTCGTATTTTGGTTCAGCGGGATTGTGAGATGAAGCGGCCCGGACCAACATTACTCGTACGCTTACGAGAGACCGGTTCCCTCGACGCAACTTGTTGTCTAGATGGCTTGCGGGTGACAGTTTCTCTCACTTTAGTTGGATCGGATTCGACAAAGGCGGTCCTTGAGAAGGTTGAAAAGCAAACTAGTGTATCACTGTTGTGGTTTATGCGTAGGTGAGAATCGTTCTTTCTAGATACCCATAGCAACCACGTAAAATATGCAACAACAATTAGAGGACGTCTAACTTGTTTTTGCAGGGTATGTTGTGATGTGATATGGCCAATTACATGATGAGATATGTGTGATGTATGAGATGATCTTGTGATGTATAGATTATCACGACTTGCATGTCGATGAGTACGGCAACCGGCAGGAGCCATAGGGTTGTCTTTAATTATTGTATGACCTGCGTGTCAATCATTAAGCGCTATGTAATGCTTTACTTTATCGCTACGGTAGCAATGGTAGTAGAAGCATGCAGGGCGTGACAACCCCGATGGCGACACGTTGATGGAGATCAAGATGATGGAGATCATGGAGTCATGCCGGTGACGATGGAGATCATGCCGGTGCTTTCTAGATGGAGATCAAAAGCACAAGTTCATGGCCATATCATGTCACTTATGATTTGCATGTGATGTTAATCCTTTTATGCACCTTGTTTTGCTTAGGACGACAGTAGCATTATAAGGTGATCCCTCACTTAATTTCAAGATAAATTGTGTTCTCCCCGAGTGTGCACCGTTGCGAAAGTTCGTCGTGTTGAGACACCATGTGATGATCGGGTGTGATAGACTCTACGTTCACATACAACGGGTGCAAGCCAGATTTGCACGCGCAGAACACTCGGGTTAAACTTGACGAGCCTAGCATGTACAGACATGGCCTCGGAACACAAGAAGACCGAAAGGTCGAACATGAGTCATATAGTAGATATGATCAACATAATGATGTTCACCATTGAAGCCACCTTAACTCACGTGATGATCGGACTTGAGTTGGTGAATTTGGATCATGTATCACTCGAATGAGCCGAGGGATGTCAATTTGAGTGGGAGTTCTTAAGTAATATGATTAATTGAACTCATTATCATGAACATAGTCAACGTGTCTTTGCAAATTATGTTGTAGATTACTAGCTCGCGCTGTAGCTCCCTTAAATTTTTATATGTTCCTAGATAAATAGAGTTGAAAGATGTTGGTAGCAATATTGCGGACTGGGTCCGTGATCTGAGGATTGTCCTCATTGCTGCACAGAAGGCTTATGTCCTTAATGCACCGCTCGGTGCGCCACCCCCTCTAGCGTCGTCTATAGATGGTGTGAACATCTAACAGGCACGTTTCGATGACTACTTGATAGTTTAGTGCGTCATGCATTACGGCTTAGAATTGAGGCTCCGAAACGTTTTGAACGTCACGGAACATATGAGATGTTCTAGGAGCAGAGATTGTGATCTCAGGCTCGTGCCCGTGTTGCGAGATATGAGATCTCCAACAAGATTCTCTGCTTGCAAGATGAAAGAGAATAGCTCAATCGTTGAGCATGTACTCAGATTGTCTGAGTACTACAGACGCTTGAATTGAGTGGGAGTTAATCTTCCAGATAAGATAGTGTTTGATATAGTTCTCCAAGTCACTATCACTAAGCTACTAGAACTTGGTGATGAACTATAAATTGCCAGGGATAGAAATAATAATTCCCTAGATATTCGCGATGTTTGACACCGCGAAGGTAGAAATCAAGAAAGAGCATCAAGTGTTGATGGTTAGTAAAACCACTAGTTTCGAGAAGGTCAAGGGCACGGAAGGAAACTTCAAGGATGGCAAGCCAGTTGCTGCTCCAGTGAAGCAACCCAAAGTTGAACCCAAAACCCGAGACTAAGTGCTTCGATTATGAGGAGGGCGGTCGCCGAAGCGGAACACCCCTAGATACTTGGTAGATGAGAAGGCTGGCAACGTCAATAGAAGTATATTTGATATGCGTGTTATTGATGTGTACCTTGCTAGTACTCCTAGTAGCACTTGGGTATAGGATACCGGTTTAGTTGCTGAATGTTAGTAACTCGAAGTAAAAGCTACGGAATAAACGGAGAACTAGCTAAGTGTGAGGTGATGGTGTGTGTTGGAAAGGTTTCCATGGTTGATGTGATCAACATCGCACGCTCTCTCTACCTTCGGGATTAGTGACGAACCTAAATGTTATTTGGTGTTTTGCGTTGAGCATGAACGTGATTAGATCGTGTTTATTGCAACACGGTTATTCATTTGATTTAGAGAATAATGGTTATTCTGTTTAAATGAATAATACCTTCAATGGTCATGCACTCAGTAAGAATGGTTTGTTGAAATCTTGATTGTAGTAATACACATGTTCATAACATTGATGTCAAAAGATACAAAGTTAATAATGATAGTACCACATATTTGTGGCACTGCCACAGAATGTCATATTGGTATAAAGCGCATGAAGAAACTCCATGCTGATGGATCTTTAGACTCATTCGATTTCGAATCGGTTGAGACATGCGAACTATGCCTCTTGGGCAAGATGACTAAAGGACCCGGTTGGATGGAGCGAGCAAGTGATGCATTGGAAATGATACATGTTGATGTATGCAATCTAGTGAGTCTTGTAGCGTGCAGTGGATATCGTTATTTTCTTACCTTCACTGATGATTTGAGTAGATATAGTGTATATTTACTTAATGAAACACAAGTCTGAATCGTTTGAAAGGTTCAAGCAAATTCAGAGTGAAGTTTAAAGATCATCGTGACAAGAAGATAAAAATGACTACGCTATGATCGTGGAGGTGAATATCTGAGTCACGAGTTTGGCATACAACTTAAGACAATGTGAAAGTTGTTTCACAACTAAACGCCACCTGGAACACCATAGTGTGATGGTGTGTCCGAACATCATAGTTATGCTCTATTGGATATGGTGCGTGCTATGATGTCTCTTATCGTTTTACTACTATAATTTTGGGGTTATGCATTAGAGACAACTACATTCACTTTAAATCGGGCACCATCTAAATCCGTTGAGATGACACCATGTGAATTATGGTTTGACAGAAACCTAAGCTGTCATTTCTTAATGTTTGGGGTTGCGATGCTTGTGTGGAAAATGTTTTCACATAATAAGCTAGAACCCAAAGCGGACAAATGTATCTTCATAGAATACCCTAAGAACAGATGGGTATGCCTTCTATCTCAGATCCGAGTGCAAAGTGTTTGTTGCTAGAACTGGGTCCTTTCTCGAGAAAAAGTTTCTCTCGAAAGAATTGAGTGGGAGGAAGATAGAACTTGATGAGGTTGTTAAACCTTTATTCAACCAGAGAGTAGCGCAGCGCAGAAAGATGTTTCTGTGAAGCCTACGTTAGTTGAAGAGTAAGTTAATGATGATGATCATGAAGCTTCAGGATCAAGTTACTCTCGAACTTCGTGGGTCGACAAGGATGTGTACTGCTCCTAAGTGGTACGACAACTCTGTCTTGGAGATCATGTTGTTGGACAACGATGAACCTACGAGCTATGGAGAAGCGATGATGGGCCCGGATTCCGACGAATGGTTAGAGGCCATGAAATCCGAGATAGGATCCATGTATGAAAACCAAGTATAGACTTTGGTAGACTTGCTCGTTAGACGGCAGGTCGTTGAGTACAAATGGACCTTTAGAATGAAGACAGACACTGATGGTGAATGTCACCATTTGTAAAGCTCGACTTGTTGCAAAGTTGTTTGTGACAAGTTCAAGGAGTTGACTGCGATGAGGCTTTCTCACACGTAGCGATGCTAAAAGTCTGTTGGAATTATGTTAGCAGTTGCTGCATTTTCAATTATGAAATCTGGCAGATGGATGTCAAAACATCGTTTCCTTAACGGTTTACTTAAGGAAAGGTTGTATGTGATACAACCAGAAGGTTTTGTCAGTCCTAAGGATGCTAAAAGATGAGCAAGCTTCAGTGATCCTTCTATGGACTGAACCAAGCATCTCGGAGTTGGAATATACACTTTGATGAGGTGATCAAAGTTTCTGTAGTTTATACAAAGTTTACGAGAAACTTGTATTTGCAATAAAGTGAGTGGGAGCACTGTAGAGTTTCTGATAAGTATATGTGGTTGACATATTGTTGATCGGAAATAATGTAGAATTTCTAGAAGGCATAAAAGGTTGTTTGAAAAGTGTTTTTCAAAGGAAGACCTGGATAAAGCTACCTAATTGTTGAGCATAAAAATCTATAGAGATAGATCAAGATGCTTGATGAGACTTTCAATGACTGCATACCTTGACAAGATTTTGAAAGAGTTCAAAATGGATCAGCCAGAGAAATAGTTCTCGTCTGATTTGTAAGGTGTGAAGTTGAGTGAGACTCAAAGCTCGACAACGGCAGAAGAAAGAGAAAGGACGAATGTCGTCCCCTATGCCTTAGCCATAGGCTCTATATTATGCCATGCTGTGTACCGCACCTATGTGTGCCTTGCCATGAGTCTGTCAAGAGGTACAAGAGTGGTCCAGGAGTGGATCACTGGACAGCGGTTGGAATTATCCTTAGTAACCAGAGGGCCTCTTCATCAACCTTGCTGCCTTCACAATTATATGTGAGTAGTTCACCTCTGACCTACGGGTCCATAGGTAATACCTAGATGTCAATCTCCCTCTCTCCTTCGACCTTCAATATAATATTCATCGCATCTTTGCCTTGGTCTATCCGGTGCAATCCCTTTGTATGGTGTGTTTGTTGGGATTCAATGAATTGTTAGTTTAATTTTAGAATATTCATGAAAAATATTTGATTCAAATATGATTACTATTATTCTTATTTGCATGATCATCATAACTTCGTAAAGCTCTCCGATCTATTGAGATAGTTTGGCCAACTAGATTGCTATTTATTTAGTGGGAGTGGTGCATTGTAGTAGGTTCAACCTAGTGAGTTTCTAAATCCAAGTGACATAAGGGGACAAGTTGCATATTTGTGTTTTTTCTACTAAGGATAAAACGACTGGTTTTATTCATATTGATTGAGTTTACTTTGTCTACATCATGTCATCGTTCTCCAAGCATTACTCCGTTTGTCATGAACTTAATACATAGAGAGGAAAGCATAGAAGCGCTCTTGAAGTGGAGTAATAGTAATAGGTGCAGGCAGGAGTCGGTCTATTTGCTTATGGAAGTGATGCCTATATACACATGACCATTGTCGTGAAAATCGCATAACTATTCGCTTTTCTACCAATTGCCCAACAACAATTTGTTTACCCACCGTATGCTTTGCTTATGAAAGATGCCACTAGAAAACTCTACGGCCCCCGGTGTTGGAAATATGCCCTAGAGGTAATAATAAATTAGTTATTATCATATTTCCTTGTTCATGATAATCGTTTATTATCCATGCTATAATTGTATTGATCGGAGACTTAAATGCATGTGTGGATACATAGACAAAACCATGTCCCTAGTATGCCTCTAATGGACTAGCTCGCTGATCAAAGGATGGTTAAGGTTTCCTAGCCATGGACATGAGATGTCATTTGATAACGGGATCACATCATTAGGAGAATGATGTGATGGATAAGACCCAAACTACAAACATAGCATATGATCGTGTCAGTTTATTGCTACTGTTTTCTGCATGTCAAGTATATGTTCCTATGACCATGAGATCATGCAACTCACGGATATCGGAGGAGTCCCTTGTGTGTATCAAATGTCGCAACGTAACTAGGTGACTATAAAGGTGCTCTACAGGTATCTCCGATGGTGTCTGTTGAGTTGGCATGGATCGAGACTGGGATTTGTTACTCCGTGTAACGGAGAGGTATCTCGGGGCCCACTCGGTAATGCAACATCACAATAAGCCTTGCAAGCGATGTGACTAATTTTTAGTTGCGGGATCTTGTATTACGGAACGAGTAAAGAGACTTGCCGGTAACGAGGTTGAACTAGGTATGGAGATACCGACGATCGAATCTCGGGCAAGTAACATACCGAAGAACAAAGGGAACGTTATACGGGATTAACTGAATCCTTGACATAGAGGTTCGACCGATAAAGATCTTCGTAGAATATGTAGGAACCAATGTGGACGTCCAGGTCCCGCCATTGGTTATTGACCGTAGAGGTGTCTCGGTCATGTCTACATAGTTCTCGAACCCGCAGGGTCTGCACACTTAAGGTTCGGTGACATTTCGGTAGTGTAGAGTTATGTATGGTGGTGACCGAAGGTTGTTCGGAGTCCCGGATGAGATCCCGGACGTCACGAGGAGCTCCGGAATGGTCCGGAGGTAAAGATTCATATATAGGATGTCCCAGTTTGGTCGCCGGAAAAGTTTCGGGCTCATCGGTAGTGTACCGGGAGTATCGGTAGTGTACCGGGAGTGCCGGTAGTGTACCGGGGGACCTCTGGGAGGGGTATTTCGACCCCAAGAGGTCCATGGGCTGTGGGAGAATAATAACCAGCCCTTAGTGGGCTGGGAAAACAGCCACAAAGGCCCATGGCGCAGGAGAGAAAGTCCTCAAGCAAAAAGTGGAAAATCAGCCAATAGGAGGCAATCCTACTCCAACTAGGATTGGAGGTGAAGTAGGATTGCTCCCACCTCCTATTTCGGCTGACCCAAAGGCCTTGGCTGCCTCTCCTCTGCTCTCCTCCTAAACATACTAGTGGATTGGGTGGTTTTTGGACAGAATTTCCGGCCACGTGCTACCCGTTCCACCGGTGCATAGTTTCTCCTCTAGATCGTAGTTCCGCAGCGCTTAGGCGAAGCCCTGCCGGAATTGCTCCACCACCATCACCGGAGTGCCGTCACGCTGCCGGTGAAATCTCTATCCTCTCCACCTCCTCTCGCTGGATCGAGACGGTGGAGATCGTCATCAAGCTGCACGTGTGCTGAACGCGGAGGTGCCGTCCGTTCGGTGCTAGATCGGAAGGACCGTGATCGAGATCGCGAGACGGTTCGTGATGTGATCACGGAACGGATCGTGATGAGTTCGCGGGACAGATCGTGATCACGATCATGAGAGGGATCGTGATGAGTTCACGGGATGGATCATGATGTGTTCGCGGGACGGTTCGTGATTGGATCGCGGGACGCTCGGCGATTTGGATCGCGAAGAAGTTCGACTACACCAACCGCGTTTCTTAACGCTTCCCGCTTAGCGATCTACAAGGGTACGTAGATCCACTCTCCCTCTCGTAGATGCTCATCACCATGGATAGGTTTGCGTGTGCGTAGGAAATTTTTTGTTTCCCATGCGACGTTCCCCAACACCCGGGTCTATTCACTTATAAATTCACAAATGCTATCATTACCTTGCTGTTATTTATTACCTTTTATTTTGTTTTGCACTTTACTATTATCTACAATTATCTACACAACTCACTTTCTTGCACATAACGAGATCAAGGGGATTAACAACCCTCTTGCCAGCATTGGGTGCAAGTTGTTTGTTCTTTTTTGTGCATCCGCTGAGACAGTTGAGGATTGGCATTCCTATGGGTTCAATAAACTTTGGTTTCCTAACTGAGGGAAAGACTTACCCACTTTGTGTTGCGATTACCCGTTCCTCTTCATACAAAACCCAACGGAGATCACGAGTATCCGAGATGCAAAGGATTTGCGCATGCCACATGTCAGAGATAGGCGGATCTCTATTCTTCACAATGGAGATAGCCGAGCTTACCTATTTTATGCTATTTTACCCACTACAGAGTAGTAGGTTCTACCTAGGAGATAATAATATGTGCTAGCTAAGAGAGAGCACCTTTTTTAGTTTATGACATTACGTAGTAATGGTTAGATGATCAAGATGATGATAAATTGTTAGATGAGCAAGATGATGATAATTTATTATGTGACTAAGGATGATGAGTTATTAGATTACATAGATTAGATTAAAGTGGATAGGTGCAAGTGATTAAGTTGGTTTAGTATAAAAATATAATGTTACAACGACACACAAGTGTCGAATAAAGGGAATCCTTTCATTCGGCACTTGTGTGACGTCGTAACATCATATTTTCCCTCGAACCCAACTTGATCACTTGGACCCATCCACTTTAATATCAATGCTACTTTTTGCACAGTTATTATTGATGTTGTTTATTAATATGTATAACCGTGTGTAAATACAATATAAATATGAAAAATAAATACATGTGTTTAGTAGTGGCATGGTTTTTAAGAGCTTGCTACTACTAGTGAAGTATTAGTAGTAGCGCGTTCTCTAAAAGCACACACTGATAACCTAGTTGCAAATAGCGTGGGGCAACACGTGCTACTGCTAAAATTAACTGTAGCTCCTTGGCAATAGCATAGTCGCCCGCACTACTGCTACGTGCAAAACCCGCGCTATTGTTAGCCTTTTACCAAGTAGTGTTAGTAGGGTAACATGGATCATATCCTTTGTGATTCATTAGGTGTAGTCATTAAACACCCAATGCTTTTGTTTGATGTGATTATATTAATTATTAGGGCAACCCTGTTAGATGGATAGGGCCTTCGGTAGGACAACTGATTCTTGATGCAGAACTCGTACTTGTCAAGTTGTTATTTGGACACATCCTCCACTCTGATATGAAACAAGCACATCTCAATGAGTGACTTCCCGAGAACAAATTAATATCTTATTTGATCCCAACACGAATACATGGTTGTAATCATTGAGGCCTCATACCCGTAACTCTTTTTATTATAAGTGTTTGAATCACTATTTGCTTGTTGATCTAATCAAAAGCTCAATTTGCCACTTCGACAAATGCTTGCTAGAGATCATCGCTTCAAGGGAGTCTTCCTCTCGTGGGTTTGATACCCGGGGTCACCTCTGGGGAAATAGGTGCGGGATACCCTTTTATGTTCCAATATCGGAGCAATAAAAAGGAGATATCAAGCCTTTTTCTAGTGTCGTTGCCGTGGAGGAGTTTAGTATACCTGATCTTTGTGTTTACATTTTTGTTAAAGTTAATTTTCAGGTTTTTCTTTTCAGGTTTTGGTTTAAGTTCTATTATTGTGGCAAGTTTTGCGAGTTGAAAATACAAAAAGTTACTATGGATTATAATCTTGGGAGTTTTACTACTCCCGGCAACAACTTCATGCATGAACCAATAGCACAACCTGATGTCGCAGTCGCTGAGTATGAGACCAAACAGAACCTAGTTTTCATGGATGATTTGGAGGCTGTGCTTTTGAGGATGCCAGTATGCGTTTACATAATTTTACCGAATTGTGCAACATGACATGCATAAAGGATTATAATCCTGATGCTCTGAAACGACGTCTATTACCTTTCTCTTTGAGAGGGACAAGCTAAGGAATGGATTTTAGCCTTGCCTAAAGGTAGTATTGCTTATTGGGCCGCTTGTCGCAGTAAAGTTTTGTCTAAGTTTTTTCATCTGCAAAAATTATGCAATTATGTCCTTGGATTACAGGTTTGAAGCAAGAGGGATGTGAGCCACTAGCGCTTGCATGGGATAGAATGAAAGGAGCTATCAGAAACTGCCCCAATCATGTAATGAAGGAGTGGTTTGTCCTTCATATGTTTTAATGGCTTAATTCGCATGACAAAAACTATACTTGATATAGCTGCACGAGGAACAATGATGGGAAACCCCATAGAAGATGTCAAGAATCTACTAGATGATATGCAAGAGAACCATGCTCAATGGCATGTTGAAAGAACCACCACTAAGATGGTGAATGCTATAGAAGAAAATAACTCCGAGTTGACAACCAATCTTGAAGAACTTATCTCCTTAATGAAAGTTAAAGAAGAGGTAAACGTTAATAGCATCACTAATGAAGAAACTAGTGATGTAAATTTTATTGCTCGTAATAGCTATAATCCTAGTTGGAAAAATAGTGGCTATGCTCCTAAACTTACTTATCCTAGTAATGGAGGAGCATCCGACAATATTAATGGAACTAATTGTAGCAATAGAAATACTCTTGAAGAAACTCTTGATATTTTTATTGCTAGCCAGACTAAGCAAAAATAAAAATTCAAGAATATCTTGAAGAATCATGATAACTTAATTGGTCAATTCACTCGTAAGGTTGTTGGACTAAAAATGATGTGAAAGTGCTTGAAGGAAGATCCAAGAATATGGAAGCACGAGTGGCTAAAATAGCAAGAGCCAAACTTGATTTTGGCTAAGTTTGCAGGTAAACCAGAGCCTAACCCGGTTGAAGATGTTAAATGGTAATAAGCAATGAAAATAAGGCCGAGGTGCTTGATACAAGACATGTGGCAGAGTATAACTACACCATTGCAGATTTTGTCTAGATGATTCCCATGAAGTATCCACTACCGAAGGTAACTAATGATGAGGCATATAATGTCTTTGTTGAGAAGGTTGCAGCAAAGCTACGTGAACTTGATGATGAAAGGAAGAAACTATTTAGTAAGTTGCTAGCTAAATAAGAAGATATTTTTTAACCAACTATAGAGATTGAGATAGGGATGAATAAATTTAGTGCTTTATGTGATCTAGGGGAAAGTGTTTCCACTATCCTCAAATCTTTTTATGATAGTCTTAACCTTGGTACTTGCACTAATTATAAAATTATATTGAATATGGCTAACTCTACTTTTACTCAGGTAGTAGGCATTAAGCATGGATTTAGAGTTCAAATTAATGATTGCCCTGTCATGATTGATCTTGTTATAGTAGATATGCGTGAGGATCCAATTTCTCCTATAATTCTCGGTAGACCTTTTCTAAGGACTATCAAAGATGTGATAAATGTGTTTGATGGGAATGCATGATCTGGTTTACCAGCTAAAGATCCATTTGCGACATATTTCTCTAGGAAAAATAAAAAGAATACCTACACTGGAGGTGGCATCATTTTGAATGCCAGAAGCTATGGTCTCGGTGGCCTAGCATCACCTTAATCCTCACTACGGTCGAGTTAACCGACCAAAAATAAGCGCTTTGTGTGAGGCAACCCACATGAATAAAATAGAAAAGTAACTTTTTGTTTTTGTTTCGATAAAAGAGTGATTGGAGTTTCAAGTAAAGAAGTAAGTTGGGAAGAGTTGTTCTAATGAAGGCTTTGCTATGTGCAAGATGAAATATATGTTGAATTGATGTTTGTATGCCTTGAAAAATGTTTATGCATTGCTTTGGAATTAACCCAGCAGGAAAACAAAGAAAAATAAAAGTTTCGGAAGAAACAACTCAAAATACGACCTTCAGAACGACCACAACGGTCGCTTGGGCGGTCGCATGACCTACTGAAGGTTCCAACACAAAACATTCGGAGACACCAAAGAGGAAGAAGATGTTTCAAATGAGCACAAGCGCTTGTTTCGGTGGCCATTTCACTTCTTTCAGAAAACAAAGAGAAGTCCAGAGCGTATGACAGTGTTTCAAACAGGCACTGCCCTATTTCAGCGGTCATCTCATATCTACGAACACGTGGGTAAGCAATCACGTTTGAAGATGGAGTATGAGCGGTCGTTGCGCATCCTGACGGCTCCAATAATCCAGAAGAAGGAGGTAAATCACCCCCACCTCTCTCTTTTCTTCTTCTTCTTCCACCAAACCTCTTCAAACCCTAGAAAAATGTCTCCTGACCTCTCTACTCATCCATTTTCAGTTCAAATCCTTCCATGTGATCGATCTATGGTATGTTTCTCCTTCGATCCCCAAGTTATTTTTCATGAATCCACATCCTACATGTCTAGCATTACCATGTCTTGGAGAAGCATATTTTGTTTATATAAATGTGAGTTTGGCTTGGATTTGTTGATGTTTTTAGAGGAGTATGATGTTGTAATACCGTAGGATCATTACTTTTTAATTTTATTAGACAAAAATAGTTTTATAGATGTTTACATGGAGGTCTAATCACATAAGTGATGCTTCAAGTTGTTTCACCACACCACCATAACAAGTTTTCACCTAGGGGATCATCTTCATCGATCGTGGAGCAAGGAAGAAGTTCCAGAAGCTCACTATAAGGAAGATCAAAGCAACCAAATGGACTTGTGCAAGCACACTCGCCAAGCTAGGTAACACTAATGATTTCAATTTGCTTTGTCACAATGCAAGGTTGCATCAGTTGGTTTATCAGGGATGTGAAACTTATGAATGCTTGATGGTTGAGTTTTTTTATTATTCTCTCGCATAATCTTGGTTTAGTGCCAAATGCACATGTGGGGGAGAGGGTCACTTCTTGTCTTCTTGACCAAGACTTCAACATCACTCTTGATGAGTGGTGTAATTATTTTAGCTTTACCAAAAATGATGATGTTTTTAGATATGTTTATGATTTCACTGACCCACACCCAAGGCAATCCTAGTATATGTTATTTCTATTATTTTATCACTAACTCATTGCAGGAACGAGGAGAAGTTTCTAAGGTGAATGATGAGAACATGTTAGTTCTCAGGAAAGCAGCAAACCTAGACGCCAGTTATTCTCCCAACCTAGGGGCAATACTTTTGCTACACCTCGCGCATCAAGAAAATCATGCAGAAGGAGACATTGTATCTGGAGGAGTGATCACCATGTCGGCCAACTCCCTTGGTCTCAACTACAATCATCTTTGCCCAATTTTCGGTAAAACTCTTGTTAACATTCGTGCTCTTACTAGCGCTGGTATGGCAGTAGTTCCTAATGGCCATCATTACATTAGAATTTCTGGAGTTGCACACTTGTTGCCCACTCCTATGCCTAACCGTTTCTCCACGAGAATGGATAATTGCATAATGTTGCACAGGAGGGAGATGTAGCTTTTGACCAAGAAGATCCGGAACCAGAACAAGTGTATGAAGAACTCACCATCGACGAAGTGGAGGATCATCTCCAATAGCAGCCCCAACAGGACAACACCACCTACGCGGACCTCAACAACCTCGAGGGCTCTATTCAAAATATGAGTGACCTCGCATCGTCCCTTTGAGGCAAGTCCACCTACATGAACATGAACTTATCCAACTGGAGCCAGGAGTGGGATCCTAACTAGCCGCCACAATGATCCTGTCGGTTGCAAAAGCCTAAGCTTGAGGGAGGTCATCACCACTTCTACATCAAGATGTGGTGGTATTTGAATAAATTGTAATGTAGTTGTACTTAAGCTCGAGGAGCTTCAAAACACTCGTGTTGTCTGTTCCAACACTTCGCCTTTATTTGCTTTTTCTTTTTATATTCTTTTAGCCTTTGCAATTTTTTGGTTGCATGTTAGTTTTCAAAAACCCCAAAACCGAAAAATAGAATAAGCTTTGCTTTGCTCTTTTTATTCATTTGGCCCCTTGGAGTCATTTACACTTTGTTTTCATAGGAGTTGATCAACACCAGACAACGAGGAATGCAAAAGTAAGGAAGAACAGTGTGTAAATTCACAACCATGAAGGTATGTCCTATAAACCCCGTCTTTTGCACTTGAAATACTTAGAGTATATATAGTAGTAGTAGTATGTGTGATATGTGCAGATGGGAGTAAGTCTTCATAGTTGAGACAAAGGGTTTACTCTAGTAGCTGAAATAATTTTGAAGCCTTTGTTTTATTTAGTATAGACAACTAAGACTTCCCATGGGACAGTTTTTAAAATGAAATGATATTAAATAAGAATAAGTATGCACAAGAGAAAGTATCTCAAGAGTTGGGAGTTGAGAAATTGTACTGGAAGTGATGTTTGAAATGGTCAACTCCATGTTAATTTAATAGATTTGATAGCACTTGTGGATTAAATTATCTAGAGGAACTTAGTTGAAAGGTGAGTGAGATCATGCCAAAAATCTATGTTGGATTTATCACATGGTGCTTCAATTCTTTGTTGGTGCTATGGCCCAACTACTATATGCACGTGTATGTGTGTAAATGTGGCTTCGTCACCTTTCTTGATGTTATGCTGAGGACTCCGCTAGCCAATGAATGACCCACCAAGAGCGATAGCTCAGATTTCGGTTATGAGTTTGTTACCATACATAGTGGAGACACTATGAACGGATATTATTAGGATTTCTATTGAATGGGTGTGTATGTAAATAGAGGTGACTGATCAAAAGGGCTCGAAAGAGACATATTGCTCAAGTCCATAGTTCCCAAACATTAAGCCATAGTGAGAACCTATGCATAATCACTTATTTGGCATAATCCCTTCGTGTGACAATCAAAGTTCCAACTAGAAATGGTTGAAATGATGTGCTTGAGAGCCTTGAGGAAGAAATAATTGTGGGTGTGCTTATAAGCACTTGAGCATCATATTTTACTACATGCTTTCTACTCCCTAACTTATGTTTTCATGGCTCTATCTAAAGAAAACTCTTCCTTGCAAGCAAGTGTTGTCTAGATTAAATGAAATGCAGTGTTGCAAAGTTGTTTTATCTACTAGATCAAGAACTTTGTGTTTATTATCTTTGTTTCACTAACACTTGCATTATAACCAAGACACCCCTACATCTATGCTAACTTTTCAGGTCAAGAAGCGGAGGGCTATCTTGGTGTACAGATCATAAGTCAACCAAAACCTTCTCGTTATTTCGGTTCAAGTAATTGAGTTTTTTATGATTTAGATTTCTCTTTATGTTGCTCGAGGATGATAAAGTTTAGGCTTGGGGAGTTTATGAGTGACAGTTTTACACTCATTTCACCTTTGTTTAAACCAAGATATTTCATCCAAAAAGAGATATTCGCTCCAATATTACCACTAGTGACTAATGCAAAGGATTCCATAGGAAATGGGCTAAAAAAGGAAGAAATGACGTGTGGGAATGGAAAGGAAAGAAAATGGAGGAAGAAAGAATCAATAGGAGGTGTCAGTGTGAAGACAGAGCAAAACACGACGTTCCAGTCATTTGGCATTGATTTCGAGGTAGCTCGTCTACCTGAACAACTTTTATAAAGGGAACCCCATCGAAATATCAAGATAACAAAGTCAAGCACAGCAACCATAACTTCATCATCATCCACAAACCCTAGCCGTTGCCATTTCCATCTCCATAGCCATCTCCACGACCACCATAGTGCTCTTGCATCTTGTTAATACTTGTAATCGTGCATCTCACAAGGCATCCATTTGAATACATATTGCAATCAATCAATCCAAGATGTGTTCTTTAATGTTTTATTCTTGTGATTTGATCTCCCTGTATGAGAAGTTCATTAGGGTATGGGTTGAGGCATGATCCTTGCGACCCCAGGTATTTGTTGTGCGTATGAATAGAAGTCTTTGACATAACGTACTGTATGTGTGAAATAAAATTGTTTCGTGAACTGTCTCTTGTCTTGTCCACGATATTCATCCCACAGGTACCCAGGATCATGGAGATCAAGCACGGGTTAGGCTAGAGGCAAGGATACAATGAAATATTATATCAAACATTGATGACAGTAAGGTTTAGTAGGGTAACACAAATCATATTCTTGCGCATTCATCAGGTGTAGTCATCAAAAACCTATTGCTTTTGTCTGATTTGATTACCTTAATTATCGAGGTAACCCCACAAGATGGACAAGGACTTCAGTAGGACAACGGATTCTTGATGCAGGACTCGTACTGGTCAAGATATTATTTGGACAAATCCACCACTTTGATATGAAATAGGCACATTTTGATGCGTGACTTACCGAGCATGAATTAATACATTTTATCCCAACGCGAATATATGGCTGTAAGCATTAAGACCTCATACCCGTACCTCTTTTTATTATAAGTGTTTGAATCACTGTTTGCTTGTTGATCCAGTCAAAAGCTGAATTTTCGACTTTGGCAAAAGCCTTCTAAAAAGCATCGCTTCAAGGGAGTCTTCCTCTTGTAGGTTCATACACGGGGTTGATATGTCCCAAATGTATCTACTTTTCCAAACACTTCTCCTCTTGTTTTCACTCTAATTCGAATGATTTAAATGAAACTAATCCGGGCTGACGCTATTTTTAGCAGAACTACCATGGTGTTATTTTTGTGCAGAAATATATCTTCTCGTATTGGGTTGAAAATTTACAGAGAATATTTTCATAATATTTTTTTGGCGAAGACCTACTGGAGGGGGCCCATCGGGGATCCACGATCTCAGGTGGCGCCACCCCAAGGCGCGCCCTATGAGATCATGGGTCCCACGTCCCTCCATTTGCCCTAACTCCAATTCCACAAGTACCGTCTTGCAGAGAAAAATATCAGAGAGAAACTTCCTCGGGAGGGCTGATCCGGAGTCTGTTGGGAGCTCCGAAGAGGGGGATTCGCTGCCGTCATCATCACCAACCCTTCTCTATCAATAATTCCGTGATGCTAACCACCAAGGGTGAGTAATTCCTTTGCAGGCTTGCTGGACGGAGATGAAGTTCAATGAGATTTGTCATGTAATCGAGTCGATTTGTTAGGGCTTGATCTCTTGTATCCACTTTGTTTTGAGTCTGATGTTGGTATGACTTTGTTATGCTTAATACTTGTCACTAGGGCCCGAGTGCCATTATTTCAGATCAGAACCTATTATATTTTCATGAATACGAAAGGTTTGTAGATCCTATCTTGCGAGTTGTATGCACCTATTATGTGTTATGATAAGTAGACCCCAAAGTGAGAATAGTTGGAAATATCTTTGATGATGACCGTAGTACGAGGATTCATGTATTCACTATGTGGAAATGCTTTGTTCCGGTTCTAGCAAGCCCGTGGGAGCAGGGATACCCAGGCTCGTCTACCTGCGGCCCGAGGCGCGATGCATGTCATGGGCCATGCTCGGCCCACCGTCAGACCTCACACACAAGACTCTCAGGGCCCCCCCTCGTGAGGCAAGCGGTAGAGAATCTTCATCAAGAGCCTCGCATAGCCCCCCTTCGCAAAGTCACGTCTCGAAGCCGCCGTCGAGGCCTTTGCAGGGTGAGCTAATCAAGGGTGGCCTGGTAGGGCTGCTGTTGGAAATATGCCCTACAGGCAATAATAAATTAGTTATTATCATATTTTCCTGTGCATGATAATCGTTTATTATCCATGCTATAATTGTATGTATTGGAAAATCCAACACATGTATGGATACATAGACAACAAAGTGTCTCTAGTAAGCCTCTACTAAACTAGCTCGTTGATCAAAGATGGTTAAGGTTTCCTAGCCATAGACATGTGTTGTCATTTGATAACGAGATTACATCTTAGGATAATAATGTGATGGACAAGACCCAAACTATAATCATGGCATATGATCGTGTCAATTTATTGCCATTGTTTTATGCATGTCAATTATCTATTCCTATGACCATGAGATCACGTAACTCATTGCCATCAGAGGAGTACCTTCTGTGTATCAAACGTCGCCAACGTAACTGGGTGACTATAAAGATGCTCTACAGGTCTTTTCGAGGGTGTCTGTTGAGTGGGCATGGATCAAGACTGGGATTTGTTACTCCATGTGACGGAGAGGTATCTCAGGGCCCACTCGATAATACAACTTCACAATGAGCCTTACAAGCAAAGTGACTAAAGAAGTTAGCCACGGGATCTAGTATTATGGAACGAGTAAAGAAACTTGCCGATAACGAGATTGAACTAGGTATGGAGATACCAACGATCGAAACTCGGGCAAGTAACATACCGAAGAATAAAGGGAATTGCATACGAGATTAACTGAAGCCTTAACATAGAGGTTCAACCGATAACGATCATTGTAGAATATGTAGGAACCAATATGGGCATCCTGGTCCCGCTATTGGTTATTGACTGTAGAGGTGTCTCGGTCATTTCTACATAGTTCTCGAATCCGCAGGGTCTGCACACTTAACATTCGGTGACGTTTTGGTAGTATTGAGTTATGTATGTTGGTGACCGAAGGTTCTTTGGAGTATCATATGAGATCCCGAACATCACAAGGAGCTCCGAAATGGTGCATAGGTAAAGATTTATATATGGGAAGTCATATATTGGTTACCGAAAAAGTTCTGGGTTTTTTAGTATTGTACCGAGAAGCTTCTAGAAGGATTTAGAAACTTCTGGAGGAGTCCGTAAGGCCACCAGGGGTTCCACCACGTCCCAAGGGTTTGCATGCGCTGAAAGGGAGGCTCCCTAGCCTTATTGGGCCTGGCGCATTAGTCCCTGAAGGCCCAAGTGGCTTGGGAGAGGTGGAAAGTCCACCTGGTTTTGGAAAGGGAGGGAAATGGACTAGGAGTCCAACTCCTCCCCCTTGGCTGCAACCTAGGACTTGGAGTTTCTCAAAAAAATATTAGGACTTGGAGGGGCTGATCTCCACGCCCCTCCACCTATATATAGAGGGGAGGGGGTGCCCCAAGAGGACACACGAAGCCCTTGGCGCCCCTCTCTCCCTAGATTGTTTTCTCCTCGGTTCGCGGTTTTGGTAGCACTAGGCGTATCCCTACAGGGATAGCACCACCACTATCACCTCCACGCCGTCGCGTTATTGGAGAACTCATCTACCTATCCGGCCCCTCTTGATGGATCAAGAAGGCGGAGATTGTCATCGAGCTATACGTGTGCTGAACGCGAAGGTGTCATCCGTTCGGCGTCAGATTGGAAGGACCGTGATTGGATCGCGAGATGGTTCGTGATTGGTTGCGGGAAAGATTGTGATCATACCGCGGGATGGCTAGCGATTTGGATTGCGAAGACGTTCGACTACATCAACCGAGTTTCTTAACGCATCCCGGTTAGCGATCTACAAGGGTATGTAGATCCACTCTCCATCTCGTAGATGCTCATCACCTTGGATAGATCTTGTGTGTGCATAGGATTTTTTTGTTTCCCATGGAATGTTTCTCAACAGTGGCATCATAAGCTAGGTCTATGCGTATATGATATCACGAGTAGAACACAAAGGAGTTTGTGGGCGCTGATGCTCAAGTTGCTTCCTCCCTTGGTCTTTTCTTTATTCAGCGGTATTGTGGGACGAAGCAGCCCGGAGCAACCTTACTCTTATGCTTATGAGAGACCGGTTCCATCGACTAACATGTGACTTTGTTGCATAAAGATGGTTGTAGGGTGTCTGTCTCTCCAACTCTAGTTGGATCGGATTCGACAAATGCGGTCCTTGAGAAGGTTGAATAGAAATTTGTGTATCACTGTTGTGGTTTTGCGTAGGTAAGAATCATTCTTGATAGATACCCGTAGCAGCCACATACGTGCAACAACAGTAAGAGGACGTCTAACTTGTTTTTGCAGGGTATGTTGTGATATGATATGGCCAATTACATGATGAGATATATGTGATGTATGAGATGATCATGTTTTGTATAGAATATCACGACTTGCATGTCGATGAGTACGACAACCGGCAGGAGCCATAGGGTTGTCTTTAATTATTGCATGACCTGCGTGTCAATCATTAAGCGCTATGTAATGCTTTACTTTATCGTTAAGCGGTAGCAATAGTAGTACAAGCATGGTTGGCATGACAACCGGATGGCAACACGTTGATGGAGATCATCGTGTCATGTCGGTGACGATTGAGATCATGCCGGTGCTTTGGAGATGGAGATCAAAAGCACAAGTTCATGGCCATATCATGTCACTTATGATTTGCATGTGATGTTAATCCTTTTATGCACCTTGTTATGCTCAGGACGACAATAGCATTATAAGGTGACCCCGCACTAAAATTTCAAGATAAAATTGTGTTCTCCCCGAGTGTGCATCGTTACGAAAGTTCATCATTTTGAGACACCACATGATGATTGGATGTGATAGACTCTACGTTCGCATATAACGGGTGCAAGCCAGTGTTGCACATGTGAAACACTGGGGTTAAACTTGACGAACCTAACATGTACAGACATGGCCTCAGAACACAAGAGACCGAAAGGTCGAACATGAGTCATATAGTAGATATGATCAACATGGAGATGTTCACCATTGAAACCACCTAATCTCACGTACTGATCGGACTAGGGTTGGTGAATTTGGATCATGTAACACTCAGATGACCGGAGGGATGTCAATTTGAGTGGGAGTTTTTAAAGTAATATGATTAACTAAACTCCTTATCATGAACATAGTCTAAAGTTGTCTTTGCAAAAGTTATATTGTAGATCAATAGCTCATGCTATAGCTACCCTGTGTTTTTTATATGTTCCTAGAGAAAATAGAGTTGAAACATGATGGTAGCAATTATGCGGACTGGGTCTGTAAACTGAGGATTGTCCTCATTGATGTACAGAAGGCTCATGTCCTTAATGCACCTCTCGGTGTGCCACCCCCTCTAGCGTCGTTTTTGGATGTTGTGAACATATGACAGGCAAGTTGTGATGACTACTTGATATTTCAGTGCGTCATGCATTACGTCTTAGAATTGAGGGTCCAAAGACGTTTCGAACGTCGCGTAGAATATGAGATGTTCCAAGAGATGGAATTGAGATTTCAGGCTCGTGCCCGTGTTGAAAGATATGAGACATCCAATAAGATTCTTTGCCTACAAGATGAAGGAGAATAGCTCAATCAGTGAGCATGTACTCAGATTTTCTGGGTGCTACAATCACTTAAATCGAGTGGGAGTTAATCTTCCAGATAAGATAGTGATTGGTATAGTTCTCAATTAACTACCACCAAGCTACTAGAGATTCATGATGAACTATAACATTCCGGGGATGGATGATTCCTTGAGTTAGTCGTGTTGTTCGATACTGTGAAAGTAGAAATTAAGAAGGAGCATCAAGTGTTGATCGTTAGTAAAACCACTACTTTCAAGAAGGGCAAGGGAAAGAAGGGCAAACTTCAAGAATGGCAAGCCAGTTGCCGTTGAAGTGAAGAAACCACAGGTTGAACCCAAACCCGAGACTAAGTCCTTCTATTGTGAGGAGAACGGACACTGAAGTGGAACTGCCCTAGATACTTGGTAGATAAGAAGGCTGTCAACGTCAACGGAAGTATATTTCATATATGTTTTTATTCATGTGTACCTTACTAGTAAGCCTAGTAGCACCTGGGTATTAGATAGTGGTTCAGTTGCTAAATGTTGGTAACTCGAAATAAAAGCTATGGAATAAACAAAGACTAGCTAAGGGTGAGGTGATGATGTGTGTTGGAAGTGTTTCCAAGGTTGATGTGGTCACCATCGCATACATGCATTAGGCCAGTCGTCATTAGTAGCAATTATGATGTACATTACTCGTAACACTCGTCTTTATACCCACGATTGAACCCTTGGATGCCTCGCACTTATGAGAGGCATCATACTCTATATAAGCCGCCCCTCCCCTCTGGCACAAGGGTTCACAACCTTTGTAACTCATACTCTCAACACGAAAAAAGCTTCCGAGCACTAAGACGTAGGGCTGTTACTTCCATGAGAGGGGCCTGAACTCATACATCCGTGTGTACATCCTCGCCGTAGCTAGGACTCTACCCTCTCCTTTCATACCCCTATCTTCTACTATCAGACTCGTTCCCACGATAGTTGGCGCCCACCGTGGGGCAGGCGTCTAAGCGACTTTCGGCGAGGTTGCATCCCCCCTCGTCATGTCCTCCCTAGGCCACGAGATTCCTTTCGGAGTGCTCACCTTCATTGCCGACGATTCTACATGGCTCCAGGAAGCGCCTCTCGATGTTGAGGCACTCCCAGTCCGCGGGGCCGCGCACTTCCGCGCGAGCTCCTATGGTGTGCTTCTACGATAGCCGTCGACCCCGTACTCTTCATCTCTCCCTGTTATTCGCCGTCGCAAGCGATCGGGTCGCTCACGGCTCCAGCGCTGGGTGAGGCATGCGGCGGCCCACCAACTTTCGTCTCCGCAGATTGCGTAGATCGAACTAGCCGAGTCACTTCATGGCGTGTTCGAGTCGGACTCCGATTAGTCTGACGTTGCCTCCGAGTGCGAGATCTACGATCCTGCAGCGGAGGTTCTTATGGCTGGTTCTCACTAGAGCCTGCCGCCAGGTTTTGCCCACGACAGGCATGAGGCTAGTGGACCGTCGAATGAGCAGTCGTGCTGAGATGAGGAGGTTCTCCATACTCCCATTGTCAGGGTGACCGCTGAGGCACAGGCCTTGGAGGTCGCATGCATCCGGCTTGAAGAGCTCTCGAGAGAGCTCGACGAGCGTGCTCACCAATGTCCACCAGCTCCCAGTCGATGGCAGCGACAGCTATTTTCGAGTGGTTCACAGAACAATGTTGAGGTATATTGTACTCTAGTCTTAAACGTTGCAGTAACAGCTAGGATAGCAGATTCCATTCAGCCTTCACAGTCAGAGGCTGGCAGGGGTTTGCTATAGATTAAAGCATTGCTTGATGCGGTGCAGCGTCAGAATTCTGTTGTTTCACAATCGCGCAATAGGATTCAAAGTAATTCACCGAGAGTAGAGGTTGTTCAGTCGGCACATAGTCCTGGATCGCCCTTGCGTCGCAGGGGCGGAGGTTTTTGTGAGGATCAGTACAGAGATCAGTTTCACTATGATGACCACCATCAAGTGCCCACTCCTCTATGGGGTGGTCCACACGTTCCCCAGCACGAGGATGAAAGGCGCTCGTTCGGTGATGAGTGGAACGCAAGGTTTGATGCTCGAGACCTCCTCACTCAGAGGCGAATCAACAGAGGCAGAGTCCAGAGGGATGGGTATGACAGAGATTTCCCGAGTGGCAGCACTGCTATTATTTTTGGTCCCGAGTGCTTTCGGTGGGCTATTCATTCTGCAGATATTCCCCCCAACTTCAGGTTGGCAGCCGGGATCAGCAAGTTTTCTGGCGATTCAAAGCCGGAAACATAGTTGGATGATTACGGAGTGGCTGTTCAGATCGGTGGTGGTAACAATAACATTGCAATGAAGCATTTGTCCTTGATGTTAGATGGTTCGGCTTGTGCATGGTTGAATCGCATGGCTCCTTCTAGCATCCACTGCTGGCAAGATCTTGCCCTAGTTTTCATCAGAACATTCGAGGGCACTTGGAAGCGTCCTTCCAGTCTGATTGATTTGCAACATGTGTTCAAAAGCCCAACGAGATTTGAGAGATTACATTCAGCACTGGTCCACTTTGCATCATACAGTGGAGAATGTTTCTGAGCATCAGGTTGTTTGTGCTTTCAAGGCTGGAGTGAAATACAGAGAGCTCTATCTGTAGTTTTGAAAGCACATCATGCTCCCTTGGTGATTTTGATAATTCATGTCAACATACATTGTCTCTTGGATTAACACCTCTATCTACCGGATTTCAGATAATAGTCCATGAAGAGTTGGGCTGGCAAAAGGATTGAGGAGATTGTGGAATTACCCCAAGATGCAAGGAAATAGGTTGGCCAAGCTTCAAGCAAGAGGACTCTACATTTTACATTTGTGAGAAATCATTTTGAGTCCATAGGAAAGCAAATACTATTAAAAGGGGGTAAGGTTTTGTTGGTAAACAAAATGCTCATACATGCACAAGTGATAGACACCAAAAACATCCACAAGCTCTCCGCCAAACATGCAAAATCAGTGCAATAGACATTCCTATCCCGCTGCCACCGATTCCAAACCCTAGACAGACTCAGCCAAACCCTAGCCACTTTGGTGCAGCCGACACTGCTTTTGGTGCCACCGAGTTGGGTTGCCAACTTTCTGTTACGCAAGTTCACACTTTCGGTCCGTCCGAGAATCTTGAATGGGCGTCACCGAGTTTGGCAATTTTGACCGTTGGTCAGCTTGTCGGTGCAACCGAGATTGCTATACCGGTCTCACCGAGATTCAAAAGTTGC
Source organism: Hordeum marinum (assembly GCA_022496015.1). Taxonomy (NCBI): domain Eukaryota; kingdom Viridiplantae; phylum Streptophyta; class Magnoliopsida; order Poales; family Poaceae; genus Hordeum; species Hordeum marinum. The sequence goes on from CM039675.1 coordinate 335,619,114, forward strand.
CACCTTTTGGCCACTTCGGTACCACCGAGATTAACACATCGGTGTCACCGAGTTGGTTATTTTGTGTGTAACGGTTGGATTTTTGGGGATGCCTATATATACCCCTTCACCACAACCGACTTGAAAGAGAAGCACTCAGAACTATTCCTTACCTATCCTACTCAGTTTTCTGAGAGAGAACCACCTACCCTGGTGTTTAGGTCAAGATCTTCCTCTCCAACCATATGGATCTTGATTTCTAGCCTCCCCAAGTTGCTTTCCATTAATCTCATCTCTTCTACCAAGCCAAATCTATGAGAGAGATTGTGTGTTGAGGAGTCTATCATCTTGAAGCACAAGAGCAAGGAGTTCATCGTCATTACCGAGCCTATTACCTTTTGGAGTGTGGTGCCTCCTAGATTGGTTAGGTGTCACTTGGGAGCCTCCTACTTCGTGTTGTGGAGTGAACAAGGAATTTTGTAAGGGCAAGGAGATCGCCTACTTCGTGAAGATCTACCCAAAGTGAGGCTAGTCCTTCATGGACGAAAGCCGTATGGGATAGTCAAGGTTGCTACTTCGTGGACCCTTATGGGTGGAGCCCTCCATGGACTCTCGCGACCATTACCCTCCGTGGGTTGAAGACTTTCCAAAATACCTAAAATCTGCCAACCAATTAACTTGGGAAAAAGTTAGGTTTAAATTCTGGCTAGTAGTATATTCACCCCCCCCTCTCGACACTCTTCTATCGATCCTACAAGTGGTATCGGAGCTTTGGTCTCCATTGCTTCGATTTTATCACCGTGGAGGAAGATGGATGTGTCTAGAGTAGAGAGTTTGAGTTGTAGAGTGCCCATTCTTGATGGAGAGTACTATAGTTAATGGAAGAATGACATGATTGATCTATTTGATAAATTCCATTTGACAAAATATATTGAAAACCCCTATGTGCTCCCCATTGATGAATTGCATCCCACACACGAATAGGAAATTAACATGCTTGGTAACCTAAGAACTGTCAATCTTATTGTTAGAGGTTTACCAAGATTTGTGCTTTCTCAATTGAAGAACTTTGCATGTGCCTATACCTTGTGGACTGATTTAGAGAAACGATATCCAAATCTTTCATAGGAAATCTTGATGAAATTCTTCATAAAACTATTGCTTTTCACGAAATGAAGCCCAGTGATCCAAACTTTGATAAATGCCTATTTGAGCTCTGTGATCTTATGCGTGCTAAAGGAGATGTCACCACTATCAACAACATTATCTTTGAAGCCATTCGCATTCATAAACTTGAACATTGTCATGATCACTATTCTAACGAATCCCTTGTTCTTTATGACGAGGATTTCCACTTGATGATGACAATGTGTAACATGACTATCTTGGAGAAGATGAGTTGTTCGACATCGAGAATGAGAAGATCATGAAGAATCTGAGTCTTATGGCAAACTTTAAGGATTACATGTTCGGAGGAAAAGAGTGGATTATCGAAAGTGGAAGTACGGATCATATGACTCATGATAAAGACATGTTTCAAGAGATCACGCCTAATCAAGGCCCTCGATGGTACGTGGCCTTTGGAGACAACTCTAAGGGTAAGGTACTTGGCCGTGGTAAGGTGGCCGTATCCCATGATAGTTCTATTCAAAATGTTATGCCTGTTGAATCCCTTCACTACAATCTTTTTTACGTATCTAGTTTGCCGACTTTGGTTTCAATGTGTTCTTCACAAAAGTAGATTGCCAAGTGTTTCGTCAAGATGATCATAAAATGGTCTTTACTAGTTTCCGTAGAGGTGATATATACATTGTTGATTTCACTAAGAGATCCAAACCTCACACTTGCTTAATTGCAAAGTCCTCTAAAGGTTGGCTTTGGCATAGAAGACTTGGACATGTAGGCATGCACAATCTAGATAAGATAATCAAAGGTGATCATATACTTGGTGTTAAAATGTTATCTTTGACAATCATAGACTTTGTAGTGCTTCTCAAGCTGGAAAGCAAGTAGGTGGAACTCATCTCGTTAACAATATCATGACTACTAGGAGACCACTCGACTTACTTCACATCGATCTTTTTGGTCCCAATGCTTACAAGAGTCTCGGTGGAAATTCCTATGGTCTAGTTATAGTTGATGATTTTTCCAGATTTACGTGGGTATTCTTTCTTGATGATAAGTCGCAGGTTCAAAAGATCTTCAAGAACTTCGCTGGCAAAGCGCAAAATTAGTTTGAAGTGAAGTCAAGAAGGTTCGAAGCGATAACGGATCGGAGTTCAGGAACACCCATGTGGATACCTTTCTTGATGAACAAGGTGTCTCACATGAGTTCTCGGCTACGTACACACGTCAACAAAATGGAGTTGTTGAGAGGAAGAACCGGATGCTCATTGAGATGGCAAGAACGATGCTTGACGAATACAAGATGCCAACACACTTTTGGGCAGATGCCGTTGAAACAGCATGTCATGCCACAAACCGACTTTACCTGCACAAGCTTCTTGGTAAAACGGCATACGAGCTACTCACCGGTAACAAACCCCAAGTCGGACACTTTCAGGTATTTGGCTCAAAGTTCTACATTCTTGATAAGCATCAACGTACTAAATTTTCTCCCAAATCTCATGAAGGATTCTTACTGGGTTTCGGATCGAACTCTCACACTTACCGTGTCTACAATAACTTCACTCGAAAAGTTGAAGAGATGGTAGATGTGAAGTTTGATGAATCTAATGGTTCGTAAGTTGAACAATTGCCAAATGATGTAGGTGATAAGGATCCTTCGGAAGCTATTCTAGATCTACCCATTGGCAAGATTCGTCCCATGGAGGTGAAGGAAAGTACTTCATCGACTCAAGTGGAAGCCCCTACCTCACGTAGAGTTGAACCTCAACACGACATGGAGGCATCCACAAATGGTACTCAACGAGATGATGAAGAGGAGGAAGTGCATCATGAAGATCCACCACAACCACCTTCACCGCCACCTCAAGGGAACGACACCTTCAACAACAACAAAGATGAATGAGATGATGATGATAATGAAGAAGCTCCACCATCCAACAATCGGAAGGTGACCCGAGTTCAAGCTCAAGTGACCAAGAACCATCCCCTAAACCAAATCTTTGGTCATGTAAAAATAGGGAGAATCACTCACTCTAAAACCTGTCTAGCTAACTTTGTGAGCATTATTCTTTCATCTCCAGCATTGAGCCTTTGAAGGTAGAACAAGCTCTTGAAGACGCAGATTGGTTGAACTCTATGCATGAAGAGATTCACAACTTCGAAAGGAACGAAGTGTGGACACTCGTGGAGAAGCCCGAAGGTGAGCACAACATCATCTGAACCAAATGGGTGTTTCGGAACAAACAAGATGAAGATGGTCAAGTCGTGTGCAACAAGGCTCGTCTCGTAGCCCAAGGATATACGCAAGTCGAAGGTATGGACTACGGTGAGACTTATGCCGCCGTCGCTAGACTTGAAGCTATCTATATTATTCTTGCTTATTCTAATCATCATGATATCATGCTTTATCAAATGGACATCAAAAGTGCATTTTTAAATGGTGAAATAAGAGGTTTATGTTAAGCAACCACCTGGTTTTGTGAATCCTAAGAAACCTAATCATGTTTACAAGCTTCACAAAGCTCTTTATGGTCTTAAGCAAGTCCCTCGTGCTTGGTATAAATGTTTAACGAAGTTTCTCATCAAAAAAGGTTTTGAAATTGGTAAAATTTATGCAACCTTGTTCACTAAGAGAGTCAATGGAGAATTATTTGTGTGCCAAATCTATGTGGATGATATTATCTTTGGTTCCACTAACCCTCAATTTAGTGAAATATTTGGAAGGTTAATGTCCGCGAAGTATGAGATGTATATGATGTGTGAGCTGAAATTATTTCTTGGATTGCAAATCAAGCAATCAAGAGAAGGAACTTTCATCTCTCAAAATAAGTATACCAAGGACTTGATCAAGAAGTTCAACATGCAGGATTGCAAAGGTATGAAACTCCTATGCCCACTAGTGGACATGTTGACCTTACCAGGGAGGATGAACCGGTTGATCAAAAGGTTTATTGATGTATGATTGGTTCATTTCTATATCTATGTGCATCTTGTCCCGACATTATGCTCAGTGTTTGGATGTGTGCTAGATATCAAGCTGCACCTAAAGAGTGTCATGTTTCGGCTATGAAACATATTGTGAGGTACTTGATACAAACACCAAACTTTGGCATTTGGTATCCCAAGGGATCTTCTTTTAATCTTGTTGGCTATTCCGATTCGGACTATGCCGGTGACAAGGTTGATAGACATTCCACCTCGGGTACTTGTCAATTTTGAGGTAGATCTCTTGTGTCTTGGTCCTCCAAGAAACAAAAGTCGGTATCTCTATCTACCGCCGAAGCTGAGTATATTTCTGCAGGATCTTGTTGTGCGCAATTACTATGGATGACACAAATGCTTAAGGATTATGGAATTTACGTTAAAAATGTTCCATTACTTTTTGACAATGAAAGTGCTATTAAAATTGGACATAATCCTGTGCAACATTCTCGAACCAAGCATATTCAAGTTCGACATCATTTCATTCGTGATAATGTTGCCAAAGGAGATATCAATCTTAAGCATGTTCGCACAAGCAATTGGTCGATATATTTACAAAGCCACTTGCTGAGAAAACATTTTTTCATTTGGGGAGTGAGTTGAACATCATTGATGCTTCAAACTTGAGCTAGACTCATGCGGTTGCAAGCAAGGGCATGAGCTTTCTTGTTATTTCCATGTTCCTATAACTCGTTATAATATGCCATGGAACTCTATGCTCCCTTGTATTGCATCTAACATTTTGTAGGTACTTGGAAGAACTTCATTCCACAAGATTGCCATCAAGTCCAATCATAAGCAATCTTGTCATTACCAAGTATCCACAACCTTTCTTGATGATGGAAGGAATAAGACAACAAAAACATATCCTTGACATATACTTGATCTTAGTTGCAAAATCTTAAGTAGTATCATGTCAATTGGATATATCCATTGTTCTTCCTTGCATGACTAACCTTTGTAGGTGACTAGTGTACTAGAATGAGAAGGACCGCTCCAAATTCAAGATGATCTTCATCAACCTCGGGCATCCTCAACAAGTTCACCTACGAGCAACGTCATCAACATCACTCAAAGGTATGTACTCATATCCTTGAAAAGGCTTTACTCCAAGTCATTTGCTAAAGCAAATCAAGTGATATGAAGACATCAAAATGCTTAATCAAAAAATGGCAACCCCATTTTGAGCTTAAACGATGAGTATGACCTATGATCAACTATTCTTGCTTGGCTCCTAAGTCAATATACTCTAATATAGGTGTCCTAGTCATCGCCCATTATTTAGTTAAGAATCTTGCATGGTTTGCTCTCTATTTGCATGATCTCTCGTAACCACTCAAATCCTATCTATTTGATGCCCTTTATAAATATTTCGTATTCTCTTTTTTTAACTATTTCGTTTGTCTCGGTGAAAACAAAAAGTTGGTCTCTCATTCGGAGCCACCGATATAAATAACTCGGTTCTACCGAATTTGTAGATGAGCCGCACTACACAATCTCGGTAACATCGATTTATTTATCTTGGAGTCACCGATTTTTCTTTGTTTTCCAAATCTGTGTTTGTTTCTGTTCTTGTGATATTCTTGTTCCTTCGATGACCCCTTCATAAAAATAAATAGGGGGAGAAGAACAAACAAAACTTCGGGGGAGAAATTCTTTATTCAAGGATCCCCCGCTCCAAGGAGTAGAAAACTAAAATTTGCAAAAGGGGGAGAAGCTACATTCAATGATTCCCTCAGTTATTTTCTATGAACCCTACGTTCAATGACCCGTGTTCTCGAGGATCCCTTCCTTGTTAATGATCCCTGCCAATACTCCTAAGTTTAACCTTTTTGGTATTTTATGACAAAGGGGGAGAATATCAAAGCTTTATGCTAACGGGAGTGTTATATGCTTATGCAAAGGGGGAGATATGATTTAGGGGGAGAGGAAAATATCAAAAGTTCACACTTATATTAACAAGAGGAGAATAACAATATAGGGGGAGAAGACTATTTTTGGAGAAAATTCCAAAATGAACAAAGCATTACCTTTTCTCACCCTATCCAATCCCAACATTTACATGCTGAGATTCAGGGGGAGAGGATGAACTACCACTTTCATACCTGAGGGAAGAAAAGATATAAAAGTTTTATGCTAAAGGAGGAGACATATCAATCTTAAGGATTATCTTATCTCATATGTTCTCCATATCATGGTATCCGTTGAGTTCTATTGCTTTTGTTTAGTAGAATACTATTGTGTTTCCTGACATTGTTTTCTCAAGTGTGTCTCTACTACTAGAATGCTCAAGAACTCAAGGTAAGTATATGCATCATATCTTTGATCAAGATGATATCTTGCTTCTTGCACATATTGTTTGTAAGAGTGAAGTCTTGAACAAGGATACATTTCATTCACATATATTGATGCATATAGCCAAGATGCACATGACTTCCGATATCCTTTCATCCATATGTATGTCCATGCATTCCAAAGCAACTATCCTTTAAAGGACTGCACACATTTTGGGGGCGCAAATCTGAGTCATGTGTCTCTCAAAGTCTTCATTACATCTGTGTGTATCTTTATTTGAAGCTTCGATTGTACGTTGTCATCATTTACCAAAAAGGGGGAGATTGAAAGCACAACATGCTCCCTTGGTGGTTTTGATAATTCATGACAACATACATTGTCTCCTGGACTAACACCTCTATCTAGCGCATTTCAAATAATAGTCCATGGAGAGTTGGGATGGCAAAATGATTGTGGAGATTGTGGAATTACCCCCAAGATACAAGGAAATAGGTTGGCCAAGCTTCAAGCAAGAGGACTCTACATTTTACATTTGTGAGAAAACACTTTGAGTCCATTGGAAAGACAATACTATTAAAAGGGGGTAAGGTTTTGTTGGTGAACAAAATGCTCATATGTGCACAAGTGATAGACACCAAAAACATCCACAAACTCTCCCACCAAAGTCTGTCTCTAGCCAAACATGCAAAATCGGTGCAACCAACATTCCTATCCCCGTGCCACCGATTCCAAACCCTAGACAGATTCTGCCAAACCCTAGGCACTTTGGTGTAGCCGACACTACTTTCAGTGCCATCGAGTTGGGTTGCCAACTTTCTGTCACACAAGTTCACACTTTCAGTCCATCCGAGAATGTTGAATCGACGTCATCGAGTTTGGCAATTCTGACCGTTGGTCACCTTGTCGGTGCAACCGAGATTCCTATATTGGTCTCACCGAGATTCAAAAGTTGCCACCTTTTGGTCACTTCGGTAACTTCGAGATTAACACATCGGTGTCACCGAGTTGGTCATTTTGTGTGTAACGGTTGGATTTTTGGGGATGCATATATATACCCCTTAACCACCACCCACTCGAAAGAGAAGCAATCAGTTTTCTGAGAGAGAACCACCTACCCTTTTGTTGATGTCAAGATCTTCCACTCCAACCATATGGATCTTGATTTCTAGCCTCCCCAAGTTTCTTTCCACCAATCTCATCTCTTCTACCAAGCCAAATCTGAGAGAGAGTGATTGTGTGTTGAGGAGTCTATCATCTTGAAGCACAAGAGCAAGCAGTTCATCGTCATTACCGAGCCTATTACCTTTTGGAGGGTGGTGCCTCCTAGATTGGTTAGGTATCGCTCGGGAGCCTCCTACTTCTTGTTGTGGAGTGAACCAAGAAGTTTGTAAGGGCAAGGAGATCACCTACTTCGTGAAGAACTACCCATAGTGAGGCTAGTCCTTCATGGACGGAAGCCGTATGGAATAGTCAAGGTTGCTACTTCATGGACCCTTATGGGTGGAGCTCTCCGTGGACTCCCGCAACCGTTACCCTCCGTGGGTTGAAGACTCCATAAACATGGACGTACGATAGCACCACCTATCGGAACCACGGGAAAAATCTTTGCGTCTCCTATTGCGTTTGATCTTCCTATCCCATCTCTTTACTTCATGTGCTATGTCTTTTACTTTCCACTGCCATATTTGTAGACATGCATGTGTAGGGCTGTTAGATTTGCTAGACTTGCTGAAATAGTTAAAATCTGCCAAAAAATTAACTTGGGAAAAGGTTAGGTTTTAGATTCCTGCTAGTAGTCTATTCACCCCCCCTCTAGACACTCTTCTATCGATCCTACAAGTTTGGGCGAACGAGTGATATTTTGCTGAGTAAGATGATGGAAATCGCCACTCGGTATGCCAATGGCGAAGAACAAGACCGCCTCCGCAGCGGTAAAGGAAAAGCAGTCGACAGTCAAAAATGAAAGCAAATACTTACGTTGAGACGACAGGCATAGCCACCTTCATCCGGGGCAGAGCTTTGCGAGGTTTTGGCGTGTTGGGTTTGTGTTGCTTCGCGGCTTGTTCACTCGACTCAATAGTCGAGGTTCGGTCTCATTTCGGGTTCCACTCACTCGATGCCAGGGCTTTGCCCGCGGCAGTCGCAGGGTCCTAACGCAGCTTGGAGCGATGTTCCGTGTGCGGAGGAGACTCGACTTCTTCCTCGTCCTCGTCAGAGGCTTCATACTCATCCTTGCTGTCGTCACCATAGTCGATGTCCATGCTGCCGCCCTCACTCTCCTCAATGTCTTCAGGCCGATTCCCGTTTGGCACGGGCAAGTGCATGTCTGTCCACTCCTGCAAGATCCAAACAATGAAGTCAGTCGACATATCAATCAATCACTCGACAAATCAATATGATAGTCGACAAGACAAAGTTTACCAGATACTTCGGCGGATTCTCAGCAGAGCAAGGCTGAATCCTCTCGGCTCCCAGGGGGTTGTCAAAAGCTCCAGTAATGCTTCGAAGCCATTGCTCGATAGTATTCTATGAAACCTCTTCCGTATGCCTTCTGGTCGTGTCCTCATGGCCTTCGTAATGCCACATAGTGTGGTCCCTTGCTTGGAGCGGCTGGATCTGTCGACTGAGGAACGTCCCCAGGAGATCCATACCAGTCACTCCACCACGGACAAGCTGCACTACAGCATCCACCAGTATCCCCACTTGGATTTTCTCCCCATCTGACACGTTCAAGGATTTGGGAACGGCAGGACGATCTAACATGAAAGGGGAAAGACCAGTCGACATATTGGGAGAAGTTATATCCTTGCAATAAAACCATGTCGACAGCCAACCCCTAACAGATTATAGGAAAGTCATGGAAGGAAAAGAACTCCTAGCTCTCTTCTGAATTCCCAAGCTGCCACACAGTTGGACGACCTGGGTTTTACCATCCTCAGGATTGGCCTTTTTGACCGACTTTGATCTAAAGTGAAAATGTGTTTGAACAGACCCCGATGGGGAGAACAACCCAAGAAACACTCGCACATAGTGATGAAAGCAGAAAGATATGAAATAGCATTCAGAGGAAAATGGTGGAGCTGGGCTCCAAAGAAGTTCAAAAACCCTCGAAAGAATGGATGGGGGGCATGGAGAAACCTCTCTCGACGTGGGTGAGGAGGAGGACCTGCTCCCCCTCGCACGCCTCCGGCTCCAGCTTCCCCTCCGACAGCCTCCATGAACCTTCGACCACGAGCCCGTCGACGATGATATTCGTGAAGTTTGCAGCGGTGACCGTCGATGGGAGAAAATCCCCCTGGATCCACCCCGGCGGCACGGTGAACCGCGTGGTAGACGGCTTCTTGGCCTTGCCCTTCACAGTCCCCTTCTTGGCACGCTCCAGCTTCCCGGTCGTCCCCTTCGTCATCACGGTGGCGGTGTTCGTCAGGGCGGAGCGGATCTATGCGTTGGAAGCAGAGGAGGCGGAGGAAGAGAGAAGATTTGGGGAAGAATACTGTTCACACCACAGCGCAACGGAAATTATACCTCATCGAGTGTTTTGCTGACTCGTGGGCCCACTAGATCCCCGCATATCTCGACCGCAGGCGCCGCATAGTACGTGGTGAAATGGGTGGCGCGTGAATCGAGGCATCATGCCTCCACTTGCCCCGGTCGTGGCGTCATTATCGCGAGCGTGCGCGCTTCCCAAATTTTTGAATCCCGCAAAATCCAGGCCTGATAGAGCGACCAGTCACGTCTAAAGATCCCTTCAGGCCACTCAGAACAAGATTGACATTGAGAATTCACTCGGACACTTTCAAAGCAGAATTGATCTGGGCGAATGATAAAGAGTTCAATTGACGCAAATTTCATTGAAGCCCCAAAATTCATTTGGAAGTTTGGTGCCTTTTTTAGAACTGGCATCGACCCCCCCCCTTTACCGCTTGAACCTTGATCCATTTGGGGGCTAATGATGAGGATATGTACCTAGGGTAGGGTCTTAGGCCTGACCTAGATACCCTACCCAAGGCACTATATTGGAGGACTTAAAGATTACAATAGAGATTCCGACTGGACCCTCCGTGGTGCTCAAGTCACTTGACATTTAATCCACTCGGTATCATCTCCCTCCACTCGACAGTCACCTGTCACTCGGAAGACCTCACTTCCAGTTGATGCGAGAAGACCAGAAGCCACTCCTGGGAAGCCAACAGGCAGGCATTAGGCCAGTCGTCATTAGTAGCAATTATAATGTACGTTACCAGTAACGCTTGTCTTTATACCCATGATCGAACCCTTGGATGCCTCACACTTATGAGGGGCAGCATACTCTATATAAGACGCCCCTCCCCTCTGGCACAAGGGTTCGCAACCTCTATAACTCATACTCTCCACACAACAAAAGCTCCCGAGCACTGAGAGGTAGGGCTGTTACCTCCATGAGAGGGGCCTGAACTCATACATCCGTGTGTACATCCTCGCCGTAGCTAGGACTCTGCCCTCTCCTTTGTACCCCTAGCTTCTACTGTCAGACTCGTTCCCATGACACACCCGATGTGAATGGTTTATTGAATCTCGATCGTAGTGATACACATGTTCATAATATTGATGCCAAAAAGATGTGAAGTTAATAATGATAGTACCACATACATGTGGCACTGCCGCCAAGGTCATATAGGTGTAAAGCGCATGACGAAACTCCATGTTGGTGGATCTTTTGGACTCATTCAATTTCGAATCGGTTGAGACATGCATACCATGCCTCATGGGCAAGATGACTACGACCCCGTTTTTCCGGTATGATGGCGCAGGCAAGTGACTTATTGGAAATGATACATGTTGATGTATGTGGTCCAATAAGTGTTGAAGCGTGCGGTGGATATCATTATTTTCTTACCTTCACTTATGATTTGAGTAAATATGGGTATATTTACTTAATGAAACACAAGTCTGAAATGCTTGAAAAGTTCAAGAAAATTCAGAGTGAAGTTTGAGATCATCGTGATAAGAAGATAAAATGTCTACAATATGATCGTGGAGGTGAATATCTGAGTTACGAGTTTGGTAACTTAAGACAATGTGGAAGTTGTTTCACTACTCGAGCCACCCGGAACACCATAGTGAGATGGTGTGTCCAAACGTTGTAGTCGTGCTCCATTGGGTATGGTGCGTACTATGATGTCTCTTATCATTTTTACCACTATCGTTTTGGGGTTATGCATTAGAGACAACTACATTCACTTTAAAATAGGGCACCATCTAAGTCCATTGAGATGAAACTTTATGAATTATGGTTTGGTAGAAACCTAAGCTGTCATTTCACAGAGTTTGGGAATGTGATGCTTATTTCTGATAAGCTCGAACCCAAAGCGAAAAGGTGCATCTTCATAGGTACCCTAAGGAAATAGTGGGTATACCTTCTATCTCAGATCCGAGGGCAAAGTGTTTGTCGCTAAAAACGGGTCCTTTCTCGAGAAAGAGTTTCTCTCGAAAGAATTGAGTGGGAGGAAAGTAGAACTTGATGAGGTTGTTGAACCATCACTTCAATTGGATAGTGGCACAACGCAAAAAGATATTTCTGCGACGCCTACACCAAGTGAAGAGGAAACAAATGATGATGATCATGAAGCTTTGGATCAAGTTACTACCGAACCTCGTAGGTTGACAAGGACTTGTACCGCCCCTAAGTGTGCGTCAATCCTGTCTTGGAGGTCATGTTGATAAACAATAGTGAACCTACGAGCTATGAAGAAGCGATGGTGGTCCCGGATTCTGACAAATGGTTAGAGGCCATGAAATACGAGATTGGATCCATGTATGAAAACCAAGTATGTACTTTGGTAGACTTGTCCGTTAAATGGTAGGTCATTAAGTACAAATGGATCTTTAATAGGAAGACATATGATAATGGTAAATGTCACCATTTATAAAGCTCAACATTTCGCAAAGAAGTTTCCAACAATTCAAGGAGTTGACTACAATAAGACTTTCTGACCCGTAGGGATGCTAAAGTCTGTTGGAATTATGTTAGCAGTTGCTGCTTTTTTTGATTAAAATCTCATACATGGATGTCAAAACATCGTTTCCTTAACGGTTTCCTTGAGGAAAGGTTTTAGGTGATACAACCAAATGGTTTTGTCAGTCCTAAGGATGCTAAAAGGTGTGCAAGCTCCAGCAATCCTTCCATGGGCTACAACAAGCATCTAGGAGTTGGAATGTATGCTTTGATGAGGTGATCAAAGTTTTGGGTTTATACAAAGTTTATGAGAAACTTGTTTTTACAAGAAAGTGAGTGGGAGGACTATAGAATTTTTGATAAGTATATGTGGTTGACATATTGTTGGTTGGAAATAATGTAGAATTTCTGGAAAGCATAAAGGTTTGTTTGAAAGAAGTTTTTTCAAAGGAAGACCTGCATAAAGCTACTTGAATATTGGGCATCAAGATCTATAGAGATAGATCAAGACGCGTGATAAGATTTTTCAATGAGTACATACTTTGACAAGATTTTGAAAGAGTTCAAAATGGATCAGTCAAAGAATGAGTTCTTGTCTGGTTTTTAAGGTGTGGAGTTGAGTGATACTCAAAGCTCGACCATGGCAGAAGAAACAGAAAGAACTAAGGTCGTCCCCTATGCCTTATCCATAGGCTCTATATAGTATGCCATGTTGTGTACCGCACCTGGTCTGTCCCTTGCCATGAGTCTCTCAAGGGGTACAAGGGTGGTCCAGGACTGGATCAATGGACAACGGTCAAAATTATCCTTAGTAACTAGAGGACTAAGGAAATGTTTCTGGATTATGGACGTGATAAAGAGTTATTCGTAAAGGGTTACGTCAATGCAAGCTTTGACACTAATTCGGAGGACTCTAAGTAGTAGTCGGGAAACGTATAGTGGAGCAGCCATTTGGAGTAGCTCCAAGTGGAGCGTGGTACCAGCATCTATAGTATGACATAGAGATTTGCAAAGTACACATAGATCTGAATGTTGCAGACCCTTTGAGTAAAACCTCTCTCACAAGCAAAACATGATCAAACCCAGAACTCATTGGGTGTATATCACATGGTGATGTGAACTGGATTATTGACTCTAGTTAAGGTGGGATACTGTTGGAAATATGCCCTAGAGGCAATAATAAATTAGTTATTATCAAATTTCCTTGTTCATGATAATCATTTATTATCCATGCTATAATTGTATTGATTGGAAACTCAGTACACGTGTAGATACATAGACAACAGAGTGTCCCTACTAAGCCTCTACTAAACTAGCTTGTTGATCAAAGATAGTTAAGGTTTCCTAGCCATAGACATGTGTTGTCATTTGTTAACGGGATCACATCATTAGGAGAATGATGTGATGGACAATACCCAAACTATAAAGGTAACATATGATTGTGTCAGTTTATTGCTATTGTTTTCTGCATGTCAAGTATCTATTCCTATGACCATAAGATCATGTAACTCAATGACACCGGGGGAGTACCTTGTGTGTATCAAAAGTCGCAATGTAACTGGGTGACTATAAATATGCTCTATAGGTATTTCCGATGGTGTCTGTTGAGTGGGCATGGATCAAGACTGAGATTTGTTACTCCGAGTGACGGAGAGGTATCTCAAGGCCCACTCGGTAATACAACATCACAATGAGCCTTGCAAGCAAAGTGATTAAAGAAGTTAGCCACAGGATCGTGTATTACAGAATGAGTAAAGAGACTTGCCGATAACGAAATTGAACTAGGTATGGAGATACCGATGATCGAATGTCGGGCAAGTAACATACCGAAGAACAAAGGGAATTGCATATGAGATTAACTAAATAATTGACATAGAGGTTCTATCGATAAAGATCTTCATATAATATGTAGGAACCAATATGGGCATCTGGGTCCCGCTATTGGTTATTGAGCGTAGAGGTGTCTCGGTCACGTCTACATAGTTCGGTGACGTTTCAGTAGTATTGAGTTATGTATGTTGGTGATCAAAGGTTGTTTAGAGTCTCGGATGAGATCCTGGACATCACGAGGAGCTCCAGAATGGTTTGGAGGTAAAGATTTATATATGGGAAGTCATATTTTGATTGTCAAAAAGTTTTGGGTTTTTCTGGCATTGTACCGAGAAGCTTCTAGAAGGTTCCAAAAACTTCTAGAGGAGTCCAGAAGTCCACAAAGGGTTCCACCACGTCCCAAGGGTTTGCGTGGGCAGAGGGGAGTCACCCTGGCCTCATTGGTCCAGGCGCACAAGTCCATCAAGGCCCATGTGGCTTGGGAGAGGTGGAAAGTCCACCTGGTTTTGGAAAGGGAGGGAATTGGACTAGGAGTCCAGCTCCTCCGCATTTGCTTCGACCTAGGACTTGAAGTTTCTCAAAAAAAAATTAGGACTTGGAGGGGATGATCTCCACGCCCCTCCACCTATATATAGAGGGGAGGGGCACCCGAAGAGGACACACGAAGCCCTTGTGCCCCAGTCTCCCTAGATCATTTTCTCCTCCGTTCGCGGTTTCGGTAGCGCTAGGCATAGCCCTACCGGGATATCACCACCACCATAGCCGCCATGCCTTCGTGTTGTCGGATAACTCATCTACCTCTCCACCCCCTCTTGCTGGATCAAGAAGGCGAAGATCGTCATCGAGCTATACGTGTGCTGAACATGGAGGTGTCGTCCGTTCGGTGCTAGATCGGAAGGACCTGTATTCGATCGCGGGACAATTCGTGATTCGGTCACGGGACGGATCATGATTGGATCGCAGGATGGCTAGCGATTTGGATCGCGAATACGTTCGACTACATCAACCGTGTTTCTTAACGCTTGCCGCTTAGCGATCTACATGGGTATGTAGATCCACTCTCCCTCTAGTAGATCCTCATCACCATGGATAGATCTTGTGTGTGCGTAGGAATTTTTTTGTTTCCCATGCAATGTTCCACAATAGCCGCATGGTCCTTTACCCTCACGTGAGTCATGCGTGACGTGCGAGGCGGCGCCAGGAATGGTGCCAGCGGGCCTTGATGGGGAGACTTTCCTCTTTTGTGAAAGAGGAAGAGGGCCAGCTTGACGGCCCCCAAAGCGACCCCGAAAGGTTTCCTCTTTGCTGTAAGAGGACCAAGGTGATACATCCATTGTGCATCATGTTGTCCTACTGCTATTTATAATTTTGTTATGCATAATAATACTTTGGGGAGTAATTCAAATACCTTTTTTGCTCACAATTTGCAAGGTTTACACCAAGAGGGAGAATGCTGACAACTAGAATTCGGTACCTAAAAAGCATGTCAGAGATGCCTATTCTATGCATCCCCCATGAATCTGAAATTTTACGGAGATTTTTTATAAATAAATAAGAAATACTGGAGCTGAAAACTAACGAAGGGGGCCCACTATGTGGGCACCCTCTACCAAGGCGCGCCAAGCCTACCCGTGCCCTGGTGGAGCATGCTCACCCTGGCCCACCTTCGGAGCCCATCTTCTGGTATAAATTCCCCCAAAACCTAAAAAAATTAGGAGGAGGACTTTCGGGATGAAGCGCCGCCGCCTCGAGGTGGAACTTTGGCAGGAGCACTTTTGCCCTCGGGCGAAGCGATTCGACCGGGGGAACTTCCCTCCCGGAGGGGGAAATCGAACCCATCGTCATCACCAACAACCCTGCATCTTGGGGAGGGAATTCTTCATGAAAATCTTCAATAGAACCATCTCCTCTCAAACCCTAGTTCATCTCTTCTGTTCAATCTTTGTACCGGAACCTGAGATCGGTACCTCTGGGTGACTAGTAGTGTTGATTACCTTGTGTAGTTGATTGCTATTTGGTTTATTTGGTGGAAGATTATATGTTCATATCCATTATGCTATTCAATACACCTCTGATCTTGAGCATGCAAATTATTCATGAGTACTTACCTTTGTTCTTGAGGTCATGGGAGAAATCATGTTGCAAGTAATCATGTGAATTTGATATGTGTTCGATATTTTGATGATATGTTTGTTGTGATTCCCTTAGTAGTGTCATGTGAATGTGACATGACATTTCACCATCCTTGGGCCTAAGGGAATGCATTGTAGAGTATTTATTAGATGATGGTTTGCTAGAGTTACGGAAGCTTAAACCCTAGTTTATGCGCTACTTCGTAAGGGGCTAATTCGGGTCCACATGCTTAATGCTATGGTTAGACTTTTTCTTGATACTTTTCTCATAGTTGCATATGTTTGCGAGTGGTTAATCATAAGTAGGTTTTTATTTCAAGTAAGAACAACACCTTAGCACCGGTCCATCAACATGTCAAACCAACTTGATGAAAGTGACTAGATGAAACTCCCGTGTACCCTCAAGAACACTTTGCTTATCATAAGAGATAGTTTTGGCCTATACTTTGAGACAAAAGGATTGGGCTACCTTGCTGCACCTTACCTATTGTTACCTTTACTTTCTCGTTACAAATTAGCTTGCTATCAAACTACTTGCTACTTACAGTTTCATTGCCTGTAGAAATTACCTTGCTGAAAACCGCTTATCATTTTCTTCTGCTCCTCGTTGGGATCGACACTCTTACTTATCGAAAGGACTACGATTGATCCCCTACACTTGTGGGTCATCAAGACTCTTTTCTAGCATCGTTTGCCAAGGAGTGAAGCGCTCTTGGTAAATGGAAATCGGTAAGGAAAAACATACACTATGTGTTGAAATTTACTATCACTTGTTACTATGGAAAGTAATCCCTTGAGGGGTTTGTTCAGGGTATCTTCACCTCGACTGGAACCACAATTAGTTGCCCCTCAACCTAAAACCCCTACTGAAAATATTTGTTATGAAATTCCTTCGGGTATGTTAGAACAACTTCTAGCTAGTCCTTATGCAAGAGATGGATCTGAGCATCCTAGTATGCACCTAATACATGTGGAATAAATTTGTGGACCATTTAAGCTTGCAGGTTTATCCGGAGCTGAAGTTAAGAAGAAGGTTTTCCCTTTATCTTTGAAGGGAAAAGCATTGACGTGGTATAGGCTATTGATGATATTGGATCATTGTTGGGGATATAACCCCATGGAGATACCCGCCCAGAAGGGGTTGGGTCACGCCTGGCGGCTCATAATCAAGACCCTTAAGATGGGCCTGAAGATTGAAGGCAAGGATACACGGCAACTTACCAGATGAGTCAATATGAAGGCCTAGAGACGAAAGATGATGCAAGACTCGGTCGTGTAAGCCACCCAGAGACGGCTTTCCCAAGAAGGCAAGGCAACTTAGAGACAGGGCCAGACACCTTGTATGAGTCGGTTTGGACTCTTGTAACCCCACGGCCTCGACCTCCTATATAAAGGTGAGTCCCTGGGGCGGCTTAGGACAAAAACCAATTGATCGATAGCTAGGTCAAGCGAATCCTCTCTTTGTAATCGACACTCCATCAATACAACACAAAGCAAGACGTAGGCTTTTACCTCTTCCCAAGGGGCCGAACCTGGGTAAACTCGTGTGTGTCTCTCGCCCCGATCAACCACTTTGAGTCCATAGCCTTAGCGATGGGCTCGAACCTAAGTCTTCAAACATCTACCGTGACAAAACCACGATAGTTGGCACCAACCATGGGGCTAGCGCGTGGTGGTGTCGAGTTCTCAAAGGGTTCTATCCATGGGATCGAGGGATACACCATCGGCATGATGACTAAGAGTCACCACGGCAAGCTCTACATCGACGATGCTGGATGGGGAACGGAAGCCGACTGAATCAAGTACGGGCACTGGGTTCCCTTTGGCAAAGTTCACATATTCATCGGTAACATTGGTGGAGCTATGCCCGGGCGGGACATCTACATCAACCTCGTCGAGCCGACCCGGCATGCACAACCAGCCCCGTGTTCAACCCGAGTGGAGGAGCGTCTTCATTGGCTTCACACAAGGCTGGGAAGACTCCATGCCAGGAGGGACCTTTTGTGCTTTCTGACGAAGGATCCTCCAGTGGATATGCGGAGTTAATCTACTAGCTTCACGACAGTGGGCTCGAGGGCTATGCCGATGGTGACAGTATCCCGGAGCCCTATGACCCGCCGAGCCGAGCCGCCATCTTCATGGCAGGCTTGGCGCCGGCTTTCAACAACACGACATCCGGAGCGGCGGCAGGAGCCGCCATGCCAGATGTCGGGCCTCCTAAGCCACCGGCTTAGGTCTTGCTAGAATTAATGGACGAGTTAACATCTTTGATGGCCACTGAGGTAACAGCCAGAAACTAGGCAGAGCGCAATGCAGAGATTACCAGGATTAAGGGACTAATGGGTCAGTCCGAGGAGGATATCAACGCGTTGCAAATTGAGATGAACGCTGAGTCGGAACGTCTGAGAGCGGAGGCTCTCCATTTCAGCTTAGACCAGTGCGCTTTAGAGGCGATTCTTCGGAGGAGGACCCAAGTCGGCCTCCCTGTGCTGCTTCAGCCCCAAACCATCTTTAACACTCCCGGGGCGGGCCCGAGACACCGTCGGTTGTAATCCGAGCCTCTGAGGCGCCGCGGAAGCCAGACCCGCCCCGGATGGGTCGGACTCTGCCACGGCGCCTTGTGACACCACTTGGCCATTATTCTAACCCGATGGAGAACATGATAGCGGCGGATACCAGGCTCGATGCACTCCCCTTCGCTGAAGGGATGTCGTTTGCGGAGGAGGCGTGAAACGCCATTAATTTGCTACATCCGGTGGTGGCTTGGCAGGAAAAGTACACACACAGCTGAAGTCGTGTGCAGTCCACGCCCATCCCAAGCCGTAGCTATAGCCCGCACATAGTGTCTCCGGCGGTTTCCAGCAGAGAACGAAGGCGCAACCCAACCAATAATAACTTGCCTCAAATTAATGCTCAGGAGATCATAGATAGGGGTCGGGCTCAACGGGGGTCAACTCCTGTGATAGATTACCCGGTAATCCCCGATCTAGCTCCAATAACCACATCCACCTCAGTGGGAGCAGGCGTCTCATCTAGAGGGGTCGGTGTGCCTTGCCTGATGGCAGCTCTACGGAATGAGAGTTTGCCCAAGGACTTTAAGGGGGCGCGTAAAGTGCCTAACTATAAGGCTGATTTACCCTCTGAGGCTTGGATTGAAAGTTATGAGGTCACCATGGAGATGTTGGATGTCAGTGAGGTGGTTTGTGCAAAGTACTTCGTTATGATGTTAGAAGCGACAGCTCGCACATGGTTGAAGGGTTTGCCTCCTAATACCATCACATCTTGGGCCGAGCTGAAGGCACGGTTATCTAGAATTTCCAAGGAACATGCAAGCAGCCTAGGATGATTGTAGATCTTGACCATTGTGTACATCATGAGGATGAGTCGGCCCATCATTGGGTCTAGCGGGTTTCGACGGTTATCCACTCATCCGAGAACATCGCGGCGTCTCAGGCGGTCCTGATTTTAGAGAAAAACTGTCACTTCTTATCCCTTAAACAGAAACTCGGGCGGTTGAAGCGTTCTTGTCAAGACATGGGTGAGCTCATGATGGCTCTCACGAAGTATGCATATTCAGATACTACTAAGGATCCGAGCTCCGATGATGATAGAGCGGCTAAGGGTAAGAAGAATAGAAATGGCAAGAGTCAACAGCATAACGGAGTTGGAAATAGCAACCCGGGCAAGAGAAAGAATCTGGAGGGCGGGTCAGAATTTGTGGGAAACACCAGCGTTGGGAATAATTGGTCCAAGGGTAATGGTAAGACACCCTTTAAAAAAGGTAAAACACCCTGTAACTTGGAGGAAATGCCTAATAAGCATTGCACAGAGCATAGCCGACCCGATATGCCGACAAGCCACACATGAAGGGATTGTAGTATTATGCGGCAGTTCTGGGACTACATCCTTAACGAGCATCGTAAGAGAGATAGAGAGTGAATGGAGATGAGAGAGGGGCATGGGGAGGCCTGGTATAGCCGCAATGTCGAGTTTTGTAGGCCATATCCATATGGCCATGGTCCAAACCACACCAAGGGCAAACGGAGATGCTTCGGGGCATGTCTGCGGGATTCGTGGACGAGGTCCACGTCCCGGAAGGGAACAAGGGGGGATAGAGGGGTGCACGTGTGAGCTCTCCCATTGGCCGAGCCGAGTGGCCATGGCGCACGCGCGAGGGAGGCCACAAAAAGGAGAAAGAGGAGGGATTTAGGACAGTAGCGTGTCCTGGATGTCGAGGCCGACAAGCCGGCGAAAGAGGAGGGGCTCGAGGAGATCGGGGCTAGTGATTGGGTGGCGGCAACAATGCGGGAGAGCACTGTAGCACGCTCCAGATTGCCATTCTGGCATGCCATGGCATGCCATTGGCAGCTTATGCATGGCCACCTATGTCTAGGGCATCTAGGAGGGTAAAAACAAAGCGTAGGAGTCCTTGGATGCTCTGGGGGTTCCATTACAATAGGAAGGAAGTGAAGGAGAAGGGAAAACATTGCTGTCCAGGGGTAGAAATGGGGCTTTTACCCCACAAATCATTGAGCTAGGGGGCTGGGTTTCTTACCGGAGGTACAAGGGGTCAAGTAGGGAATGTGGTAAAAATTGTGGGTTAAGGAGAATAAGTTAAGAGGGGAAAACAATAACTCTTAGAA
The DNA here is from genome assembly GCA_022496015.1 of Hordeum marinum. Lineage (NCBI taxonomy): Eukaryota > Viridiplantae > Streptophyta > Magnoliopsida > Poales > Poaceae > Hordeum > Hordeum marinum. Next base: position 335,640,038 of record CM039675.1, read on the forward strand.
ATGACCAGAAGGTGTTTGATGGTGATTTGGCCAGGAAAATGAATTCTACATGCCTTGAGATTTAACATGATCAAATGGTGATCAAAAGTAGGGCTGACTACCAAGTTTGAGATTATCTGAAGAAAGTTGCCAATGTAAACTTGGTAAACCCTCGAAATGGACAGAAATGGATTTTTATAGATCTTATCATAAGATTTTATTCCCCTTGATGAACCACTTGATGGGGTGACATATTTTTGGGACTATAACATGCACAAAAAGTTTGGGGCCCAATGCGGAAATTTGGCAATGTAATGTTACCAAATTCTTGAAATCAACAGAAATGGTTTTGAGGGACTTTGGACAAGTTAATCTGTTCTCCTTGATGCACCACTTGGTTTGGATGCATTATTGGAGGATTCTAACATGCCCACAAAGTTTGAGCTTAAGGGGAGACAGTTGGTAATGTAAAGTTGCTCAAATTTCATTCTGGACAGGAATGGTTTTGGGATGGTTTGATGAACCAAATCAACTAAGATTGAGATGAAACTTTGCAAGATGATCACCTATGATAGTGTAGACTTGTTGGAATTTTCCTGGAATTTATTGAGAATATTTCTTATAGAAATATTCCAAAAGCTTGATTTGAACAGAAAGGGTTTTGAGGGGATTTGCCTATGATTGATCATGCCCTTGTGTTGAAACTTATATATATGGGAAATATATGTCCAGTGAGTTTCTTTAAATTTTCCCAAATGTTTTTAAAGCATTTAAATGGTTTTCCCTATAAAAGACCATTTTTGGCCTTAAGAGAAAGACTTTAAATAAAATATGAAAATAATCTTTTAAAATGATATTTTGTGGTTTTGGGAAGTCATATATATAGTGGGTTCCAAATAAAGCATTTGGGTAAGAATGATCCACCTAATTTGGGGACTTGCAGTGCAAATCTCAAATCAGGGTTTTTTGCAAACCTAATTTGAATATGTAACATCCCAAAATTTCATTTTGGAATGTTATGAAATATAGCTATGCATCATCAGCACTTTGTTTGAATGTAATGAATGGTTGAAGTGTTTCTTTTGAATTTCTGAAAGAGCCATTTCAATTTTTCCATGTATTTGTTTCACCTATTTGAAAAAAAACCTTTGGTAATGTTCAAAGAAAGAGGGGAGTAACATGACACTCCACACCAGGGGCATCTTGGTGAAATATTTGAGCAATAAAACCAGGGGGTTATTTGAAAGTTTATCTCAAAAGGATTTAAAATCAATTAGGCATTTTTCTGAAAATAAATTTTTAAAAAGATATTCAATATGACAGCGAAAAAATGTTCATTAAATAGCATTTAATCCCCTGATCATTTTGATATATACATTTCCTATGTTTGGAAATGATTTGAATGCATTAAAGATGTTTTAAACGCTTTGTCAATAAATAAGGAAACGACTTAAACAGAAACGGGCCGGCCCACAGCCTTTAAGACCCGAAATCAATCCGGGTCGGCCACCGATGCATAGACACCGCGTCCCACCCTCACTGACGTGCGGGACCCACCGTCCGACCGCGGCGACAGCGCGCTCGTCTCCTTCACCACGCCTCCGACGTCGCCATCGATCTCTCCCCACAAATCTCGCTCCTCTCTCCCTCCCCGACCACCGCACCACCCCTATAAGAACCCCCCGTCCCTCCGCTCTCCGTTCCACCCCGAAACCCCCTCTACCCTCGCAAGAACACCACCACGCCACCTCCCCGGAGTTCTACCTCCGCCCGAATCTCCCCGAGCATGAGGCTATCGCCTTCGTCGTCCCCAACCTCGGCCGATGCCACCAATCGACGCCGGACCTTCGCCGCCGTCGCCTGAGCAATTCGGACGTTGCCCCGACCACCGCACCGTCCTCTCCGACCACCTCCGACGTCCGGCCGCCGTCAAACCTCGCCGGAAGCCCTACCCCCTCCTTTGTAAGCCGCCACCTCCACCCACATCCGTTCGATCTAGATCCAACGCGCCAGATTAGAAACTTTATAAAACGAATCGGTACGCGCTAAGTTTCGGTCGTCCGCTCACTAGATCCCGGACGCACCCTAAACCAATCGCAGCAAGCCACGTAGACCCTGTCCGTTCGATCAGTTTTTTCTTTTCTTTTCTGTTTTAGAAAACATAATGCATTATCTTCTTCTTTTCATTATATCTTTTAAAATATTTAGTGTTTTTAATTGATTCTTTTTGCATCAGGTCACAAATTTCATGTAGTTTCATCCTGTAGTCTCAGATTTCAAATTTGAACATCTAAATTTGAATCTAACCAAATTTGCTTAAATTACTAAAATCTTTATAACTAGAGTATAAAAATATGTTTTTGAGTGAATCTTTTTGCCACTCTTTTGTATTAGTTAGACCTATCATCCTAAAAAGTTTGAGAATTTTTAGGATAAACTTGGTTAATCTTTTTAACAAAAACAGAATCTATTTAGTTCTTAATAGAGTTTAGATAATTTGATTTTGTTTAGTTTGAATCTGAGTTAGTTTAACTTTTGTTTCTAGATTTCATTGGGTTATGTTGATTCAACATTAGGTGTATTATTTTCTGTTAATAAAAATATTTTTTTTAATTTGTTTTGTGCTCTAGTTTGAATAGGTACATCTTATTTTCACCTTTAGTATTGTTTAGAAAAAAAGTTTTGTAGTAACTCTTTTTGCACAAATTTTTTATAATGAACTACTTTCTGTTTTCTAATAAAATTTTGTATTTACTTTTCTGTTATCTAAATGCCTAGTTGTTCAAAACAAAATTTTTGACTTGTTATGTCTTAGTAGAGATTTTGACACCAATTTTTTTAGAGTATTATACTTTGAGTGATTCTTCCTTTTGATTATGCTATTGTTTGTTGAAGTATTTGGTTACCTTGTTGTTGTATGAATTGTATTGTGTTTATGCTTATTGTGTCTTTTGTTTGATTCGTTAGATCATCCGGAGTGCGAAGCTTGTTATCTAGAGTCACTTGAACACGAGGATCGTCAGCAAGGCAAGTCACTTTGACCATGTATACCTATGTTTTATTGCATTAGTTCTACCATCTCCCCAATTGCATGCAAAGTAGGTAATTTGGAAACTTGGTTACTTGATGTAGTATCATGTGGTAGGCACCACTCAACCCTTTGACACATTGGCCCCGGGAAACGTTGATTTAATTTTGCTATGCTATTAGTAGACGGGGTTGGTTGTGTGATTCATGAGAGTTGTGAGTTAATAATTTTCTAGACCTACAAGATGATCAAGTGTTCAAGACTCCGAGTTTTCAACATACCTTTGGGTGGATGATGGTTGAACGGCACCCTGGAGAAACCAGTGGTTAGCCTAGATGTTGCTGGAGAAGTGCCTCTATTCATGCGGAAAGGTCCACCCAGGCGCAAAGAGATGGATGGATGCTTCAAGACCCAAGGCTTACCTGCACATCCACAAGACATTATGGGCCCTGGCTTGGTTGGATATCGTGGTGACCCTGGACAGGCGGTGCTACGAGATGTAGAAGAACGGTAGGAAAGGATGGGCACCGAAAGAGTCTCGGGGAAACCCTTTAGAAGACCATGTTTTGGTCATCCGTTTCTCAAACACCCTGAAGTGCGAGAAATCCAACGGAGGCGATCAAATCTTGTGGGGAACATGTGCAAAACTCTACAGAGTACGCAAACCTAATTGATTAGCCGTGTCCATGGTCATGGACAGTTTGAGCCAAAGGAACTGAAACTATCTGGAACTCTCAACACAATTAATTACATTGATGTGGGTATTAATGTCAACTTGGGTAAGAGAATTGGTTGGTGGAACCATCTCATTAATCAACCAACATTGTAGTAATTATGGTTTTGCCCTCTCTTGTTGTAGGAAAAAATTGACTTTATGCAAAAACTTACTACCCCACCTGCCATATATGCGCATAGACTAGATGATTACTTTACCCCCTCTTTTGTGACATTGCCGGCATATTCAATATGCTGACCTACACGGCTGCAATGTATCATGTTGAAAAGTACTTTTCCGACCAGGAGTGAGGATACGCTCTACGCTTAGTGAGATGCCCTTGGATTCAGATGGACTCAACTACCTTTGAAGCTTCCGCAAGATTAGTTATTCTCATCAGTTGGCCTTCAACCAGTTTATTGTAATTCTTATTGTAATAAAGGACTCGACATGAGATATTTTCGATTATTAAAAGTTGTGTGATTTCACTTTGATATATACATTGATGTACCGTGTGATTTCACTTTGATATGGCCTATCATGTCTTTTCCACAAGACGGTCGCTACAGGATCGAGGTGCACATCCCTGGGAAGACCTTTGGATATTGTAAGGAACCCATAGACTTCAAGTTTGTGGCACCTAGCTGGATACTTGGGAGAGACATGGCAATTCACCGTGCCCTTGGACATATTCAGGAGGAATATAGGGGTGGACCCATTTCACCAGGACTCAGCATGGTTTGTCGCAGGGATGCCAATGGAAATATCATAACCACTCCCACTAAAGACACCACCATTTCCTATACCTAGACTTTGGAGACGCGCATCAGGTCCTTGGAGCTTCAGGTATGTGCAGACACGAAGACGATCAAGAGGCTGATGAACCGCAAGATTGACCTCGAAGCTGACCTACGTGAAGCCAAGTACGAGGATGAGTATCAATTGAAGGATCACTTAGAGAGGATCGATAAGCTGAACACTCGCATTGCAACTCTGGAGGAATAGATGGACATGGGTGAAAATCTTCATCCAGAAGGAGACATGGCTCCCTTGATCAGCAACGATGATGACTATGAGGAGAGCGTCACCGGAGGAGGCCACTTCACCATGTACTTTTGAGGAGAACTTTAGTTATGCCCCCATGTATCTTTATTTTCGGCGTTAAAGCGTAGGTCGATGCTTAGTTTGATTTGGAGATTCGTATCTCAATGTTTGAACCTTGAGTTGAATAAATGAATGAGTGTTTGGTGTGATATGTTTGTTGCATTGCATATGGGTAGTGAATTTCCTTTTAGGTCATTGTTCTATTCTAATTCTCACCCCTCTGAAAACAGCAAGATGCCTCCGCGATGTGAGCCCGACTTCACTTTTCCGCCGGAACTCACCCAACTTCTCTAGCAGCAGAATGCCCTGATGCAACTGTTGATCCAGAACCAGACCAACAACCACAACAACCACCCTCCTCCTCAAGGCGATAACCTCACCCGTTTTCTGAGGCTGAATCCACCAACTTTTTCCAGCAGCACTAAGCCCATTGTGGAAGATGATTGGCTCCACGAGATGGAGAGGGAACTCACCACCGCTGGATGCACTGAGGCTGAAAAGGTGCGCTTTACTGCCCATCAACTGGAGGGACCAGCAGCTTCATGGTGGGAGAACTACACCACGACGTACCCCATTGCTGGTGTGACTTGGGAGCAGTTCAAGCTAGCTTTCCGCACTGCTCATGTCTCAGCTGGAGCCATGAGTTTGAAGAAGCGTGAGTTTCGCAACTTACGCCAGGGGAACCGTTCCATGGCCTAGTATGTGGATGATTTCAGCACGTTGGCTCGATATGCACTAGGAGATGTGGCCGATGATGCAGCCAAACAGGATAAGTTCTTGGAAGGACTCAACGATGAGTTGAGCATGCAGCTGATGGTGGCTACTTTGAGCAACTACCAGGAGCTGGTAGACAAGGCCCTCATCTTGGAGGGGAAGCAGCAGCAAATCGAAACCCGCAAGAGGAAGTATGGACTTGGGCAGTCTCACTCTGGAGCTCAACAGAAGCCCCGATACTCCCCGTACTCAGGAAATACCGGATCAGGGACCGGTAAGTATGGAGGACACACTCATCACGTGCACAACCATGGAGGCCATAACCATGGAGGAAATGGGAATAATCGTCCCAACAATGGAAACTTCAAGAATGGTAATGGAAGTGGGAATGGCAACCAACACCGTTCCGCTCCATCTCAGAAGGATCTGAACCATATCACCTGTTTCAAGTGCAAAAAGATAGGGCACTATGCCACTGAATGCCCTCAGAACAAGCAAGGAAATGGAAACGGCAACAACAACGGCAACTCTGCAGCCAAGAAGCCAAATCCTTTTCAACGTGCTCAGGTGAACCACCTTGATGTGGAAGAAGTCTATGATCAGCCCGAGACAGTGGTTGGTAAGTTTTTATTGCATTCACGTCCAGTTATGGTACTTTTTGATTCTGGTGCAACTCATTCATTCATATCAAGGGTAGTTGTGGAAAAGTATGCCTTACCCACCAGAACCCTTAGTCAGCCCATTAAGGTCAATTCCCCAGGAGGAATGATGATGGCAGGGATAGGATGTCACGCCTTGAAACTCCACATAGGAAACCATGTTTTTCCTACCGACCTCATCATATTAGAATCCCAGGGATTGGATGTAATCCTAGGCATGGATTGGATGACCAAGTATGATGGAAACCTTGATTGCCCCAGCAAGTCTATTTCACTCACCACTCCGGAGAACACGAGGATTAAGTATGTATCCCGACGCACACAGCTGAGTGCTCGGTTAAATTCCCTCACAGGAGTATTTCAGGAGGAAGTGCCGGTTGTACAAGACCTTCCAAATGTATTCCCGGAGGAATTACCAGGCATGCCACCAGATAGAGAGATTGAGTTTCTGATAGAGCTACTACCAGGAACTGCCCCAATTTCCAAGAGACCCTATTGGATGCCCGCAAATGATTTAGTAGAAATCAAGAAGCAGATTAAGGAGCTATTGGATAAGGGATATATTCGCCCAAGTTCTTCACCTTGGGGAGCCCTAGTTCTTTTGGTGGAGAAGAAAGATAAAACCTTGAGGATGGTGCTCGATTATCGTGCATTGAACGAGGTGACTATCAAAAATAAGTACCCTCTGCCGATGATTAATGACCTGTTTGATCAGCTAGTAGGCGCCAAAGTATTCACCAAGATCGATCTTCGATCAGGGTATCACCAACTGAAGATTCGTGAACAGGATATACCCAAAACAGCCTTCACCACAAGGTATGGCTTATATGAGTATACGGTCATGTCCTTTGGTTTGACTAATGCTCCTACCTACTTCATGAATATGATGAACAAGGTGTTTATGGAATATTTGGACAAGTTTGTCATGGTGTTCATCAATGAAATTTTGATATTCTCCAAGAGCAAGGAAGAACACAAGGAACACTTGCGTTTAGTTCTAGAGAAGCTTAGAGAGCATCAGTTGTATGCCAAGTTCAGTAAATGTGAATTCTGGCTGACGTAGTAGGATTCCTTGGACACATTATTTCCGGAGAAGGAATAGCAGTAGACCCCTCTATGGTTGAAGCAGTCACTGAGTGGAAGTCACCCACCTCAGTTAAGGAGATCCACAGTTTTCTCGCACTTGCCGAATATTACCGGAGGTTCATTGAGAATTTCTCAAAGATTGCCAAGCCCATGACAAAGTTGTTGTAGAAAGAGTCTAAGTATATCTAGACTGAGGAATGTGAGGCCAGTTTCCAGGAGTTGGAGAAACATTTGGTCACAGCCCCAGTGTTGATACTGCCAAACATTCTGAAGGACTTCCAGGTTTATTGTGACGCATCACGTCAAGGACTTGGAGGAGTACTCATGCAGGAGGGAAAAGTTGTAGCCTATGCATCCAGATAGCTACGACCCCATGAGTTGAATTATGCCACCCATGATTTGGAACTAGCAGCCGTAGTGCACGCACTCAAGACCTGGAGACATTTTCTTATCGGAAATAGTTGTGATGTTTACACTGATCTAAAATCCTGAAGTATATCTTCACACAGAAGGAGTTGAACCTCAGACAGAGGAGATGGTTAGAGTTAATCAAGGACTATGACATGAGACTGCATTACCATCCAGGAAAGGAAAATGTTGTGGCAGATGCTTTGAGTCGGAAGAGTTATGTGAACACACTCATAGCCGGAGGATTACCCCAGGAGTTAACCGATGATCCCAGAGAGCTTCGGTTAGAGATAGTTCCAATAGGATATGTTGCCACACTAGAGAATCAGTCCACCTTGACCGAAAGAATTCGTGAAGCCCAGAAATCGGACAAGGAGATAGCTGAGATAAAGCAGAGAATGAAAGAAGGAAAAGCTAACGACTTTCATGAAGATGAACAAGGTACTCTATGGTTTGGGAACCGAATCTATGTGCCCAATGACCCAGAGCTCAAGAAGTTAATACTTCAAGAAGCCCACGATTCACCATACTCGATACACCCAGGCAACACCAAGATGTACCTGGATTTGAAGGAAAGTTACTGGTGGACAGGTTTGAAGAAGGATATTGCGGAACATGTTGTGGTATGTGATGTTTGTCATAGAGTAAAGGCGGAACATCAGAAACCAGCAGGGTTACTCCAACCTTTGCCGATACCCGAGTGGAAATGGGATAAGCTTGGTATGGACTTCATCACTGGATTACCTAGGACCAGTTCAGGTTATGATTCCATCTGGGTAGTGGTCGATCGCCTGACCAAGGTGGCTCATTTCATTCCAGTAAAGACCACATATACCAGTGCTAAGTTAGCCAAAATATATATGACTAGGATCGTATGTCTGCATGGAGTTCCGAGGAGTATCGTATCAGATAGAGGAACACAATTTACCTCAAAGTTTTGGCATCAGTTACATGAAACTTTGGGTACAAGGCTGGAGTTCAGTACAACTTTTCATCCGCAGACCGATGGACAGACTAAGAGAGTCAACCAGATTCTGGAGGACATGTTGAGATCTTGTGCGCTAGACTATAGGTCCAGTTGGGATGATAACTTCCCTTACGCAGAGTGCTCGTACAACAACAGTTATCAGACTAGTCTGAAGATGGCCCCTTTTGAAGCTTTATACGGAAGGAGGTGCAGAACACCATTGATGTGGGGTGGTGTTGGAGACCGAAAACTCTTTGGTCCCAATCTTATCCGAGATTCTCAAGAAAAGGTCAAAATGATTCGAGACCGACTCAAGATAGCTCAATCCAGGCAGAAGAGCTATGCCGATAACAAATGCAAGGAGGTAACATATGAAGTGGGAGATCAAGCATATCTTCGGGTGTCCCCACTTTGAGGAATCAAGAGGTTTGGTGTTAAAGGAAAGTTAGCACCCAGATTCATAGGCCCCTACAAAATTCTTGAACGTAGAGGCGAAGTTGCATACAAGCTGGAATTGCCGGAAGGACTATCCGGAGTTCATGATGTTTTCCATGTTTCCCAGCTGAAGAAATGCCATGCTGAGATGACTGATATTCCTTTGAGAGACACAGTGACCCTAGAGGCCATACAACTTGATAGTGACCTGACCTATGAGGAGAAGCCTGTTAGAATCCTTGAGACTACCAATAGAGTTACCCGAAGCAAGACCATCAAGTTCTGTAAGGTTCTGTGGAGTCACCACACCGAGGAAGAAGCCACCTGGGAACGCGAACAAGATCTTCGTAGAGACCGCCCGCACCTATTTTCTAGCCAACCCGAATCTCGAGGGAGAGATTCATCTTAAGGTGGGTAGGTTTGTAACATCCCAAAATTTCATTTCGGAATGTTATGAAATATAGCTATGCATCATCAGCACTCTGTTTGAATGTAATGAATGGTTGAAGTGCTTCTTTTGAATTTCTGAAAGGGCCATTTCAATTTTTCCATGTATTTGTTTCACCTATTTGAAAAAAAACCTTTGGTAATGTTCAAAGAAAGAGGGGAGTAACATGACACTCCACACCACGGGCATCTTGGTGAAATATTTGAGCAATAAAACCAGGGGGTTATTTGAAAGTTTATCTCAAAAGGATTTAAAATCAATTAGGCATTTTTCTAAAAATAAATTTTTAAAAAGATATTCAATATGATAGAGGAAAAATGTTCCTTAAATAGCATTTAATCCCCTGATCAATTCGATATATACATTTCCTATGTTTGGAAATAATTTGAATGCATTAAAGATGTTTTAAATGCTCTGTAAATAAGTAAGGAAACGACTTAAACAGAAACGGGCCGGCCCACAGCCTTTAAGACCCAAAATCAATCCGGGTCGGCCACCGACGCGCAGACACCGCATCCCACCCTCACTGACGCGCGGGACCCACCATCCGACCGTGGCAACAGCGCGCTCGTCTCCTTCACCGCGCCTCCGACGTCGCCGACGATCTCTTCCCACAGATCTCGCTCCCCTCTCCCTCCCCGACCATCGCACCACCCCTATAAGAACCCCCCGTCCCTCCACTCTTCGTTCCACCCCGAAACCTCCTCTACCCTCGCCAGAATGCCACCATGCCACCTCGTCGGAGTTCTACCTCCACCCGAATCTCCCCGAGCACGAGGCCGTCGCCTTCGTCGTCCCCAGCCCTGGCCGATGCCACCAATCGACACTGGAGCTTCACCGCCGTCGCCTGAGCACTTCGGACGTCGCCCTGACCACCGCACCATCGTCTCCGACCACCTCCGATGTCCGGCCGCCATCAAACCTCGCCGGAAGCCCGACCCCCTCCTCTGTAACCCGCCACCTCCACCCGCATCCGTTCGATCTAGATCCAACGCGCCAGATTAGAAACTTCATAAAATGAATCGGTACGTGCTAAGTTTCGGTCGTCCGCTCGCTAGATCCCGCACGCACACTCTCTCAACCAATCGCAGCAAGCCACGTAGACCCTGTCCGTTCGATCAGTTTTCTTTTCTTTTCTTTTCTATTTTAGAAAACAAAATGTATTCTGTTCTTGGTTTTATTATATCTTTTAAAATATTTAGTGTTTTTAATGGATTCTTTTTGCATTAGGTCACAAATTTCATGTAGTTTCCTCCTGTAGTCTTAGATTTCAAATTTGAACTTTTAAATTTGAATCTAACAAAATTTGCTTCAATTAGTAAAATCTGTATAACTAGAGTTTAAAAATATATTTTTGAGTGAATCTTTTTGCCACTCTTTTGTATTAGTTAGACCTATCATCCTAAAACGTTTGAGAATTTTTAGGATAAACTTGGTCAATCTGTTTAACAAAAACAGAATCTGTTTAGTTCTTAATAGAGTTTAGATAATTTGATTTTTGTTTAGTTTGAATCTAAGTTAGTTCAACTTTTGTTTTTAGATTTCATTAGGTTCTGTTGATTCAACTTTAGGTGTATTATTTTTTGTTAATAAAATATATATTTTAATTTGTTTTGTGCTCTAGTTTGAATAGGTACATCTTATTTTCACCTTTAGTATTGTTTAGAAAAAAATGTTTTGTAGTAACTCTTTTTGCACAATTTTTTTATAATGAACTACTTTCTGTTTTCTAATAAAATTTTGTATTTACTTTTCTGTTATCTAAATGCCTAGTTGTTCAAAACAAAATTTTTGACTTGTTATGTCTTAGTAGAGATTTTGACACCAAGTTTTTTTAGAGTCTTATACTTTGAGTGATTCTTCCTTTTGATTGTGCTATTGTTTGTTGAAGTATTTGTTTACCTTGCTGTTGTATGAATTGTATTGTGTTTATGCCTATTGTCTGTTTTGTTTGATTCGTTAGATCATCCGGAGTGCGAAGCTTGTTATCTAGAGTCACTTGAATACGAGGATCGTCAACAAGGCAAGTCACTTTGACCATGTATACCTATGTTTTATTGCATTAGTTCTACCATCTCCCCAATTGCATGCAAAGTAGGTAATTTGGAAACTTGGTTACATGATGTAGTATCATGTGGTAGGCACCCCTCAACCCTTTGACACATTGGCCCTGGGAAACGTTGATTTAATTTTGCTATGCTATTAGTAGACGGGGTTGGTTGTATGATTCATTAGAGTTGTGAGTTAATAATTTTCAAGACCTACAAGATGATCAAGTCTTCAAGACTCCGAGTTTTCAACATACCTCTGGGTGGATGATGGTTGGACGGCGCCCTGGAGAAACCAGTGGTTAGCCTAGATGTTGCTGGAGAAGTGTCAGTATTCATGCGGAAAGGTCCACCCAGGCGCAAAGAGATGGATGGATGCTTCAAGACCCAAGGCTTACCTGGACAGCCACAAGCCATTATCGGCTCTGGCTTGGTTGGATATCGTGGTGACCTTGGACAGGCGGTGCTGCGAGAGTAGAAGAACGGTAGGAAAGGATGGGCACCGACAGAGTCTCGGGGAAACCCTTTAGAAGACCATGTTTTGGTCATCCGTTTCTCAAACACCCTGAAGTGCGAGAAATCCAACAGAGGCGATCAAATCTTGTGGGGAACGTGTGCAAAACTCTGCAGAGTACCCAAACCTAATCGATTAGCCGTGTCCACGGTCATGGACATATTGAGTTAAAGGAACTGAAACTATCTGGAACTCTCAACACAATTAATTACATTGATGTGGGTATTAATGTCAACTTGGGTATGAGAATTGCTTGGTGGAACCATCTCATTAATCAACCAACATTGTTGTAATTATGTTGTTGCCCTCTCTTGTTGTAGGAAATTTTTTGGCTTTATGCAAAAACTTACTACCCCACCTGCCATACATGCATATAGACTAGATGATTACTTTACCCCCTCTTTTGTGACATTGCCGGCATATTCAATATGCTGACCTACACGGCTGCAATGTATCATGTTGCAGAGTACTTTTCCGACCAGGAGTGAGGATATGCTCTATGCTCGGTGAGATGCCTTTGGAGTCAGATGGACACAACTACCTTTGAAGCTTCCGCAAGATTAGTTATTCTCATGAGTTGTCCTTCAGCCACTTTATGGTAATTCTTATTGTAATAAAGTACTCGATATGAGATATTTTTGATTATTAAAAGTTGTGTGATTTCACTTTGATATATACATTGATGTACCGTGTGTGTACCAGCATGATCTTGGGATGGTACAGAAACACCGGAGATTCGACCTTTCAGGTCGGGTCGCTACAGAATAAAACTTTTTTGGCCAAAATAATATTTTGTAAAAATATAATCAAATCCTATTCACATGGCATGATCATTGGACAAGAGTGGGGATCAAGTAAAAGAGTTTTGAGAGGAGGAGGAATTTTATGAATATATAGCACTAGCAAGCAATCAGACAATCAATAATCAAGTCAAGCACAACAGGCACATAAAAGTTTTAATTGGCCCTGAATTTTGAGTTATGATAACTTAGTCATGAGGCAAATCACAGGGTGTGAGAAACCTACTCCCCTTACAAGAATCTCGTCCCTGAGATTCCTAGGCTAGGCTTAAGAAGGATGCGGAAATTCAGAGGTGAGGTAGTCTTCTCGTTCCATGTTGCTTCTGCTCCGGCATGGTTGTCCTTCTGGATCTTGAAGTATCTGATGACATGCCTTGGAGTGCATTGTTGGCTACGTCTGAGGGTGAATAGGGTTTGGCAAGGGTCTGGCTTGCGTGTGTATTCCAAGATCAGAATATGTGGCCTAGTAGTGTGTCTATGTGCTGGTCCTGGGACTGCTCATGTTGGTTAGTGACATCTAGATGTCTCGCGTTATAATAGAAGGGTTGAGTCTTGGTGTAGCTCCTCGTTGACGGGGAAGTCCTTATCTTTCTAAAAGCAAGGGTCTTCAGTCGTAGGTGGTCTCCATATTTGAGAGTGCTGAGGTGCGCCATCGTGGGCTTCTCGTCGAGATCTTCTGCTTGACTAAGTTGCCCAGGTAGATTCTTCATTCTTCTTTGGTCATTTGTCTTCATCGTCATGGACGCACGTTTCGGAGGGTCTTAGAGCGTTTGGTCTATTCTTCACTCTGTGGCAAGGTCTATGTTGGGTCCCACCCCTAAGATTGAGCTTAGAGACTTGGTGTCAAAACGGGTTCTACCATCTGGGAAGGTTTTAGTGGGGTTCTAGATAAGCTGACTATTCAGAGTATAGATCAGCCATCTAATCCCCAAGGTCTAATGCTTGGCAAGCGGGGTGAACTACCTTTGACAGGTGTTTACCACGATCGATTCAGGTTCATGTCCCTGATTGAACCAAAAAGGGGATAGCAATGAGGTCACGACAGTCGTTCTACTCCGTTCTAGGCATCTGAAGGGAGCAGGGACGTCATGCTCAACGTACATCATCAAGGTGGTGGAGTAAGGGGTGTTTATCAGCCCCTCAGTTCCTTCCTAGTCATGAACTGATAGGTGATTACTTAAAGCAAGGGGCTCTTTAATCCTCTTGATGTCCAAGGGTTTCATCGGGCTTGAGCATCGGTGCTTCGAGATGTAGTCTAGTTGATGTAGCCGGTCGGGGAGTGGCGGTTGACTTCTTCTTTGTTGTTTTCACGGCTCTGCAATTCTAGTGGTTGTTCCTCTTGCTTGGGCAAGAAAGTCTTCTTCTATAGGGAGGGTGCTATGCGAAGTCCAACTCCTTCAAGGTGAGACCTTATACTTGAGAGGCGTGGCAGTTAGTGTTCCTGGGGTTGGTTCAAACTGGACTAAGGTGTTCCTCTTCTCATTGGGTAGATATGAATGTCATCCCAGAGGACAACAACCCATTCCCCGAAGTATCACATAAACGCATTGCTCCTGGGATATGTGAGAGGAGCGGGCATTCGTCCCGGATGATCACTGGTATCAAGGGTTTGTGGTCCAACCCAATAGAGGTCTTCGTGGCCACCTTCCTTATGGAAAGGGTGGGTGGTGGTCATGGTGGAGTTTCGACCATGGTCTAAGGACTTATAGTCCAAGGCCTATGGTCTTGAACTGACCGTGATACGGCTTAGCAAAGCATAGGGATTTTCAAGGAGCTTAGGATGTGAGTGAACGTCTAACATCTTATCCTGAGCACAACTATTAGATGCCAATAGTACTGCCTAATACTCCAATCAAAAATCACCCTATATCATCGAAGGTATCACCTCATATAAGTCAACTCCAATATTACACATGCTACTCATATCTCCAAGGGTTTGGGGAGAAGGACTATACCGAAAATCTCGTAGGTATACTATAGCCAACTCACATACATCCCTATATAAAAATCCTCGGGATAATTTACAAGCCACTAAGCTTGATCATGACACTACCAATCCAATTGTCCTTCTGACCTATCCAAGGTCTAAGGTACTTCATTACTATGCTAAGGAAACACGTAATAAACTAATCCAAGATCTTGTTTCCTTCCTACGAATCCAACTTAATCGATCCACGAATATCATCCACTATTATATGATCCATTACTGCTACAAATCCAGCATCGATGGTGTCCAACATAATCTCCTCGAGTTCATCTAATCCACATACCATTGCAAGGACTATCATCACAATATATTCATGAACTTCCAATCTCATGGCCAACTAAACTCCAAGGTCGAGCTTATATCGATCCCTAATTCATCCCTAACATCATCCGATTTCTTCTACTGTCATCCATCGAGAAACTTGGTATCATGACCAAGATCATTGGACTAAATCCAAGTTACGCCGAACCATATAGTTTAATTGATCTTGATCACCTATTGGAATCACCTATTTAAATCCAAGGCTTACATCTAGTAAGATTTCCCTACTAGTTACTCCAGTCACTATCATGCCACCATCAATCCAATATCAACATTACTTGCCCAGGTCAAGTCATTAATCCACCAAGAATTTCAGCTTGTGACCACATTTGTCCTACTAATCCAATTTGCTCAATGGACGAGTAAGTTATGCTACTCTATCCATCTCGATCCACCCAGCTCATCTACCAACATTAAGCCCCGTAATCCACCCAAGGGTCTCAACTACCACCTCAAGACATCTATAATGGCTAAATCAAATCACTGTCAGCAAATAGTATAACCTCAGAATGATCCTTCCTATGGCATCAAGGTTCTTGTGCTAGAGTAAGAATGAAGGATGTTTGTTCAGTACGATCACTAGCTCCATAATGAACCCAGTGCAAAGCAGGGGTTATTGAAGCTCAACAAGAGCTCTGGTAAATCCGTGTATTAAACACGTGATCAGAGATTTGTGCTGGGGAGCTTGTGAGGTATAGGATGGGAAAGGGAGGGGTCTTCCAATCTTGAGGGAAAAGCATGACTCTACGGGGTTGCAGCTGGTTGAGACTGTTGTAGTCATAGTCTTCAACGCTAGATGTCCGTCGAGGTGGATCCTTGGTGCATCTTGTCTTGCTGGTCTTCAGTTGACGAGAGGGGGAAGAGGGAATGTAGCATACAGGAGAATGCCTAAGGGGGTGGTATAGTGCAAGTGCAATGAAGCAAGTGCCGAAAAGGCCAAACACAAACAACAAAAAACAAGCAACACACATGATGGTTCCATTCGAACCATCACACGGACTCGACTTCCCATGGGGGACAGACGTCCTATCCTACCATAGGGGTTCTCGGACTTATTAGTCGTGCTTGCTTCGTGTCTTGGAGAGGGGTCCACTTAGCCTCTTGGGACTTCTTCAGGTCCCGCTAAGTCTCTGGTTGTTGTTCATCAAAACGATCCTGGTTGCGCCTGAAGAGTGCTTGACGACTTCGGGTCTGTTGAGTTGACGACGAAGGTGATTCTTAACGGCTGTTGTTGACAGGGTCTTCTAGTGTCCTTGTGATCACGACAATGCCTCCTTGTCTCTATAGACGTCGAGCATTCCAGGTAGGCAACCTTCTATGCAATGTCATTAATAAGGCATGGTAGAGTTGTATCATGTCGGTCACGTTGACGATATCATCGGCACCAAGAGCAGGGGGATGATGAGGACCACTTTCCTTCTTACTATAGTGAGGCAGACCAAATGGAAAGGTTCTCATTCACCGGCGGTCGCTAACACAACAATGAAAAGGATAGGGTTGCTCCATTAGCGATGCATATCATGAGATTGCATGTCTTGTGCCCTAGTCATCGAAGGCTAGGGTGGCATCATCCTAGGGCTGTGTCGAGGGTGTCACTATCATCTAAGTCTTGACATCCTCATCCTTCGACAAGGTGTCTTCTGCTGGTAGCTCCTTGTCTAGTGTCGCCAACTTGGGTCCAAGATATGTCGGCAATCATCTGGCAAGGTGGCTTCCTTCCAGGTTACTCACGAGGATTTCAAGGAATCCAGTGGTCAGGGACACAGGGGTAGTAGCGGCCGTTTGCAAAGTTTTGAAAAAGTACACGAGGGGAGTTATGAGAAAAGATGGTGGAAATGCTAATGCAAAAACCTTTTCTTCCTTTGAAAATTTAGGAGAAGTGAGAAATATAGAGGTTTTGTAAGTGATTTTGAAGGGTCTCAAAAAAATAGTTTTGTCCTAACTAACGTTCATGCTAACTAAGGGCTTCCTACAATCAGGATGCCTCTGATACCAGCTCTATGGGGACCCTGACTCATAAGTCGTGATCATCGAATGTACGTGCATAGTGATCCCAAAGATCAATGCTCATCGAACACACAGAAACTGAATAACAAGAGTCTTACATCCATTACATACCAGTTTACTCAAATATGGCCTTCATAGCCAAGTCTTCATATGATTGCAGCAGAAATCTTCAACGATGGCATGAACCCATGCCATCTGCCTTAACCTTACTGGCATTCTGATCGGGAAGCGTCCTAGTTCGCATGTTCGTCTCCAATGAACTCTTCGACATACTCATGTTCTTCCATGCCTGGCCAATTAAATAACCAGTGGCAAGCCAATGAGTACTTTGGATGTACTCGCAAGCAACCCAAGTTGTGGAACAAGGTAACAATGATGCATGATATAGCACTAAGTAGGTAAATTTGCAGAAAGCTAATTTTGTATGCAATGACATGATCAAGTAACTAGTGAGCATGCATCAACAACTAGCATGTACCCATGTGATCAAATTACCGATATCATCATAAGTAGGGGTAGAACATATCATGTTCATTCATCATGCTAAGCCATCAGACTTAGTTTAATTCCCTTGCTACGTCATCGGACTCAACTCATGTGACCTATTGTCACCATCACATCCATACTCACAGCAAGTTTCACGAAAACATCCGGACGTAGTCCAAGCAGCACCACCCAACTGTCCTTGACCGCGAACATGGCTATTCGAATAGTTTTACACTCTGCAGAGGTTGCACACTTTACCCACAAGACTCGGGGAACTTCCATGTTATCCACGACTCATGGTATGTAACATAACCGAGGTAAGCACCCGAACAATGCCTTTCCCCCGGCGATAATAAACAAAGAGTCCACTTGATTGGTACCCAGCCCTCATGATGTACATCACATGATCCTCGCTCTAATCGTACCATCCATGAGGGGACCAACGGTGTGCCCGGTGCTTGTGAAGACAGTGCATGGTCATACATACCGGTATGACCCTGTATCAAGAGTGACCACGCCACTCCCGCCACTAGTAATGCGGGCTCTGTGTCAATACCCACAAAGGTAATCAACAAATCTCCATCCCATAAGGGGTATCGTGGTTGCGCATGTGAGGTCGGGACGATCGACAATCTTAAATCTAATCTGTTTTCGAAAACACACCCTCAACTTGTTCCGGCACACCACTTCTTTCTCAAGTGCTCACCCTTCTCATCAACATCTCCCTCGGGCATTAGTGGCACCCGACGGGGTTTTCGAAAGAGTCTTTGAAATCATTTCTCTCCTTTCCATCTTTATGCATAAATCCCATCCCACTTGCGTAGCATCTATATGCATTCTAACTACACCCACCTGCATAACCCTCATAAGGTGGTAGGGTCATGCACGATGCAAGTTTCAATGGAAAAGTATCGGAGGCATCCCACCGAAAGGGGGACACCACATCACGTGATCAATTATGATGAAAGTAAAGTGCTATATGACATGCAATCAAAATGGTTTCTCATCATGGTCAAAGGGCTGCTTGCCTGGCTTATCAAAGTCTTTGTGGTCTTCACCTGCTTCTCGTCCACTCCGAGCATTTCATCTACTTTGTCAACTATCGTCGGAAACGACCGCGATAAGCAACACAACAAACAGAAAATAAAGGTGCTCTATAATTAGGATTTTTATTTTTCTTGGACACCTCTGGTCACAAGAAGAATAAACAAGTAGGTTTCATACGATGTGGATCAAGGGGGAGTTTGGGAATGGCGGGAATGCCAGAAATGATGATCCTATAAGATGTCAATAGAAAATATTTTTATAAAAATGAGTGGACGGACCCAACAAATAGGGCATGATTTTAGAAAAATGTGGAAAGTGGTTTCACTGGATTTGGAGTTGGCAATAATATCCTAGGGATTTTCAAAGTAGGTTATACATGAATTAATAGCTCAATTATTTGGATGGCAGAGAGGAACCAGGAAAAATGTCACCTAATTAGGGCATGAATTTAGGCACACCTAGGAACTTGAATCACTCCATTTGGAGCTATAATGGATGATCTATAGATTTTACAAAGTGGTCCTAATAGTTCAAATTTGAATTTAAATTTGAACATGACATAAAGGTGTGGAGGAAAATAATGAAAGTGCCACCATTAAATAGGTGGTATTTTTAGGAGAATGTAGAAATTTGAATCCACTAAATTGGAGGTCATATGAATTTTATATGAATATATCTTCCTCTCTAAAAAAGAAAATGGGAAAAGAATTTACCAAACGGCCACGCACAGCCCACCAGTGTGGGACAGTGACTGGGCCGGCCCAGCTGCTCGCGGCCGCCTGTGAGGAAGCCACGCCGAAGGCGCATTTCAGGTAATACGCTTCCCTTTCGGGAAAATGGATTCTGGTGGAGGCCGTCTCCACTTAATATGACAGCAGGCTGGACCGGCACCCCAGAGGCTAACCAGTGGGGTCGCCGGCCCCACTAGCAGGGTCGTCTCCCTCCTCGCATCACCGTCGGTTGGGGAACAGGGGAGGCAAAAGCCAAGCACGCCGATGCTCTCCCCGGCGGCACCAGCCACCTCCGACGATGCCCGACACACCGGCGGACTCGAGAAGACGAGTTGCGCCCATCCCCATGCTAAGGTCCAGCAGGGGAGGGCCACAGCAGTGCCGGCGTATGGCCATGGAGAGGCCATCGGCCTTCGCTAGCTTCGGGCGCATGGTGCTTCCTGAAGAAATGGAGCTATTGGGGGGGCTTTGAGGTGACGAGGAGAGCAATGTCGAGAGTCCAGGGGGCAAGGGGAAGCCTAGGTCGCTCAAATCGAGAGGGGGCCACGGAGGCAACATGGCAATGGGCGAAGAAGGAGGGCATGGGAGGATGAGGGACTTGTCCCAGAGGCTCTTCGAGAGAGATAGAGAGTGAATGGCGATGAGAGAGGCGCACGGGGAGGCCTGGTATAGCCGCAGTGTTGGGTTCCGTAGGCCATGTCCATGGCCATGGTCCAAACCACGCCAGGGCCAAACGGGGATGCTTTGGGGCATGTCTGCAGGATTCGTGGACAAGGTCCACGTCCTGGAAGGGAACAAGGGGGGACAGAGGGGCGCGCGTGTGAGCTCGCCCAGTGGCCATGTCGGGCAGCCATGGCGCACGTGCGAGGGAGGCCAAAGAAGGGAGAAAGAGGTGGGGGACAGAACGGTAGCGTGCCCCGGATGTCGAGGCCGACAAGCTGGCGAAAGCGAGGGGCTCGAGGAGGTCAGGGCTAGCGGTTGGGCGGCAGCTATAGTACGGGAGCGCATTGTAGCGCGCTGCAGAGCGCCATTCTGGCATTCCATGGCATGCCATTGGCAGCTTATGCATGGCCACCTATGTCTAGGGCATCTAGGAGGGTAAAAACAAAGCGTAGGAGTCCGTGGATGCTCTGGGGTTCCATTAGAATAGGAAGGAAGTGAAGGAGAAGGTAAAACATTGTTGTACAGGGGTAGAAAGTGGGCTTTTACCCCACAAATCATTGAGCTGGGGGGCTGGGTTTCTTACTGGAGGTACAAGGGGTCAAGTAGGTAATGTGGTAAAAATTGTGGGTGAAGGAGAATAAGTTAAGGGGGGGGGGAACAGTAACTCTTAGAAATGACCAGAAGGTGTTTGATGGTGATTTGGCCACGAAAATGAATTCTACTTGCCTGGAGATTTAACATGATCAAATGGTGATCAAACTTAGGGCTGACTACCAAGTTTGAGATTATCTGAAGAAAGTTGCCAATGTAAACTTGGTAAACCCCAGAAATGGACAGAAATGGATTTCTATAGATCTGATCATGAACTTTTATTCCCCTTGATGAACCACTTGATGTGGTGACACATTTTTGGGACTATAACATGCACAAAAAGTTTGGTGCCCAATGGGGAAATTTGGCAATGTAATTACCAAGTTCTTGAAATCAACAGAAATGGGTTTGAGGGACTTTGGACAAGTTAATATGTTCTCCTTGATTCACCACTTGGTGTGGATGCATTATTGGAGGATTCTAACATGCCCACAAAGTTTGAGCTTAAGGGGAGACAGTTGGTAATGTAAAGTTGCTCAAATTTGATTCTGGACAGGAATGGTTTTGGGATGGTTTGATGAACCAAATCAACTTGGATTGATATGAAACTTTGCAAGATCACCACCTATGATAGTGTTGACTTACTAGAATTTTCCTGGAATTTATTGAGAAATTCATATTAACAGCTTGATTTGAACACAAAGGGTATTGAGGGGATTTGCCTATGATCTGATCATGCCCTTGTGTTGAAACTCATATATATGAGAAATATATTTCCGATGAGTTTCTTTAAATTTTCTAAAATATTTTTAAAGCATTTAAATGATTTTTCCCTATAAAATACCATTTCTAGCCTTAAGAAAAAGCCTTTAAATAAAATATGAAAAAATCTTTTAAAATAATATTTTGTGGTTTTGGGAAGTCATATATATAGTGGGTTCCAAGTAAAGCATTTGGGGAATAAGGATCCACCTAATTTGGGGACTTACAATGCAAATCTCAAATCAGGGGGTTTTGCAAACCTAATTTGAATAAAACCTTTTTGGCAAAAATAATATTTTGTAAAATATAATTAAATCCTATTCACATGGAATGATCATTGGACAAGAGAGGGGTTCAAGGAAAACAGTTTAGAGAGGAGTAGGGATTTTATGAATATAGAGCACTAGCAAGCAATCAGACAATCAATAATCAAGTCAAGCACAACAACCACACAAAAGTTTTAATTGGCCCTAAATTTTTAGTTATGATAACTCAGTCATGAGGCAAATCATAGGGTGTGACAGTGACCTTGGGAATCTATGCATAGGGGTTGGCACATGTTTTCGTCTTGAATCTCAAGTAGAAACTTTGGGGCACTCTTTGAAGTTCTTTGTGTTGGATTGACCAGGATGAATTTCAAATTGTGTGATGCATACCGTATAATCAAGCCCATGGGTACTTGTGGTGACATTGGAGTATCTAGGTGACATTAGGGTTTTGGTTGATGTGTATCTTAAGGTGTTATTTTAGTACGAACTCTAGGGTTGTTCGTGCCACTTATAGGGATAACTCATAAGATTGATCGAAAAAGATAACTTTGAGGTGGTTTCGTACCCTACAATAATTTCTTTGTTAGTTCTCCGCTATTTGTGACTTTGAAGTGAACTATTTGTCGAACGAGAGGTATTTACATATGATTCAACTATGTTAGTATTGTTGAGAGAAATTGCACTAGTGAAAGTATGAACCCTACGCCTTGTTATCAAGCATTGCAATACTATTTTTGCTAACTTTTGTTACTAGTTACCTTGCTATTTTTATATTTCAGATTACAAAAACATATACCTACCATCCATATTGCACTTGTATCACCATCTCTTCGCCGAACTAGTGCACCTATACAATTTGCCATTGTATTGGGTGTGTTGGGGACACACGAGATTTCTTGTATTTTATTGCAGGGTTATTTAAGAGAGACCATGTTCATCCTACACCTCCCACAGATTAAAAAACTTAGGTTATCCACTTGAGGGAAAATTGCCACTGTCCTACAAAACTCCGCGCTTGGAAGCCCAACACGAGTCTACAAGAAGAAGGTTGTGTAGTAGACATCAAGCTCTTTTCTAGCACCGTTGTCGGGGAGGTGAGTGCTTGAAGGTATATCTTTAGGTCTTGCAATCAATTCTTTTAGTTTCTTGTTCTTCACTAGTTTGGTTTTATAAAAGAAAACTACAAAAAATATGGAATTGAGGTTGCCTCATATGCTTCATCTTTTTAATATCTTTCGTGAAAATGTTGGAAAGGAAAATTGTGCTCAAGTGTTAGCAGAAGAAGTTATTAAATGTTTGGCACTAAATATTTGAATGGTGAGCATGATAGTGATATTTTTAGTATGAATTATCTGAATATACATGATTCTAATGATATGCAAATCCACAAGCTTGGGGATGCTATGTTTTATGAAGATGATATTTTTAGTCCCCAAAGTTTTGATGAGCAAATTTATTAGGATTATGGCATGCCTCCTATATATGATGATTATGATGACAACATGTATGCTATAAAGAGTGATAGTAACCATGAAACTTGTCATCATGATTTTAATATTGAATGTGGTTATGTCAATCAAGTATCTCATGTTAGTTATTTCATTTAGTTTGCTCCCACTATTATGAATGAGAAGAAAATTGCTTATGTGGAGAGTGAAAAATTTACGATGCTTGTGGATCATGAAGATAATGCTTTATGTGATAGTTATGTTGTGAAATTCATTCATGGTGCTACTGAAAATTATTATGAGGGAGGAATTTATGCTTGTAAGAATTGCAATAATATCAAGCTTCCTCTCTATTTTTTGAAAGTTTAGAAGTTATGCTTGTTTGCCTTCCTATGCTAGACGATTCTTGTTCTTGCTCACAAAATCCCTATGCATAGGAAGTGGGTTAGACTTAAATGTGCTTGTCATGAGATTCATGATGCTCTTTTGCATGTTTCAATTATTATTCCTATGTGAACATCATTGACATCACCATGCCTAGCTAAAAGGCATTAAAGAAAAGCACTTGTTGGGAGACATGCTACCTCTTGAGCTTGCATTGCTTTTTCCTTGAAGAGGAAAGGGTGATCAAGCAAAGTACATAAGTATTTCCCTTAGTTGTTGAGAACCAAGGTATCTGTCTGCGTTCTGGGAACGGGGGTACCCAGACCTACCTGTCTACGGCCTAGGACGTGGCCCACTTCATCGACCAAATGCGGCCAGGCGAGACCCCACTCAAGACAACGCCCTCGTGAGGGCCCTGGCCTCGTGAGGAAGAACATCAATAAGACCCGCAAAGGATGGTCCTCCTTAGGACCCCTCCAGAGGGGCGGAGATCTCTATGCATGGCCCGACTTCAGGAGTCAAAGATGACGCAAGGAGGGACAGATGAGCACCATGTGCGCCAGGCGGCGCAGTTTCCCTTTTGGTGCAAAGGGAGCAAGGACGTACGGGGGTTCCCAAAGCACCCCCAAAGGTTTCCATTCTGGTGCAAGAAGACCCAACCACCCGCCCCGCGGGGCATATATCATCGCTAAGCACGTCCCTGCACCGTCGACAACTACTTTGCAGGCGAAGACTGCCTTTGGGCAGGGCGAGCATGAACCCCTGTCCCCCTTCAAAATTGGCCGTTGTGGGATACCTTCCCTCCATTGCGATAAGGGAAGAGGACCCGGGCCATCGCTATATATAAAGGGTAGGCTTCTTCATAGAGCAGGACGGCCAATCGGATCCGAACCCAATCGACCAACTCCACCACTCACCGAACCACAAGGAGCCTCGAACACAACTAAGAACCCTCAGGAGGTCCTGAAACATTGTACTTGTTCATCCACCTCACCTCCTCGAGAGGCAATCCACCAAAGAAGGAGTAGGGTATTATGCTTCGTAGCGGCCCGAACCTAGGTAAACTATCGTTTCATCTTCTTCCTCGTCATCATGCGAGTTCTTTGTTGTGTTCATCGAGTAGCAAGGTAGGTCGACCAAGGCTGCAGGGGATCTTTGCACACGTCCCTGTGTTCGAATCTTAAGGGTTTTGCGCAGCCCGAAATCCGACATTTGGCGCGCCAGGTAGGGGGCGTGTCAAGGTCTTCTCCAAGCTTCGTCCTACCCAAGCTTTGTTGCTCCGATGGCCGGCATCAACTGTTGGAAATATGCCCTAGAGGCAATAATAAATTATTTATTATCATATCTCCTTGTTCATGATAATCGTTTATTATCCATGCTATAATTGTATCGATCGGAGACTTAGATGCATGTGTGGATACATAGACAAAACCATGTCCCTAGTATGCCTCTAATAGACTAGCTCGTTGATCAAAGATGGTTATGGTTTCCTAGCCATTGACATGAGATGTCATTTGATAACGAGATCACATCATTAGGAGAATGATGGGATGGACAAGACCCAAACTACAAACGTAGCATATGATCGTGTCAGTTTAATGCTACTGTTTTCTGCATGTCAAGTATCTGTTCATATGACCATGAGATCATGCAACTCACTGACACCGGAGGAGTGCCTTGTGTGTATCAAACGTCGCAACGTAACTGGGTGATTATAAAGGTACTCTACAGGTATCTCCGAGGGAGTCTGTTGGGTTGGCATGGATCAAGACTGGGATTTGTTACTCCGTGTGACGGAGAGGTATCTCAGGGCCCACTCGGTAAAACAACATCACAACAAGCCTTGCAAGCAATGTGACTAAGTGTTAGTCACGGGATCCTCTATTATGGAACGAGTAAAGAGACTTGCCGGTAACGAGGCTGAACTAGGTATGGAGATACCGACGATCGAATCTTGGGCAAGTAAACATATCGAAGAACAAAGGGAACATCATACGGGATTAACTGAATCCTTGACATAGAGGTTCGACCGATGAAGATATTCGTAGAATATGTAGGAACCAATATGGGCATCTAGGTCCCGCTATCGTTTATTGACGTAGAGGTGTCTCGGTCATGTCTACATAGTTCTCGAACCCGCAGGGTCTGCCGACTTAAGGTTTGGTGACGTTTCGGTAGTATAGAGTTATGCATGGTGGTGACCGAAGGTTGTTCGGAGTCCCGAATGAGATCCCGGATGTCACGAGGATCTCCGGAATGGTCCGGAGGTAAAGATTGATATATAGGAAGTCATGTTTTGGTCGCCGGAAAAGTTTCGGGCTCATCGGTAGTGTACCGGGAGTACCGATAGTGTACCGGGGGACCATCGGGAGGGGTATTTCGACCCAAGAGGCTATATGGGCTGTGGGAGAGTAAATACCAGCCCTTTGTGGGCTGGTGGAAGTCTCACACAAGGCCCATGTGGCTGGGAAGAAAAGCCCAAAAGGAAAAAGGTGGAAAAAGGCAAAAAAAGGGCCAAATAAGGAAGGAGTCCTAATCCTACTAGGAGTGGAGGAGGAGGACTCCTGCCTCCTTGGTTTGGATGACCCAAGGGCTGCCTCTTTGGCAGCCAAGACTCCTCCTCTCCTCCTATATATACTAGAGGATTTTAGGTTTTGACACAAGATTTTCAGCCACGTGCCACCCGTTCCTCTAGTGCATACCTTCTCCTCTAGATCGGTTTTCTGCAGTTCTTAGGCGAAGCCCTGCCGGAATTGCTCCACCACCATGGCCGGAGCACCGTCACGCTTCCGGTGAAATCTTCTTCCTCTCCACTTCCTCTTGATGGATCAAGATGGTGGAGATCGTCATCAAGCTGTATGTGTGATGAACGCGGAGGTGTCGTCCGTTGGGTGCTAGATGGGAAGGACCGTGATCAAGATCGCAAGACGGATCGTGATGAGTTCGCGGGACGGATCGTGATGAGTTCGCGGGATAGATCGTGATGAGATCGCGGGACGGATCATGATGAGTTCGCGGGACGGATCGTGATTGGATCGCGGGACGGATCGTGATGAGATCGCGGGACACTCGGCGATTTGGATCGCGAAGACGTTCGACTACACCAACCGCGTTTCTTAACGCTTCCCGCTTAGCGATCTACAAGGGTACGTAGATCCACTCGCCCTCTCGTAGATGCTCATCACCATGGATAGATCTTGCGTGTGCGTCGGAAAATTTTTGTTTCCCATGCAACGTTCCCCAACAGTGACATCATGAGCTAGGTCTATGTGTAGATGAGATCTCGAGTAGAACACAAAAGGTTTGTGGGAGTTGATGCTTAGATTGCTTCCTCCCTTGGTCGGAATTTGGTTCAGCGGTATTGTGAGATGAAGCGGCCCGTACCAACATTACTCGTACGCTTACGAGAAACCGGTTCCCTCGACCACAACTTGTTGCATAGATGGCTTGCGGGTGCCAGTTTCTCTCACTTTAGTTGGATCGGATTCGACAAAGGAGGTCCTTGAGAAGGTTGAAAAGCAACTAGTGTATCGCCATTGTGGTTTATGCATAGGTGAGAATTGTTCTTGCTAGATACCCATAGCATCCACGTAAAACATGCAACAACAATTAGAGGACGTCTAACTTGTTTTTGCAGGGTATGTTGTGATGTGATATGGCCAATTACATGATGTGATATGTGTGATGTATGAGATGATCATGTGTTGTATAGAATATCACAACTTGAATGTTGATGAGTACGGCAACCGGCAGGAGCCATAGGGTTGTCTTTAATTATTTTATGACCTGCGTGTCAATCATTAAGCGCAATGTAATGCTTTACTTTATTGCTAAACGGTAGCAATAGTAGTAGAAGCATGGTGGGCGTGACAACCCCGATGGTGACACGTTGATGGAGATCAAGATGATGGAGATCATGGTGTCATGCCGGTGATGATGGAGATCATGCCGGTGCTTTCGTGATGGAGATCAAAAGCACAAGTTCATGGCCATATCATGTCACTTATGATTTGCATGCGATGTTAATTCTTTTATGCACCTTGTTTTGCTTAGGACGATGGTAGCATTATAAGATGATCCCTCACTTAATTTCAAGATAAATTGTGTTCTCCTCGAGTGTGCACTGTTGTGAAAGTTCTTCGTGTCGAGACACCACGTGATGATCGGGTGTGATAGACTCTACGTTCACATACAACGGGTGCAAGCCAGTGTTGCACATGCAGAACACTCGGGTTAAACTTGATGAGCCTAGCATGTATAGACATGGCCTCGGAACACAAGAGACCGAAAGGTCAAACATGAGTCATATAGTAGATATGATCAACATGATGATGTTCACCATTGAAACCACCTCAACTCATGTGATGATCGGACTTTAGTTGGTGAATTTGGATCATGTATCACTCGAATGACTGGAGGGATGTCAATTTGAGTGGGAGTTCTTAAGTAATATGATTAATTGAACTCATTATCATGAACATAGTCAATAGTGTTTGTGCAAATTATGTTGTAGATCACTTGCTCGCGCTGTAGCTCCCTTGAAATTTTATATGTTCCTAGAGAAATAGAGTTGAAAGATGTTGGTAGCAATATTGCGGACTGGGTCCGTGATCTGAGTATTGTCCTCATTGCCGCACAGAAGGCTTATGTCCTTAATGCACCGCTCGGTGTGCCAACCCCTCTAGCGTTGTTTGTATATGTTGTGAACATCTGACAGGCACGTTCAGATGACTACTTCATAGATTAGTGTGTCATGCATTACGGCTTATAATTGAGGCTTCGAAACGTTTTGAACGTCACAAAACATATGAGATGTTCTAAGAGCTGAAATTAGGATCTCAGGCTCGTGCCCACGTTGCGAGATATAAGATCTCCAACAAGATTCTTTGCCTGCAAGATGAAGGAGAATTGCTCAATCGTTGAGCATGTGCTAAGATTGTCTGGGTGCTACAATCGCTTGAATCGAGTGGGAGTTGATCTTCCTGATAAGATAGTGATTGGTATAGTTCTCGAAGTCACTGTCACTAAGCTACTAGAACTTGGTGATGAACTATAAAACGCTAGGGATAGAAATAATGATCCCTGAGCTGTTCGCGATGTTTGACACTGCGAAGGTAGATATGAAGAAGGAGCGTCAAGTATTGATGGTTAGTCAAACCACTAGTTTCGAGAAGGGCAAGACCAAGGAGGCAAACTTCATGGATAGGAAGTCAGTTGTTGCTCCAGTGAAGCAACCCAAAGTTGAACTCAAACCCGAGACTAAGTGCTTCGATTATGAGGAGAGCGGTCGCTGAAGCGGAACAACCCTAGATACTTGGTAGATAAGAAGGCTGGCAACATCAACAGAAGTATATTTGATATACGTGTTATTGATGTGTACCTTGATAGTACTCCTAGTAGCACCTGGGTATTGGATACCCGTTCGGTTGCTAAATGTTAGTAACTCAAAATAAAAGCTACGGAATAAACGGAGAACTAGCTAAGGGTGTGGTGACGATGTGTGTTGGAAGTGTTTCCAAGGTTGATGTGATCGACATCGCACGCTCTCTCTACCTTCAGGATTAGTAACAAACCTAAATAAGTGTTATTTGGTGTTTTGCGTTGAGCATGAACGTGATTAGATCATGTTTATTGCAACACGGTTATTCATTTAAGTTAGAGAATAATGGTTATTCTGTTTACATGAATAATGCCTTCAATGGTCATGCACCCAGTAAGAATGGCTTGTTGAATCTTGATCGTAGTAATACACATGTTCATAACATTGATGCCAAAAGATGCAAAGTTAATAATGATAGTACCACATACTTGTGGCACTGCCGCTAAATGCCATATTGGTATAAAACGCATGAAGAAACTCCATGCTGATGGATCTTTGGGCTCTTTCGATTTTGAATTGGTTGAGACATGCGAACCATGCCTCTTGGTCAAAGATGACTAAGGACCCCGTTTTCTGGTTTGACGGAGTGGGCAAGTGATTTATTGGAAATGATACATGTTGATGTATGCAATCCAATGAGTCTTGTAGTGTGCAGTGGATATCGTTATTTTCTTACCTTCATTGATGATTTCGGTAGATATAGTGTATGTTTACTTAATGAAACACAAGTCTGAATCGTTTGAAAAGTTCAAGCAAATTCAGAGTGAAGTTTAAGATCATCGTGACAAGAAGATAAAATTATCTGCGATATGATCATGGAGGTGAATATCTGAGTTACGAGTTTGGTATACAACGTTAGACAATGTGAAAGTTGTTTCACAACACACGCCACCTGGAACACCGTAGTGTGATGGTATGTCCGAACGTCATAGTCGTGCTCTATTGGATATGGTGCATGATATGATGTCTCTTATCATTTTGCTAATATAATTTTGGGGTTGTGCATTAGAGACAACTACATTCACTTTAAATAGGGCACCATCTAAATCCGTTGAGATGACACCGTGTAAATTATGGTTTGATAGAAACCTAAGCTGTCATTTCTTGATGTTTGGGGCTGCGACGCTTGTGTGGAAAATGTTTTCACCTAATGAGCTTGAACCCAAAGCGGACAAATGCATCTTCGTAGAATACCCTCAGAACAGTTGGGTGAACCTTCTATCTCAGATCCAAGCATAGAGTGTTTGTTGCTAAAACGGGTCCTTTCCCGAGAAAAAGTTTCTCTCGAAAGAATTGAGTGGGAGGAAGATAGAACTTGATGAGGTTGTTGAACCTTTGTTTCAACCAGAGAGTAGCGTAGCGCAGAAAGATGTTTCTGTGGAACCTACGTCAGTTGAAGAGGAAATAAATGATGATGATCATGAAACTTCAGATCAAGTTACTATCGAACCACGTAGGTCGACAAGGATGTGTACTGCTCCTAAGCGGTATGACAGCCCTGTCTTGAAGGTCAGGTTGTTGGACAACAATAAACCTACGAGCTGTGGAGAAGCAATGATGGGCCCGGATTCCGACAAATGGTTAGAGGCCATGAAATCCAAGAAAGGAGCCATATGTGAAAACCAAGTATAGACTTTGGTAGATTTGCTCGTTGGACGGCAGGTCGTTCAGTACAAATGGATGTTTAAAATGAAGACAGACGCTGATGGTGAATGTCACCATTTATAAAGCTCGACTTGTCGCAAAGAAGTTTCCGGCAAGTTCAAGGAGTTGACTGCGATGAGACTTTCTCTCGTAGCGATGCTAAAGTCTGTTAGAATTATGTTAGCAGTTGCTGCATTTTTCAATTATGAAATCTGGCAGATGGATGCCAAAACAGCGTTTCCTTTCTTGAGGAAAGGTTGTATGTGATACAACCAGAAGGTTTTGTCACTCCTAAGGATGCTAAAAGGTGTGCAAGCTTCAGTGATCCTTCTATGAACTGAAGCAAGCATCTCGAAGTTGGAAGATACACTTTGATGAGGTGATTAAAGTTTTTGAGTCTATACAAAGTTTACGAGAAACTTGTATTTACAATAAAGTGAGTGGGAGCACTGTAGAGTTTCTCCTAAGCATATGTGGTTGACATATTGTTGATCGGAAATGATATAGAATTTCTGGAAAGCATAAAGGGTTGTTTGAAAAGAGTTTTTCAAAGGAAGACTTGGATAAAGCTACCTAATTGTTGAGCATCAAGATCTATAGAGATAGATCACGATACTTGATGAGACTTTCAATGAGTACATACCTTGACAAGATTTTGAAAGAGTTCAAAAGATCAGTCAGAGAAAGAGTTCTCGCCTGATCTGTAAGGTATAAAGTTGAGTAAGACTCAATGCCCAGTTACTGCAGAAGATAGAGAAAAGATGAGTGTCATCCCCTATGCTTCAGCCATAGGCTCTATCATGTATGCAAAGTTGTGCACAAGACCCAATGCCAGCCTTGCCATAAGTATGGCCGGAAGGTTTCAAAGTGATCCTGGAATGGAGCACTAGACAGCGGTCAAGATTATCCTTAGTAACTAAAAGACTAAGGAGATGTTTCTCTATCATGGAGGTGATAAAGAGTTCGTCGTAAAGAGTCACGTCGATGCAAGCTTTAACACCAATCTGGATGACTCGTAGTAGCAATCTGGATACGTATAGTGGAGTAGCCATTTGGAATAGTACCAAGTGGAGTGTGGTAGCAGTATTTACGGTTTGACATAGAAATTTTCAAAGTACACACGGATCTGAATGTCGCAGACCCATTGACTCTAAGACCTCTCTCACATGCAAAGCATGATCGAGCCCCAGAACTCATTGGGTGTTAGATTCATAACAATGCAAATCACACGGTGTTGTGAACTAGATTATTGACTCTAGTGCAAGTGGGAGATTGTTGGAAATATGCCCTAGAGGCAATAATAAATTATTTATTATCATATCTCCTTGTTCATGATAATCGTTTATTCTCCATGCTATAATTGTATTGATCGGAGACTTAGATGCATTTGTGGATACATAGACAAAACCATGTCCCTAGTATGCCTCTAATAGACTAGCTCGTTGATCAGAGATGGTTAAGGTTTCCTAGCCATTGACACGAGATGTCATTTGATAACGGGATCACATCATTAGGAGAATGATGGTATGGACAAGACCCAAACTACAAACATAGCATATGATCGTGTCAGTTTAATGCTACTGTTTTCTGCATGTCAAGTATCTGTTCCTATGACCATGAGATCATGCAACTCACTGACACCGGAGGAGTGCCTTGTGTGTATCAAACGTCGCAACATAACTGGGTGATTATAAAGGTACTCTACAGGTATCTCCGAGGGAGTTTGTTGGGTTGGCATGGATCAAGACTGGGATTTGTTACTCCGTGTGACGGAGAGGTATCTTAGGGCCCACTCGGTAAAACAACATCACAACAAGCCTTGCAAGCAATGTGACTAAGTGTTAGTCACGGGATCCTGTATTACGGAACGAGTAAAGAGACTTGCCGGTAACGAGGTTGAACTAGGTATGGAGATACCGACGATCGAATCTTGGGCAAGTAAACATACCGAAGAACAAAGGGAACATCAAAGGGGATTAACTGAATCCTTGACATAGAGGTTCGACCGATGAAGATCTTCGTAGAATATGTAGGAACCAATATGGGCATCCAGATCCCGCTATTGGTTATTGACCGCAGAGGTGTCTCGGTCATGTCTACATAGTTCTCGAACCCGCAGGGTCTGCACACTTAAGGTTTGGTGACGTTTCGGTAGTATAGAGTTATGCATGGTGGTGACCGAAGGTTGTTCGGAGTCCCGGATGAGATCCCAGACATCATGAGGATCTCCGGAATGGTCCAGAGGTAAAGATTTATAAATAGGAAGCCATGTTTTGGTCGCCGGAAAAGTTTCGAGCGCATCGGTAGTGTACCGGGAGTGTCGGTAGTGTACCGGCGGACCATCGGGAGGGGTATTTTGACCCAAGACGCTATATGGGCTGTGGGAGAGTAAATACCAGCCCTTTATGGGCTGGTGGAAGTCCCACACAAGGCCCATGTGGCTGGGAAGAAAAGCCCAAAAGGAAAAAGGTGGAAAAAGGCAAAAAAAAGGGCCAAATAAGGAAGGAGTCCTAATCCTACTAGGAGTGGAGGAGGAGGACTCCTCCCTCCATGGTTTGGCTGACCCAAGGCTGCCTCTTTGGCAGCCAAGCCTCCTCCTCCTCTCCCCCTATATATACTAGAGGATTTTAGGTTTTACACAAGATTTTCAGCCACGTGCCACCCGTTCCTTTAGTGCATATCTTCTCCTCTAGATCGGTTTTCTACAGTGCTTAGGCGAAGCCCTGCCGGAATTGCTCCACCACCATCGCAGGAGCGCCATCACGCTGCGAGTGAACTCTTCTTCCTTTCCACTTCCTCTTGCTGGATCAAGACGGTGAAGATCGTCATCAAGTTGTACGTGTGCTGAACGCGGAGGTGTCGTCCGTTCGGCGCTAGATCGGAAGGACCGTGATCAAGATCGCAAGACGGATCGTGATGAGTTCGCGGGACTGATCGTGATGGGTTTGCAGGATAGATCGTGACGAGATCGCGGGACGGATCATGACGAGATCGCGGGACGGATCATGATGAGTTCGCGGGACGGATCATGATTGGATCGCGGGACGGATCGTGATGAGATCGCGGGACACTCGGCGATTTGGATCGCAAAGACGTTCGACTACACCAACCGCGTTTCTTAACGCTTCCCGCTTAGCGATCTAGAAGGGTACATAGATCCACTCTCCCTCTCATAGATGCTCATCACAATGGATAGATCTTGCGTGTGCGTAGGAATTTTTTTGTTTCCCATGCAACGTTCCCCAACATCAACAAGCTCCTCCGGGCCGCGGCGGGCCGGCCTCTAACAACATCGCCACAGCGGTCGGAGGCCCATGCCCCAGCGTCGTGGTACCTAGCGGCCAGTACCAGGTTGCTAGCGTCACCTCCACCGTTACCACCCCTCGCGCCACTCAGGCGCACGGCAAGCGGGCAGCGCCCCCCACATAAACAACACGTCACACCTTGGTGGGAGACCTCGACGTGCACGATGCGCTACTACTGGCAAGCAAGATGCTCCACCGCCAACTGACGCACGGCGGCTTCTACGCATGGGCGGATCACATCGCGGAGCTAGTCGTCGTCGCCTAGAGCACCATCCTTTCTCACTCTTCTTCAAGACCATAGGCACCTGGCGCCGAGGGCTCGCATGCCGAGCCCGCCCCTGAGCCTGCAAGTGGAGGGGCCCCTCTTGCGCTAGATGGGGCCGAACGGGGCGCACCACACGTTGTGCTCCTTCTCCTCCGAATCCCGGTGACCGGTTTCAGGGCGCAGCCCGGCGACAACCACCAGGCGCACGAAGGAAATGGTGGGGCGCCCAGTGAGCACACCGACACGCATCCCCGCAAACCGGTGGGCTCTCAACAGCCCGAGTTGGCTAGGCGGGAGCGTGCCATCCAGGACAGTCAACGGGCGGCGCAGGCATCCGGACGAGCAAGCAATGATTGCGGAGGCGCATTAGGGTACCAAGGGGGGAATCTACACCAGGATACGCGAGGCCCACCCAATGGCGGTGCCAAAGGTCAGCAACTCTGCTCTGAGGCCCGACGCAGGAGGGCCTGTGAGCGGCGCGCATGAGGCCTCCCTCCACCGCCGGGAGGGACCATCCCCGGCACACCGGTGGACGACTTAGGAGGTGGACAAAGCACCTACATGGAGCCCTACGTACCATGCTACGTCATACCACCTGGGCCACCTGGCGGGGGGAGTTTCAAGCGCCCACCGCAGGTGCCAGCACCGCCCAAGAGTAAGAAGTACCCTGGGCGT
This sequence comes from Hordeum marinum, assembly GCA_022496015.1. Taxonomy (NCBI): domain Eukaryota; kingdom Viridiplantae; phylum Streptophyta; class Magnoliopsida; order Poales; family Poaceae; genus Hordeum; species Hordeum marinum. The sequence goes on from CM039675.1 coordinate 335,674,908, forward strand.
CCTCCTCGAGCCAGGCCAGGGGGCTCCCTTCAGCAGAGCACCGTGCTCGGGCTGCGCGAGCAGGAGGGCGCCCCCAAGCCGCGGGGCACGGCATCAGCTTGTGCCCCTGCGGGAAAGTGAAGGCATGCCAAGCCCTCAGGCTCTAGGAGTGATGACCTAGGGGAGCGGAAAGACAAATGAAATGCGGGACACTCGCGGCAACCACGACGCCTGCACGACCTCAAGAGGATGGGCTTCCCTAGCCTTCAGGACCTCGACCGGACAACACGTGAGCACCTCATGAGGCATACTTCACCGACAGAACACCCTTATGGCGCCCCGATGCATCGCGCTCATGTTTGGGCCTCGGGAGCGCAATCCTGAGGTTGCGCGGGGAGCGGTGCACTCGGGTTAGGGTCATGAGGGCCCGCAACCTGGCAGAAATGCACGGGATGATCTTCGATAGGGCTACGAGCCACAAAGACGTGCGCCTTAGGGCTTGCCCATGCCCGTGACACTCACATAATAATGAGCGGGTTGCATATGCTCGGAGCCCCCAGAGGACGTGGAGGGGTTCCTCCCACGCAATGTGGCAGCCACAGCCCGGAGCTGGCGGAGGAGACAACACTGCCCATGCAACGTGGATGCCCTACGCTCAACGCTTGGGGAATATGAAGGACAACTTAGGAGATGGAAACAACATTTGCTAGGTTCTTTTTGATGCTCAAGTTGCAATTTTTTTGAATGAAGCCCGAGAATTGTGAAACTTTATATTTAAACAGGAGGGGTTGTCTCTTCATTTCTTCGTTTGAAGTCTCTCTTTATGAATGTAGTTTTGCAAGTAGCCAAATGCTCCACACCTCCCCGAGGTGCCATAGAGCTAGATGGCGAGGACTTGCCGCCTCAGGGGAACTTGGTTTTTAGCTGCCGGCCCTGCTCGGGGGCTCGGACCGCAGCAAAACATCACAGCATGGGGTCTCGGGGGGGCCGAGGGCCTACTAAGGCGGCACATGGAAGGACGGAATGGGGGATCGCTCGAGCGTCAAAGGGGGCTCCTGAGCAGCATGCCTCAAGAGCCTTACCGGTCATAAGGCCACTCGTCCCCTCTGATGTCGTCCTTGGTTTTCGGTTGGCATCAGGGGTGTCGGGGCCTCGCCCCATTAAGTGCGTCCTTGGTGTAAGGTCGTACCTAACGGTGGCAGGGAAATGCACGGGACTGGGACCTGACGACATAGAGCGGTTTAAGCGTTGAATAAGGGCGCTCCTGGGCAACGTGCCTCGGGAGCCTTACCGGTCATAATGCCACCCGACTTCCTTGTGATGTCCATGGTTTCTGGCCGGCATCAGGAGTACCGGGGCCTCGCCTCATGAAGTACGTCCTCTCCGGTCATACCTAACAGTGGTGGGGAAATGTGCAGGACTGGGACCTACAGACACGGAGTGCCGAAAGGGCCCCCAGACCGTTTAGGAGGTAAGAGGAAGATATCACGAACGAAGTCACAGCTTGACGGAATAGCCCGTCTCGCATCGCGACGCAGGATCGCCAACGTCATACAAAGCTAAAATACTATCGAACCCATCAGGAGCCTCCTGGCCAAATAACGACCCGGGGATGAAATGAGGACTGCACACGCTAACCTAAAAATGCAGGAAGTACTACTAATACGTGAAGCTGCCAAGGCCCCCAACGGATGAAGCGACAAAGGAGGCGACACGAGAGGAGAGGCTTGGTCGTGATGAGCCGCGAGGCCCAGGGCTCGACAGGAGCAACGGATGCGAGTCGCCCTGGAGTGGGAGAACCTCGCGGGGGCCTATCGGGGCTAACGTAGGGCCACGACCATGGCGGCGCCAACAACCACCATGACTAGCAAATCGAGGAAGAAAAGCAAGACGGCAAAGGTAACATGCAAAAGGCTAACATCCCATGGGACAGGGTTCTTGTTCAAGCATTACATGTATCGGTAAATAGGAATGGAGGGTGCCTAAGGGGAGGAGTCGCTGTTGCCGCCCTCGTGGCCGGCCGGCTCGGCATCAGAGTCGTCCTCCTCGCTTGTGGCGGGCACCTAGATGAACTGGTCCACCATGGCCTCCACGAGTGGGCGCGTCTCATCCCGGAGGGGGTGCTAGAGCTCGTCAGGCATCTGCTCTCCAAGGCGCCGGAGGTCGAGCTGCGGGGCAAGACAGCATAGGTTGGAGTAGACGACCGTCAAGGCAAGGTCTAGAAGGTCGTGCACGTCGGACGCACTATCCGCGTCGACGCGAGAGATGCCGGTCTCCAGCACCTCCACCACCTTCCAGAAAAACTCAAGGTAACCCCCGTCGTCACGCACGTGCGACGGCATGGGGGCGTCCCCGACGAACCGGCTCACCGCATCGGCCGCGCGGCAGGCGATGCCCTGGAACTGCTTGGCGCAGAGGGACTCTAGCAGTCTGGCATGCACCGCCTTGTCCTTGGCGGCCTGGATGGCGTCGGCCGCCTCTTGGACCTAGGTTTGGAGGGACGCCAGTTCCGCCCGGACCTCAGCCTCGCCCTGGAGGGCGGCATCGAAGGCGGCCTCAGCGGTGGTCAGTCGGGCCTATAACGTCTCTACCTCCTCTTGAAGCTCATCAAGTTTGTGCTTCTTGGCTGCGGGAGTCCTAGAACGAGGGGAAGGAGATCAAGATCCATATGATGGATAGAAGAGCGAGAGAAGTGGGAGGCGGCGGAATACTTACTTGTCGGCCATGGTCCGCCGCTGCCAAACTCACGCCGACCCCGAGGGCGCCCCGCCACCGCCTCCGGAGGAGTGCGAAGGAGCAGGGGGAACAGGCCACTTCCCTTCGCCTACACCGCTCCCTCCAGGCGCCATGAAGAATAAAGAGATGAGAAGGAAAGAGGGTTTTGTGCCGGCGGAGCAAAGGAAACAAGGGGAAGCCTCAAGACTGTAATACCCTTCCGTGGCCAGGGACAGGGCGGATTTACAGGCGTAACCGTGGCGACGAGGCGTCATGGGACGACAGGCGTCATGCGCCCCTCGGGTGGCGTGAGGCAGTTCGGTCAATGTGGTTCCATCCACGTCGCCTCCCCTGCCCTCCGGAGAGTTGCGTCCACAAGCACCTGCAGAAGCGACATCACTTGATGAGAAGCAATGATGTCCTGTGCTACAGCCAGGCGTCATGTCAATCCAACTTGGTGCAGTTCCGGACAGCCTCGAAGAGCGGAGGTGTCGCTACTGAGGCGATCAACGCATGCCAAGCCTGGCCCACAGGCATTTTGGGGGCCCGCGGCACTTCGGAACGTCCTCCAGGCTTCACCCGTAAGCCATCTCGGGCGCGCCTTGGGCCTGGGGGGCTATTGTTGGCGTTCTAGGAATAGGGGTACCCAAACCTGCCTGCCTACGACCTAGGACTTGGCCCACTTCATCGACAAAATGGAACCAAGCGAGGCCCCACTCAAGACAAGGCCCTCGCGAGGGCCCTGGCCTCGTGAGGAAGAACAGCAACAAGACCCGTGAAGGATGGGCCTCCTCATAACCCCACTGGAGCGGCGGAGATCTCTATGCAAGGCTCGGCCTCAGGACTCAAAGATGACGCAAGCAGGGACAGATGAGCACCAGTGCGCTAGGTGACGCAGTTTCCCCTTTGGTGCAAAGGGAGCAAGGACGTACGCGGGTTCCCAAAGCACACCCCAAAGGTTTCCATTCCAGTGCAAGAAGACAACAACCACCCGCCCCGCAGGGCAGATGTCATCCCTGAGTCCGTCCCTGCGTCGTCGACAGCTACTTTGCAGGCGAAGACCGCCTTTGGGCAGGGCGAGCACGAACCCCTGTCCCCCTTCAAAATTGGCCATTGTGGGATCCCTTCCCACCATTGCGATAAGGAAGAGGACCCGTGCCACCACTATATATAGGGTAGGCTACTTCGTAGAGGAGGACGGCCAATCGGATCCGAACCCAATCGACCAACTCCACCACTCACCAAACTACAGGGAGCCTCAAACACCACTGAGAGCCCTCGAGAGGCCCCGAAACATTATACTTGTTCATCCACCTGACCTCCTCGAGAGGCAATCCACCAAAGCAAGAGTAGGGTATTACGCTTTGCAGCGGCCTGAACCTGGGTAAACTGTCGTGTTCACCTTATCCCTCGTCATCGTGCGAGTTCTTTGTTGTGTTCATCGAGTAGCGAGCTAGGTCGGGCGAGGCTGCAGGGGATCTTCGCACACGTCCCTGTGTTCGAATCTTAAGGGTTTTGCAGAGCCCGAAATCTGACATTTGGCACGCCAGGTAGGGGGCATGTCGAGGTCTTCTCCAAGCTTCATCCTTCCCAAGCTTTGCTGCTCCGATGGCCGGCACTCAACAAGCTCCTCCGGGCCGCAGCAGGCCCACCTCTGTCAACCTTGCCATGACGGCGGAGGCCCATGCCCTGGCGTCGTGGTACCTAGCGGCTAGTACTAGGTCGCTAGCATTACTTCTACCGTTACCGCCCCCCGTGCCACTCCAGCGCACGGCAGGTGGGCTGCGCCCCCGGCATCAACAACACGTCACACCTATGTGGGAGACCTCGACGTGCACGATGCACTACGACTGGCAAGCGAGATGCTCCGCCACCGACCGACGCATGGCGGCTTTCACGCATGGGCGGATCACATTGTGAAGCTAGTCATCGTCGCCTAGAGCGCCATCCTTTCTCACTCTTCTTCAAGACCGTAGGCGCCAGGCATTGGGGGCTCGCATGCCAAGCCCACCCTTGGGCCTACCGGTGGAGGGGGGCCCTCCCGCGGCGGACGAGGCCGAACGGGGCACACCACAAGTTGTGCTCCTTCTCCTCCGAATCCTGTTGACTGGTTTGGGGGTGTAGCCCGGCGACAACCACCAGGCGCATAGAGGAAATGGCGGGGCGCCTAGTGAGAAAACCACACGCATCCCCGCAAACCGGCGGGCCCTCAACAGCCCCGGTTGGCAAGGCGGGAGCGCACCATCCGGCGCAGTCAGCGGGCGGCGCAGGTGTCCGAACAAGCAAGCAACGACGGCGGAGATGCATCAGGGTACCAAGGGGGGAATCTACACTAGGGTACGCGAGGCCCACCCAATGGCGGTGGCAAAGGTAAGCAACTCCGCTCTGAGGCCTGGCGCAGGAGGGCCTGTGAGCGACACGCACGTGGCCTCCCTCCGCCGCCGGGAGGGACCATCCCCGGCACACCCTTCGTGTGAGTTCTTTGTTGTGTTCATCGAGTAGCAAGCGGTCGGGCGAGGCTGCAAGGGATCTTCGCACACGCCCCTGTGTTCGAATCTTAATGGTTTTGCGGTGCCTGAAATCCGATAGTATAAATCTAGTAGGAGCAACAAGCAAGTCACCAATGGTTGCACCTATACAAACAATCAAACTCTTACACCCAACGCTATAAAGGGGCTGTCAATCCCTTCACGGTTATTTGAAAGGATTAGATCTGAAAGAGATAGATGTAAACGAGTGCGGAAAGTAAAAGATAAATAAATTTCAGCAAGGTATTGATCTGAAAATGTATGATGGAAAATAGACCCGGAGGCCATAGGTTTCACTAGAGGCTTCTCTCTTGAAGGCAAATATCATGGTGGGTAAACAAATTACTGTCAAGCAATTGATAGAAAAGAAAATAATCATGTAGTTATCCAAGGCAATGATCATGCATATAGGTATCACGTGTGTGACACGTAGACACAAACGATTCTGCATCTACTACTATTACTCCACACATCGACCGATTTCTGCCTTCATGTAGAGTATTAAGTTCATGAAGAATAGAGTAACACATAAATAAAGATGACATGATGTAGAGGAATAAACTCAAGCAATATGATGAAAACCCCATCTTGTTACCCTTGATGGCAACAATACAATACGTGCCTCACTACCCCTACTATATCATTGGGTGAGGACACCGCAAGATTGAACCCAAAACCAAGCACTTCTCCCATTGCAACAACTACCAATCTAGTTGGCCAAACCAAACTAATAAATCGAAGAGACTTGCAAGGATATGAAATCATGAAAATAAGAATTCAGAGGAGATTCAAATAAGATTCATGGATAATCAGAACATAAACTCACAATTCACCGGATCTTGACAAACACACCACAAAAGAGGATTACATCGGATAGATCTCCATGAAGATCGTGAAGAACAAGGTATTGAAGATCAAAGAGAGAGAGAGAGAAGAATCCATCTAGCTATTAGCTATGGACTCGTAGGTCTGTGGTGGACTACTCATGCATCATCAGAGGGGCAATGGACTTGATGTAGATGCCCTCTGTGATCGAAACCCCCTCCGGCAGATTACCAGAAAAGGCTCCAAGATTGGATCTCTCGAGAATGAAGGATTTCGGCGACGGAGAAGTATTTGTGTGGCTCTTTTTGATGTTGGGGGAATATTTGGGTATTTATATGCCAAGAATTAGGGTTACGAGACCTGCCAGAGGCGACAAGCCTTCTAGGCGTGGCCAGGGGGCCGTGCCTAGCAGGCTTGTAGCACCTTGGCTCCTCCTGTGACGTGCACTCGAAGCTTCGATGACAAGTTTCCTTCCAGAAAAATTCCTTCCACAGGTTTTATTCTGTTTGGACTCCGTTTAATATCCCATATCTGCAAACTCAAAAACAAGGAAAAACAGAAACTCGCACTTGGCTCTAGATTAATAGGCTAGTCCCAAAAATAATATAAAATGGCATATTAATGCATATAAATCCAAAACAGATAATATAATAGCATGTCATCATCAAAAATTATAGATATGTTGGAGACGTATCAGCATCCCGAGGCTTAATTCCTGCTCGTCCTCGAGTAGGTAAATGATGAAAACAGAATTTTTGATGTGGAGTGCTACCTAACATATTTATCCAAGTAATATTCTTTATTGTGGCATGAATATTCAGATCCTTAAGACTCAAAACAAAAGCTTAATATTGATACAGAAACAATACCAATTCAAGCATACTAGCAAAGCAATTGTATCTCTTCAAATATAATAGCAAAAGAAATTTATCCCTACAATATCATATGGTCTGGCTATGCTCCATCTTCCCCACACAAAGTATTTATATCATGCACAACCACGATGAAAAGTCAAGCATTTTTTTCATGCCTTTATTTTCTCAAACCTTTTCAACTCTCATGCAATACATGAGCACGAGCCATGGATATAGCACTATAGGTGGAATAGAATATGGTGGAGGTTGTCAAGGAAAGGGAGAAGATAGTCTCACATCAACTAGGCGTATCAACGGGCTATGGAGATGCCCATCAATATATATCAATGTGAGTGAGTAGGGATTGCCATGCAACGGATGCACTAGAGCTATAAGTGTATGAAAGCTCAAAAGGAAACTAAGTGGACGTGCATCATGAAGAAAAAATCCACTAGCTATATGAAAATGACAAAATAGGAGACTCTCTATCATGAATATCATGGTGCTACTTTGAAGCACAAGTGTGGAAAAAGGTAGTTGCAATGTCCCTTCTCTCTTTTCTCTCATTTTTTTATGTGGGCATCTCAGGCCTCTTTTATTCATTTTTTTATTTGGGCTTCGTTGGCCTCTTTTATTTTTCATAAATTCCGGAATCTCATCCCCACTTGTGAGGGAATCATAGCTTCCATAATCCTTTACTCACATGGTACATTCTCTAATAATTATAATCATCACACTTTTATAAAATTACAACTCGATATCTATGACAAAATGTGACTCTATATACAATATGGAAGTGATGATGCATGTCATAAAAGGAAATGGTGGAAGTTGCATGGCAATATATCTCGGAATGGCTATGGAAATGCCATAATAGGTAGGTATGGTGGCTGTTTTGAGGAAGGTGTTTGTTGTACCGGCAAAAGTTGCGCGGTACTAGAAAGGCTAGCAAAAGTGGAAGGGTGAGAGTGCGTATAATCCATGGACTCGACATTAGTCATAAAGAACTCACATACTTATTGCACAAGTCTATTAGTCATTGAAGCAAAGCATTAAACGCATGCTCCTAGGGGGAGTTTGGCAGTATTTAACCATCGCGCGCCCTCGACCCTCACACAAAGGCCGACAATCTATAAACAAGTCATGCTCTGACTTCCTTACATGACGGTTCACCATATGTGCATGCTATGGGAATCACAAACCTTTACACAAGTATTTTTACCAAATCACAACTTGCTTCCTAACATGTCTCTTAACATTACCATCTTTATATCTCAAAACTTTATGCAAGGAATCAAACTTCTCATAAATACTCAATGCACTTAATATGGAAGTTTTTATTATATCCCTTTTGGATGCCTATCATATTAGGGCTAAATTCATAACCTAGACCAATTACCATGCTGTTTTAGAAACTCCCAAAATAATATAAGTGAGGTACAAGAGTTCAAGTATTTCTATAGAAAGGTAAACACCACTGTGCTCTAAAAGATATAAGTGAAGCACATAGAGCAAAATTGCCTAGCTCAAAAGATATAAGTGAAGCACATAGAGTATTCTAATAAATTCACGATTCAGCGTGTCTCTCTAAAAATATGTGTGCATCAAGGATGATTATGGCAAACTAACAAGCAAAGACTCATATAACAAGACGCTCAAAGCAAAACACATATCAAGTGGTGAATAAAAATATAGCCTCAAGTAAATTTACCGATGGATTGAAGACGAAAGAGGGGATGCCTTCCAGGGCATCCCCAAGCTTAGGCTCATTGGCATCCCTGAATATGACTTGGTGTGACTTGGGTATCCCCAGTCTTAGGCTCTTGCCACTCCTTATTCCATAGTCCATCAAATCTTTACCCAAATTTTGAAAACTTCAAAACACAAAACTCAATAGAAAACTCGTGAGATCCGTTAGTATAAGAAAATAAATCACCACTTTAGGTATTGTTGTGAACTCATCATTTATTTATATTTGTGTTATACCTACTTTAATATAACTTCTCCATGGCTCATACCACATCATACAACCCATAGATTCATGAAAATAGGCAAACAACTCAAAGAAAATAGAATCTGTCAAAAATAGAACAGTCTGTAGCAATCTGGAAACTTCGTATACTTCTGTAACCCACAAAATTCTTAAAATTAGGAAAACCTGGGAAATTTATATATTAATCTTTTTTAAGAATTTCAGATCAATTCTATGCTGTGAAAATATTAGAAAATTCCTGGACTGAGCGCAAAAGTTTCTGTTTTTCAGCAAGATCAAATCAACAACTACCATAGATCACCCCAAAAGTTTTACTTGGCTCAAACACTAATAAAACCACCAAAACACAATTACTGCAGAAGTAATAATGTGGTAAACACTCAAAAACCTAAGCAAAAACAGGACACGAAAATAAAATTGGGTTGCCTCCCAACAAGCGCTATTGTTTAACGCCCCTAGCTAGGCAAAACGCAATAGATCTAGGTATTGTCATATTTGGTGTGCAATACAAAAGTAGCTCTCATAATAGATTCATAAGGCAATCTAATTTTATTTCTAGGAAACTGTTCCATGCCTTTCCTTCATGGAAATTGAAATCTAATGTTTTCTTCTTTCATGTCAATAATTGCACCAATAGTTATAAGGAAAGGTCTACCAGGAATAATAGAGCATGTAGGATTCCAATCTATATCAAGAACAATGAAATCTACGAGCACATAACTCCTATTTGCAACAATAATAACATAATTAATCCTTCCCATAGGTTTCTTAATAGTGGAATCCGCAAGATCAAAATTTAGAGAGTAATCATCAAGATCATGGTAACCTAGCACGTCACATAAAGTTTTTGGAATCGTGGAAACACTAGCACCCAAGTCACACAAAGCATGCCACTCATAATCTTTTATTTTAATCTTAATAGTAGGTTCCCACTCGTCATGAAGCTTTCTAGGGATAGAACTTCTAACTCAAGTTTTTCTTCAAAAGATTTCATCATAGCATCAACTATATGTTTAGTAAAACCCTTATTTTGACTATAAGCATGAGGATAATTCAACATGGATTGAAGCAAGGAAATACAATCAATCAAAGAGCAGATATCATAATTAAATTCCTTGAAATCCAAAAGAGTGGGTTCATTGCTATTTAAATTTTTCACTTCTTCAATCCCACTTTTATCAACCTTAGCATTAAGATCGGTAGACTCCGAATCACTGGGATGCCTTTTAACTAAAGTTGGCTTATCTCCAGTCCCATCATTATCAAAAATTATATTGGAAAAAAAAGATTCAATACGAGTCACATCGATTACTTTAAGATCTTCATCATTATTATCGCGAGAGAACACTTTTCCAAGCCATTCACGCTTAGCACGAATCCTAGTGATTCTTTCCTTACTTTCATCAATAGAAATTATCATAGATTTTAAAGACTCATTAATATCATGATTGGGTAGAGTAGATCTAACTTTCAAAGAATCAATCTCAAGAGAAATTCTATCAACGTTCCTAGCCAAATCATCAATATTAAGAACTTTTTCTTCAATAGATGCATTAAAAAAATTGTGAACCAATAAAATATTTAACAATATTCTCAAGATCATAGGACATCTTATTACAATTTCCGTAAGAATTGTTATAGCAATTACCATAATTATTAGAGGAATTACTAGGAAACGGCCTAGGGTTGAAATTTCCCCTATACACATTGTTACCAAAATTGTTCCTACCAACAAAATTCACATCCATAGATTCATTATCATTTACAATCAAAGAAGAGAAAGACATATCATTAGGATCAATATGAGCACTTTTACTAGGAAACAATTTCATCAAATCATCCATCTTTTCACTCAAAGTATTTATTTCTTCAATAGCTTGCACCTTTTTACTAGTAGGAGATCTTTTGGTGTGCCACTGAGAGTACTTTTTCATTATATTATCTAGGATTTTAGTAGCTTCTCCTCAGGTGATTTCCATAAAAGTACCACCCGTGGCAGAATCTAAAAGATTTCTAGATGCAAAATTCAATCCCCCATAGAAAATTTGTATAATCATCCATAAACTCAAACCATGTATGGGACAATTCCTAATCATTAATTTCATCCTCTCCCAAGATTGTGCAACATGCTCATGATCAAGTTTCTTAAAATTCATTATATCATTCCTAAGGGAGATGATCTTAGCGGGCAGAAAGTACTTGGAAATAAAAGCATCTTTACACTTATTCCATGAATCAATACTATTTTTAGGCAAAGATGAAAACCAAGTTTTAGCGCGATCTCATAGCGGGAACGGAAATAGCTTCAATTTAACAATATCATTATCCACATCTTTCTTCTATTGCATATCGCACAACTCAATGAAAGTATTTAGATGGGATGCGTCATCTTCACTAGGAAGGCCAGAAAATTATTCTTTCCTAACAAGATTTAGCAAGGCAGCATTGATTTCCTAAGATTTCGCACTAGTGGCGGGAGCAATAGGAGTACTAATAAAATCATTATTATTAGTATTGGAAAAGTCACACAACTTGGTATTCTCAGACATCATGACAAAGCAAGCAGTCAATCACACAAGCAAAAGAAAGGCAAACGAAAGAAGGGTGAATAAAGAGGCAAATCTTTTTGGTATTTTTTGAAAATCATTTTAGGAGTGGGGGAGAGGAAAATAAGAGGCAAATGGCAAATAAAGTAAATGCAAGAGATGATTTCTTGTTAGGTACTTGGTAGGCTTGATGTGTATCCTTTCCGGAAACGGCGCCAGAAATCCTTCTTGCTACCTCTTGAGCTTGCATTGGTTTTCCCTTGAAGAGAAAAGGGTGACGCAGCGAAGAAGATAAGTTTTCCCTTAGTTGTTGAGAACCAAGGTATCAATCTAGTAGGAGGAACAAGAAAGTCACCAATGGTTGCAACTGCACAAACAATCAAACACTTGCACCGAACGCTATAAAGGGGTTGTCAATCCCTTCAAGGTTATTTGCAAGCATTAGATATGAAAGAAATAGATGTAACCAAGTGAAAAAAGTAAAAGATAAATAAATTGCAGAAAGGTATAGATCTGAAAATATATAATGGAAAAATAGACCCGGGGGCCATAGGTTTCAATAGAGGTTTCTCTCTTCAAGGCAAATATCATGGTGGGTAAACAAATTACTCTCAAGCAATTGATAGAAAAGCGAATAATCATGTAGTTATCCAAGGAAATGATCATGCATATAGGCATCACGTCCATGACAAGTAGACCCAAATGATTCTGCATCTACTACTATTACTCCACACATCGACCAACTCTTGCCTGCATCTAGAGTATTAAGTTCATGAAGAATAGAGTAACGCATTAAGAAAGATTACATGATGTAGAGGGATAAACTCAAGCAATATGACAAAAAAACATCTTGTTACCCTTGATGGAAACAATAAAATACGTGCCTCTCTACCCCTACTATTGTTGGAAATATGCCCTAGAGGCAATAATAAATTAGTAATTATCATATTTCCTTGTTCATGATAATCGTTTATTATCCATGCTATAATTGTATTGATCGAAGACTTAGATGCATGTGTGGATACATAATGTCCCTAGTATGCCTCTAATAGACTAGCCCGTTGATCAGAAGATGGTTAAGGTTTCCTAGCCATGGACATGAGATGTCATTTGATAACGGGGTCACATCATTAGGAGAATGATGTGATGGACAAGACCCAAACTGCAAACGTAGCATATGATCGTGTCAGTTTATTGCTACTGTTTTCCGCATGTCAAGTATGTGTTCCTATGACCATGAGATCATGCAACTCACAGATATCGGAGGAGTGCCTTGTGTGTATCAAACGTCGCAACGTAACTGGGTGACTATAAAGGTGCTCTACAGGTATCTCCGATGGTGTCTGTTGAGTTAGCATGGATCGAGACTGGGATTTGTTACTCCGTGTGATGGAGAGGTATCTCGGGGCCCACTCGGTAATGCAACATCGAAATAAGCCTTGCAAGCAATGTGACTAATTGTTAGTTGCGGGATCTTGTATTACGGAACGAGTAAAGAGACTTGTAGTTAACGAGGTTGAACTAGGTATGGAGATACCGACGATCGAATCTCGGGCAAGTAACATACTGAAGAACAAAGGGAACGTTATACGGGCTTAACTGAATCCTTGACATAGAGGTTCGACCGATAAAGATCTTCGTAGAATATGTAGGAACCAATGTGGACGTCCAGGTCCCGCCATTGGTTATTGACCGTAGAGGTGTCTCGGTCATGTCTACATAGTTCTCGAGCATCCCGGATGAGATCCCGGACGTCACGAGGAGCTCCGGAATGGTCCGGAGGTAAAGATTCATATATAGGAAGTCCCAGTTTGGTTTCCGGAAAAGTTTCGGGCTCATCGGTAGTGTACTGGGAGTGTCGGGAGTGTACCGGGAGTGCCGGTAGTGTACCGGGAGGCCTCTGGGAGGGGTATTTCGACCCCAACAGGTCCATGTGCTGTGGGAGAATAATAACCAGCCCTTAGTGGGCTGGGAAAACAGCCACAAAGGCCCATGGCGCAGGAGATAAAGTCCTAAAGCAAAAAGTGGAAAATCGGCCAATAGGAGGCAATCCTACTCCAACTAGGATTGGAGGTGAAGTAGGATTGCTTCCCACCTCCTATTTCGGCCGACCCAAAGGCCTTGGCTGCCTATCCTCTCCTCTCGTCCTATATATACTAGTGTATTGGGTGGTTTTTGGATAGAATTTCCGGCCACGTGCTACCCGTTCCACCGGTGCATACTTTCTCCTCTAGATCGGTTTTCTGCAGCGCTTAGGCGAAGCCCTGCCGGAATTGCTCCACCACCATCACCGGAGCGCCGTCATGCTGCCCGTGAACTCTCTCTCCTCTCCATCTCCTCTCGCTGGATCGAGACGGAGGAGATCGTCATCAAGCTGCACGTGTGCTGAACACGGAGGTGCCGTCCGTTCGGCGCTAGATCGGAAGGACCGTGATCGAGATCGCGAGACGGTTCGTGATGTGATCACAGAACGGATCGTGATGAGTTCGGGGGATAGATCGTGATCAAGATCGTGAGACGGATCGTGATGAGTTCGTGGGACGGATCATGATGTGTTCGCGGGACGGTTCGTGATTGGATCGCGGGACGCTCGGCGATTTGGATCGCGAAGAAGTTCGACTACACCAACCGCGTTTCTTAACGCTTCCCGCTTAGCGATCTACAAGGGTACGTAGATCCACTCTCCCTCTCATAGATGCTCATCACCATGGATAGGTTTCCGTGTGCGTAGGAAAAATTTTGTTTCCCATGCGACGTTCCCCAACAGTGGTATTAGAGCTAGGTTGATGGTTCGATGAGATCTCGAGTAGAACACAAAAGGTTTGTGGGCGTTGATGCTTAGATTGCTTCCTCCCTTGGTCAGATTTTGGTTCAGCGGGATTGTGGGATGAAGAGGCCTGGACCAACATTACTCGTACGCTTACGAGAGACCGGTTCCCTCGACGCAACCTGTTGCTTAGATGGCTTGCGGATGACAGTTTCTCTCACTTTAGTTGGATCGGATCCGACAAAGGCGGTCCTTGAGAAGGTTGAAAAGCAATCTATGTATCACCGTTGTGGTTTATGCGTAGATGAGAATCGTTCTTGCTAGATACCCGTAGCAGCCACGTAAAACAAGCAACAACAATTAGAGGACGTCTAACTTGTTTTTGCAGGGTATGTTGTGATGTGATATGGCCAATTACATGATGAGATATATGTGATGTATGAGATGATCATGGGATGTATAGAATTCCATGACTTGCATGTCGTTGAGTACGGCAACCGGCAGGAGCCATAGGGTTGTCTTTAATTATTGTATGACCTGCGTGTCAATCATTAAGCGCTATGTAATGCTTTACTTTATCGCTAAGCGGTAGCAATAGAAGTAGAAGCAGGGCTGGCGCCACAACCCCAATGGCAACACATTGATGGAGATCAAGATGACGGAGATCATGGTGTTGTGCCGGTGACGATGGAGATCATGCCGGTGTTTCGAAGATGGAGATCTTAAACACAAGTTCATGGCCATATCATGTCACTTATGAATTGCATGAGATGTTAATCCTTTTATGCACCTTGTTTTGCTTAGTACGGCGGTAGCATTATAAGGTGATCCCTCACTTGAATTTCAAGATGAACTGTGTTCTCCCCGAGTGTGCACCATTGCGAAAGTTCGTCATGTTGAGACACCACGCGATGATCGGGTGTGATAGACTCTACGTTCACATACAACGGGTGCAAGCAAGATTTGCACGCGCAGAACACTCGGGTTAAACTTGACGAGCCTAGCATGTACAGACATGGCCTCGGAACACGAGAGACCGAAAGGTCGAACATGAGTAATATAGTAGATATGATCAACATAATGATGTTCACCATTGCAGCCACCTCAACTCACGTGATGATCGGACTTGAGTTGGTGAATTTGAATCATGTATCACTCGAATGATCGGAGGGATGTTAATTTGAGTGGGAGTTCTTAAGTAATATGATTAATTGAACTCATTATCATGAACATAGTCAAAGTGTCTTTGCAAATTATGTTGTAGATTACTAGCTCGCGCTGTAGCTCCCTTAAATTTTTATATGTTCCTAGAGAAATAGAGTTGAAAGATGTTGGTAGCAATATTGCGGACTGGGTCCGTGATCTGAGGATTGTCCTCATTGCTGCACAGAAGGCTTATGTCCTTAATGCACCGCTCGGTGCGCCACCCCCTCTAGCGTCGTCTATAGATGTTGTGAACATCTAACAGGCACGTTTCGATGACTACTTGATAGTTTAGTGCGTCATGCATTACGGCTTAGAATTGAGGCTCTGAAACATTTTGAACGTCACGGAACATATGAGATGTTCTAGGAGCAGAGATTGTGATCTCAGGCTCGTGCCTGTGTTGCGAGATATGAGATCTCCAACAAGATTCTTTGCCTGTAAGATGAAGGAGAATAGCTCAATCGTTGAGCATGTACTCAGATTGTCTGGATACTACAATCGCTTGAATCAAGTGGGAGTTGATCTTCCAGATAAGATAGTGATTGATATAGTTCTCCAAGTCACTGTCACTAAAGCTACTAGAACTTAGTGATGAACTATAATACACCAGGGATAGAAGTATTGATCCCTGAGCTGTTCGCGATGTTTGACACCGCGAAGGTAGAAATCAAGAAGGAGCGTCAAGTGTTGATGGTTAATCAAACCACTAGTTTCGAAAAGGGCAAGAGCAAGGAGGCAAACTTCATGGATAGCAAGTCAGTTTGTGCTCGAGTGAAGCAACCCAAAGTTGAACTCAAACCCGAGACTAAGTGCTTCTATTATGAGGTGAGAGGTCGCTGAAGCGGAACAACCCTAGATACTTGGTAGATAAGAAGGCTGGCAACATCGACAGAAGTATATTTGATATACGAGTTATTGATGTGTACCTTGCTAGTACTCCTACTAGCACCTGGGTATTGGATACCGGTTCGGTTGCTAAATGTTAGTAACTCGAAATAAAAGCTACGGAATAAACGGAGAACTAGCTAAGGGTGAGGTGACGATGTGTGTTGGAAATGTTTCCAAGGTTGATGTGATCAACATCGCATGCTCTCTCTACCTTCAGGATTAGCGACGAACCTAAATAAATGTTATTTGGTGTTTTGCGTTGAGCATGAACATGATTAGATCATGTTTTTTGCAATACGGTTATTCATTTAAGTCAGAGAATAATAGTTATTCTGTTTACATGAATAATACCTTCAATGGTCATGCACCCAGTGAGAATGGTTTGTTGAAATATTGATCGT
The DNA here is from genome assembly GCA_022496015.1 of Hordeum marinum. Classification (NCBI taxonomy): domain Eukaryota; kingdom Viridiplantae; phylum Streptophyta; class Magnoliopsida; order Poales; family Poaceae; genus Hordeum; species Hordeum marinum. The sequence goes on from CM039675.1 coordinate 335,691,610, forward strand.
AGTAATACACATGTTCATAACATTGATGTCAAAAGATACAAAGTTAAATAATGATAGTACCACCTACTTGTGGCACTGCCGCTAAATGTCATATTGGTATAAAGCGCATGAAGAAACTCCATGCTGATGGATCTTTAGACTCATTCGATTTCGAATCGGTTGAGACATGCGAACCATGCCTCTTGGGCAAGATGACTAAAGGACCCCGTTGGATGGAGCGGGCAAGTGATTCATTGGAAATGATACATGTTGATGTATGCAATCCAGTGAGTCTTGTAGCGTGCAGTGGATATCGTTATTTTCTTACCTTCACTGATGATTTGAGTAAATATAGTGTATATTTACTTAATGAAACACAAGTCTGAATCGTTTGAAAGGTCCAAGCAAATTCAGAGTGAAGTTTAAGATCATCGTGACAAGAAGATAAAAATAACTACGATATGATCGTGGAGGTGAATATCTGAGTTACGAGTTTGGCATACAACTTAAGACAATGTGAAATTTGTTTCACAACTAACGCCACCTGGAACACCATAGTGTGATGGTGTGTCCGAACATCATAGTCATGCTCTATTGATATAGTGCATACTATGATGTCTCTTATCGTTTTACTACTACAATTTTTGGGGTTATGCATTAGAGACAACTACATTCACTTTAAATAGGGCATCATCTAAATCCGTTGAGATGACACCGTGTGAATTATGGTTTGATAGAAACCTAAGCTGTCATTTCTTAATATTTGGGGCTGTGACACTTGTGTGGAAAATGTTTTCACCTAATGAGATCGAACCCAAGGCGGACAAATGCATCTTCATAGAATACCCTAAGATCAGTTGGGTGAACCTTCTATCTCAGATCCAAGTGCAAAGTGTTTGTTACTAAAACGGATCCTTTCTCGAGGAAAAGTTTCTCTCGAAAGAATTAAGTGGGAGGAAGATAGAACTTGATGAGGTTGTTTAAACTTTGTTCAACCAGAGAGTAGCGCAGCGCAGGATGTTGTTTCTGTGAAGCCTACGTTAGTTGAAGAGGAAGTTAATGATGATGATCATGAAGCTTCAGGATCAAGTTACCATCAAACTTCGTAGGTCGACAAGGATGTGTACTGCTCCTAAGCGGTACGACAACCCTGTCTTGGAGGTCATGTTGTTGGACAACGATGAACCTACGAGCTATGGAGAAGCGATGATGGGCCCGGATACCGACAAATGGTTGGAGGCCATGAAATCCGAGATAGGATCCATGGATGAAAACCAAGTGTAGACTTTGGTAGACTTGCTCGTTGGACGGCAGGTCGTTGAGTACAAATGGATCTTTAAAATGAAGACAGACACTGATGGTGAATGTCACTATTTGTAAAGCTCGACTTGTTGCAAAGATGTTTGTGACAAGTTCAAGGAGTTGACTACGATGAGACTTTCTCACTCGTAGTGGTGCTAAAGTCTGTTGGAATTATGTTAGCAGTTGCTGTGTTTTCAATTATGAAATCTGGCAGATGGATGTCAAAACATCGTTTCCTTAACTGTCTACTTGAGGAAAGGTTGTATGTGATACAACTGGATGGTTTTGTTAGTCCTAAGGATGCTAAAAGGTGTGCAAGCTTTAGTGATCCTTCTATGGACTGAAGCAAGCATCTCGGAGTTGGAATATACGCTTTGATGAGGTGATCAAAGTTTTAATGTTTATACAAGGTTTACGAGAAACTTTTATTTGCAATAAAGTGAGTGGGAGCACTATAGAATTTCTGATAAGTATATGTGGATGACATATTGTTGATCACAAATAATGTAGAGTTTCTGGAAAGCATAAAACGGTCATTTGGAAAGTGATTTTCAAAGGAAGACCTGGATGAAGCTACCTAATTGTTGAGCATCAAAATCTATGGAGATAGATCAAGATGCTCGATGAGACTTTCAGTGAGTGCATACCTTGACAAGATCTACCTCATTGGGTGTTAGATTCATAACAATGCGAATCACATGGTGATGTGAACTAGATTATTGACTCTAGTGCAAGTGGGAGACTGTTGGAAATATGCCCTAGAGGCAATAATAAATTAGTTATTATCATATTTCCTTGTTCATGATAATCGTTATTATCCATGCTATAATTGTATTGATCGGAGACTTAGATGCATGTGTGGATACATAGACAAAACCATGTCCCTAGTATGCCTCTAATAGACTAGCTCGTTGATCAAAAGATTGTTAAGGTTTCCTAGCCATGGACATGAGATGTCATTTGATAACGGGGTCACATCATTAGGAGAATGATGTGATGGACAAGACCCAAACTGCAAACGTAGCATATGATCGTGTCAGTTTCTTGCTACTGTTTTCCGCATGTCAAGTATGTGTTCCTATGACTATGAGATCATGCAACTCACAGATATCGGAGGATTGCCTTGTGTGTATCAAACGTCGCAACGTAACTGGGTGACTATAAAGGTGCTCTACAGGTATCTCCGATGGTGTCTGTTGAGTTGGCATGGATCGAGACTGGGATTTGTTACTCCGTGTGACGGAGAGGTATCTCGAGGCCCACTCGGTCATGCAACATCACAATAAGCCTTGCAAGCAATGTGACTAGTTGTTAGTTGCGGGATCTTTTATTAAGGAACGAGTAAAGAGACTTGCCGGTAACGAGGTTGAACTAGGTATGGAGATACCGACGATCGAATCTCGGGCAAGTAACATACCGAAGAACAAAGGGAACGTTATACGGGATTAACTGAATCCTTGACATAGAGGTTTGACCGATAAAGATCTTCGTAGAATATGTAGGAACCAATGTGGACATCCAGGTCCCGCCATTGGTTATTGATCGTAGAGGTGTCTCGGTCATGTCTACATAGTTCTCGAACCCGCAGGGTCTGCACACTTAAGGTTCGGTGACGTTTCGGTAGTGTAGAGTTATGTATGGTCGTGACCGAAGTTTTTTCGGAGTCCCAGATGAGATCCCGGACGTCACGAGGAGCTCCGGAATGGTCCGAAGTTAAATATTCATATATAGGAAGTCCCAGTTTGGTTTCCGGAAAAGTTTCGGGCTCATCGGTAGTGTACCGGGAGTGCCGGGAGTGTACCGGGAGTGCCGGTAGTGTACCGGGAGGCCTCCTGGAGGGGTATTTCGACCCCAAGAGGTCCATGGGCTGTGGGAGAATAATAACCAGCCCTTAGTGGGCTGAGAAAACAGCCACAAAGGCCCATGGCGCAGGAGAGAAAGTCCTAAAGCAAAAAGTGGAAAATCAGCCAATAGGAGGCAATCCTACTCCAACTAGGATTGGAGGTGAAGTAGGATTGCTTCCCACCTCCTATTTCGGACGACCCAAAGGCCTTGGCTGCCTCTCCTCTCCTCTCCTCCTATATATACTAGTGGATTGGGTGGTTTTTGGACAGAATTTGCGGCCACGTGCTACCCGTTCCACCGGTGCATAGTTTCTCCTCTAGATCGGTTTTCTGCAGCGCTTAGGCAAAGCCCTGCCGGAATTGATCCACCACCATCACCGGAGCGCCGTCACGCTGCCCGTGAACTCTCTCTCCTCTCCACCTCCTCTCGCTGGATCGAGACGGTGGAGATCGTCATCAAGCTGCACGTGTGCTGAACGCGGAGGTGTCTTCTGTTCGGCGCTAGATCGGAAGGACCGTGATCGAGATCGCGAGACGGTTCATGATGTGATCACGGAACGGATCGTGATGAGTTCGCGGGACAGATCGTGATCAAGATCGTGAGACGGATCGTGATGAGTTCGCGGGACGGATCATGATGTGTTCGCGGGACGGTTCGTGATTGGATCGCGGGACGCTCGGCGATTTGGATCGCGAAGAAGTTCGACTACACCAACCGCGTTTCTTAACGCTTCCCGCTTAGCGATCTACAAGGGTACGTAGATCCACTCTCCCTCTCGTAGATGCTCATCACCATGGATAGGTTTGCGTGTGCATAGGAAATTTTTTGTTTCCCATGCGACGTTCCCCAACAACTATATCATTGGGTGAGGACACTGCAAGATTGAACCCAAAACCAAGCACTTCTCCCATTGCAAGAATTACCAATCTAGTTGGCCAAACCAAACCAATAACTCAAAGATACTTGCAAGGATATGAAATCATGCAAATAAGAATTCAGAGGAGATTCAGATAAGATTCATGGATAATCTAAACATAAACTCACAATTCATCGGATCTTGACAAACACACCACAAAAGAGGGTTACATCGGATAGATCTCCATGAACATCATGAAGAACATGGTATTGAAGATCAAAGAGAGAGAAGAATCCATGTAGATCTAGATACTAGCAATGGACCCGTAGGTCTGTGGTGGACTACTCACACATCATAGGAGGGGCAATGGAGTTGATATAGATGCCCTCCGTGATCAAAACGCCCTCCGGCAGATTACCGAAAAAGGCTCCAAGATTGGATCTCTCGGGAACAGAAGCTTTCGGCGGCGAAAAAGTATTTGCGTGGCTCTTTTTTATGTTGGGGGATATTTGGGTATTTATAGGCCAAGAATTAGGGTTAGGAGACCTGCCAGGAGGCGACAAGCCTGCTAGGCGTGGCCAGGGGAGCGCGCCTAGCAGGCTTGTGGCGCCCTGGCTCCTCCCCCTATATGCACTCCAAGCTTGGATGACTTGTTTCCTTCTAGAAAAATTCCTTCCGCAGGTTTTATTTCGTTTGGACTACATTTAATATTCCATATCTGCAAAACTCAAAAACAAGGAATAAACAGAAACTAGCACATGGCTCTAGATTAAGAGGTTAGTCCCAAAAATAATATAAAATAGCATATCAATGCATATAAAACATCCAAAACAGATAATATAATAGCATGTCATCATCAAAAATTATAGATACGCTGGAGACGTACCAAGACAACCCAACACTTTTACTTTCTGTTTCTATGTGTTCACATGATTAATCTACTATAGTAATCATGTTTGGTGTATTTTATTTCAATAAAGTGCCAAGTAAAGCATTTGGGATAGTGTGGATACTTGCTTGTTTGATTCTGTGCAAAAACAGAAAGTTTTACGTACAATATATGAATTATATGATATTACAGGAGAGTGAAAAAATTCTGAAATTTTTACGCAACATTTATATGCAAAATCCTTGAGCTATACTAATTGTTCAGAATTTTTAGTGTCAGGGAAGTATGGTAATCATTCAGATCTTTACAGAGTGTTTTGTTTTTGACAAATTCTGTTTTGCATGCATAGTTTGCTTGTTTCAAGTATTCCTATAGCTTATATTGAGTAATATAAATTTTGGAGATGATTGAATATAGTAGTTATCATGTGGGAATAATTATGAATCTTGTCTTGACAGTACCTAAGTGAATGATCTAGCTTTATTACACTAACCCTTCTCATGAAGTTCCGTTAAGTTTTTTGTGATTGAAGTTTTCAAGTTTTGGGTGAGACACCGATATGAGGAGAATAACGAGTGACAAGAACCTAAGATTGGGGATGAACAAGGCACCCCCAAAGTAATTTCAAGGTAGACTCAAGTGTCTAAGCTTGGGGATGCCCTAGAAGGCATCCCCTCTTTCATCTTCAACACTATCAGTATATCTTACTTGGAGCTATATTTTTATTCCTCACATAATATGAGTTTTGCTTGGAGCATCATTTTATTTTGTTGTTATATGTTAGTGTTATTTATAATCTTGTTTTTCCATAAAAAGTTCCAAGAATTGCCTTAGGATGCTTGCATTGCATGTATGATGTGTGCTGTGTAAAAACAGAATCTTCTGTTGTAGTGTTTGAATTTTCATATTTTAATGGAACATGGAAAGTTTCTGAAATTTTTACAAATTATTTTCATATAAATTATTTATCATGTCCTAAATTATTTATCATGTCATGATATGGGTACCGATATGGGAGGACTTTGGCCTTTTATGTGACTCAAAAATTATAAAAATTTAGGACATGATAAATAATTTATATGAGAATAATTTGTAAATTTTTCAGAAACTTTCCACGTTCCATTAAAATATGAAAATTCAAACACTACAGCATAAGTTTATGTTTTTTCCCAACACATATCAAAACATGCAATGCAAGCATCCTAAGGCAATTCTTGGAACTTTTTATTGAAAAACAAGATTATAAATAACACCTAACATAGAACAACAAAATAAAATGACGCTCCAAGAAAAACTCATATTACGTGACGAATAAAAATATGGCTCCAAGTAAGATATACCGATAGTGTTGAAGACGAAAGAGGGAATGCTTTTTGGGGCATCCCCAAGCATAGACGCTTGAGTCTTCCTTGAATATTACCTTGGGGTGCCTTGGGCATCACCAAGCGTAGGTTCTTTTCACTCCTTATTCTCCTCATATCGATGTCTCACCCAAAACTTGAAAACTTCAATCGCACAAAACTTAACGGAACTTCGTGAGAAGGGTTAGTGTAATAAAGATAGATCATTCACTTAGGTACTGCCAAGACAAGATTCATAATTATTCAAACATGAAACCTACTGTATTACATCATTCCCACAATTTATATTACTCAATATAAGCTATAGGAACACTTGAAACAAGCAAACTATGCATGCAAAACAGAATCTGTCAAAAACAAAGCAGTCTGTAATGATCTAAACGATCACTATACTTCATTGAGTCTAAAAATTCTGAAAAATTATGAAATATCACATAATTTGCATAGAAATGTTATGTAAAAATTTAAGAATTTTTTGACTCTCCATTAAAATAATATAATTCAAATACTAGACGCAAAACTCTCTGTTTTTGCATAGAATCAAACAAACAAGTATCCACACTATCCCAAAGGCTTTACTTGGCACTTTATTAAAATAAAAGGCACAAACCACAAAGTAAAAGTGTTGGGTTATCTCCCAACAAGCGCTTTTCTTTGATGCCTTTTTAGCTAGGCATGATATTTCAATGATACTCTTCCTAGCCAAATTTCGATGATCATTTTATTCATACTCTAAAATGTATAAGTGAAGTTCATAGAGAATTCTACAATTAATATATATTAACCAATATCCAAGCTCATAATATATAAGTGAAGCACACAAAGCATTCTATAAAGCCATACTCAAAAGATTTAAGTGAAACGCATGAAGCATTCTACAAAGGCATACTCAAAAGATTTAAATGAAGCACAAAGAGCATTATATAAAGACATACTCAAAAGATTTAAGTGAAATGCATGAAGCTTTCTGCAAATCAATGAAGGACTAACTCACACTAGAAGGGATCATAAAGTAACAGACAAACACTAAAGACACATATTATGTGAACAAAACAAAAACCAAGGTATAATAACAATTGTTGAAGAATAAAGATGGGATGCCTTCCGGGGCATCCCCAAGCTTGGATGCTTGATTCTCCTTGAAATATTTACTTGGGGGTGCCTTGGGCATCCCCAAGCTTGAACTCTTGTCTCTCCGTATTCTTCTTATATCGATACCTCCTCGATCTTCGAACACTTCATTCACACAAAACTTAACAAAACCCTCGTGAGATCCATTAGTATAATAAAGCAATATACTACTTTAATTACTGTTGTGAACTAATTCCAAATTCATATGAGCCTTATATATACTGTAGTCCAACTTCACCATGGTTCATACCCCCGATACAAACCATAGATTCATCAAAATAAGAGAACAATGCATAGAAAACAGAATCTGTTAAAAACAGGACAGTCTGTAGTAATCTGGAAACTTCGTATACTTCTGTAACTCAAAACATTCTGAAAATTCAGGAAAAAATAAAAAATGCATAGAAGTACTTTGTTAAAATTTCAGAAAACTTTCGATGTTCTAGTAAAACATGTAAATTCACACACTATAGCCAAAGTTTATGTTTTTGCACTGCACACACCAAACTAGCAATCTAATCATCCTAAAAGCAAATATTGGCACATTATTTTTATAATACAATGGATATATACAAGGGTATGATTATTTTTCAGAATCTTCCATGAAAAAATCTACATTGTTTCCATGAGAATAAACACAATTGTTCAAGGTCGACCCTCACTTCTCCAATGCACAACCTTCCAATCACTTCTCTTTTTGAAAAACTTCTTAGGCAAAAGGGGCAAGTAACTCTTTTTGTTTGTTTCACCCACAAATACAGAGAGTAAAAAGGGAAAACAAAATCTATTTAGTGAAGAAAGCAAACAAGCATACATGAGAATATCAACCCCACTCTATTGCTCCCCGGCAACGACGCCAAAAAAGAGCTTGATAATCCCCAAGTGCAAGGAATCATCATAGCAATTTCCAAAGGTGGAACTGATAAGTATGGAGTGCTGAACCTACAGGGAGCTAAAAGTAAGATCAATATTATCAGAAGTCCTATCTGCCACCGATATGACTCTACGTACACCGAACGTTTGCTTCCATCTAGAAAAGAGAAATAAAACTACGTTGTGCGTATGAAGAGGATAGATTTTCAAGATAACAAAGAACTAAAATATAAAAATAGGTGTTGTTAACATAATATTACAATATATTACAAATAGTGAGTGTGTAATAATGATGGGTCGGTGTGCGGAATTATCCTAGGCAATGTTAACAAGATCGTAAGTCATCATTGCTATTTTATAGGAGGGAGAGGCATAAGCTAACATACTTTCTCTACTTGGATCATATGCACTTATGATTGGAACTCTAGAAAGCATCCACAACTACTCAAGATCATTAAGGCAAAACCCAACCATAGCATTAAAGCATCAAGTCCCCTTTATCCCTTACGCAACAACCCCCTTACTCGGGTTTATGCTTCTATCACTCAAGCAACCAACTATGAGCGAATCATGAACGTATTGCAACACCCTACAGAGGGAATCCTTCACGTGTGTGCGGCACGGAAGGCACCATAGTACAGCACCAAAATAAACATACAACTAAAACCAATCTAGATCATCAATCAACACAAAGAACAAGCCTGCTAGGCACGACCACCCCCCTAGCCGCGCCTAGCAGGCTTGTCGCCTCCTCGTGGCTCTTCTGGCCTAGCTCTAACGCTTCAGGGGTCTCTTTTGGTCCACAAAAAATCATCCTAAATTTTCAGCGCATTTCAAGAACTTTTATTTCTGCACAAAAAATGACACCATGGCAATTCTGCTGAAAACAACGTCAGCCCGGGTTAGTTCTAGTAAAATCATACATAATTACTGTAAACATGGCATGAATACTTCATAACTTATAGATACATTGGAGACGTATCATTACTCATGTTTATCTCCCTAAGGAGAAGTGGTTTAAATATCATCCCCCTATTAAAAAAGAAATCAAAGAACCTGTCATATCAAAACAAGAAACTATCATTTACAATGTAGATCCAGTTGTTCCTACTGCTTGTATTGAAAAAACACATTTCCCTGTTAGGATAAAGGAACATGCTAAGGTATCAACTGTGGTTCGCAAAAGTAATATTAAAGCACCTAAGCCCTCTCAAAAAATTGAAGTAGAACCCAGTGTCGCTATGGCTAAAGATCTCTTGGTAGAAAATATTGATGGGCGTGCTATTTACTTCTACGATGAAGCCGCTAGAATTGCCAAACCCGGTGAAAAAGATAAACATAAACCCGTAGGTCGCATGCCTATTGTCTCAGTTAAAATAGGAGATCATTGTTGTCATGGCTTATGTGATATGGATGCGAATGTGAGTGCTATTCCTTTTACTTTATACCAAGAAATTATGAATGACATAGCACCTGCTTAAATAGAATACATTGATGTTACTATTAAACTTGCTAATAGATACACCATCACACCACTTGGGATCGTTACAGATGATTAAGTCTTGTATGGGACAATAAAATATCCTACTGATTTTATAGTTCTTGGTTCCCCACAAGATGACTTTCGTCCCATTATCTTTGGTAGGACTTTCTAGAACACTGTTAATGCTAAGATAGATTTTAAGAGAGAAACCGTCAGTGTTAATATTGGTGATGTGTCTCTTGAGTTTAAATTTTCCAAGTTTAGTAGACAAACTCGTAATAAAGAATTATCTAGTTGTTGGTGTACTAAAGTTTGGGTCTTTTAGTACCCCTTACTTGTGCACGGGTAGTTGTAGCCACACCAGCGGCAAGGCCTGCCAAGGGACAGTTTAATAAAAGTACGAAGATATCACGAAAACGTTCAAGACAACAATCAGAAGACGGAAGGCCAAAGGCTGGGATCCCAGCAAGATTCTTGTCGGGATGGTTGGAAGAGCCCCGGCAAGACATGCACCCGGCAAGATCTCACCACCCCGCCAATGCAGATACCAGGTGTCATCCCTCCTGAATACGTGCCAAGGCATCTAGCGATGGTGCAGGTTAAACGGTGCCGATGGGACGGGCTCCTGTCCCGTCCCATGCAAGGTCAGGGACGCCTGACGGAGCATTAAATGTGTTTGTCCTATGCCGGCAGTGTTAGGTATGATAACATTGTAGCAATTGTACACCTCGTGTATGTATTGTATGCCACCGTTGGAGACCCCTTAGTCATATAAAAGGAGGCCCAAGGCGCTACGAGAAGAGGACCTTTTTCGGACTTTTGGAGGACCTTCTGGCTCACATGCGTAGGAGTTGTGTATTCTTCATCACATAGCGCTCATGTAGCCAGAACTCAAACACTCATAATACACCAAAGCAGGAGTAGGGTGTTTTACGCATCTCAGTGGCCCAAACCTGGGTAAAAATCCCTCATGCTACTCGTCAGATCTGCTCTTTGTGCACACCATCTCCTTGCCGAACCACAAAGGGATCCACGCGATCCCATAGGTGTCGTACCCCGGCATCTTTGGCGCGCCAGGTAGGGGGAGAGAGTTGCATGAACCTGATCTAAAGATCAGTGCACCAATCTCTTCATCATCCATCATCTTCATCTCCATGCCCCCCAAGAAGAAGGGTTTTACGGCGGTTGATCCATCCACGTTCGGTGCGGCTGTAGCCACTCGGGCAGGCGACGGTGTGGATGCAGGTGGAGGAGGCTGAGGTCTTGAGCCTCCACGACATACTGGTGATCAAGGCCAAGCCTGCGGCACCGTTCGCAACGACGACGGGAACCCACGCGCCGCTGGATCTCAAGATGGAGTTGTACTACCTACGGGCGGCGAAGTGAACTCCAGGGACAGAAGGGCACCTTCCAAGACACCCACGCCAACGCATACGTCGCGGCCTTCTCAGGTCGCACGCGATGAGCAGCATCGTGACATTGGTGGTTCTAAGCGCCCCCATGGAATGACTCTTGAGCATCCCTGTCGAGATGCGCAGAATTGGCATGCGCGCCAAAATGCTGGTGGAAGTGGCGTGCGGTCACGGGACCGTGATGGAGCTTCTTCTAACACGGTTAGGAGTCAGAGCACCTCACGTTCTTCGCACCTTGCGCTGCCGACTACATCAGCAGAAGCGTTGGTGTGAGCAAAGCTACTCCTAAATTTTCCTTCTGTTGTGGAGAAGCTTGATGAGTGGAGAGCTACTATTCAGAGACTCATCAGCTTTGTTGATAGTGATAGGCCGCAACGGGCGGAGCCTTCGTAGGGGCGGTCCATTGAGTCAGCACACACCGATGACAAAAAGGCTGGAGGTGGCATGACCATGGTGCACTCTCCTCCGTGGCGGCAACAGCGGTCGCCGACTCAACAGATTAGCGCATGTGGTGACGATTCAACGGCGTCATCTGATCCGCGAACTCGCCACGATCAATGTCAAGTTCTTCGGGAGCGAAGCAAAGAAGACGCTTGGACTACCATCGAGCGGCGGCAGGAAGCACACCATCAATCTGATAGGCGTGCAGGACCCACTGTAGACAAGCCTGCGCCAGGGTATCCTATTGACCTACCTTATGAGGTGGGTTGTCCAACTTTTACCCGTGAGCTGCGGCGAGTCCAGTGGCCCAATTCCCAAACGTTCAAATCGGAGGTCCCGGAGAAATACGATGGCAAGACTCACCATTCAGAGTTCTTGAGCATCTACACCATTGCGGTGCAGGCTGTCGGGGCTCGCAACGACAAGATACTCGCACACTACTTCACATTGGTGCTCAAGCCCAATGTCAGGTCGTGGTTGATGTATCTGCCAAAGAATTGCATTTCTTCCTGGGCATATCTGTGTCATGAGTCTATTGGCGCCTTTACTGGAGGTCACCATGCTCCTGGCCAGGCAAGTGATTTGCATCTCATCCCCCAGAAAGAAGGTGAAACCTTGCGCAAATATATTCAGAGATTCAGTCGTGTACATCACAACATCCCAGACATTCATCCTACTACTGTTATCAGTGTGTTTCATCAAAACGTGCGCAACCGCGGGATGTGCGAAGAGATGGCGATGAACAAAGTCAGGGATGTTGTCGAGCTCTATGCTTTGGCTGATGAATGTGCTCGAGCTGAAGAAGGGAGGAGACTCCCCGGTGAGGATGCTGGCACTGGAGTCGACTCTGAAGAGAAAGACACCGCCGCCCCAGCAAGGAAAGGCCGACTGCGGAACTAGAAATGCAAGGACAAGGCCATGCTTGCCAGCAAGGAATCCGACAACCTCAACACAGCCAAGAAGACTAAGGCTGACGGCCCCGGCAAGGAGGTTGTCACGTGCATCTCTTCTCAGGCCTTGGCGGCTGCCGACAAGCCGGAAGGCTCCAACAAGCAGTGCTGCAAGATCCATCGCACCAAGGGCTAGGATCTCCAAAACTGCTGGCAAGTTGAGCAGCTTGCCGAGAGGCAGAAAGTTGAGTATGTTAGGCGAGATAAGGACAAGCCCCAAGATGGTGCGGAGGGGTCCGGCAAGAAATGCGGCAACCGAGGAGGTCGCTGTGGCAAGGCCAAACAATAGGAGAGGCCCGCTCGAGGCCGCGACAAGGAAGAAGGGGATGATGATGGCAACGAGGAGGATGACGAGTCCAACGGGCACAAATTTCAAAAAGCTTCAAACATCATCTGCATCGACGGAGGTGCCTCGTTGCATTCTTCTCACTGCCAACTTAAACAGCGGGCACGCAAGATTAATGCGACAGAGCTATCTGTCGAAGCCCGGAAACCATCCAGATGGTCCCACACGCCTATCATTTTTGACGTCGAGGATCACCCTTCTCGCACAACTGCGTTTGGGTGTCTGCCATTGTTGGTTTCGCTAACAATTCACAACCTCAAGGTGACGAAAATGTTAGTTGACGGTGGGTCCGGTTTGAACTTAATCTCACCTGATGTGATCAAAAGGTTGCAAATTCCTGATGAAGATCTCGAGGATACGGGCAGATTTCAGGGGATCAATCCAGGGAGGAGCCAGTCAAAGGGCAAGATCATGCTACCGTTAACATTTGGTAGCGACCTAAACTTCGGGATGGAGAAGATTGTTTTAGACGTCGCCAAGATTCCATTGCCATATAGTGGGATCCTTGGCCGTCCAGCGGTAGCAAAGTTCAGGGCAGCATCGCACTATGCTTATAATGTATTGAATATGCCCGGGCCGATGAGCGTCATCACAATCAACTCTGACAAGAAGGATGCACTTATCTGCGCCAACCAACTTTACTGGGAGGCAGTTGCAGCACCTGCCGCCAAGGCACTTGCTCTTGCTGCTGAAGATCCTGAGGGGAAGAAGACCGGCAAGACCTCTGGTACACACTCCGGCAAGCGCACCTCTTCGGAGTGTTGTGCTCATGTTGTCGATGTGCCAAAGAGCTCCACCGGCAAGAACAAGAAATCCAAGGCAGCTCCACTTGAAACTAAGAAGGTGCCCGTCAAGGAGGATGGTACGGGAGGAACTTTCACCATAAGTTCCACCCCCGATGACAAATAGGAAAGCATGCTCATTGCCTTCCTGCGAGCGAATGTCGATGCATTTGCATGGCAACCATCGGATGTCCCCAGTGTTCCTAGGGAGGAAATTGTGCACCATCTTGCTGTATGTCCTCATGCACGGCCCGTCAAGTAGAAAGTTAGGAAGAAAGCCTTGGAGCGGCAAGAATTTATTACCGAGGAAATCAGGAAGTTGGAAGGGGCAGGTTTGTTCAGAGGAGTGCTCCATCCAACGTGGTTGGCCAATCCAGTTTTAGTGTGCAAGGCGAATGGAAAATGGAGGATATGTATTAACTATATAGATCTCAATAAAGCCTGTCCAAAAGATCCTTTCCCCATGCCACGCATCAACCAGATTGTGGACTCCACTACAGGCTTTGATTTGCCGTCATTTCTTGATGCTTATTCATGATATCATCAGATCTTCATGTCTAAGGAAGACGAAGAGAAGACCGCATTTATCACCCCATGTGGTACATATTGCTTCGTGCGTATGCCTTTCAGGTTGAAAAGTGTTGGTTCAACATTTGCAAGAGCAGTCTAGATCGGTTTTGAGCCCCAGCTGCATAGAAATATGGAAGCATATATGGATGACATAGTGGTTAAAACCAAGGACAAAGCAACGCTCATACAATATCTAGAAGAGACATTTGCAAATCTGTGCAAGATCAATTCGAAGCTCAATCCTGAGAAGTGTGTGTTTGGCGTTCCGTCCGGCAAGCTTCTCGGGTTCTTTGTGTCTCAACGTGGGATCGAGGCGAACCCTGACAAGATCAAGGCAATTTAGTAGATTGAAGCACCAAGACGCGTCAAAGATATGCATCGTGTTGCCGGTTGCATTGCGGCTCTGAGTAGGTTCATCTCAAAATCTGCTGAGCGCATCCTGCCCTTTTTGAAAATCTTGAAAGAGGCAGGTCCAATGAAGTGGACTCCGGAAGCAGAGGCAGTGCTACAGGATTTGAAGTGGTACCTCTCCTCTCCGCCAATACTAGTCGCACCTGAACCACAAGAGCCATTGTTGCTATATTTGGAGACAACGAATCAAGTGGTTAGTGATGCGTTAGTGGTGCAGAGAGAAGTCGACGAAGAAGTAGCGACAGAGGAAGGACCTCCAAGTGAAGAGCCAGGATCTTCCCCGACAGAGTCTAGTACTGACAAGGCAGGATCTGAGTAGATAAATGAAGCGACACAAAAGAACAAGATGGTGTAGCATCCAGTTTTATTTGTCAGCTCCCTTTTGCAGGGGGGCTAGGTCGAGATACTCTGGCATGACAAAATTGCTTTTCGACCTCCTTATGGCCTCGAGGAAGCTGCGCCAGTATTTCCAAGCAGATGAGATCACCGTAGTCACTCGCTTTCCGTTGCAATGGATTTTATGAAATCCAGATGCGACCACCAGGATTGTGGAGTGGGCTTTGGAACGATCAAGCTCTCGTCTCAGATTTGAAAGCACTTCAACTATTCAGAGTAGAGCCTTGGCAGAGTTCATTGCAGAATGGACTCCAATGCCAGATGAAGAGATCCAAGAAACAACTCTCTCCGGTAAGGAAACAAATCAAGAATGAATTATGTATTTCGATGGGGCTTTCTCTTTGCAAGGAGCCGGTGTTGGCGTGCTGCTTGTCACACCCACCGGAGAGCACCTCAAATATGTAATCGAGATGCACTTTCCTCGGGAGAGGTCGACAAACAACACTTTAGAATATTAAGGGCCGCTTGCCAGTCTCAGGATCGCGGCATACCTTGGAATTAAGAAGCTCATCATCAGAGGTGATTCACAGCTTGTCGTCAAGCAAGTTAACAAAGATTATCAGAGCCCATTGATGGAAGCCAACGTAGATGAAGTGAGGAAGTTGGAGGAGCTCTTTGATGGTCTGCAAACAGAGCATGTTCGTCATAGAGAGAACAACATTGTCGACGAGTTGTCAAAGTGTGCTGCCCTCAAGTTACCTGTGGAACCAGGAACTTTTGTGCTCAAATTGACTCAGCCATCTGTAGCACCATCAGTGAGGCAATACAAGAGAAGGAAGTTGAATTCCGGCCAGTACTTTCCTGTAGACCTCCCAGAAGTTGTCGGCAAGGAAGTTGCCGGGAACAACGCCAAGCCTGCCGGGGGGCAACAGGTTCCGGCGGGGCCTCAAGCCCTTGCCGTAGAGACAAACGCTCCCACGGAAGACGACATGCCTTTAGTCCTTACCGTCAAGCCCCGGGCTCCAGCATGGGCACAACACATTGTTCAGTTCCTTCAAACAGGAGAACTCCCCGAGGAACAGGAAGAAGCGGAGAAAGTAGCCTGTCAGTCTAATATGTACAAGTTTGTAGACAATGTCATGTACAGAAAGGGACCGAATGGTGTGAAATTGAAGTGCATTCCTCGGGAGGATGGACTGGAGCTCTTGGCAGAGATACATGGAGGCATATGTGCCTCTCACATAGGATCAAGACCTCTTGCCGGTAAGGCATTCCAGCAAGGTTTCTTCCGGCCCAGTGCTCTCCAGGATGCAACTGCACTAGTAACCAAGTGTGAAGCATGCCAGTTTCATTCAAAGAAACTACATCAACCAGCTCAAGCTCTTCAAACAATCCCTCTTTCTTGGCCATTTTCGGTATGGGGGATCAACATCTTGGGCCCCTTTCCCCGTGCTACCGGGGCTTTGAGTACTTGTACGTCACGATTGACAAGTTCACAAAGTGGTCAGAAGTGGAAGTTGTGAGAAAGGTGACAGCAAAGTCAGCCGTCAAGTTCTTCAAAGGACTAGTCTTCCATTTTGGTGTACCAAACAGGGTCATCACTGACAATGGCACACAGTTCACAAGCCCCACCTTCATGCAATATGTCCAAGCCCTTGGCGGCAAGATCTGTTTTGCTTCTGTTGCTCATCCGAGGAGCAACGGCCAAGTGGAAAGGGAAAATGCTGAAGTGTTTCAAGGTCTTAGGACAAGAACTTTCAACAGGTTGCGCAAGTGCGGAAGACGCTAGATTGATGAGCTATCGGCGGTTCTTTGATCAATCAGAACGACACCAAATCGAGCCACCGGCCAGATACCCTTCTCCTTGGTATACGGGGTGGAAGCAGTTCTCCCCGCGGAACTCATATGCGGATCACCTCGAGTGCTCGCTTCTGATGAGCTTGAGCAAGAGCAGTTGCGGCAAGATGACGTAACACTCCTTCAGGAAGATTGTCTTCAGGATGTTGTGCGAGATGCATGCTACCAGCAAGCTTTGCGCTGCTACCATAGCCGCAAGGTTCATGCCCGAATTCTTGAGGAAGGCGACCTTGTTCTTTGGTGCGTTCAGTTGGCCAAGAATTAAAACAAGTTGACACCAAAGTGGGAAGGCCCTTATCAGGTAATACGAGTCACCAGGCCTGGTGCAGTCTACCTGGAGACCGAAGATGGCGTTCCAGTAAGCAATTCCTAGAATATCGAACATCTTCGCAAGTTCTATCCATAAGGCGCACAGTCAAGTTGTACAAGTCTTGTCGGCGAGGCATGTAATCCTTTGTACAAAGCCAGGCACAGACCGTGAGCATAGTTGAATAAGATCAAGCATTCTACAACTCTTGTCGATTTCCATGTTTATTTATATGCATGTTTATCTGAGATGTTGCATTACGCTTATTTCCAGCAAGTACTGATGGACCGCCAAGGTTCCATATCTCTATTTTCTCTTCTTTCTTTTTCTTAAAGGATAGAAGGTCGCCTCGCATACAAGTTTGCCGGGGGGATGATGGTATGGACACCAACAGGCGATGTTCGGAGTTGAGATCTTGCAGAAAGGAGTACAACAACGAAAAGCTAAGTTGCAAAACTCTAAGTAAATTTTTTACTGTGAAGTTATTTTCCTTGGACGATTTCAACTTTTGTATGGGAAACCTACACGCGAAGGAACCTTGTCATGATTAGGTTGCGCCCCTACTCTGTTTCGAGTCCGCTCAATAGCTTAAGAGGTTGCACTAAAAACGTCAAGGTACCTTGCCGGCAGCGGCACCGCCAGCATGCTTCTAAGGATCCGCTCCTCAAAGCGCTCGCGGTAGGGCTGCATGCTCCGACAAGTTTTCTGATAAAGCATAGGGCGAGTACCATACAGTGAAAATCTAACAAGATGAATAACAGGCATTCATTCAAAGGGAATGAAATTTACACGGGATGTCGTCTCTTCCTAAGTAAATCTTTATTTGACTTTCTCCCCTAGGGGCAGATTACAAGAAGAAAAATAGGAAGAGACCCCCGACAGAAGCCCAGCTTGACCCCTCCAGGACAAACATTGCACGGCGGGCGGAACTTCCAGAAGGGAAGATGAAGCCGAAGTCCACGGGCCTGCCGGGAGATCTAGCTGGAAGATGAGGCAGTGCCCAGGACAAGGACCCCCGGCAAGGTCGCTCCGTCGGGAGGGGGAGGGGCGTGAGCTGACGGTGATGGTGCGGCCGGCGATCAGTCGGAGCCCATGTCGTTTTATTTCGACTTGACAGCCTAGAGCTTGGACTCATTGTCATCGTCTTCACCGACAGTGTCCTCCTCGTTACTGTCACTCGAGGAGGAACTTTCACCACCACTCGAGCTCTCCTCGCAGCAGCTAAGGCGGGCGCCCGAACGCCCATAAATCTTGACGGAGACCAGGTCAGCCTCCACTATCTTGAAGCGGAGAACATGCCCATCCAGGAGGTTATGGGCGCGGGCGAAGGTTTTCCAACCGCACCTAAGGAGCATGACGCGACTATTCGGGTAACTCAACATCCACCCGCGCAACACCGTTGCAACATCCATGCGCTCGCATCCACAAAGCAGGCGGCTTGTCAACCTCCATCACCCTGGCAAAAGGGTGAGGAAGGCGCAGATGGCTCCGAAGGGGACTGCGCAACTTGATGGCAAACTCCAGCGTCGTCCCCTCAGTATGGGTCTCTTCAAGAAGAGGGTCTAGCGTCAGAAGAAGGGGTGGAACAATGCTCTGCCTCCCTCGACCATGGGCTCCACGTCGACCACTACCCCTCCTACCTCTTCCACCACACATGCTCGAGCCACCCTCCGCCTCCATGGCTAAAGCGGTGGCATGATCTTGACGGGAACCCCTCGCCGTTGGGGCGGAGGATGGTGGTCGCCCTTGCCCTCTAGCCATGGCTAAGGGCGAGCACATCCCAAGATCGAGAGAGTATAGAAGGGAAAGCCTTAGAGGTTCGCATTCAAGGAGGAAGGATGGATGAGCATCGCTCCTCACTACCCCCCCCCCAATTTATAGGGAGAGGCGCAGGGGCTAGCTCTCCTCCACTCCAAGAGTCACCACCCATCTCCACCAATCCCGTCGCCCATGACCACGGGCGAATAGGTAACCGCCCCATTACTCCAATCCATGGTGTTGTGGTTTTTGCGATGATCAGGACTTTAAGTCACGGGTGCCCATTACCAACTCCCCGCTATGCATTCGGCGCACGTGGCGGAAACGGCCTAGAGTGGTAACTAAAATAATTACAAGCGCAGACTGCCACGTGTGCCCGTGGACTATTTGGGCCTAGCCCAACAATGCCTCGCACTTGTGTATGGCCTAGGCCTGGGGCCTCCTGTCGGTGTGCTAAAGTTTGGGTCTTTTAGTACCCCTCAATTGTGCATGGGCAGTTGTAGCCACACCAGCGGCAAGGCCTGCTAGGGGCCAGCTGAATACAAGTATGAAGATATCAAGAAAATGTTCAAGACAACAATCAGAAGACTAAAGGCCAAAGGCTATGATCCCAGCAAGATCCTTGCCGGGATGGTTGGTAGAGCCGTGGCAAGACGTGCACCCAGCAAGATCTCACCACCCTGCCAGTGGAGATACCACGTGGCATTCCTCCTGAATACGTGTCAAGGCATCTAGCAATGGTGGAGGTTAAGCGGTGCCAATGGGACGGGCTCCTGTCCCATCCTGTGGAACGTCAGGGACGCCTGACGGAGCATTAAATGCGTGTCCTATGCCGATAGTGTTAGGTATGATAACACTGTAGCAACTATACACCTCGTGTATGTACTGTACGCCACTGTTGGAGACCCCTTAGTCATATAAAAGGAGGCTAGAGGCGTCACGAGAAGAGGACCTTTTTTGGACTTTTGGAGGACCTTCTAGCTCACACGCGTAGCTGCTGTGTACTGGTCATCACATAGCGCTCATGTAGCCATAACTCAAACACTCAAAATATACCAAACCAGGAGTAGGGTTGTACGCTTCTCAATGTCCCGAACCTGGGTAAAAATCCCTCGCGCTGCTCGTCAGATCTGCTCTTTGTGCACACCATCTCCCTGCCGAACTACAAAGGGATCCACGCGATCCCATAGGTGTTGTACCCCGACACTAGTAATGATGAAATAATTGGTATTGCTTCTATTACCGTTCCTCTTACAAATCCACTAGAACAATACTTGCCATACCATGAAAACGATATACACTTGCATGAAAGAAATGAAATAGACAAAATTTTCTTTGAACAACCACCTCTCCTAAAACACAATTTGCCTATTGAAACTCTAGGAGGTACTCCTCCACCTAAAGGTGATCTTGTGTTTGAATTAAAACAATTGCCTGACACTTTGAAGTATGCTTATCTTGATGAGAAAAAAGATATATCATGTTATTATTAGTGCTAACCTTTCAGAACATGAAGAAGAAAGATTATTAAAAATTTTGAGGAAGCACCAAGCTACTATCGGATATACTCTTGATGATCTTAAGGGCATTAGTCACACTCCATGTCAGTACAAGATAAATATGGAACCTGATGCTAAACCCGTTGTTGATCACCAACGATGATTGAATCCTAACATGAAAGAAGTGGTAAGAACTGAAATATTAAAGCTTCTGGAAGCACGTATCATCTATCCCATAGCTGATAGTAGATGGGTAAGTCCCGTTCATTGTGTCCCTAAGAAGGGAGGTATTACTGTTGTTCCTAATGATAAATATGAATCTATTCCACACAGAATTGTCATTGTCTATAGAATGGTAATTCATTTTAGAAAATTAAATAAACCTACTAGAAAAGATCGTTACCCTCTGCCTTTCATTGATCAAATGCTAGAAAGATTATCTAAGCACACGTGGTGTCTCGACACGACGAACTTTTGCAATGGTGCACGCTCGGGGAGAACACAATTCATCTTGAAATTTAAGTGAGGGATCACCTTATAATGCTACCGTTGTCCTAAGAAATACAAGGTGCCTAAAAGGATTAACATCACATGCAAATAATAAGTGACATGATCTGGCCATGAACTTGTGCTTTTCATCTCCATCTTGAAAGCACCGGCATTATCTCCATCGTCACTGGCATGACACCATGATCTCCATCATATTGATCTCCATCAACGTGTCACCATCGGGGTTGTCATGCCCACCATGCTTATACTACTATTGCTACTATTTAGCGATAAAGTAAATCACCACATAGCGCTTAATGATTGGCACGCAGGTCATACAATAATTAAAGACAACCCTATGGCTCCTGCCGGTTGCCGTACTCATCGACATGCAAGTCGTGATATTCTATACAACGCATGATCATCTCATACATCACATATATCTCATCATGTAATTGGCCATATCACATCACAACATACCCTGCAAAAACAAGTTAGACGTCCTCTAATTGTTGTTGCATGTTTATGTGGCTGCTATGGGTATCTAGCAAGAACAATTCTTACCTACGCATAAACCACAACGGTGATACATAAGTTGCTTTTCAACCTTCTCAAGGACCGCCTTAGTCGAATCCAATCCAACTAAAGTAGGAGAAATAGACACCCGCCAGCCATCTTTGTGCAACAAAGTTACACGTCAGTTGATGGAACCGGTCTCTCGTAAGCGTACGAGTAAGGTTGGTCCGGGCCGCTTCATCCCACAATACCACTGAACCAAAACACTACCAAGGGAGATATCAATCTAAGCATCAACGCCCACAAACTCTTTGTGTTCTACTTGAGATCTCATCTACACATAGCCCTAGCTAATGATGCCACTGTTAGGGAACGTTGCATGGGAAACAAAAAAATTCCTACGCACACGCAAGATCTATCCATGGTGATGAGCATCTACGAGAGGGAGAGTGGATCTACATACCCTTGTAGATCGCTAAGCTGAAAGCGTTAAGAAATGCGGTTGATGTAGTCGAACGTCTTTGCGATCCAAATCGCCGAGCGTCCCGCGATCCAATCACGATCCGTCCCGGTCTAGCACCGAACGGACGACACCTCCGCGTTTAGCACACGTACAACTTGATGATGATCTCCGCCTTCTTGATCCAGCAAGAGGGAGCGAGAGGTAGACGAGTTCTCCTATAGCGTGACGGTGTTGTGGTGATGGTGGTGGAGTAATCTCAGCAGGGCTTCGCCCAAGCACAGCTGAAACCGATCTAGAGGAGAAACTACGGACTAGAGGGTAGGGTTGCACATGGCTGAAAATCTAGTCCATAAACCCTAAAACCTCTAGTATATACAGGAGGAGAGGAGGAGGAGGCTTGGCGCAAGGGCCAGCCCCTCTTTGGTTGGGCAAAGTGGAGAGGAGGAGTCATCCTCTTCCAGGCCTAGTAGGATTAGGACTCTTTCCTTATTTCCACCGCTTTGCCTTTTCTCCACCTTTTCCACTTTGGAATTCCTTCCCAGCCACATGGGCCTGGTGTCAGAATTTGGCCAGACCACTAAGGGCTGGTATTTATCCTCCCACAGCCCATATAGCCTCTTGGGTCGAAATATACTTCCCGATGGTCACCCGGTACCCTCCCTGCACTCCCGGTACACTACCGATGAGCCCGGAACCTTTCCGGCGACCAAAATAGGACTTCCTATATATCAATCTTTACCTCCGGACCATTCCGAAGCTCCTCATGATGTCCAGGATCTCATCCGGGACTCCGAACAACCTTCGGTCACCACCATATATAACTTTATACTACCGAAATGTCACCGAACCTTAAGTGTGCAGACCCTGCGGGTTCGAGAACTATGTAGACATGACCGAGACACCTCTACGGTCAATAACCAATAGTGGGACATGGATGCCCATATTGGTTCCCACATACTCTATGAAGATCTTTATCGGTCGAACCTCTATGTCAAAGATTCAATTAATCTTGTATGATGTTCCCTCTGTTCTTCGGTATGTTACTTGCCCGAGATTCGATCGTCGGTATCTCCATACCTAGTTCAAACTCGTTACCATCAAGTCTCTTTACTCGTTCCTTAACACTAGATCCCGTGACTAACACTTATTCACATTGCTTACAAGGCTTATTGTGATGTTGTATTACCGAGTGGGCCTTGAGATACCTCTCCGTCACACGGAGTAACAAATCCCAGTGTTGATCCATGCCAACTCAACAAACACCCTCGGAGATACCTGTAGAGTACCTTTATAGTCACCTAGTTACGTTGCAACATTTGATACACACAAGGAACTCCTCCGGTGTCCGTGAGTTGCATGATCTCATGGTCATAGGAACATATACTTGACATGCAGAACTGTAGCAGTAAACTGACACGATCATAAGCTACGTTTAGAGTTTAGGTCTCGTCCATCCCATCATTCTCCTAATGATGTGGCCCCGTTATCAAATGACATCACATGTCAATGGCTAGGAAACCTTGACCATCTTTGATCAACGAGCTAGTTCACTAGAGGCATACTAGGGACAAAGTGTTGTCTATTCATCCACACAAGCAATGTGTTTCCAATCAATACAATTATAGCATGGATAATAAAAAATTATCATGAATAAGGAAATATAATAATAAACACTTTATTTATTGCCTCTAGGGCATATTTCCAACAGTCTCCCACTTTCACTAGAGTCAATAATCTAGTTCACATCACTATGTGTTTTACATTGTAATGAATCAAACACACATGCAGTTCTGGTATTGATCATGTTTAGCCCTTGGAAGAGGTTTAGTCAACGGTCTGCAACATTTAGATCCATGTGCACTTTGCAAATATTTATGTCCTTCTCCTTGATGTAATCTTGGATGGAATTGAAGTGTCGATTTATGTGTCTGGTCCTCTGGTGAAACCTTGGTTCCTTGGCCAGAGCAATGGCACTAGTGTTGTCACAAAACAGAGTCATTGGATTCAGTGCACTGGGCACTACTCCAAGATTTGTCATGAACTGCTTCATCCAGACACCTTCCTTCGCTGCCTCCGAGGCTGCGATGTACTTTGCCTCGCATGTAGAATCGGCTACCACGCTTTTCTTGGAACTGCACCAGCTTACCGCTCCCCCGTTGAGAATAAATACGTATCCGGTTCGTGACTTAGAGTCATCCGGACCAGTGTCAAAGCTTGCATCAACGTAACCCTTTACGATGAGCTCTTCATCACCTCCATAAACGAGAAACATTTCCTTAATCCTTTTCAGGTACTTAAGGATATTCCTAACCACCGTCCAGTGCTCCATTCCAGGATCACTTTGAAACCTTCCGACCATACTTATGGCAAGGCTGACATCGGGTCTTGTGCACAGCATTGCATACATGATAGAGCCTATGGCTGAAGCATAGGGGATGACACTCATCTTGACTCTATCTTCTGCAGTCACTGGGCATTGAGTCTTACTCAACTTCACAACTTGTAACACAGGCAAGAACCCCTTCTTGGACTGATCCATTTTGAACTTCTTCAAAACTTTATCAAGGTATGTGCTCTGTGAAAGTGCTATTAAGTGTCTCGATCTATCTCTATAGATCTTAATGCCTAATATGAAAGTAGCTTCTCCTAGGTCCTTCATTGAAAAACTCTTGTTCAAATATTCCTTCACGCTTTCCACCATTTCTATATTGTTTCCAATCAACAATATGTCATCTACATATAATATTAGAAATGCTATAGAGCTCCCACTCTCTTTCTTGTAAATACAAGCTTCTCCATAAACTTGTATAAACCAAAACGCTTTGATCACCTCATCAAAGCGCTTGTTCCAACTCCGAGATGCTTGCACCAGTCTATAAATGGATCGCTGGAGTTTGCAAACTTTTTCAGCATTCTCTGGATCGACAAAACCTTCCGGTTGCATCATATACAACTCTTCCTCAAGGAAACCGTTGAGGAATGTTGTTTTGACATCCATCTGCCAAATTTCATAGTCGAAATATGCAGCTATTGCTAACATGATACTGACGGACTTAAGCATCGCTACGGGTGAGAAGGTATCATCGTACTCAACTCCTTGAACTTGTGAAAACCCCTTTGCCACAAGTCGAGCTTTATAGACAGTGACATTACCGTCCGCGTCCGTCTTCTTCTTAAAGATCCGTTTGTTCTGAATGGACTTTCGCCCTTTAGGTAATACTTCCAAAGTCCATACTTTGTTTTCATACATGGATCCCATATCGAATTTCATGGCCTCTAACCATTTCTCGGAATCCTGGCCCATCATCGCTCCTCCATAGATCATAGGTTCATTGTTGTCCAACAACATGACCTCCAAGACAGGGTTACCGTACCACTCAGGAGCAGTACGCGCCCTTGTCGACCTACGAGGTTCAATAGTGACTTGATCCGAAGCTTCATGATCATCATCATTAACTTCCTCTTCAACTATTGTAGGCTCCACATAAACATCTTTCTGCGTTGCGCTACTCTCTGGTTGAAGTAAAGGTTCAATGACCTCATCAAGCTCTATTTTCCTCCCACTCAATTCTTTCGATAGAAATTCTTTCTCAAGAAATGTTCCGTTCTTAGCGACAAACACTTTGCCTTCGGATCTGAGATAGAAGGTATACCCAACTGTCTCTTTCGGGTATCCTATGAAGACACATTTCTCCGCTTTGGGTTCCAGCTTTTTAGGTTGAAGCTTTTCGACATAAGCATCACATTCCCAAACTTTAAGAAATGACAACTTTGGCCTCTTGCCAAACCACAGTTCATATGGCATCGTCTCAAAGGATTTCGATGGTGCCCTATTTAAAGTGAATGCAGCTATCTCTAATGCATAACCCCAAAATGATAGTGGCAAATTGGCAAGAGACATCATAGAACGCACCATATCTAATAAGGTTCGATTACGACGTTTGGACACACCATTACGCTATGTTGTTCCGGGCGGTGTCAACTGTGAAACAATTCCACACTGTCTTAAGTGACTGCCAAACTCATAACTCAGATATTCACCTCCTCGATCAGATCATAGGAATTTGATCTTCTTGTTATCATTATTCTGAACTTCACTCTGAAATTCCTTGAACTTTTCAAACGTTTCAGACTTATGTTTCATTAAGTAAATATACCCATATCTACTTAAGTCATCAGCGAATGTGAGAAAATAACGATATCCACTACATGTTGCAACATTCATTGGACCGCACACATCAGTATGTATGATTTCCAACAAGTCACTTGCCCGTTCCATTGTTCCAGAGAACGGCGTTTTAGTCATCTTGCCCATGAGGCTTGGTTCACATGTGTCAAGTTATTCAAAATCAAGTGACTCGAAAAGTCCATCAGCATGGAGCTTCCTCATGTGTTTTACACCAATATGACCCAAACGGCGGTGCCACAAGAAAGTGGTACTATCATTATCAACTCTACATCTTTTGGCATCAATGTTATGAACATGTGTATCATCACTATCAAGATTTAATATGAATAAACCCCTCACATTGGGTACATGACCATAAAAGATATTACTCAGATAAATAGAACAACCATTATTCTCTGATTTAAATGAGTAACTGTCTCGCAATAAACAAGATCCAGATATAATGTTCATGCTTAATGCAGGCACTAAATAAAAATTATTCAGGTTCATCACTAATCCCAATGGTAATCAAAGAGAGAGCGTGCCGACGATGATCACATCAACCTTGGAACCATTTCTGACGTGCACCGTCACTTTGTCCTTAGCCAGCCTCCATCTATTCTGTAGGTCCTGCTTTGAGTTGCAAATGTGAGCAACTGAACTGGTATCAAATACCCAGGCACTACAACGAGAGCTAGTAAGGTACACATCAATAACATGTATATCATATATACCTTGTTTGTTGTTGGCCGCCTTCTTGTCAGCCAGGTACTTGGGGCAGTTCCGCTTCTAGTGACCAGTTCCCTTGCAAAGAAAGCACTCAATTTCTGGCTTGGGTCCAGCCTTGGGTTTCTTTATAGGAGGAGCAACTGCTTTGCCATCCTTCTTGGACTTACCCTTATTTCCCTTGCCCTTGCCATTCTTCTTGAAACTAGTGGTTTTATTGACCATCAACACTTCATGTTCTTTTTGGATTTCAGACTCAGTGACTTTCAGCATCGCAAACAGCTCGGTGACTGACTTGTTCATCCTGTGCATGTTATAGTTCATCACAAAGCTCTTGTAGCTAGGTGGTAGTGATTGAAGAACTCTGTCAGTGATCGCCTCTAGTGGAAGGGTAATTCCCAACTCCACCAGACGAGTCGAATACCCAGACATTCTGAGTACATGTTCACTGATAGACCCATTCTCCTCCATTTTGCAAGCATAGAACTTATCGGAGGTATCATACCTCTCGATCCGAGCATTCTTCTGAAAGGTAAACTTCAACTCCTGGAACATCTCATATGCTCCATGACGTTCAAAACATCTTTGAAGTCCTGGTTCGAAGCCATACAATATTGCACACTGAACTATTGAGTAATCTCCAGAACGTGCCTCCCAAGCGTTCTTAACGTCTTCGGATGACATGTCTTCGGCTTGGTCACCAAGCGGTGCATCAAGGACATATGATTTCCGGGATGCCATGAGGATAATCCTCAGATTATGGGCCCAGTCCACAAAGTTATTTCCACCATCTTTCAACTTAGCTTTCTCTAGGAACGCAATAAAACTCAGGGGTGCTACTGCGCGAGCCATTGATCTACAACATAAATATGCAAAGGTTACTCAGACTATTGTTCAAGATAATGAGTTTAGTTAATCAAATTACTAAAGCTCCCACTCAAATTGACATCCCTCAGGTCATGTGAGTGTCACATGATCCAAATTCACCATCTCAAGTCCGATCATCACGTGAGTTGAGGTGGTTTCAATGGCAAACATCATCATATTGATCATATCTACTATCTGACTCATGTTCGAGCTTTTGGTCTCTTGTGTTCCGAGGCCATGTCTGTACATGCTAGGCTTGTCAAGTTTAACCCGAGTGTTATGCATGTGCAACACTGGCTTGCACCCGTTGTATGTGAACATAGAGTCTATCACACCCGATCATCACGTGGTGTCTCGACACGACGAACTTTCGCAACGGTGCACTCGGGGAGAACACAATTCATCTTGAAATTTAAGTGAGGGATCACCTTATAATGCTACCATCATCCTAAGCAATAAAAGGTGCATAAAAGGATTAACATCACATGCAAATCATATCTGACATGTTATGGCCATGAACTTGTGCTTTTGATGTCCATCTTGAAAGCACCGGCATGATCTCCATCGTCACTGGCACGACACCATGATCTCCATCAACGTGTCGCCATCGGGGTTGTCGTGCCCACCATGCTTCTACTACTATTGCTACCATTTAGCGATAAAGTAAAGCACCACATAGCGCTTAATGATTGACATGCAGGTCATGCAATAATTAAAGACAATCCTATGGCTCCTGTCGGTTGCCGTACTCATTGACATGCAAGTCGTGATATTCTATACAACACATGATCATCTCATACATCACATATATCTCATCATGTAGTTGGCCATATCACATCACAACATACCCTACAAAAACAAGTTAGACGTCCTCTAAATGTTGTTGCATGTTTTACGTGCCTGCTACGGGTATCTAGCAAGAACAATTCTTACCTACACATAAACCACAACGGTGATACATAAGTTGCTTTTCAACCTTCTCAAGGGCCGCCTTAGTCGAATCCGATTCAACTAAAGTAGGAGAAACAGACACCTGTCAGCCATCTTTGTGCAACGAAGTTACACGTCAGTCGATGGAACCGGTCTCTCGTAAGAGTACGAGTAAGGTTGGTCCGGGCCGCTTCATCCCACAATACCGCTGAACCAAAACACGACCAAAGGAGGAAGCAATCTAAGCATCAACGCCCACAAACTCTTTGTGTTCTACTCGAGATTTCATCTACACATAGACCTAGCTCATGATGCCACTGTTGGGGAACATTGCATGGGAAACAAAAAAATTCCTACGCACACGCAAGATCTATCCATGGTGATGAGCATCTACGAGAGGGAGAGTGGATCTACGTACCCTTGTAGATCGCTAAGAGGGAAGCGTTAAGAAACACGGTTGATGTAGTCGAACGTCTTTGCGATCTAAATCGTCGAGTGTCCCGCAATCCAATCACGATTCGTCCCGGTCTAGCATCGAACGGACGGCACCTCCACGTTCAGCACACATACGGCTTGATGACGATATCCGCCTTCTTGATCCAGGAAGAGGGAGTGGAGAGGTAGACGAGTTCTCTGGCAGCGTGACGGTGCTGCGGCGATGGTGGTGGAGTAATCTCAACAGGGCTTCGCCTAAGCATAGCTGAAACCAATCTAGAGGAGAAACTATGGACTAGAGGGTAGGGTTGCACGTGGCTGAAAATCTAGTCCAAAAACCCTAAAACCTCTAGTACATATAGGAGGAGAGTAGGAGGAGCCTTGGTTCAGCCGAAGTGGAGAGGAGGAGTCCTCCTCCTCCACTCCTAGTAGGATTAGGACTCCTTCCTTATTTCCACCTTTTTGCCTTTTTCCCTCCTTTTCCACTTTGGAATTTCTTCCCAGCCGCATGGGCCTTGTGTGGGACTTTGGCCAGCCCACTAAGGGCTGGTATTTATCCTCCCACAGCCCATGTAGCCTCTTGGGTCGAAATACACCTCCCGATGGTCACCCTGTACCCTCTCGCCACTCCCGGTACACTACCGATGAGCCCGGAACCTTTTCCTGCGACCAAAACAGGACTTCCTATATATCAATCTTTATCTCTGGACCATTCCGGAGGTCCTCATGACGTCTAGGATCTCATCCGGGAATCCGAACAACCTTCGGTCACCACCATATATAACTCTATAGTACCGAAACATCACCGAACCTTAAGTGTGTAGACCCTGCGGGTTTGAGAACTATGTAGACATGACCGAGACACCTCTACGGTCAATAACCAATAGCGGGACCTAGATGCCCATATTGGTTCCTACATATTCTACGAAGATCTTTATCGGTCGAACCTCTATGTCAAGGATTCAGTTAATCCCGTATGATGTTCCCTTTGTTCTTCGTTATGTTACTTGCCCGAGATTCGATCGTCGGTATCTCCATACCTAGATCAACTTTGTTACCGGCACGTCTCTTTACTCATTTCGTAATACAAGATCCCGTGACTAACACTTAGTCACATTGCTTGCAAGGCTTATTTTGATGTTATATTACCGAGTGGGCCCCGAGATACCTCTCCGTCACACGGAGTAACAAATCCCAGTGTTGATCCATGCCAACTCAACAGACACCCTCGAAGATACCTGTAGAGTACCTTTATAGTCACCCAGTTACGTTGCGACGTTTGATACACACAAGGCATTCCTCCGGTGTTTTTGAGTTGCATGATCTCATGGTCATAGGAACATATACTTGACATGCATAAAACTGTAGCAATAAACTGACACCATCATATGCTATTATTATATTTTGGGTCTCATCCATCCCATCATTCTCCTAACGGTGTGATACCATTATCAAATGACATCACATGTCAATGGCTAGGAAACCTTGACCATCTTTGATCAACGAGATAGTTCACTAGAGGCATACTAGGGACAAAGTGTTGTCTATTCATCCACACATGCAATGTGTTTCCAATCAATACAATTATAGCATGGATAATAAACAATTATCATGAACTAGGAAATATAATAATAATCACCTTATTTATTGCCTCTAGGGCATATTTCCAACAAGTTTGTGTTGTCTTGTGATGAATGCAAAAGAGTTGGTAATAGCGGTAAGCGTCATGAAATGCCTATGAATTATTAACTAGCTTTTGAACCATTTGATGTTTGGGGTTTTGATTATATGGGACCTTTTCCTTCCTCTAACGGGTATACTCATATTTTGGTTGTTGTTGATTATGTTACTAAGTGGTTGGAAGCTATTCCAACTAGTAGTGTTGATCATAACACCTCCATTAAAATGCTTAAAGAAGTTATTTTCCCAAGGTTTGGAGTCCCTGGATATTTAATGACTGATGGTGGTTGACACTTTATTCATGGTGCTTTTCGTAAAATGCTTGCTAAATATGATGTTAACCATAGAATTGCATCACCCTATCATCCTTAATCTAGTGGTCAAGTTGAACTTAGGAATAGAGAAAAATAAAATTAATATTACAAAAAACAAGCAATAGGTCCCGAAAGATTGGTCTAAGAAACTAGATGATGCACTTTGGGCCTATAGAACAGCTTATAAAAATCCT
Source organism: Hordeum marinum (assembly GCA_022496015.1). Classification (NCBI taxonomy): domain Eukaryota; kingdom Viridiplantae; phylum Streptophyta; class Magnoliopsida; order Poales; family Poaceae; genus Hordeum; species Hordeum marinum. Next base: position 335,722,780 of record CM039675.1, read on the forward strand.
ATGGGTATGTCTCCATACAAAATGATATATGGGAAAGCTTGTCATTCTCCTCTAGAGTTAGAACATAAAGCATTTTGGGCAATTAAAGAACTCAACTATGACTTCAAACTTTCCGGTGAAAAGAGGTTATTTGATGGCATGACCCAAGCTTATGAAAATTCCGGTGAAAAGAGGTTATTTTGATGGAGAACCCAAGCTTATGAAAAATCCAAACTATTCAAAGAAAAGTTAAAAGATGGCATGACAAAAGAATCCAAAAGCGGGAATTCAAAGTTGGAGAATATGTTCTCTTGTACAACTCTCGTTTTAGATTTTTTGCAGGAAAACTTCTTTCCAAGTGGGAAGGACCATATGCTATCGAAGAGGTTTATCACTATGGAGCTATCAAGATTAATAATGTCGAAGGTACTAACCCGAAGGTGGTCAATGGACAAAGAATTAAACATTATATCTCAGGTATGCATATTAATGTTAAAAGCAATGTTGTCCAAACCATGGTACCGGAGGAACACATAAACAAAACCTTCCGGAACACTCCAGAATCTTGAAAAAGAGCAGGTACGTGATACGGTAACTTAACGGACTCCGAAAAATCCGCAAAATTATTTTCTGATAGTTTTGGAATATTATGAGAATTATGAAAATAAGAAATAATTGGGAAAGCAACCGAGGTGAGCACGATACACCAGGGCACGCATTCCCTTCCTGGCACGCCCTAGTGGGTTGTGCCCTCGTCGGGTACCTTCCCGATTCTGTTTTCCTTCCATATTCTTATTTCCAAAGATTAAAAAATCTCTATATATATCCCCATTTTTTTACCACCGCATCGCAAAAATATTCTCTTTTCTTTTTTCGTGTTGTTTTCTTGTCAAAACTAGATCTCCACGGCTCCAACAAATCCCCCCAAGGACAAGTTCTTCGATAAGGTCATCAACACGTACTTGTCAAAGGTGATGAAGCACCCTCAAGACATTGAGAGGCATGAGGGAGTGCTCCACAACCAAGATATTCATGGGCCCAAGAGGACGGGAAGCATGGAGGCCAGGCTTGAACGGTGGAACAAGACATCTTCAAGTGCCAATGCATGGTGGAGCATGGACTTAGTGCCAATCACTCCATGATCACGAAATTCACCCGTGATCACATGGTGGATGTCCGGTCCATGAAGGACATCCTCTGCACCTTCAACGAGCAAATTATTTTTTACAAAGTCAAATCTATGATCTTCAAAACCAAGTTTTGAGTATGAAGCAAGATTTAAAGGTATGAGTTTAGCTGCCAGTTGCAGGACTCATGGGACTTGTTCATCAACTTTTGACGGTGAGGCCTTGCCCTGGAAGCCAGAGGGCAAACCTCCACAATGTATATTTCATGATCATGTTGGTGGTGGGTAGTCTTGCTTGCAAATGATAGACAGAGCCAAACTTATGTGTGTTCATATAGGTAATAGGGATAGGAGTGTACATGTCAGCCATGGAGTTGTGACTCTTATTGGCTTGAGCATATACGTCAAGATACATTCTTCTACCTATGGGGATCCTATGATGGTATCCCACTCATCCATAGTAGACCGATATCTAACTCCCTCAGTCATCCATATGATATGACCATCTTGGTAGAAATGAGTTGTGGAGTAGAACTACATGATCATCTCGTCATTCCAAGTAGTGAACTCTCTTCCAACAAATTTCTCAATGTCTATGCATCTGAAGTTGACTTATACATTGGGAAAGTACTCCTCATTTTCCTTGGTGTAGGCCAAGTCGACATATTTCATGTCACTAACTGTTGGGATCTTGTCCAATAGGAAATACTCATAAAAATCATGTCATTCCTTAGTGTAGAACCTGTCACCAACAACAGTCTTCCTCGTGGAAGCGTATGGGTCATTTGCTCTCTATTTCCTCATCCCTTGATCTCTCCTTTTCTTCATGTTCTCAGCAACAGGATGAGCATCATTATGTTCTGGCATATGAGGTGTAAGCTTCCTCAACACTGTTAAATCTCCCTCCTCGGCATCTACTCTGGATGTGGAACCCTTGTTCTTTCCCTAGTAGTTCTCTTGGGCTTGGGTGCTACAGGCTTCTTCGGAGTTGTTTGCTTGCTCCTGGATGGAGCTTGGATAGGTATTGCATTAGCAAGCAATTTCTTCTTCTTGGAAGGAGGAGGTTTTGCAAGTGGTTCTTCCTCTTCCTCTTCTTCCTGCTCTGTTGGGTCCTCATGCCAATAACATGCACTATCCTCTTTCCGGCTCTCTTCTTCTCTCTTGCCTTCTTGGGCATAGACTTTGAAGACCTTGGGGACTCAAGAGCGAGAGTCATCCCAGCCTTAGCACTCTCTGGTGCTCTCATAGCTTCAGAGCTAGCATACTCCTTCCTCACTAGCCTGTTGGAAGAAGTAGCCTTAGTGGAAGATTTCCTTGTGGCTTTTTCCTTCTTCTCTTGCTGCTTCTTGGAGGTTACTTATTTAGGAATAACATCTGCATCCTCTTCATCTGAGTTCAATTTCCTCCTTGCCCTTGTAGCAATCTTAGGCAACCAATGAGAACTAGAAGTGCCTAGATCCTCTAAAGATGAGGAACTAGCTTCTAGGCTAGTGCCGACATGCATGTCAACACTCTGATCTCTGAAATCTGTGTCATTGTCTTCTGCGTCCGACATACTAACCCTGTGAATAGATGTAGATGAGCAGAAGAGATGAGAATCATAGAACACAAAAGTTTTTGAAAATTTGAGTTCCAAAATTTAGTTTTAAAATTCTACAATATGTAATTCGGTTCCATCGATTTTCAATTTTTAGAGCTACCGAGACATACTTTCTCTAATGATAGATACTTGGTCACCTTTTCGGTTTCACCAAAAAGAGTGATTCGGTCTCACTGAGAAAGTTCTCATAGTCCAAAAACCAAATTGGTTGTAATAATTCTTTCCACTTCGTGACAATGAAATGCAGGTTGCGGAACCCAAAACCTAGATTTTTGTGTTTTGTTAATCTACGGGATTTTCTATGAGAATGGAGTCATTTGAATCTGTGGCAAGAAGAGGAACCAAGCCTAATGCGCATGAATAGGAAAGTGGAGCGCATTGGGGGCCAAAACCTTACCCTAACTTGGTGAATGTTCCGCTACAGCAGCGACACGGGGGCGATTGTCGTCGACTGCGAGGAATCTGGCGACAAGGGTGCACAGAAGACGAGGTGAAGTCCGTAGACGAGAGATGTGGCAACAAAGGGGTGCGGGAGGATGAAGAGGCAAAGTGTTTTTCAATCTCGGGTCCGCGGAGTATTTATAGCCTGTTTCTGTCGGTGACACCAATTCGGAAATTTCGATGCCTCTGAGTTTCTTAACTGTCACATGAAAAAGAAACTCGGTGAGGTCGAGATTTAGGGATCAGTTGCACTGAGTTCATAAAACCAGATCAACCCGGTGTTTGGGTGGAACCGAGATTTTGATGTTGGTAACGTCGAGATGCGCATGGGAGGTTTTGGAAGTCAGCTCTTGTCGAAACGGAACTCCGAGTGCTCCTCACACAAAGGGTTCGAGAAGTGCTTGTTCAACTTTTGTGATGAACCATGATTAGAATTTTAGACAAGAAAGCATACATAGCTAGAGGGAGGTACTTAGACATTCTCGTATATCCAATTTGCCAAAGAAAATGAGAACCAATTAACAACAATTGGATATCCTCGAATGAGAAAAGATATGAATACCAACATGCTCACACAATAAAATGTTAAATGAAACATGGCAAATATGCGAAATCGCTCTAATGTCTACCAAGCACTTTGGCGATGACGGAGTCATCTATATATGAGTATATTGACTTAGGAGACAAGTTTGAATACTTGGTCATAGGTCATCCTCATCGTTTACGCACAAGTGGGGTTACCACTTTTACATAGAGCATTTAATGTGTTCACATCTTTAAGAGATGCTTTGAATAAAGTCTTAGAGTAAAGCTCCCCCTTGATGTGACATCCCCCGAAAGAGGGATAAACTTGCCTGGGGATTTGTCATAGAAGGATTGATGTAGGTGTTGTAGTAGTGGATGCTCATAGTTGATGAAGGTCATCTTGAGTTGGCAGCAATCCTTGTTGTTTATTACTCTTCTCACCTACATGGGTTAATCCCACACAAGGAACAAATACAAGGATATCTATGGACATGGAGTGAAATGCATATGATGATATCCATTGAATCATTCATTACCTTGTCCCTTGCTTACCTATGAGGGAATGTCTAACTCCTTGAACTGTTGCATAAAGTTGAAGTTGATTGCAAATAGTCCTTATCAAATAAGAATGTGAGTGAATTTTGTTGGCGGAGTCACCCCTCAAAGAACTTCTCTGGGTCTTCTTCTTTGAGATCCAGATCAACTTGATGGGGATCCTTGGAGTTGAAGTAGCACATGTTGAGGTAGATCTTGTAGTAGCTTTGGGAACCCACTTGACCATGGCTTGGGACTCATCTTCATATGTAGCAATCTCTCTTTAAAGGTTGTCCTTGAGCTTGTGGTCTTGTGGTGGAAGGTCATCTTGAGATTTTTGCCCTTGGGGAGAGTATGTTCATACTTCTCCTTTTGCGGAACAAACTCCGGCTTGGGGTATTGACCTTCTTCCCATGCCCTTGAGCTTTGTTCTTTCAGTATCCTACATGCTTGCGTACAATCTTCTCAAATTCCTTACATGCGACAAGACTTCTGTAGACACCTTTTTCTATAATCCATTTCAATAAATCGTTTTCTTGCTCAAGTGTAACTTGGCTAAGAGAATCATTAGTGGAATCAATAGAACTACTAGAAGCAACATCATTAGATTTATCATTTTAGTTGTTGCTACTAGATGAAGAACCTTTCTTGCCTTAGTTTTAACTTGTGGAATGAATGTAGACAAGAGTAGTCATTTCTCTAGACAAGAGGAAGCCTTCTTTTGAATATCGCCATTGATAGCTTTAAGAAATACACGTTCTTGCTCTAAATTGAGCTTCTCGAAGTGTAGATTCTCATGAGTTCTTACAAGATCTCTATGATCTTCTAGAGTAAATTCATGGGCTAACTTAAGAGTGTTCAATTCTTTAGTTAGCCGCTCTATTTCCTTCTTATCATCATCACACAACTTATCTTGACTTGCATGGTAATTATCATGTTCATTTTGACTAACATCACTAGTTTTGTCAAATAGCAATTCATCATCTCCAAGTTAATCATCCTCGTCACTATTAGAGTCAATGTATTCGGGGTGTGATACCTTAGGGCCTTTAGCCATGAAGCAACTTCCACTCTCTTCGTTTGGTGAATCAAATATTTCATAGGAGTCGGAGGAAACGAGTGCATGTCTGGCAACACCTTCATCTTGACCATATTCGGAGTCAAAGTGATAGCTTATCACGTAGTGGTTGTCGGATTCAGAGCCATATACCCATTCACAAACATGAGCTTGATGTTTTATTATTGTGTAGCTCTTGGTCTGCTTTTCCTTCTTCTTCGAGTCTTTACTTCTCAGAGAGGGTCTTCGTTCATAACGATCATCTCTACTCTTGTAGAACTTGTTCAATTTCTTAACCATGAGGTTTATCTCTTCATTATTTATAAGATTTTCACTTGATTTGGCGGGAGTGTCACTTGAAGCTTTGTATTCACCACTTGACTTGTTGTGAATCTCTTCCTTACCTTTAAGTGACATCTCAGGAACAACAATCCTTCCAATGACTTCTATTTTCTTGAGATCTTTGTAGTTTGGCATCATTTGGATCAATGTGCACACGGTATCATACTTCCCATCCAAGGCTCTAAGTATTTTCTTTATTATGAATTGTCGGTCATCTGTTCGCTTCCTAAGCTGGCAATCTCATTGGTGATGAGAGCAAGCCTAGAGTACATTTCCGTGACTCCTTCACCATCCTGCATCTTGAACTTCTCAAGTTGACTCTGTAGCACATCCAACTTTGATTCCGTGACGGATTCGGTAACTTCATGCATATCAACCAAACTAGCCCAAATTTCATTTGCATTCTCAAGACGGCTAATTTTGTTGAATTCTTTGGGCCAAAGGTAGTTGAATAGAATGTCACATGCTTGAGAGTTGTATTGCAACATCTTCAATTCTTCCACGGACGCTTCACGATCTGGTTCCTTTCCATCGCCAAAGAATTCACCTTGCAAGCCAACACGAACAACTACCCATATGGCAAGGTTATGACCAAGAATATGCATTTTCATCTTATGCTTCCAACTAGCAAAGTTTGTACCATCAAAATATGGACCTCTATGATGATAATTTCCCTCACTAGACGCTATACTCTCCTAGGTTGTGAAACCAATGAAATGGAGACCAAAGCTCTGATACCACTTGTAGGATCGAAAGTAGGTCTAGAGGGGGTGATTAGACTACTTGGTAAATTAAAAACCTAACCTTTTCCCAATTTTAATTCTAGGCAAGTTTTAGCAATTGTTGCGAATCAACTTCGCCCTACACATGCATGTCTACGAGTATAGCAGCAGAAAGTAAAGAGAAGCATATGTAAATAGAGGATAGGGATAGGAAGATCAAACGCAAAGTTGACACGGAGATTTTTGGCGTGGTTCCTATAAGTGGTGCTATCGAACGTCCACGTTGATGGAGACTTCAACCCACGAAGGGTAGCGGCCGCGAGAGTCCATGAATGGATCCACCCCCAAAGGGTCCATGGAGAAGAAACCTTGTCTATGCCATCAAGGCCTTCGTCCACAGAGGACTAGCCTTACTTGGGGTAGATGTGGAATCACTAGAAGGGATGTCTAGAGGGGGGTGAATAGACTACTTGCAAAAATTTAGGAGGCACCATCCTCCAAAAGGTAATAGATGTGGTAGTATGATGAACTCCCTGCTCTTGTTCTTCTAAAGATAGTCTCCTCAACACTCAATCACTCTCTCACAAATTTGGTATGGGTATAAGAGATTGATTGGACGGAAAGCAACTTAGGGAGGCTAGAAATCAAGATCCATATGGTTCAAGTGGAGGATCTTGACCTCAACACAAGGGTAGATGGTTCTCTCTCGGAAAATTAGACATGGCAAGTGGGTGTGTGTTCTGAGTGATTCTCTTGCGAGTGGGATGTGGTGGAGGGGCATATATAGGCATCTCCAAAAATCCAACCGTTACAACATTATTTCCCAATTGGGTGAAACCGGAATAAAAACTCGGTTGCACCGACTAGTGCAAAATGTTGCAACCTTGGACTTTTCGGTGAGACCGATATATAAATCTCGGTGGTACCGATGTGGGTGCCCTAGACTGTTTCCAAATCTCGCCATCACCGGTTCCTCAAACTCGGTGGGACCGACTTTAAGAAATTGGTTAACGGAGAGTTGGCCATTGATTCTCGGTTGCACCGAATGGAAACTTGGTAGTACCGATATGCTAGGGTTTGGATGGATTTCTGTCAGGGTAGAACTCAATGGATCTGAATGGGAAATATTGGTGTAACCAAATTTTTACTTTTGTCTTTGGACAAAAGGTTTTTGTGGGAAAGTGGGTGAGTATTTTTTGTGGCTAATCTCTCAGCACTTGAGCAACTAGATCATTATAAATACCTCATCCCCTTTTAAGAGTATTGTATTTCCTATGGACTCAAAAATGATTTCTCACAAAATGTAAAATGTAGAGTCCTGAATCTTGAAGCATGGACAATCCTATTCCATTCATTCCTTTTGGAGGTTCTCCACATAGACCTTTAGACAACCCACTATGTGGACTAGACCTGAAATAAACTAGGTAGAGATACTAGTCCAAGATACGATGTATGTTGTCATGAATCAAAACCACCAAGGGGGCATATGTGCTTTCAATCTCCCCCTTTTTGGTAACTGATGACAACATACAATCAAAGTTCAAATTAAGATATGCAAAGATATAATGAAGACTTTGAGAGACACATGACTAGGATATGCTCCCCTAAATGTGTGCAATCCTTTTAAAGGATAGTTGCTTTGGAATGCATGGGGACACACTTAGTATAAGGGATATGATGAGTCATGTGTATCTTGGCTATATGCATCAAGTGTTTGTGAATGGAGTATCTCCATGTTCAAGATTCACTCTTGCAAACAATATGTGTAAGAAGCAAGATATCATCTTGACCAGGGATATGATGCATATACTTACCTCGAAGTTCTTGAGCATTCTGGTAGTAGGGACACACTTGCAAAAACAATTTTAGGAAACATAAGAGTATTCTGCAAACCCAAATGCAATAGAACTCAACAGTACCAAGATGTGGAAAACATATAGAAGATAAAGTCTATAAAGCTTGATATGTTCCCAATAGCATTTAGAGCTTTCTCCCATTGATCTGAAATTATAGTCCTTGTTCCCCCCTGAATCTTAGCATGTAGATATTAGGAGTAGGTAGGGTGAGACAAGTCTAACATAAGTAGGAAAATAGTATAGAAAACATTCTCACTCTTTAAATGATCGAATAAGATTTGATATACTCTCTCCCCCTTAAGTGGTGTTTCTCCACTTTAGGTAATCATGATATTTCTCCCCCTGTGGATAAGTTTTCCCCTTATTTATTTCCCCCCTTTGGTATATTTCCCCCTTTTGTATGAGCATGAGACTTGAAGCTTTGGTATTTCTCCCCCTTTGGCATTAATTACCAACAAGGTTCATACACAGGGGCAGATAAAGGGATCATCGAATTGCGAAGGGATAACAAGGGTCATTGAAAGTAGGGATCATAGAAGATAAGGATCGCAGAGAGCATTGAGAGTAAGGGATCATTGAGTACAATTTATCCCCCTTTTGCCATCTGAAAGCTTTTAAGATTTCTCCCCCTTTATCATAGGGATCCTTGAAGAAATTGGATTTTTTTTTAAATTTTGACACAGTTCATAGAAAATAGGAAAATCGGTAGCTCCGAGGTGAGATGAGTCAGTGAATTCGAAGTGTGGTCATGCAGTCTATCTGCAATATCGGTGACATCGAGGATCTTGAGTCGAAGGCTCCGAGGAGTTAAACAGAAACTTGGCAATGTTTGTGAGAAGCAAATTTTCAGAAAGTCTTAAAAGATTCGAGAAAATTTGCAATGAATTTTCAGAAAGATTTGCAAGGAATTTTCAACTAAATGGAGTTTGGGTGGTTCTAAGAGAGCATGCAAATATAAGATGAACCAAACAAGAAACTTCATCTAGACGATGGTCGGTGACTAGGTAACCTATATTAGAGCATATGTACTTAGGAGCCAAGCAAGGATACTTGATCATAGGTCATACTCTACATTAAGCTCAAAATGAGTTTACCATTTTTCAATTAAGCATTTTAATGTTTTCATATCACTTGAGTTTCTTTAACTCATGACTTGGAGTAAATCTATTTCAAGGATATGATCACATACCTTTGAGTGATGTTGATGACGGACCATGTAGGAGAACTTGTTGTGGATGATCAAAGTTGATTAAGATCATATTGATTTAGGAGCAATCCTTGAATGTATTGATTCTCTTTTCACCTACATTAGTTAGTCGTGCAAGGAAGAACAATATATATCAAAATGACAAGAGTGAAATTTGTTTATCAAATGTTTGTCAAGGATATGGTTTGTGTTGCCTTATTCCTCCATCACTAAACAAGGGTTGTGGATTCTTGGTCATGACAAGATTGCTTGTGATATGAGTTGATGGCAATCTTGTAGAGGGTGGTTCTTCCAAGTACCTATAAAAGGTTAATTGCAATACAAGGGAGCGCATATTTTTCAAGGGATGTGATAATATCATATCAAGTATAATGTGGAATGGCCATGTAAGTTCATGCCCTTGCATGAAACCTAGTGAGTCTAGCTCAAGTTTGAAGCATCAATGATGTTCAACTCACTCCTCAAGTGACAAAACATTTTCTCATCAAGTGTCTTAGTAAAGATATCAACCAATTGTTTGTTAGTACGAACATGTTTGAGATTGATATCTCCTTTGGCAACATGATCAAGAATGAAATGATGTCGAACTTGAATATGCTTAGTTTGAGAGTGTTGCACGTGATTATGAGCAATTTTGATTGCACTCTCATTGTGACATGACAATGGTACATGTTTCACATGTATGACATAATCTTTAAGAGTTTGAGTCATCCATAGTACTTGTGCACAACATGATCTGGCGGCAATATATTCCGCTTCGGTGGTAGATAGAGATACCGAGTTTTTTTTCTCGGATGACCAAGACACAAGAGATCTACCAAGAAATTTTCAAGTACCCGAGGTGGATTTTCTATCAACCTTGTCTCCGGCATAGTCCGAGTCGGAATAGCCAACAAGGTTAAAAGAAGATCCCGTGGGATACCAAATGCAAAAGTTTGGTGTGTGTATCAAGTATCTCACAATTCTTTTCACGGCCTTAAGATGACACTCTTTAGGAGTAGCTTGATGTCTAGCACACATGCACACCCTAAGCATGATATCAGTACGGGAGGCACATAGATATAACAATGGACCTATCATTGATCGATAGACCTTTTGATCAACCGGTTTGTCCTCCTTGGTAAGATCAACATGTCCACTAGTAGGCATAGGGGTTTTCATACCTTTACGCTCTTTCATTTTGAACTTGTTGATCAAGTCCTTGGAGTACTTGGTCTAAGAGACGAAAATTCCTTCTCTCGTTGGCTTGATACGCAAACCAAGAAAAAAATTCAGCTCACACATCGTGGACATCTCATACTTCTCGGACATCAACCTTCCAAATTTCTCCCTAAATTGTGGGTTAGTATATCCAAAGATGATATCATCCACATAAATTTGGCACACGAATAATTCACCATTAACTCTCTTAGTGAATAAGGTTGCGTCAGTTTTACCAATCTCAAAACCCTTTTCAAGTAGAAACTTCGTTAGAAATTTGTACCAAGCATGAGGGGCTTGCTTAAGTCCATAAAGAGCTTTACGAAGCTTGTAAAAATGGTTGGGTTTCTTAGGGTTCACAAAACTGGGGGGTTGCTTAACATAGAATTCTTCCTCAATCTCCCCATTTATAAATGCACTTTTAATGTCCATTTGGTAAAGTGTGATGTCATGGTGATTGACATAAGCATGCAATATAAAAATAGCTTCAAGTCTAGCAATGGGGACATAGGTCTAATCTTAATCCATACCTTCTACTTGAGTATAACCTTGATCCATGAGACGTGCCTTGTTCCATATGACTTGACCGTCTTCGTCTTGTTTGTTCCGAAACACCCATTTGGTTCGAATGATGTTTTGCTCGTCCTTGGGCTTCTCTACAAGTGTCCACACTTCATTCCTCTCGAAGTTGTGTAGCTCTTCACGCATAGCATTCACCCAATCCGGGTCTTCGAGCGCTTATTCCACCTTCACATGATCAATACTAGAGATGAATTAGTGGTGCTCACAAAAAATTTCTAAGAGGGTCTTAGAGCGAGTGATTCTCCCAGTTTGAATGTCACCAAATATTTGCTCTAAGGTATGATTCTTGTTCACCCTTGCTTGCACTCGAGGCATATTTTTCTTGTTCAATGGTGGAGCTTCCTCATCTTCTTCTTATTCATTGTTGTTGTTGAAGGTATTGTTGCCTTGAAGTGGTGGTGAGGGTGGTTGAGGTGGATCATCATGACGTACATCTTCCTCCTCTTCATCTTGTCATGTACCGCTTGTGTATGCTTCCATGTTGTGTCGAGGTTCGCCTTGACGTGAAGTAGGAGCTTCCACTTGGGTTGATGAAATACTTTCCTTCACATCCATTGGACGAATCTTGCCAATGGACAAGTCTTGGATGGATTCAAAAGGTTCCTTATCTCCTACATCATGTGGTAGTTGTTCAACTTGCGAACCATTAGATTCATCAAACTTCATGTCTACCGTCTCTTCAATTTTTTGTGTGAAGTTGTTGTAGACACGGTAAATGTGAGAGTTTGATTCGTAACCGAGTAGGAAACCTTCATGATATTTAGGAGAAAATTTATAATGATAATGCTTATCAAGAATGTAACATTGGAGCCGAATATCGAAAGTATCCAACTTAGGGCTTGTTACCGGTGAGTAGCTCGTATGTCGTTTTACCAAGAAGCTTGTGAAGATAGAGTCGGTTCATGCCATGACAAGTTGTCTCAACGACTTCCGCCCAAAAGTGTCCCAACGTCTTGTATTCGTCGAGCATCGTTCTTGCCATCTCAATAGGAGTTAGGTTCTTCCTCTCAACCACTCCATTTTGTTGAGGAGTGTACGTAGCCGAGAACTCATGTGAAATCCCTTCTTCATCAAGAAAGAAATCCACATTCATGTTCTTGAACTCCGATCTGTTGTCGCTCCGAACTTTCTTGATCTTCACCTCAAATTGATTTTTAGCTTTGCGAGCGAAGTCCTTGAAGATCTTTTGCACCCGCAATTTATCATCAAGAAAGAATACCCACGTAAATCTGGAAAAATCATCAACTATAACTAGGACAAATGAATTTCCACCGAGGCTCTTGCAAGCATTGGGACCAAAAAGATCCATATGAAGCAACTCGAGTGGTCTCCTAGTAGTCATGATATTGTTTACGGGATGACTTCCACCTACTTGCTTTCCGGCTTGACAAGCACTATCAAAGATAGCATCTTTAACACCAAGTATATGGTCACCTTTGATGATCTTGTCTAGATTATGCATACCGACATGTCCTAGTCTTCTATGTCAAAGCCAACCTTTAGAAGATTTTGCAATAAGATAAGTACAAGGTTTCGATCTTTTAGTGAAATCAACAATGTATAGATCACCTCTACGAAAACCGGTAAAGACCATGCTATGATTGTCTTGATGAAACACTTGGCAATCCACTTTGGTAAATAGCACATTAAAACCGAAGTCGGCAAGTCTAGATACGGAAAGAAGATTGTAGCCAAGGTACTCAACAAGCATGACATTTTGAATAGAGCTATCATGAGATATGGCCTCCTTACCAAGACCGAGTACCTTACCATTGGAGTTGTCTCCAAAATGCACATACCTTTGCGGTCCATGGTTTGGTGTGCTCTCTTGAAACACGTCTCTATCTCCGATCATGTGATCAATGCATCCACTATCGAGAATCCACTCCTTTCCTCCAGACATGTAGTCTTTGAAGTTTGCCATGAGACTTAGACTCTTCATAGTCTTCTCACACTTGATGTCGTACAACTCATCTTCATCATAGTAGCCATGTTCCACATCGTCATCATCAAGCAGGATATCCTCGTCATAAGAGAGATTCGTTACGATTGTGATAATGACAATGTTTAAGTTTATGAATGTGAATGGCTTCAAAGATAATGTTATTGATGGTGGTTACATCTCCTTTAGCACGCATGAGGTCACGAAGCTCAAACAAGCATCTATCAAATTTGGGATCACTAGGCTTGATCTTATGAAAGGCAATAGCTTTATGAAGAATTTGATCAAGATTACTCAATGAACAATTTGGATATATTTTCTCCAAATCATTCCACAAAGTATAAGCACATTCAAAATTCTTCATTTGATCAAACACAATTCTAGGCAATCCTTTGATAATGAGATTAACAGTTCTAAGATTGCGAAGCATGTCAATTTCCTCTTTGTATGTGGGATGTAACGGGTCAATGGTAGGTACATAGGGGCTCTTAACATGCTTTATCAAATGGAATTCATTGAATAGCTCAAGCATCTCATATTTCAATTGACTATAGTATTCCCCATCGAGAACGGACACTCTACAACTAATACTCCCCAAACTAGATGTAGGATAACGTAGCAGAAAACAAAAAAATTCCGACCTACGCACCAGCCCAGGACCACTATCGAGAGTGCATACAAGGTTTGATCATTTTCGTTACCGACTCGTAGCGCAGCGGAAGTAGAGTCGATGACGAACAACGGTGCAGATCCCCACAGCTAGGATTTTACAACCTCCCAACCACGAGGATGTATACCCTCATCTGCCCCGCGGACAACCCTCCGGGAGGCGGTCGGACAGTCCCCCAGATGGTGTCGCGGACAGCCCTTCGGGAGGACCTCCAAAACTCGGACGGTCACATGGACAGCCCTTCGGGAGGCACACTCGAACTAAGACCGAAACTACAATCTCTCTACAGAGTTGCACACATACGGTGTCATCTATCCGGCAGGGCTTCGCCCTCCAGAACTAGTTCCCACCGGAACCCAGACAGCCTTTCGGCTCTACGAAACTCTTTTCGTGGGAGGGAGAGAAGAAGCCAGATAATGCATGGCATGTGTATGAGAGTTGGAGTGTGGATGGAGAGCTCCTCTCCACCTCCTTTTATAGGGGAAGGAGGGGGTGGATGAAATTTCAGCCACATGACAAGCACCCACAAAACAAGGAAGCATGTTCCCACCAAACATGGAGAAAACATGTTCCCTTGTCCATGGTGTTCCCCCATGGGGCCCCGCCTTCCTCCCAACACTCCCCACCATTTGTGAAGGCTGCCCCCACCATGGGGGCCCCCCAACTGTTGGAAATATGCCCTGGAGGCAATACTAAAATGGTTATTATTGTATTTCCTAGTTCATGATAATTGTCTATTGTTCATGCTATAATTGTGTTAACCGGAAACTGTAATACATGTGTGAATACATAGACCACAACATGTCCCTACTGAGCCTCTAGTTGACTAGCTCGTTGATCAATAGATGGTCACGGTTTCATGACCATGGACATTGGATGTCGTTGATAATGGGATCACATCATTGGGAGAATGATGTGATGGACAAGACCCAATGCTAAGCAAAGCACAAGATCGTGTAGTTCGTTTGCTAAAGCTTTTCAATGTCAAGTATCGTTTCCTTAGACCATGAGATTGTGCAACTCCCGGATACCGTAGGAATGCTTTCGGTGTGCCAAACGTCACAATGTAACTGGGTGGCTATAAAGGTGCACTACGGGTATCTCCGAAAGTGTCTGTTGGGTTGGCACGAATCAAGACTGGGATTTGTCACTCCGTGTGACGGAGAGGTATCTCTGGGCCCACTCGGTAAGACATCATCATAATGAGCTCAATGTGACTAAGGAGTTAGTCACGGCATGATGTATTACGGAACGAGTAAAGAGACTTGTCGGTAATGAGATTGAACAAGGTATAGAGACACCGACGATCGAATCTCGAGGGAGTATCATACCGATAGACAAAGGGAATTGTATACGGGATTGATTGAATCCTTGACATCGTGGTTCATCCGATGAGATCATTGTGGAGCATGTGGTATCCAACATGGTTATCCATATCCTGCTGTTGGTTATTGACCAGAGAAGTGTCTCGGTCATGTCTACGTGTCTCCCGAACTCGTAGGGTCTACACACTTAAGGTTTGATGACGCTAGGGTTATAGGGAAATGGTATACGTGATTACCAAAGGTTGTTCGGAGTCCCGGATGAGATCCCGGACATCACGAGGAGCTCCGGAATGGTCCGGACGTAAAGATTGATATATATGAAGTCCAGTTTTGGTCACCGGAAAGTTTTCGGGCTCATCAGTAGTGTACCGGGAGTGTCGGGAGGGTGCCGGAGGACCCCAGGGAGGGGTGTGATGACCATAGGACTTTGTGGGTCCTTAGAGGAGGTGTGCCAGCCCTTTTTGGTCTGTCCAAGACCTTCTAGAAATGCCCATGCGGCTGGAGATCAAGGGATAAGGCAAAAGGAGTTTGAAAGGAGGGAGATCCATCTCCCTTGTGGGAGGTGGACTTTTCCCTAGCTTCCGCCGAAGCTCTCCTCCTTGGAGGAGGGGCCAAGGCAGCCCTCCCTCTCCCTCCTCCTATATATATGCAAGGGTTTGGGATGATTTGAGACACGACTTCTCTCTCTCTTGGTGCAGCCCTACCCTTCCTGTTCCACGTTCTCCGTAGCGCTTGGCGAAGCCCTGCCGGAGTCCACGTAGCTCCACCGTCACCACGCCGTCATGCTGCCAGAGATCTCCCTCAACCTCTCCTTCCTCCTTGCTGGATCAAGGCGTAGGAGACGTTATCGGGCTGCATGTGTGTTGAACGCGGAGGCGCCATTGTTCGGCGCTGAGATCGGAATCCACCGCGATCTGAATCGCTGCGAGTACGACTCCACCAACCACGTTCTTGTAATGCTTCCACTTAGCGATCTTCAAAGGTATGAAGATGCAATCTCTCCCCTCTCGTTGCTGGTTTCTCCATGGATAGATCTTGGTGATCGTAGGAAAATTTTGATTTACTACTACGTCTCCCAACAGTGGCATCATGAGCTAGGTCTATGCATAGAATCTATGCACGAGTAGAACACAAGTTGTTGTGGGCGTCGATTTTGTTAAGATGCTTACCACTACTAGTCTTATATTGATTCGGTGATATTGTGGGATGAAGCGGCCCGGACCGACTTTACATGTACGCTTACGTGAGACTGGTTCCACCGCCTGACATGCACTTGTTGCATAAGGTGGCTAGCGGGTGTCTGTCTCTCCCACCTTAGTCGGATTGGATTCGATGAAAAGGGTCCTTATGAAGGGTAAATAGCAATTGGCATATCACGTTGTGGTTTTGGCGTAGGTAAGAAACGTTCTTGCTAGAAACCTATAGCAGCCACGTAAAAACTTGCAACTACAAATTAGAGGACGTCTAACTTGTTTTTGCAGCATATGCCTTGTGATGTGATATGGCCAAAGAATGTGAGGTGATGCATTGTGATGTATGAGATTGATCATGTTCTTGTAATAGGATTCACGACTTGCATGTCGATGAGTATGACAACCGGCAGGAGCCATAGGAGTTGTCTTATTTTATTGTATGACCTGCGTGTCAATCATAAACGCCATGTAATTACTTTACTTTATTGCTAAACATTATCCATAGTAGTAGAAGTAATAGTTGGCGAGACAACTTCATGAAGACACAATGATGGAGATCATGATGATGGAGATCATGGTGTCGTGCCAGTGACAGTGATGATCATGGTGCCCCGATGATGGAGATCAAAGGAGCAAGATGATATTGGCCATATCATGTCACTATATTGATTGCATGTGATGTTTATCATGTTTACATCTTATTTGCTTAGAACGATGGTACTAAATAAGATGATCTCTCAATAAAATTTCAAGATAAGTGTTCACCCTAACCGTGCACCGTTGCTAAGGATCGTCGTTCCGAAGCACCACGTGATGATCGGGTGTGATAGGTTCTAACGTTCACATACAACGGGTGTAAGCCAGATTTACACACGCGGAACACTTAGGTTGACTTGACGAGCCTAGCATGTACAGACATGGCCTCGGAACACGGAAGACCGAAAGGTCGAACATGAGTCGTATAGAAGATACGATCAACATGTAGATGTTCACCATGGATGACTAGTCCGTCTCACGTGATGATCAGACACGGGCTAGTTGACATGGATCATGTGTCACTTGGATGACTAGAGAGATGTCTATCTAAGTGGGAGTTCATTAAATAATTTGATTATGTGAACTTAATTATCATGAACTTAGTCTAAAATTGTCTTTACAATCTATATTGTAGATCCAATGGCCAACGCGAATGTCACCCTCAATTTCAACGCGTTCCTAGAGAAAACCAAGCTAAAAGATGATGGAAACAACTATGCGTACTGGGTCCGTGGCTTGAGGATCATCCTCATAGCTTCCAAGAAATTGTATGTCCTTGATGCACCACTAGGTGACCCACCCCTTCTCCCAGCAGAGCAAGACGTTGCGAACGCTTGGCATTCTCGCTGCGATGATTACTCCCTTGTTCAGTGCGGCATGCTTTACAGTTTAGAACCGGGGCTCCAAAAGCGTTTTGAGCAACACGGAGCATATGAGATGTTCCAAGAGCTGAAACTGGTTTTCCAAGCTCATGCCCGGGTCGTGATATATGATGTCTCCGAAAAGTTCTTCAACTGTAAGATGGAGGAGAATAGTTCTGTCAGTGAACACATCCTCAAGATGTCTGGGCTTCACAACCGCTTGACTCAGCTGGGAATTAATCTCTCGGATGACTCGGTCATTGACAGAATCCTCCAGTCGCTTCGACCTAGCTACAAGAGCTTTGTGATGAACTACAACATGCAAGTGATGGACAAGTCCATTCCTGAGTTGTACTCGATGCTGAAATCAGCAGAGGTCGAGATCAAAAAGGAGCATCAAGTGTTGATGGTGAATAAGACCACTAGTTTCAATAAAGGCAAGGGTAAGAAGAACTTCAAGAAGGACAGCAAAGCTGTTGCCGTGCCCGGTAAGCAAGTTGCCAGGAAGAAGAAGAACAAGAATGGACCCAAGCCTGAGACTGTGTGTTTTTATTGCAAGGGTACCGGTCACTGGAAGCGGAACTTCCCCAAGTTCTTAGCGGATAAGAAGGACGGCAACATTAAAGGTATATGTGATATACTTTTTATTGATGTGTACCTAACCAGCGAACGTAGTAGCTCCTGGGTATTTGATACTGGTGTAGTTGCTCACATTTGTAACTCCAAGCAGGAGCTACAAAATAAGCGAAGGCTCGCAAAGGACGAGGTGACGATGCGCGTCGGGAATGGTTCCAAGGTCGATGTGATCACCGTCGGCACGCTACCTCTACATCTACCTTCGGGATTAGTGTTAAACCTTAATAATTGTTATTTAGTACCAGCTTTGAGCATGAACATTGTATCTGGATCTCGCTTGATGCAAGATGGCTACTCATTTAAATCTGAGAATAATGGTCGTTCTATTTATATGAGAGAAATGTTTTATGGTCATGCCCCGCTGGTTAATGGTTTATTTTTGATGAATCTCGAACGTGATGTTACACATGTCCATAGTGTGAGTACCAAAAAGTGTAAGGTTGATAACGATAGTCCCACTTAATGTGGCATTGCCGCCTTGGTCATATTGGTGTCAAACGCATGAAGAAGCTCCATACTGATGGACTTTTGGAGTCTCTTGATTTCGAATCATATGACACGTGCGAACCATGCCTCATGGGCAAGATGACCAAGACTCCGTTCTCCAGAACAATGGAGCGAGCAACTGACTTGTTGGAAATAATACATACCGATGTATGCGGTCCAATGAGTGTCGAGGCTCGTGGTGGCTACCGTTATGTTCTCACCCTCACTGATGACTTGAGTAGATATGGGTATGTCTACTTAATGAAACATTAGTCTGAAACTTTTGAAAGGTTCAAGGTATTTTAGAGTGAGGTAGAGAATCAACATGACAGGAAAATAAAGTGCCTACAATCTGATCGTGGCGGAGAATATTTAAGTCACGAGTTTGGCACGCACCTAAGGAAATGTGGAATTGTTTCACAACTCACGCCGCCTGGCACACCTCAGCGAAATGGTGTGTCTGAACGTTGTAATCGCACTCTATTAGATATGGTATGATCTATGATGTCTCTTACCGACTTACCGCTATCATTTTGGGGATATGCATTAGAGACTGTCGCATTCACTTTAAATAGGGCACCGTCAAAATCCGTTGAGACGACACCGTATGAATTATGGTTTGGAAAGAAACCTAAGTTGTCGTTTCTAAAAGTTTGGGGATGCGATGCTTATGTGAAGAAACTTCAACCGAGAAGCTCGAACCCAAAGCGGAAAAGTGCGTCTTCATAGGATATCCCAAAGAGACTATTGGGTATACCTTCTACCTATGATCCGAGGGCAAAGTTTTTGTTGCCAAGAATGGATCCTTTCTCGAGAAAGAGTTTCTCTCGAAAGAAGTAAGTCGAAGGAAAATAGAACTTGATGAGGTAATTGTACCTCCACTCGAACTGGAGAGTAGCACAGCAAAGGAAGTTGTTTTTGTGGAGCCTACACCGGCTAGAAAGGAAGTTAATGATGATGATCATGAAACTTCAGATCAAGTTACTGTTGAAAGTCAAAGGTCCACTAGGACACATTCCACACCAGAGTGGTATGGCAACCCTATCCTGGAGATCATGTTGTTGGACAACGGTGAACCTTCGAACTATGAAGAAGCAATGGCGGCCCCAGATTCCAACAAATGGCTTGAGGCCATGAAATCCGAGATAGGATCCATGTATGAGAACAAAGTATGGACTTTGGTGGACTTGCCTGATGATAAGCGAGCCGTTGAAAATAAATGGATCTTTAAGAAGAAGACTGACACGGATGGTAATGTAACCATCTATAAGGCTCGGCTTGTCGCTAAGGTTATCGACAAGTTCAAGGAATTGACTACGATGAGACTTTCTCACCCGTAGCGATGCTGAAGTCTGTCCGAATCACGTTAGCAATTGACGCATTTTATGATTATGAGATCTGGCAAATGGACGTCAAAACGGCATTCCTTAATGGTTTCCTTAAGGAAGAACTGTATATGATGCAGCTGGAAGGTTTTGTTGATCCTAAAGATGCTAACAAAGTATGCAAGCTCCAGCGCTCCATCTATGGGCTGGTGCAAGCATCTTGGAGTTGGAACATTCGCTTTAATGAGGTGATTAAAGCATTTGGGTTTATACAGGTTTATGGAGAACCATGTATTTACAAGAAAGTGAGTGGGAGCTCTGTAGCATTTCTCATATTATATGTGCATGACATACTGATAATGGGAAATGTTATAAAACTCTTGGAAAGTATAAAGGCCTACTTGAATAAGTGTTTTTCAATGAAGGACCTTGGAGAAGCTGCTTACATATTAGGTATTAAGATCTATACAGATAGATCGAGACGCCTCATAGGTCTTTCACAAAGCACATACCTTGAAAAGATATTGAAGAAGTTCAATATGGATCAGTCCAAGAAGGGGTTATTGCCTGTGTTACAAGGTGTGAGATTGAGTACGACTCAATGCCCAACCATGGCAAAGGATAGAGAAGAGATGAGTGTCATCCCCTATGCTTCAGCCATAGGCTCTATTATGTATGCCATGCTGTGTACCAAACCTGATGTGAACCTTGCCATAAGTTTGGTAGGGAGGTACCAAAGTGATCCCGGAGCGGAACACTGCACAACGGTCAAGAATATCTTGAAGTACCTGAAAAGGACAAAGGACATGTTTCTCGTATATGGAGGTGCCGAAGAGCTCGTCGTAAAGGGTTACGTCGATGCTAGCTTCGACACAGATCCGGACGACTTCAAGTCGCAAACCGGATACGTGTATATTTTGAACGGAGGGGCAGTCAGCTGATGCAGCAGCAAGCAAAGCATCGTGGCAGCATCTACATGTGAAGCGGAGTACATAGCTGCTTCGGAAGCAGCAAAGGAAGGAGTCTGGATGAAGGAGTTCATCACTGACCTAGGAGTAATTCCAAGTGCGTCGGGCCCGATGACTCTATTCTGTGACAACACTGGAGCTATTGCCCTTGCGAAGGAGCCCAGGTTTCACAAGAAGACAAGACACATCAAGCGCCGCTTCAACTCCATCCGTGATTACATTCAGGAGGGAAATATAGATATTTGTAAAGTGCATACGGATCTGAATGTCACAGATCCGTTGACTAAACCTCTCTCACGAGCAAAACATGATCAACACCAGATTGCTATGGGTGTTCGATTCATCACAATGTAACTAGATTATTGACTCTAGTGCAAGTGGGAGACTATTGGAAATATGCCCTAGAGGCAATAATAAAATGGTTAT
The DNA here is from genome assembly GCA_022496015.1 of Hordeum marinum. Lineage (NCBI taxonomy): Eukaryota > Viridiplantae > Streptophyta > Magnoliopsida > Poales > Poaceae > Hordeum > Hordeum marinum. The sequence continues at coordinate 335,744,319 of CM039675.1, forward strand.
TATTGTATTTCCTAGTTCATGATAATTGTCTATTGTTCATGCTATAATTGTGTTAACCGGAAACTGTAATACATGTGTGAATACATAGACCACAACATGTCCCTACTGAGCCTCTAGTTGACTAGCTCGTTGATCAATAGATGGTCATGGTTTCATGACCACGGACATTGGATGTCGTTGATAATGGGATCACATCATTACGAGAATGATGTGATGGACAAGACCCAATCCTAAGCATAGCACAAGATCGTGTAGTTCGTTTGCTAAAGCTTTTCAGTGTCAAGTATCGTTTCCTTAGACCATGAGATTGTGCAACTCCCGGATACCATAGGAATGCTTTGGGTGTGCCAAACGTCACAACGTAACTGGGTGGCTATAAAGGTGCACTACGGGTATCTCCGAAAGTGTCTGTTGGGTTGGCACGAATCGAGAGTCGGATTTGTCACTCCGTATGATGGAGAGGTATCTCTGGGCCCACTCGGTAAGACATCATCATAATGAGCTCAGTGTGACTAAGGAGTTAGTCATGGGATGATGTATTACGGAACGAGTAAAGAGACTTGCCGGTAACGAGATTGAACAAGGTATAGAGATACCGACGATCGAATCTCGGGCAAGTATCATACCGATAGACAAAGGGAATCGTATACGGGATTGATTGAATCCTCGACATCATGGTTCATCCGATGAGATCATCGTGGAGCATATGGGAGCCAACATGGGTATCCATATCCCGCTGTTGGTTATTGACCGGAGAAGTGTCTCGGTCATGTCTACGTGTCTCTCGAACCCGTAGGGTCTACACACTTAAGGTTCGATGACGCTAGGGTTATAGGGAAATGGTATACGTGATTACCGAAGGTTGTTCGGAGTCCCGGATGAGATCCCGGACATCACGAGGAGCTACGAAATGTTCCTTAGGTAAAGATTGATATATGGGAAGTCCAGTTTTGGTCACCGAAAAGTTTTTGGGCTCATCGGTAGTGTACCGGGAGTGCCGGGAGGGTGCCGGAGGACCCCCGGGAGGGGTGTGACGACCACAGGACTTTGTGGGCCCTTAGAGGAGGTGTGCCAGCCCTTTTTGGGCTGGACGAGACCTTCTAGAAAGTCCCATGCGGCTGGAGATCAAGGGATAAGGCAAAAGGAGTTTCAAAGGAGGGAGATCTACCTCCCTTGTGGGAGGTGGACTCTTCCCTAGCTTCAGCCGAAGCTCTCCTCCTTGGAGGAGGGGCCAAGGCAGCCCTCCCTATCCCTCCTCCTATATATATGCAAGGGTTTGGTCTGATTTGAGACACGACTTCTCTCTCTCTCGGCGCAGACCTACCCTTCCTCTTCCTCGTTCTTCGTAGCGCTTGGCGAAGCCCTGCCGGAGTCCACGTAGCTCCACCGTCACCACGCCGTCGTGCTGCCGGAGCTCTCCCTCAACCTCTCCTTCCTCCTTGCTGGATCAAGGCGTAGGAGAAGTCATCGGGCTGCACGTGTGTTGAACACGGAGGCGCCGTTGTTCGGCGCTGAGATCGGAATCCACCGCGATCTGAATCGCTGCGAGTACGACTCCACCAACAGCGTTCTTGTAACGCTTCCGCTTAGCGATCTTCAAAGGTATGAAGATGCAATCTCTCCCCTCTCGTTGTTGGTTTCTCCATGGATAGATCTTGGTGATCGTAGGAAAATTTTGATTTACTACTATGTCTCCCAACACCAACACCTTTTGTCCAGCCACAAGGGGCTGCCCCCCAAAAGGGAGGCGCCCCAAAACAGCCCCAGGAAACGTGGGATCTTGTCCCCTCACGCTGGGACAAGATGTTTTCCGCGACTATTACTTCGGAAAAATTCTGGAAGGTCCCAGAACATTTCCGGCACCCTCTAAAATTATCTGTACACGCTCTAGAACATTTCCGGTATGGTGGTTTAATTTATAACCATCTTCGTTTACCTAGTAAACAATTCCGGTAGCTCAAAAAACCTTTTCCGGTTTTTTCTCCGAAAAATTCCAGAAATTACCAGACCGATCTGGCAACCTCCAAAACATTCCCGGTGCTTGCCGAAACCTTTTTGGATCAATGGTTTTATCACAAACAACTTTTCGGTTTTACCAAAACTTTTTCGGTGTTCTCTCCGGAACTTTTCCGCTGTCTCCGAAACTATTTCAGTGACTTTCTCTCAGACTCCTTGTCTACTATTCAACAGATAGATGACCCTTAAGCGTGTGACCCTATAGGTTCGGTGAAGTATAGACATGACCCGGAACCCCTTCTGATCAATGATCAACATCGGAGCCGTGGACACCCATATTGACCCCTATACCCACACGAATGAATATTCGAGTGAACCTCCAGTTGTCGTGTGCTATTCCTATTGCTTCGCGATATATTACAAATACCCGAGGTGAGACATGTTGGCATCCCTGTGGATCAACAACTTTTCCACTATGCCAGTTACCTCGTTACCGGTATTGTTCTCTTTTCTCGTTCCCGTGTTCCGGCATCCCCGTGATGAAATCACAAAGTGTCTTGCCAGACGATGATGGATACCATAACACCGAGAGGACCCAGAGATATCTCTCCATCGTCAGAGGAGAAAATCCCAATCTTGAGATATCAACTTACTTGACATACTTTTCCATGAACCCGTAAGCCGCCATAATAGCCACGCATTTACGAATGACGTTTAACAAACCCCAAAGTTCATGAAGCAAGCATGAAGAAACTCGATACTCTCATGGTCTAAGGAATTATGCAAACATTAACTTCTCTGTGTTATTAACCATTAACTTATGACGAATGTATCTCATAGCATAACATCAATTCGGGTCGATTCAACACAAATGTTCTTCTAACATTGTGCCCTCAAAATCGCCGGCATAGCCATGCCCATGATCAGGAAAACAGGATCATCATACAATACTTGAGCCAGTCTTAGAGGCCAAAATAGGAATACAGTTTACCGTTTATTATTCCACACGTGCATATGAGTCTTCCTTCAAGCCTCTTGGTTATTGTAGACTCGAGAACCATAGCAGTTATAGCATGGAACATAAACCTAATTATGAACAGGGAGATAATCAATAACATTTATTATTGCCTCTAGGGCATATCTCCTACAGACTCCCACTTGCACTAGAGTCAATAATCTAGTCAATGCTAATGCACTTTACACCTATGGCATACTGGTGTAAAATATGCTTCGCTTGTGGTATAGCCTGATGTCCAACGGATCTGACAACTTCAGCTCCGTGTGTAACTTTGCATATCCTCGCATTTTCACGCTATCACAAAATTCATATTTTGTGTGAACTTGGCTTTGCATATGTGTGAATCATTGGCCAAAACCTGATTCCTCAAACTGAGCTATGGAGCAACTATCTGCAATAGTGTCTCATAGACCAAAGCCATCTTGGAACCATACTAAGTTCATGAATGAACTATATGATTGAACAACTTCTTTTTCGCTTCCAAAGCATCAACATACTTAGCCTTTGTTATAGAATTCACCACAGTATCTTGTTTGGAACAATTTCCAACTACCGTGCCACCATATTGTGTATTACACAAAACCGTTAACTTAAATCAAAAATCGCATGGAGCATTGATTGAGACTGTATCGATGTAATTACTTACGACGAGCACTTCATAATCTCTGCTTGCGAGAAAACATGTCATCAGCACTACTCTAGTACTTAATGACATCTTTCACTATTGTCCCATGATCAGTGCTTTGATCACTTTGGTATCTATACTCGCAACAACTTGGGAGTATCGGACATATCTGGTTGTTTCTACATACCATGGAATACATGATTAATCCAAACACTAGAGTGTGTGGAATCTCCATCATGTATTTTACTCGTCAGTGTTTTGGGACACCGAGTCTTGCAAAAACTCTTTCCATGTGACTTCGGCAAGAATCACTCCTTGGCGTTTTTAAATGCTAAAAGGTTTTAGCACCTTGTCAATATGTATTCATTGCTTAGCCCCATTAGGTAAATCTATCTCCATAGATCATCATGCCTAATATGGAGGCTCTTTAGCCTAAGCACTTCATCGAAGAACTATTTTCAAATGAAGTCCTAATTCGTGTCAAGAAATTTATTTCCAATTAACAATGTGTCAAGCACACAACGTTTTTAGAAATATTATTATGCTCCCACTTACTTTCTTGAATCACAAGCATCTTCGTTACCATTGATGAAGTCAAAAACCCTTTTGACCATTTCATCAAACCACGAAGATTCTAACTCCATTTTGCTTTCTTCTGTCCATTGCTGGAACTCTGAAGTTTGCATACTTACTAGCATCCTCTGGACCGACAAACTACTTTGGACTGTATCACATACAAGTCCTAGGTTTCATTTCCATCAGATGGAAATCCTTTTGTCATCCAGGTTTCATATCTCATGATTGATATATGTATTAATTGCTAGTTCAACTTGAACCGACCTTACGCATCGCTACGGTGAAACAACCTCATCGTAGTCAACTCCTTGAACTTGTTATTTGAACAAGTCGAGCTTTATGGATAAAACATTTTTATCCGTATCATTTTTTAGTTCCATAAATACTCGTTAGACTCTAAGTCCTCTGAAAGGTGTATCAAGGTTTTAATCTTGAATCACTTATATGGAAACTATCTCGGATTGTATTGGCATTTAGCCAATACCGGAGTCAGGGCCCATCAACGCTTCCTTGTGTATTGTAGGTATACTGTTGTCTAACTGTTGGAAATATGCCCTAGAGGCAATAATAAATTAGTTATTATCATATTTCCTTGTTCATGATAATCGTTTATTATCCATGCTATAATTGTATTGATCGGAGACTTAGATGCATGTGTGGATACATAGACAAAACCATGTCCCTAGTATGCCTCTAATAGACTAGCTCGTTGATCAAAGATGGTTAAGGTTTCCTAGGCATTGACATGAGATGTCATTTGATAACGGGATCACTTCATTAGGAGAATGATGGGATGCACAAGACCCAAACTACAAATGTAGCATATGATCCTGTCAGTTTATTGCTACTGTTTTCTACATGTCAAGTATATGTTCCTATGACCATGAGATCATGCAACTCACAGACATCGAAGGAGTGCCTTGTGTGTATCAAACGTCGCAACGTAACTGGGTGACTATAAAGGTGCTCTACAGGTATCTCCGAGGGTGTCTGTTAGGTTGGCATGGATCAAGACTGGGATTTGTTACTCCGTGTGACAGAGAGGTATCTCAGGGCCCACTCGGTAATACAACATCACAATAAGCCTTGCAAGCAATGTGACTAAGTGTTAGTCACGGGATCTTGTATTACGGAACGAGTAAAGAGACTTGCCGGTAACGAGGTTGAACTAGGTATGGAGATACGGATGATCGAATCTCGGGCAAGTAACATACCGAAGAACAAAGGGAACATCATATGGGATTAACTGAATCCTAGACACAGAGGTTCGATCGATAAAGATCTTCGTAGAATATGTAGGAACCAATGTGGACATCCAGGTCCCGCCATTGGTTATTGACTGTAGAGGTGTCTCGGTCATGTCTACATAGTTCTGAAAATGTTAGTATGGTTTTTGAAAGTTTTGATAAACACTACTATATGAGGTAACTTTAGTTTTACTAACAAAGAGTCAAACAAAACTTATTATTAATTAATAAACATTATATTAACAGAAAAATAATTTACTAAAAACTCTTCTTAGAAAACAGAATTTAATTATATAAAACTTTGTTAGAAGAAAACTATTACTAACTAGTTTGTTTTATAACAAATTATACCTAGTTGAAAATGAATTGAGATTCCTATGATATTAAGTATAAAACTAAGCAAATAAATATTTTTATTAACAGAAAGTAAAACACCTAATGTTTAAGCAACAGAACCTACTAAAACAAATATAACAAATCTGATTTAAACTAACTAAAAAAACTAAATTAACTAAACTATACTAACTACTAGGCAGAATCTGTTTATAGCTAGAACACTAAACAAATTCATCCTAAAAATACTCAAACTAAGCATCATGATAGTCCTAACTAATACCAAGCAGTAGCAAAAATATTCATATAAAAATCTATTTTTAAACTCTAGTTATTCAGATTTGAGTGATTTGAGCAAATTTGATTCAATTCAAATTTTAGAGGTCAAATTTAAAATCTAAGACTACAGGGTGAAACTACATGAAATATGAGAGCTAATGCAAAAAGAATAAATTCAAAACACTAAATAGTTTAAAAGATATGATAAAAAATATTAGAAAAGTTTCTGTTAACTGAAAAACAAAACAGAAAAAAAGAAAAATCTAGCGGACGGCTAAGGCTACGTCGCAACTCCCTATTGGCTGCTAGTGTGCGGGTGCGGGTGTTTCGGGCGGTCGACCGAACCATAAAAAAAGGGTTCGCGCAATTAAACGTTCTAATCTGGATTGTAGGATCCAGATCGAACGGATGAGGGGCTCACAGTGAAAGCGGTCGCCGGCGATGGAGTTCTCCGGCGAGTCCGCAGCGCTGAGGTCGTCGGGGCGGCGCTCCGGTGGTCGAGGGAGGCGTAGGATGGGTCCAGGTGACGGAGGCTGACGTCCGGAGTGTTCTGGTGGCGTCGGAGGGACGAGAGGATGACAGAGTCGACGGGCAGGAGCTTGGAGAGCTTCGGCCGTCGTCCGAAGTCCGACGAGGTGGCGTGGGCGTTCTGGTGCAGGGGAGCGAGGGGTTCGGAGGGGGAGGGAGACTACGGACTGGCCGCTCTTATATAGGGCCGCGGGTGGGGTCAGGGAACGAAGGAGAGGAAGATCCGGGCGAGGAGGACTCTCCGGCGACGGCAGCGTGCGCGGGAGGAAGGAGATGGCCGCGGCATTCCAGCGGTCGGTCGGGTGGGTCCTGCTGTCAGTGAGAGGAGAGAGGTTTGCGGGGCGTCGGTCGGCCGATAATTAGAGGGGTCAGGTATTAACTACGGTGGGCCGGCCCGATTCAATTTAATTTCTTGCCTTTTTTAATATCCAGCGAAATCAAATGCCTTTAATGCATAAAATATAATTCCAATTATAGGAGTATTATATATCAAAATTAACAGAATAATAAATGCCATTCATTGAACATTTTTATTCTGTCATTTGAACACTTTGAAAAGAAAAGAAAATATTTTTAGAAATTTCCTATTTGGTTTTAAAACCTTTTGCAAATATTTTTCAAAAGACCCCCTGGTTCTTTTTGTTCAAATATATCACCAAGATGACCCTGGTGTGGAGTGTCATGTTACTCCCCTCTTATTTTGAACTTTTTCCAAGGTTTTCAAATAGGTGAAAGCAACACATTGAAAATAGAAAGGGACTTTCAGAAAGTCAGAAGAAGCATTTCAACTATTTCATACATTCAAGCAATGATGATGATGGATGCATAGCTATATTTCATAACATTCCAAAACGAAATTTTGGGATGTTACAAACCTACCCACCTTAAGATGAATCTCGCCCTCGAGATTCGGGTTGGCTAGAAAATAGGTGCGGGTGGTCTCTACGAAGATCTTCTTCGCGTTCCCAGGTGGCTTCTTCCTCGGTGTGGTGACTCCGCAAAACCTTACAGAACTTGATGATCTTGCTGCGGGTAACTCTGTTGGCAGTCTCGAGGATTCTGACAGGCTTCTCCTCGTAGGTCAGATCACTGTCAAGTTGTATGGCCTCTAGGGGCACGGTGTCTCTCAAAGGAATATCAGCCATCTCGGCATGGCATTTCTTCAGCTGGGACACATGGAACACATCATGAACTCCGGACAATCCTTACGGCAATTCCAGCTTGTATGCAACTTCGCCTCTACGTTCAAGAATTTTGTAGGGGCCTATGAATCTGGGTGCTAACTTTCCTTTAACACCAAACCTCTTGATTCCTCGAAGCAGGGACACACGAAGATAGGCTCGGTCTCCCACTTCATACGTCACTTCCTTACGTTTGCTGTCAGCATAACTCTTCTGTCGAGATTGAGCTATCTTGAGTCTATCACGAATCAACTTGACTTTCTCTTCAGAATCTCGGATAAGGTCGGGACCAAAAAGTTTTCGGTCTCCAACACCATCCCACGTCAATGGTGTTCTGCACCTCCTTCCGTATAAAGCTTCGAAAGGGGCCATCTTCAGACTGGTCTGATAACTGTTGTTGTATGAGAATTCTGCGTAAGGTAAGTTGTCATCCTAACTGGATCCATAATCTAGCGCACAAGCTCTCAACATGTCTTCCAGAATCTGGTTGACTCTCTCAGTCTGTCCATCGGTCTGCGGATGAAAAGCTGTACTGAACTCCAGTCTCGTACCCAAAGTTTCATGTAACTGATGCCAAAACTTTGAGGTAAATTGTGTTCCTCTATCTGACACGATACTCCTCGGAACTCCATGCAGACACACGATCCTGGTCATGTATATCTTGGCTAGCTTAGCACTGGTATAGGTGATTTTCACTGGAATGAAATGAGCCACCTTGGTAGAACGATCGACCACTACCCAGATGGAATCATAACCTGAACGGGTCCTGGGTAATCCTGTGATGAAGTCCATACCAAGCTTTTCCCATTTCCACTCGGGTATCGGCAAAGGTTGGAGTAACCCTGCTGGTTTCTGATGTTCCGCTCTTACTCGCTGACAAACATCACATATTGCAACATGTTCTGCAATATCCTTCTTCATACCTGTCCACCAATAACTGTCCTTTAAATCCATATACATCTTGGTGTTGCCTGGGTGTATTGAGTAAGGGGAATCGTGGGCTTCTTGAAGTATCAACTTCCTGAGCTCTGGGTCATTGGGCACATAGATTCGGTTCTCAAACCACAAAGTTCCTTGTTCATCCTCACGAAAACCTTTAGCTTTATCATCTTTCATTCTCTGCTTAATCTCAGTTATCTCCTTGTCCGTCTTCTTTCGGTCAAGGTGGACTGGATCTCCAGTGTGGCAACATATCCTCTTGGAACTACCTCTAGCCGGAGCTCTCTGAGATCTTTGGTTAACTCCGGGGATAATCCTCCCGCTATGAGTGTGTTCACATAAGTTTTCCGACTCAAGGCATCTGCTACCACATTTGCCTTACCTGGATGGTAGTGTAATCTCATGTCATAGTCCTTGATTAACTCTAACCATCTCCTCTGTCTGAGGTTCAACTCTTTCTACGTGAAGATATACTTCAGGCTCTTATGGTCGGTGTAAACATCACAACTATTTCCGACAAGGAAATGTCTCCAGGTCTTGAGTGCGTGCACTACGGCTGCTAGTTCCAAATCATGGGTGGCATAATTCAACTCATGAGGTCGTAGTTGTCTGGATGCATAAGCTACAACCTTTCCATCTTGCATGAGTACTCCTCCAAGTCCTTGACGTGAAGCATCACAATAAACCTAGAAGTCCTTCCGAATATTGGGCAAAATCAACACTGGAGCTGTGACCAAACGTTACTTTAACTCCTGGAAACTGGCTTCACATTCCTCAGTCCAATTATACTTAGACTCTTTCTTCAACAACTCCGTCATGGGCTTGGCAATCTTTGAGAAATTCTCAATGAACCTCCGGTAATATCCGACAAGTCCGAGGAAACTGCGGATCTCCTTAACTGAGGTGGGTGACTTCCACTCGGTGACGGCTTCAACCTTAGCGGGGTCTACGGCTATTCCATCTCCGGAAATAATATGTCCAAGGAATCCGACTTCCGTCAACCAAAATTCACATTTGCTAAACTTGGCATATAACTGATGTTCTCTAAGCTTCTCCAGAACTAAACACAGATGTTCCTTGTGTTCTTCCTTGCTCTTGGAGAATATCAAAATGTCATCGATGAACACCACGACAAACTTGTCCAAATATTCCATGAACACTTTGTTCATCAAATTCATGAAGTAGGCAGGAGCATTAGTCAAACCAAAGGACATGATTGTATACTCGTATAAGCCATGCCTGGTGGTGAAAGCTGTTTTGGGTATATCCTATTCACGAATCTTCAGTTGGTGATACCCTGATCGAAGATCGATCTTGGAGAATACTTTGGCGCCTACTAGCTGATCAAACAAATCATCGGCAGAGGGTACTTGTTCTTGATAGTCACCTCGTTCAAGGCACGATAAATCGACTACCATTCTCAAGGTTTTATCCTTCTTCTCTACCAAAAGAACTGGGGCTCCCCAAGGTGAAGAACTTGGGCGAATATACCCCTTGTCCAATAACTCCTTAATTTGCTTCTTGATTTCCACTAAATCATTTGCGGGCATCCGATAGGGTCTCCTGGAAATTGGGGCTGTCCCTGGTTGTAGCTCTATTAGGAACTCAATCTCCCTATCTGGTGGCATGCCTGGTAATTCTTCCGGGAATACATCCGGAAAGTCCTTTACCACAGGGACTTCCTCCTGGACGACTCCTGTCAGAGAATTTAACCGAGCACTCATACGTGTGCGTCGGGATACATACTTAATCCTCTTGTTCTCCGGGGTGATGAGTGAAACAGACTTGCTGGGGCAATCAAGATTTCCTTCATACTTGGTCATCCAATCCATGCCTAGGATTACATCCAATCCCTGGGATTCTAAGACGATGAGGTCGGTGGGAAAAACATGGTTTCCTATGTGAAGTTTCAAGGCATGGCATCCTATCCCTGCCATCATCATACCTCCTGGGGAACTGACCTTAATGGGCTGACTAAGGGTTTTGGTGGGCAAACCATACTTTCCCACAACTACTCTTGATATGAATGAATGAGTTGCACCAGAATCAAAAAGTACTATAACTGGACGTGAATGCAATAAAAACTTACCAACCACAGTCTCGGGTTGATCATAGACTTCTTCCACGTCGAGGTGGTTCACCTGGGCACGAGGAAACGGATTTGGCTTCTTAGCTGCGGAGTTACCATTTCCATTTCCCTGCTTGCTCTGGGGACATTCAGTAGCATAGTGCCCTGTCTTCTGGCACTTGAAACAGGTGATGTGGCTCAAATCCTTCTGAGTAGGAGCGTGACGATGCTGGTTGTTGTTCCCATTCCCATTGTCAGTCTTGAAGTTTCCATGGTTGGGACGGGCATTCCCATTTCCTCCATGGTTGTGGCCTCCATGGGTGTGCACGGCATGAGTGTGCCTTCCAAACTTATCGGTCCCTGATCCGGTATTCCCTGAGTACGGAGAGTAGCAGGGCTTCTGATGAGCTCCAGAGTTGAACTTCCCCTGAGTATACTTCCTCTTGCGGTTCTCAATTTGTTGCTGTTTACCCTCCAGGATGAGGGCCTTGTCCACCAGCTCTTGGTAGTTGTTGAAGGTAGCCACTACCAGCTACATGCTCAACTCATCGTTGAGTCCTTCCAGAAACTTCTCCTGCTTGGCCGCATCGTCGGCCACGTCTCCTGGTGCATAACGAGCCAATGTGCTAAAGTCGTCCACGTATTGGGCCACGGAACGGTTACCCTGGCGCAAGTTGCGAAACTCGCGCTTCTTCAGACTCATAGATCCAGCTGAAACATGTGCGGTGCAGAAAGCTTGCTTGAACTGCTCCCAAGTTACATCAGCAATAGGATATGTGGTGCTGTAGTTCTCCCACCATGAAGCTGCTGGTCCATCCAGTTGATGTGCGACAAAGCGCACCTTCTCAGTGTTAGTACATCCAGCGGTGACGAGTTCCCTCTCCATCTTACGGAGCCAGTCATCTGCCACAATGGGCTCAATGCTACTGGAGAAAGTTGGAGGGTTCAACCTCAGAAAACGGGTGAGATTGTCAGCCTGAGGTGGATGGTGGTGGTTGTTGTTCTGGTTGTTGGTCTGATTCTGGATCAATAGCTGCATCAGTGCATTCTGCTGCTGAAGGAGTTGTGTGAGTTCTGTCGGGAAGGTGAAGTCGGACTCACATCGTGGAGGCATCTTGCTGTTTTCAGAGGGGTGAGAATTAGAATAGAACAAGGGCCTAAAAGGGGAAATTCACTACCCATATGCAATGCAACAAACATATCACACCAAACACTCATTCATTTATTCAACTCAAAGATTCAAACATCGAGAATACAAGTCTCAATCAAACTAAACATCGACCTACGCTTTAACGACGAAAATGAAGATACATGGGGGGCATGACTAAAGTTTTCCTCAAAAGTACATGGTGACTGAGCCTCCTCAAGTGGTGCTCTCCTCATAGTCATCATCATCGCTGATGAAAGGAGCCAAGTCTCCCTCAGGATGAAGATTTTCACCCATGTCCATCTGTTCCTCCAGAGTGGCGATGCGAGTGTTCAGCTTGTCGATCCTCTCTAAGAAATCCTTCACCTCATGCTCATGCTCGTACTCGGCTTCCCATAAGTCAGCTTCGAGGTCAATCTCGCGGTTCATCAGATTCTTGATTGTCTTCGTATCAGCACGAACTCGAAGCTCCAGAGTCCTGATGTGAGTCTCCAAGGTCTGGATATAGGAAATGGTGGTGTCTGTAGTGGGAGGGGTTATCATGTTTCCATTGGCATCCCTGCGACAAACCACGCTGAGTCCTGGTGAAATGGTTCCACCTCTGTATTCCTCCTGAATACATCCAAGGGCACGATGAATGGCCATGTCTCTTCCAAGTATCCAGTTGGGTGCCACAAACTTGAAGTTGATGGGCTCCTTCCGATTCCCAAAGGTCTTCCCTGGGATGTGCACCTCGATCCTGTAGCGTCCATCTTGGGGAAAGGACATGGTAGGAGTCCCGGTGATGCTTGGCAAAGCAATCCTCACATCCTTGACGATCCTCATCAGCTCCTTACCAAAGGGCATCGTTGTGTCAGACTGGCAAAACTCTGTGATCAACACTGGGATGAAGGTGGCCATCTATAAATTTTGAAATAATCGGAGAGAAGTCAGAAACGAATAGATGAGAGTATAAGAATTTTAAAGACAGAGAGAAACAAATCCTAAGGCTTTCCCAATCCTAGAGGTTACGTCCTACGCTCAGCGTGTGCTCTGATACCATTTCTGTAGCGACCCGACCAGAAAGGTCGAATCTCCGGTGTTTCTGTACCATCCCAAGATCATGCTGGTACACACACGGTACATCAATGTATATATCAAAGGGAAATCACACATCATTTATTAATCATAAATCTCATATCGAGTCCTTTATTACAATAAAGATTACAATAAAGTGGCTGAAGGCCAACTCATGAGAATATCTAAATCTTGCGGAAGCATCGAAGGTAGATGAGTCCATCTGACTCCAAGGGCATCTCACCGAGCGTAGAGCGTATCCTCACTCCTGGTGGGAAAAGTACTCTGCAACATGATACGTTGCAGCCGTGTAGGTCAGCATATGGAATATGTCGGCAAAGTCACAAGAGAGGTGAAAAGATAATCATCTAATCTATATGCAAATATGGCAGGTGGAGTAGTAAGTTTTTGCATAAAGCCAATTTTCCTACATCAAGAGAGGGCTAAGCAAAATTATTACTAAGTTGGTTGATTGATGAGATGGTTCCACCAACCAATTCTCATACCCAAGTTATTAATACCCACATCATCATATTAATTGTGTTGAGAGTTCCGGAAGTTTCAGTTCCTTTGGCTCAAGTCGTCCGAGACCGTGGACACGGCTAATCGATTAGGTTTGAGTACTCTGTAGAGTTTTTGCACATGTTCCCCACAAGATTTGGTCGCCTCCGTTTGATTTCTCGCACTTCAGGGTGTTTGAGAAACGGATGACCAAAACATGGTCTTCCAAAGGGTTTCCCTGCGACTCTGTCGGTGCCCATCATTTCCTACCGTTCTTCTACATCTCGTAGCACCGCCTGTCCAGGGTCACCATGATATCCAACCAAGCCAGAGCCCATAATGACTTGTAGCTGTGCAGGTAAGCCTTGGGTCTTGACGCATCCTTCCATCCCTTTGTGCCTGGGTGAGGCTTTCCGCGTGAATACTGGCCATCTCCAGCAACACCTAGGCAAATCCACTGGTTTCTCTAGGGTGCCGTTCCAACCATCCCTCACCCAGTAGTGTGTTGAAAACTTGGAAATCTTGAAGTCTTGCTCATCATAGGTCTTGAAGTTATTACCTCACAACTCTCGTGAATCACACATCCAACCCCATCTACTAATAGCATAGCAAAAATAATTGAATGTTTCCCGGGGCCAAAGTGTCAAAGGGTTGGGGTACCTACCACATGATACTACATCAAGTAACCAAATTTCCAATTACCTAATTTGCATGCAATTGGGGGGAATGGTAGAACTAATGCAATAAAAACATGGGTAAAGATGATCAAAGTGACTTGCCTGATTGATGATCTTCGTACGTGAGTGACTCTAGGTAACAAGCCTCGCACTCCGGATAATCTAACGAAGCAAACATGAGCACTCAATAAGCATACAACAAAATTATTTGTAACTCACAAAATCAGAAATGAACTAGTAAACAATCAAGACAAAACAATGCACAAATCCCAAGCAAGAAAACACACAAAGTTTTGTTTTTCAAAAAGGTGATGGGTAAACCACTACAAACATAATAAAACTACCAGTATGAACAAAACAATAGTTGACAGCAAGGAGACAATAAAATATTTTATTAATAAACAGAATAAAATCCATTTAATGTTTTGTTAAGAAAAATCTTAGTATGGTTTTTGAAAGTTTTGATAAAGACTACTATGAGGTAACTTTAGTTTTACTAACAAAGAGTCAAACAAAACTTATTATTAATTAATAAACATTATATTAATAGAAAAAGAATTTACTAAAAAATCTTCTTAGAAAACATAATTTAATTATATAAAACTTTGATAGAAGAAAACTATTACTAACTAGTTTGTTTTATAACAAATTATACCTAGTTGAAAATGAATTGAGATTCCTATGATATTAAGTATAAAACTAAGCAAATAAATATTTTTATTAACAGAAAGTAAAACACCTAATGTTTAAGCAACAGAACCTACTAAAACAAATATAACAAATCTGATTTAAACTAACTAAAAAAAACTAAATTAACTAAACTATACTAACTACTAGGCAGAATTTGTTTATAGCTAGAACACTAAACAAATTCATCCTAAAAATCCTCAAACTAAGCATGATGATAGTCCTAACTCATACCAAGCAGTAGCAAAAAGATTCATATAAAAATCTATTTTTAAACTCTAGTTATTCAGATTTGAGTGATTTGAGCAAATTTGATTCAATTCAAATTTTAGAGTTCAAATTTAAAATCTAAGACTACGGGGTGAAACTACATGAAATATGAGAGCTAATGCAAAAATAATCAATTCAAAACACTAAATAGTTTAAAAGATATGATAAAAAATTAGAAAAGTTTCTGTTTACTGGAAAACAAAACAGAAAAGAAAAAAAATCTAGCGGACGGTTAAGGCTACGTGGCAACTCCCAATTGGCTACTGGTGTGCGGGTGCGGGTGTTTCGGGTGGTCGACCGAACCATAAAAAACGGTTCATGCAATTAAACGTTCTAATCTGGATTGTAGGATCCCGATCGAACGGATGAGGGGCTCACGGTGAAAGCGGTCGCCGGCGATGGAGTTCTCCGGCGAGTCCGAAGCGGTGAGGTCGTCGGGGCGGCGCTCCGGTGGTTGAGGGAGGCGTAGGATGGGTCCAGGCGACGGAGGCTGACGTCCGGAGTGTTCTGGTGGCGTCGGAGGGACGAGAGGATGACGGAGTCGACGGGCAGGAGCTTGGAGAGCTTCGGCCGTCGTCCGAAGTCCGGCGAGGTGGCGTGGGCGTTCTGGTGCAGCGGAGCGAGGGGTTCGGAGGAGGAGGGAGACGACGGACTGGCCGCTCTTATATAGGGCCGCGGGTGGGGTCGGGGAAGGAAGGAGAGGAAGATTCGGGCGAGGAGGATTCTCCGGCGACGGCGGCGCGCACGGGAGGAAGGAGATGGCCGCGACATTCCAGCAGTCGGTCGGGTGGGTCCCGCTGTCAGTGAGAGGAGAGAGGTTTGCGGGGCGTCGATCAGCCGATAATTAGGGGGGTCGGGTATTAACTACGGTGGGCCGGCCCGATTCGATTTAATTTCTTGCCTTTTTTAATATCTAGCGAAATCAAATGCCTTTAATGCATAAAATATAATTCCAATTGTAGGAGTATTATATATCAAAATTAACAGAATAATAAATGCCAATTTTTAGAAATTTCCTATCTGGTTTTAAAACCTTTTGCAAATATTTTTCAAAGGACCCCCTGGTTCTTTTTATTCAAATATATCACCAGGATGACCCTGGTGTGGAGTGTCATGTTACTCCCCTCTTATTTTGAACTTTTTTAAAGGTTTTCAAATAGGTGAAAGCAACACATTGAAAATAGAAAGGGACTTTCAGAAAGTCAGAAGAAGCATTTCAACTATTTCATACATTCAAGCAATGATGATGATGGATGCATAGCTATATTTCGTAACATTCCAAAATGAAATTTTGGGATGTTACAAGGACTCCCCCTCCACCAGTTCGGCCGAAGCCAAGAGGGAGCCCTCCCCTTGGGCGCAGCCTCCTCTCCCCTCCTCCTATATACTAGTGGATATCTAGGGTTTTGGCACTCAATTTACGTCCATGTGCTACCCGTTCCACCGGTGCTCCTCTAGATCAGATTTCCGCAGTGCTTAGGCGAAGCCCTGCCGGAATTGCTCCACCACCATCACCGGAGCGCCGTCATGCTGCCGGTGAACTCTTCTCCCTCTCCACTTCCTCTTGCTGGATCAAGACGGTGGAGATCGTCATCAAGCTGCACGTGTGCTGAACGCGGAGATGCCGTCCGTTTGGCGCTAGATCGGAAGGACCGTGAACAAGATCGCGAGACGGTTCGTGATGAGTTCACAGGACGGATCGTGATGAGATCGCGGGACGGATCGTGATGAGATCGCGGCATGGATCATGATGAGTTCGCGGGACGGATCGTGATTGGATCGCGGGACGGATCGTGATGTGATCGCAGGACGCTCGGCAATTTGGATCGCGAAGATGTTCGACTACACCAACCGCGTTTCTTAACGCTTCCCGCTTAGCGATCTACAAGGGTACGTAGATCCACTCTCCCTCTCGTAGATGCTCATCACCATGGATAGATCTGCGTGTGCGTAGGAAATTTTTTGTTTCCCATGCAACGTTCCCCAACAGTGGCATCATGAGCTAGGTCTATGTGTAGATGAGATCTCGAGTAGAACACAAAAGGTTTGTGGGCGTTGATGCTTAGATTGCTTCCTCCCTTGGGTCGGATTTTGGTTCAGCGGTATTGTGAGATGAAGCGGCCCGGACCAACATTACTCGTACACTTACGAGAGACCGGTTCCTTCGACGCAACTTGTTGCCTAGATGGCTTGCGGGTGGCAGTTTCTCTCACTTTAGTTGGATCGGATTCGACAAAGGCGGTCCTTGAGAAGGTTGAAAAGCAACTAGTGTATCACCATTGTGGTTTTTGCGTATATGAGAATTGTTCTTGCTAGATACCCGTAGCAGCCACGTAAAACATGCAACAACAATTAGAGGACGTCTAACTTGTTTTTGCAGGGTATGTTGTGATGTGATATGGCCAATTACATGATGTGATATATGTGATGTATGAGATGATCATGTGATGTATAGAATTTCACGACATGCATGTCGATGAGTACGGCAACCGGCAGGAGCCATAGGGTTGTCTTTAATTATTGTATGACCTGCGTGACAATCATTAAGCGCTATGTAATGCTTTACTTTATCTCTAAACGGTAGCAATAGTAGTAGAAGCATGCAGGGCGTGACAACCCCGATGGCGACACGTTGATGGAGATCAAGATGATGGAGATCATGGTGTCGTGCCGGTGACGATGGAGATCATGCCGGTGCTTTCAAGATGGAGATCTAAAGCACAAGTTCATGGCCATATCATGTCACTTATGAATTGCATGTGATGTTAATCCTTTTATGCACCTTGTTTTGCTTAGTACGACAGTAGCATTATAAGGTGATCCCTCAGTTAATTTCAAGATAAATTGTGTTGTCCCCGAGTGTGCACCGTTGCGAAAGTTCGTCGTGTTGAGACACCACGTGATGATGGGGTGTGATAGACTCTACGTTCACATACAACGGGTGCAAGCTAGTGTTGCACAAGCAGAACACTCGGGTTAAACTTGACGAGCCTAGCATGTACAGACATGGCCTCAGAACACAAGAGACTGAAAGGTCGAACATGAGTCATATAGTAGATATGATCAACATGATGATGTTCACCATTGTAACCACCTCAACTCACGTGATGATCGGACTTGAGTTGGTGAATTTGGATCATGTATCACTCGGATGACCGGAGGGATGTCAATTTGAGTGGGAGTTCTTAAGTAATATGATTAATTGAACTCATTATCATGAACATAGTCAGTAGTGTCTTTGCAAATTATGTGGTAGATTACTTGCTCGCGCTGTAGCTCCCTTGAATTTTTATATGTCCCTAGAGAAATAGAGTTGAAAGATGATGGTAGCAACATTGCGGACTGGCTCTGTGATCTGAGGATTGTCCTCGTTGCTGCACAGAAAGCTTTTGTCCTTAATGCACCGCTCGGTGCGCCAACCCCTCTAGTGTTGTCTGTAGATGTTGTTAACATCTGACAGGCATGTTCTGATGACTACTTGATAGTTTAGTGCGTCATGCATTACGGCTTAGAATTGAGGCTCCGAAACGTTGTGAACGTGACAGAACATATGAAATGTTCTAAGAGCTGAAATTAGGATCTCAGGCTCATTCCCATGTTGCGAGATATGAGATCTCCAACAAGATTCTTTGCCTGTAATATGAAAGAGAATAGCTCAATCGTTGAGCATGTGCTCAGATTATCTGGGTGCTACAATCACTTGAATCGAGCGGGAGTTGATCTTCCAGATAAGATAGTGATTGATATAGTTCTCCAAGTCACTGTCACTAAGCTACTAGAACTTGGTGATGGACTATAGAATGCTAGGGATAGAAAATATGATCCCTAAGCTGTTCGCGATGTTTGACACCGCGAAGGTAGAAATCGAGAAGGAGCGTCAAGTGTTGATGGTTAGTCAAAACCACTAGTTTCGAGAAGGGCAAGAGCAAGGAGGGAAACTTCATGGATAGCAAGTCAGTTGCATCTCCAGTGAAGCAACCCAAAGTCTAACCCAAACCCGAGACTAAGTGCTTCGATTATGAGGAGAGAGGTCGCTGAAGCGGAACAACCCTAGATACTTGGTAGATAAGAAGGCTGGCAACGTCGACAGAAGTATATTTGATATAAGTGTTATTGATGTGTACCTTGCTTGTACTCCTAGTAGCACTTGGGTATTGGATACCGGTTCGATTGCTAAATGTTACTAACTCGAAATAAACGGAGAACTAGCTAAGGGTGAGGTGACGACGTGTGTTGGAAGTGTTTCCAAGGTTGATGCGATCGACATCGCACGCTCTCTCTACCTTCGGGATTAGTGACGAACCTAAATAAATGTTATTTAGTGTTTTGCGTTGAGCATGAACGTGATTAGATCGTGTTTATTGCAACACGGTTATTCATTTAAGTTAGAGAATAATGGTTATTCTGTTTACATGAATAATACCTTCAATGGTCATGCACCCACTGAGAATGGTTTGTTGAATCTTGATCGTAGTAATACACATGTTCGTAACATTGATGCCAAAAGATGCAAAGTTAATAATGATAGTACCACATACTTGTGGCACTGCCGCTAAAAGTCATATTGGTATAAAACGCATGAAGAAACTCCATGCTGATGGATCTTTGGACTCATTCGATTTCGAATCGGTTGAGACATGCGAACCATGCCTGTTGGTCAAGATGACTAAGGACCCCGTTTTCTGTTTTGATGAAGCGGGCAAGTGATTTATTGGAAATGATACATGTTGATGTATGCAATCCAATGAGTCTTGTAGCGTGCGGTGGATATCATTATTTTCTTACCATCACTGATGATTTGAGGAGATATAGTGTATATTTACTTAATGAAACACAAGTCTGAATCGTTTCAAAGGTTCAAGCAAATTTAGAGTGAAGTTTAAGATCATCGTGACAAGAAGATAGAAATGTTTGCGATATGATCGTGAAGGTGAATATCTGAGTTACGAGTTTTGGCATACAACTTTAGACAATGTGAAAGTTGTTTCACAACTCATGCCACCTGGAACACCATAGTGTGATGGTGTGTCCGAACGTCATAGTCGTGCTCTATTGGATATGGTGCGTGCTATGATGTCTATTATCGTTTTGTTACTATAATTTTGGGGTTACGCATTAGAGAAAACTACCTTCACTTTAAATAGGGCACCATCTAAATCCGTTGAGATGACACCGTGTGAACTATGGTTTGATAGAAACCTAAGTTGTCATTTCTTAATGTTTGGGGCTGCGATGCTTGTGTGGAAAATGTGTTCACCTAATGAGCTCGAACCCAAAGCGGACAAATGCATCTTCATAGAATACCCTAAGAACAGTTGGGTGAACCTTCTATCTCAAATCCAAGCATAAAATGTTTGTTGCTAAAACTGGGTCCTTTCTCGAGAAAGGGTTTTCTCTTGAAAGAATTGAGTGGGAGGAGGATAGAACTTGATGAGTTTACTGAACCTCTGCTTCAACCAGAAAGTAGCGCAGCGCAGAAAGATGTTTCTGTGAAGCTTACGTTAGTTGAAGAGGAAGTTAATGATGATGATCATGAAGCTTCGGATCAAGTTACTATCGACCTACAAGGAAAATAGAGCTTGATGAGGTTATTGAACCTTTACTTCAACCAGAAAGTAGCGTAGCGCAGAAAGATGTTTCTGTGAAGCCTACGTCAGTTGAAGAGGAAGTTAATGCTGATGATCATGAAGCTTCGGATCAAGTTACTATCAAACTTCGTATGTCGACAAGGACGTGTACTGCTACTGAGCGGTATGACAACCCTGTCTTGGAGGTCATGTTGTTGGACAACGATGAACCTACGAACTATGGAGAAGCAATGATGGGCCCGGAAACCAACAAATGGTTAGAGGCCATGAAATCCGAGAAAGGATCCATGTATGAAAACCAAGTATAGAATTTGGTAGACTTGCTCGTTGGATGGCAGGTCGTTGAGTACAAATGGATCTTTAAAATGAAGACAGACGCTGATGGTGAATATCACCATTTATAAAGCTCGACTTGTCGCAAAGAAGTTTCCGGCAAGTTCAAGGAGTTGACTGCGATGAGACTTTCTCTCGTAGCGATGCTAAAAGTCTGTTAGAATTATGTTAGCAGTTGCTGCATTTTTCAATTATGAAATCTGGCAGATGGATGCCAAAACATCGTTTCCTTTCTTGAGGAAAGGTTGTATGTGATACAACCAGAAGGTTTTGTCAGTCCTAAGGATGCTAAAAGGTGTGCAAGCTTCAGTGATCCTTCTATGAACTGAAGCAAGCATCTCGGAGTTGGAATATACACTTTGATGAGGTGATTAAAGTTTTTGAGTCTATACAAAGTTTACGAGAAACTTGTATTTACAATAAAGTGAGTGGGAGCGCTGTAGAGTTTCTGATAAGCATATGTGGTTGACATATTGTTGATCGGAAATGATATAGAATTTCTGGAAAGCATAAAGGGTTGTTTGAAAAGAGTTTTCCAAAGGAAGACCTGTATAAAGCTACCTAATTGTTGAGCATCAAGATCTATAGAGATATATCAACATACATGATGAGACTTTCAATGAGTACATACCTTGACAAGATTTTGAAAGAGTTCAAAATGGATCAGTCAGAGAAAGAGTTCTCGCCTGATTTGTAAGGTATAAAGTTGAGTAAGACTTAGTGCCCAGTGACTGCAGAAGATAGAGAAAAGATGAGTGTCATCCCCTATGCTTCAGCCATAGGCTCTATCATGTATGCAATGCTATGCACAAAGACCCGATGTCAGCCTTGCCATAAGTATGGTCGGAAGGTTTCAAAGTGATCCTGGAATGGAGCACTGGACAGCGGTCAAGATTATCCTTAGTAACTAAAAGACTAAGGAGATGTTTCTCGATTATGGAGGTGATAAAGAGTTCGTCGTAAAGAGTCACATCGATGCAAGCTTTAACACCAATCCGGATGACTCGTAGTAGCAATCTGGATACGTATAGTGGAGCAGCCATTTGGAATAGTACCAAGTGGAGTGTGGTAGCAGTGTTTACGGTTTGACATAGAAATTTGCAAAGTACACACGGATCTGAATTTCGCAGACCCGTTGACTATAAGACCTCTCTCACATGCAAAGCATGATCGAGCCCCAGAACTCATTGGGTGTTAGATTCATAACAATGCAAATCACATGGTGATGTGAACTAGATTATTGACTCTAGTGCAAGTAGGAGACTGTTGGAAATATGCCCTAGAGGCAATAATAAATTAGTTATTATCATATTTCCTTGTTCATGATAATCGTTTATTATCCATGCTATAATTGTATTGATCGGAGACTTAGATGCATGTGTGGATACATAGACAAAACCATGTCCCTAGTATGCCTCTAATAGACTAGCTCGTTGATAAAAGATGGTTAAGGTTTCCTAGCCATTGACATGAGATGTCATTTGATAACGGGATCACATCATTAGGAGAATGATGGGATGGACAAGACCCAAACTACAAACATAGCATATGATCGTGTCAGTTTATTGCTACTATTTTCTGCATGTCAAGTATATGTTCCTATGACCATGAGATCATGCAAATCACAGACATCGGAGGAGTGCCTTGTGTGTATCAAATGTTGCAACGTAACTAGGTGACTATAAAGGTGCTCTACAGGTATCTCCGAGGGTGTCTGTTGGGTTGGCATGGATCAAGACTGGGATTTGTTACTCCGTGTGACGGAGAGGTATCTTAGGGCCCACTCGGCAATACAACATCACAATAAGCCTTGCAAGCAATGTGACTAAGTGTTAGTAACGGGATCTTGTATTACGGAACGAGTAAAGAGACTTTCCGGTAATGAGGTTGAACTAGGTATGGAGATACCGATGATCGAATCTCGGGCAAGTAACATACCGAAGAACAAAGGGAACATCATACGGGATTAACTGAATCCTTGACATAGAGGTTCGACCGATAAAGATCTTCATAGAATATGTAGGAACCAATGTGGACATCCAGGTTCCGCCATTGGTTATTGACCGTAGAGGTGTCTCGGTCATGTCTACATAGTTCTGGAACCCGCAGGGTCTGCACACTTAAGGTTTGGTGATGTTTCAGCAGTGTAGAGTTATATATGGTGGTGACTGAAGGTTGTTCGGAGTCCCGGATGAGATCCCGAACGTCACGAGGAGTTCCGGAATGGTCCAGAAATGAAGATTGATATATAGGAAGATGGTGTTTGGACTCCGGAAAGGTTTCGGGCACTTTCGGTAATGTACCGGGAGTGACGAATGGGTCCCGGGGGTCCACCAGTGGGGCCATCCCACCCCATGGGCCAAAGTGGCGACCCACCAGCCCCTAGTGGGCTGGTGGAGTCGGCCAAGGTGGCCTAGGCGTAGGGGAGAGAGGCCCAAACCGAATTGGGGTGGAGTCCTCCCCAAGTTCCACCTCTCGTGTGAGACGTCGACTCCCAATTGGAGGAGGACTCCCCCTCCACCAGTTCGGCCGAAGCCAAGAGGGAGCCCTACCCTTGGGCGCAGCCTCCTCTCCCATCCTCCTATATATACTAGTGGATATCTAGGGTTTTGGCACTCAATTTACGGCCACGTGCTACCCGTTCCACCAGTGCTCCTCTAGATAGTGCTTAGGTGAAGCCCTGCCGGAATTGCTCCACCACCATCACCGGAGCACCGTCACGCTGCCGGTGAAATCTTCTCCCTCTCCACTTCCTCTTGCTGGATCAAGACGGTGGAGATCGTCATCAAGTTGCACGTGTGCTGAACGCGGAGGTGTCGTCCGTTCGGCGCTAGATCGGAAGGACCGTGAACAAGATCGCGAGACGGTTCGTGATGAGTTCACGGGACGGATCGTGATGAGATCGCGGGACAGATCATGATGAGATTGCGAGATGGATCATGATGAGTTCGCAGGATGGATCGTGATTGGATCGCGGGACGGATCATGATGTGATCGCGGGATGCTCGGCGATTTGGATCGCGAAGATGTTCGACTACACCAACCGCGTTTCTTAACGCTTCCCGCTTAGCGATCTACAAGGGTACGTAGATCCACTCTCCCTCTCGTAGATGCTCATCACCATGGATAGATCTGCGTGTGCGTAGGAAATTTTTTGTTTCCCATGCAACGTTCCCCAACACTAACAACAATATCTCGTTTGCGCACCTGATAGGTTTGCACGAGCTTTGCCTACGTGGTTCAGCTGCATGTTCGATCGAAGTCCATACATTTTATTGTAGAGACTTCCATATCAATCGTAGTAGGAAACAACAGAATCATTTCTAGGGTTTCTTTCCTTTGAACTGATGATGAAGATACTGGTTATCTCGTCGAGTTGCACTGTCCTCCCACTCACCTTTTGTAAGAACTATTCTCTTTAAAATCATACCGTCTTGTGGCAGAACCCTTTGCCTCGGTATAGTGGTGGGGGAATACCCAATGAATTGGGATAACCATACAAAGTAGCACTTGTCTGATTTGGAATACGTTTGTAACCTTTTACACAAGCCCCATATTCCAAATGTCAAGAAAAGATATAACATGGTTGGGCGTACCATACCATGGCGTCATTTCAACAGACCTGATGGATCTCTTTTCAGTGTAAAAGCCACAGTCTCTAAAGCATCACTCTATAAACGGGATAATGGCAAATCTATTTATGTCATCTTTGATCTTACCATGTCATAAATGGTTCGATTACATCTTCACGGACTTTCCACTTGCTGTGGTGTTCCGGGAGGTGCAAGTTATGAAACCCTTTTCACAACTCATCAGACATTCGCTAAACTTGTAACTCAAATATTCCTTTCCGCAATCAAATTGCAGAAACATAATTTTCTTGGTACAATAACTTCTACTTTATTTTTGAAAACCTTTCGAATGATTTCAAGAGATCCAGACTTACGTCTCATCAAGTAAATATCCATATATCTACTTGAGTCAATTTTTTAAGGTAGACAAATCCACTGCTTGCAACAACATTTATCAGACTACATACATCAAATGTATGATCACCAATAAGTTCTTTGCTCGTTCCTTATGGCCTGTGAACGGTATTTTAGTTAGTTCACCTGTTTTGGAGGAAAGTTGCAAGTGTCAGATGATTCAAAATCAAACGACTTCAAAATCCATCATAATGGAATTTTCCATGCGGGTTTCTCCAATGTGACCAAATGCAGTGCCACACATATGTGGTATTCTTTTAGTCATGCGACATTTAGCGTCAATGTTATGGATGTATCATATTTCCATCAATATTCATAACATACATCCCATCTAGGATGGAAGCATGGCCCTTCATGTTATTCATAATACTGAACAACAATTGTTGTTTTTATGAACAACTCTTTTGCAACAAACATTGTGCAATGGGCTAGAGTGTATGGAACTCTCAAAAGAATTATAAAAGTAAACCCAGAGGTAATGTAATATTATCAATATTCATAACATACGTCTCATTCATAATGAAAGTATGGCTCTTATGTTATTCATAACACCGAACATGAAAAGTTCTCTTATGAACAACCTTCTTGCAAGATACCTTATGCAAAGGGCTAGAGTGTGAAACTCTAAAATGAATTATGAAACTTAATACATAGGGAATACACCAATGGAAGGCATAGTAACATTTACTATGTTCCCTGCGTGTATCTAAACCTCATCCCTGGCTAGTCTTTCAGGCCATAGTAGTTCTTACATCGAGTTGCAACAGAATGCAATCGAGCGGGTATCTTTGTGATTAACTCACAATGCCCAAGAATTAGTGATTAACATGTTTAACCACAATTCCCAAGAACTATATCTTTGACTAGCCTTCTATACATAAAAAACTTTGTATGACATTCATACATGAGCTGGATATTCCACTCTTCTTTCCTTTTGCCATTATACTTCTAACAGTTTAACTTTTTAGTGTTTCTCCTACTCTCAGAAGAA
Organism: Hordeum marinum; assembly: GCA_022496015.1. Lineage (NCBI taxonomy): Eukaryota > Viridiplantae > Streptophyta > Magnoliopsida > Poales > Poaceae > Hordeum > Hordeum marinum. The sequence goes on from CM039675.1 coordinate 335,770,305, forward strand.
GCATCCAACTTAAGAGTGGCGTTAGCCCTGGACTTCCTAGGAGTGAAAGTCTCACTAACACCCTTCAGACACTTCCTTTCTCTTTAAGTTGTTGTTTTATTCACCTTTCATCATATGACAGGCGTTCTCCTGGATCCCTCTCTTATCAGTCTAATGCATAGTAAACTTCTTTACTAGTAGTTTGCAAACAAACATTGCTTTGGATATCTCATATCTTTTAGCCTTTGTCTGTCTCTGAAAATGATTTTCAGATTCCATGAATATCACACAACTATCCAAATTTTCGAAGTTCAGGTCTCATGGAAGCAAACATATTGCACTTTGACTGAAAAGGATTTCTAGATTTTGGATCGAAGGACGAGAGTCACATGATCCATAGCATTAGCGGGAGAATACCAAAAGCACGCGATAGGACAAAGTCCTTCTCAGCACTCTTGAGGACAATCCTCACATTACGTTACAAACCATAAAGTTTTAACCAGATATTTAACAGCTATTCAATTTTAATAGGGAAGGTGGAAACGCGAGCCATTGTTCTACAACTATTATGCAAATCACACTTAGACATTGTTCAAAATTAATTGCACTGAGAATTAAAAAAGTTAATTCTACAGTGCGCTCCCACTCAAATCAATATCTCTCATAATTGATTTTGAGTGATGCAAGACTTAACTTTCAACTCAACGTCAAGGATGTAACCATCTCAAGTGACGAGAATTTCAATTGGTAGGCCAATCACATCGCTATGTGACTCTTGTTCATCTTTCGATGCGTGTGTTCCGAGCTCATGACTTTCATGCCTGAATGTCAAGACAACCAAGCGATCTCGCTGCGAGGTCTCAACTCACCCGCTCACACTTCTTTAATCGTTCGTACCCATGTAACCATGTGATACCCCAAAGAGATAGGTGTCGTGACGGTGCTACACTTGGGAGAACACTAACTACTTGATATTTTGTGAGAGATCACCCTAATAAAAAGCGACTACCGCGCAATCAAGAAGGGCGCATCAAGAGGGATAAACATCTCAGGCAATTCATAATAGCATGATATGGTATAGCCCTTTCTGACGGAGAAGTCTTTCATTCCTTCGTCTTCGGCATTCACGTCGGTGTTCACCTTCGTGAAGATTGCCACCACCTTGTCGATGCACCAGATAATATTGCTATCTCTATAGCTAATAAAATAAGTGCATTACTTAAGGTTGACACGCAGTTCATTAAAGTGACAATCATATGGCTCCAGCCATCATGCCGAATCATGACACGCAGGTCATGTTAATATTACATCATATAGTCATCTCATACATAATCAAATTAATATGAGCATTGCTATACCACATCATATGCACATGCAAACCATCCTGCAAAACCAAGTTAGACGCCTCTAATCGGTTCATGCAAAAACTTGTTTTACGTGGCTTCTAAGGTTTTGAAACAAACCGAATCTACCAACGTCCATCATCAAGTATGATAATTCAAGTTGCTATATTAACTTTCCATGGTGTATAAAACATGAGGTAATAAAGTCTCGAGCCCCATACTAAAATTCGTCATACGCGTGACCACCGTGCAGATCACATCTGCATTGCCCTTTCGTCTGCGAAACATCCATCTTTCTCAACTATGGTGGAACCCAAAGAACTGTTAGCACTTCGTTGATCTATCAATCAACATACTAAGGAGCATCATGAAAGGATCGCGGATTGCCAGAACTTTGTGAGATTCGACCATTCCGTCAAGATCAGGACTATGGAAATTCAGGGGAAGCAAAAGGAACATCGGGTAACAGATTTCATATGCTACCCGCACAAATAATTTTCAGCAATAGATCTCATCTACTACCTAATTATATTGTGGAACACCCATACATCTCTATGTATTCTAGATCGCAACCTGCATCTACGCATAGCACGGCTCTTGATACGACTGTAGGGTAACATAGCAGAAAACAAAAAAAGTTCGACCTACGCACCAGCCCAGGACCACTATGGAGACTGCATACAAGGTTTGATCATTTTCGTTACCGACTCGTAGCGCCGCGCAAGTAGAGTCGATGACGAACAGCGGTGCAGATCCCCGCAGCTAGGATTTTACAACCTCCCAACCGTGAGGATGTATACCCTCATCTGCCTCGCGGATAGCCCTCCGGGAGGCGGTCGGACAGTCCCCCGGATGGTGTCGTGGACAGCCCTTCGGGAGGATCTCCGAAACTTGGACTGTCACTCGGACAGCCCTTTGGGAGGACCTCCAAAACTCGGACGGTCACACGCACAGCCCTTCGGGAGGCACTCTCGAACTAAGACTGAAACTACGATCTCTCTACAGAGTTGCACACATACGGTGTCATCTATCCGGTAGGGCTTCGCCGTCCAGAACTAGTTCCCACCGGAACCCAAACAGCCTTTCCGCTCTATGAAACTCTTTTTGTGGGAGGGAGAGAAGAAGCCAGATAATGCATGGCATGTGTATGAGAGTTGGAGTGTGGATGGAGAGCTCCTCTCCACCTCCTTTTACAGGGGAAGGAGGGGGTGGTGGTGGCTGAAATTTCAGCCACATGACAAGCACCCACAAAACAAGGAAGCATGTTCCCACCAAATATGGAGAAAACATGTTCCCTTGTCCATGGTGTTCCCCCATGGGGCCCCACCTTCCTCCCAACACTCTCCACCATTTGTGGAGGCTGCCCCCACCATGGGGGCCTCCCCAACATGTTTTGTCCAGCCACAAGGGGCTGCCCCCCAAAAGGGAGGCGCCCCAAAACAGCCCCACGAAACGTGGGATCTTGTCCCCTCACGCTGGGACAAGATGTTTTCCGCGACTATTACTTTGGAAATATTCTGGAAGGTCCCATAACATTTCCGGCACCCTCTAAAATTATCTGGACATGCTCTGGAAAATTTCCGGTATGGTGGTTTAATTTAAAACCATCTTCGTTTACCTGGTAAACAATTCCGGCAGCTCCGAAAACCTTTTCCGGTTTTTTCTCCGAAAAATTCCAGAAATTACCAGACCGATCTGGCAACCTCCAAAACATTCCCGGTGCTTGCCGAAACCTTTTTGGATCATTGGTTTTATCCGAAACAACTTTTCGGTTTTACCGAAACTTTTTCGGTGTTCTCTCCGGAACTTTTCCGCTGTCTCCGAAACTATTTCAGTGACTTTCTCTCGGACTCCTTGTCTAGTATTCAGGAGATAGATGACCCTTAAGCGTGTGACCCTATAGGTTCGGTGAAGTATAGACATGACCCGGAACCCCTTCCGATCAATGATCAACACCGGAGCCGTGGACACCCATATTGACCCCTATACCCACACGAATGAATATTCGAGTGAACCTCCAGTTGTCGTGTGCTATTCCTATTGCTTCGCGATATGTTACAAATACCCGAGGTGAGACATGTTGGCATCCCCGTGGATCAACAACTTGTCCACTATGCCAGTTACCTCGTTACCGATATTGTTCTCTTTTCTCGTTCCCGTGTTCCGGCATCCCCGTGATCAAATCACAAAGTGTCTGGCCAGACGATGATGGATACCGTAACACCGAGAGGGCCCAGAGATATCTCTCCATTGTCGGAGGAGCAAATCCCAATCTTGAGCTATCAAGTTACTTGACATACTTTTCCATGAACCCGTAAGCCGCCGTAATAGACACCCATTTACGGATGATGTTTAACAAACCCCAAAGTTCATGAAGCAAGCATGAAGAAACTCGATACTCTCATGGTCTAAGGAATTATGCAAACTTTAACTTCTCTGTGCTATTAACCATTAACTTATGATGAATGTATCTCATAGCATAACATCAATTCGGGTCGATTCAACACAAATGTTCTTCTAACATTGTGCCCTCAAAATTGCCGGCATAGCCATGCCCATGATCAGGAAAACAGGATCATCATACAATACTTGAGCCAGTCTTAGAGGCCAGACTAGGAGTACAATTTACCGTTTATTATTCCACACGTGCATATGAGTCTTCCTTCAAGCCTCGTGGTTATTGTAGACTCGAGAACCATAGCAGTTATAGCATGGAACATAAACCTAATTATGAACAGGGAGATAATCAATAACATTTATTATTGCCTCTAGGGCATATCTCCTACAGACTCCCACTTGCACTAGAGTCAATAATCTAGTCAATGCTAATGCACTTTACACCTATGGCATACTGGTGTAAAATATGCTTCGCTTGTGGTATAGCCTGATGTCCAACGAATCCGACAACTTCAGCTCCATGTGTAACTTTGCATATCCTCGCGTTTTCACGCTATCACAAAATTCGTATTTTGTGTGAACTTGGCTTTGCATATGTGTGAATCATTGGTCGAACCTGATTCCTCAATTGGAGTGGAGATAGGAGGATCAAACGCAATTGGAGGCACAAAGATTTTTTTCCGTGGTTCCGATAGGTGGCGCTATCGTACATCCACATTTATGGAGACTTCAACCCATGGAGGGTAACGATCGCGAGAGTCCATGGAGGGATCCAACCACGAAGGGTCCACAAAGTAGCAACCTTGTCTATTCCATGATGGCCTACATCCACGGAGGACTAGCCTTACTCAGGGTAGATCTTCACGAAGTAGGTGATCTCCTTGCACTTACAAACTTCTTGGTTCAACTCCAAAAACAAAAAGAAGGAGGCTCCCAAGCGACACCTAACCAATCTAGGAGGAGCCACCCTCAAAAAGGTAATAGATGTGGTGGTATGATGAACTCCTTGCTCTTGTTCTTAAAAAGATAGTCTCCTCAACACTTAGTCACGCTCTCACAGATTTGGTATGGGTAGAAGAGATTGATTGGATGGAAAGCAACTTGGGAGGCTAGAAATCAAGAGCCATATGGTTGGAGTGGACGATCTTGACCTCAACACAAGGGTAGGTGGTTCTCTCTCAGAATATTGGATATGGCAAGTGTCTGTGTGTTCTGAGTGCTTCTCTAGCAAGTGGGATGTGGTGGAGGGGTATATATAGGGATCTCCAAAAATCCAACCGTTACAACATTATTGCCCAACTCGGTGAAACCGGAGTAAAAACTTGGTTGCACCGACTAGTGCAAAATGTGGCAACTTTGGCCTTTCCGGTGAGGCCGATATATAAATCTCGGTGGTACCAATATGGGTGACCTAGGGAGTTTCCAAATCTCGGTGTCATCGATTCCTCAAATTCGATGGGACCGATTTTAAGAAATTGGTTAACAAAAAGTTGGTCACTGGTTCTCGGCTGCACCGAATGGAAACTTGGTAGTACCAAGATTCTAGGGTTTGGCTGGGTTTGTGTCTAGGGTAAAACTCGGTGGATCCGAATGGGAAATATTGGTGTCACCGAATTTTGACTTTTGGCTTTGGACAGTGGGTTTTTGTGGGAAAGTGGGTGAGTATTTTCGGTGTCTAATCTCTAAGCACTTGAGCAACCAAATCATCATAAATACCTCATCCCCTTTTAATATATTGACTTTCCTATGGACTCGAAAGTGATTTCTTGCAAAATGTAAAATGTAGAGATCTCATCCTTAAAGCATGACCAATCCTATTCCTTCCATTCCTTTGGAAGGTTCTCCACATAGACCTTTAGCCAACCAACTATGTGGACTAGACCTGAAATAGACTAGGTAGAGATATTAGTCCAAGAGGCAATATATGTTGTCATGAATTGTCAAAACCACCAAGGGAGCATATGTGCTTTTAGTAGATCTTCATGAAGTAGGCGATATCCTTGCCCTTACAAACTTCTTGGTTCAACTCCACAACACGAAGTGGGAGGCTCCCAAGCGACAACAAACCAATCTAGGAGGCACCACCCTCATAAGGTAATAGATGTGGTAACTATGATGAACTCCTTGCTCTTGTGCTTCAAAAGATAGTCTCATCAACACTCAATCACTCTCTCACATATTTGGCATGGATAGAATAGGTTGACTGGGTGGAAAGCAACTTGGGGAGGCTAGAAATCAAGATCCATATGGTTGGAGTGGATGATCTTGATTTCAACACATGAGTAGGTGGCTCTCTCTCAGAAAAATGGATGGGGCAAGTGTTTATATGTTTCGAGTGCTTCCTATGTGAGGGAGAGGTGATGAAGGGTATATATAGGCATCTCCAAAATCCAACCGTTACAACATTATTGCCCAACTCGGTGAAACCGAAATGAAAACTCGGTTGGACCGACTAGTGAAAAATGTGGAAACTTTGGCCTTTTCGGTGAGACCGATATATGAGTCTCGGTGGTACCAATATGGGCGACCTAGGAAGTTGCCAAAACTCGGTGTCACGGATTTCTAAAACTCGCAAATTTCGATTTATAGAAATAGGACAACAAAAGGTTGGTCACTGATTTCAGTTGCACCGAATGGAAAACTTGTTGTCACCGAGAAGCTAGGGTTTGGCATGGGCTCAGTCTAAATCAAAACTCGCTAGGACCGAATGAGAATTGTTGGTGCCACCGATTTTGGACTTTAGGCTGTGGACAGAAGATTTTGTGGGAGAATGGGTGATTATTTTGGGTGGTTAATCTCCAAGCACTTGGGCAACCAGATCATCATAATTCCTCATCCCCTTTTAATAGTATTGGCTTTCCTATGGACTTAAAAGTGCTTTCTCACAAAATATAAAATGTAGAGTCTTGTAGCTTGAAGCATGGCCAATCCTATTCCATTGCTTTGCTTGGGGAAGTTCTCCACACAATCCTTTAGCCATCCCAACATTGAACTTTTTTGTGAGATACACTTGGTGGAAACATTAGTCCACTGAAATATACATTGTTATTAATTACCAAAACTAGCTAGGGAGAGGTTATGCTTTCAGGGGCACCCATATGGGCCCCTGGCAGCTCCTGTCGAGGTGTTCCGAAGCTTCGTGTGATTCCCGTCGCTCAAAAATATTGTAGAAAGTCGGCAACTTATTTTGACCTCCGTAGATATTGATTTCCTACGAAAAATTAAACAAAAAACAGGAACTCACATTGGGCACTAAATTAATAGGTTCGTCCATACAAATATAATAAATTGTTATGAAAATTATATAAAAGTGATTATATAATAGCAGGAAACAATCAATTATAGTTACGTTTGAGATGTATCGGCATCCTCAACCTTAATTCCTACTCGTCCTCGTGTATGTAAATGAAAAACGAAGATAATTTTTGATGTTGAATGCTATCAAACACAATCTTGATCAAATTATGTAACAATGGTGTGAACTCAACACAAAAGTTATTCAAAGCAATAATCTATAGTGTTTTTGAACCTCAAACAGTGGGATGCCCTCTCACTACCAAATCAATTAAAGTACAAAATATTTACAATGTAAAGGGCATGTTTACGGAAAAAGTGGTGTTGTCAAGAATTAATTTTCTACGGCAACGCTTCGACGACGGCATGAAAACGTCACCAGACCTTTTTTTGTGACGAATATCAGTTTTACGTAATACAAGTGGGTCGTAACAAAACAGTCGTCGTTTTCAGTGAACCTTGGACACTCTGTGCCAAAATAATAATTAAGAAACATGGATATTCTGCCTTGTTCCAGTTCCATTACCACAAATACATGTCTTGAAGCTACTCTTCCATCAATTTTCCATTGTTGCCAACATGGTCGTCATGTCACTTGTAAGATTATCCTAGGTGACAAACTTTGATGTCCATTGCAATTTCTATAATCTTGCGGTCGTCCATGTCCACACCCTCAAGAAAAAATAGATCAATATAAGTTTTGTAAGGTTGTACTCAATAGATTTTTTTTAAATGTACTTACAAAGGAAAAAAATAAAATACCGATCGTGCAAATCAAATTAGACCCATATAGGAAGAAAACCCTCCACAATAAAATCCACTAAAATTATAATAAATTTTATTTGAATATATGAGAGGTTCTACAATGCCCATGTACATTTGAATCACATATGATGTTTTTGGTGTCACGAACCCGATCCAAGCAGGTCAAGCGGCTGACCCCTCGCCCCCATCCATCGCCATCGCCAACTATCGGGTTATGGCTACCGGAGAGTTAACAACGCGGCAGTCCCTCCATTTATAACCTCTCATCCCACCATCTCCTCCATATTCCCCGATACCACTATCCGCAACTCAAAGCGAAATACTAGGACGAGCCATGGACGACGACATCGACAGCACCTGCTCCACCCCATTCGCCAGCGCGCCGTCCAGCCCCGGCCGTTCCCCTGCCATCTTCGGCGGCGGCGGCGGCGGCTATTTTTTCAGTGCACCGGCCAGCCCCATCCACCACCTGCTGTTCTCGTCCTCCTCGGCTGCCGCTGGTGCCCCTAATGGCGGCGGGTACGGTGGACTAGGTGACGCGGAGTTCGAGTTCGGCGGCCCTGGCGAGCATATGATTTCAGCCGACGAGCTCTTCCAGAACGGCCAGATCCGGCCGCTCACCCTGTCCCCGCTCCCGGATCTCGACCCCGACAGCGACGAAGATGACAGCGAACGGCGCCACGGCCCCGCGCGCGGCCGCGAGCCCACGTTCCGGAGCGGCTCCGTGCACCGCCGCGCCCGGTCGATGTCCCCGATGCGCAGCCCGTCCCCGCGGCTCAAGTTGCTCAGTGCGCTCGTCCCCGCGCCGGATCTTGGCTCCGTATCCCTCTCGACTGGGTCGCAGGAGGCCCCGCCGCCGGTAACCGCCTCGTCGCGCTCGTCCTCGTCTTCGTCGACCTCCTCATCGTCATCTGCATCATCCGCCCGCGGGTCCCGGCGGTGGGTGATCCTCAAGGACATGCTCCTCCACCGCAGCAAAAGCGAGCCCGGCAGCGTCCATGCGCACGAAGTTCCTGCAGCCGCCGCCAAGCCGGAAAAGGCATGGCCGTTCTCGCCTTCGTGGGCGTCGAGGGACAAGGTCATCGCGAAGCTGCGGGGGGCGAGGCCATCACCGCAATCGGCGGCGGCGGCGGCCAGCGGTGGCGTCGGTAAGGGCGACGAACCCCGGACGACGCGGAGCCAGGGCAGGTCCAAGGGCCGGCAGCGCTCAACGACGGTAGCGGCCGCGCACGAGAGGCTTTACGCGGCGCCGAACAGGGCGCAAGCGGAGGAGATGCGGCGGCGGACGTTCCTGCCGTACCGGCAGGGCGTCCTCGGCTGCCTCGGCTTCAGCTCCCGCGGCTACGGCGCGCTCCGCGGGTTCTCCAAAACCCTCAGCCCCGTCTTCTCCCGGTAAAAGTGAAAGCACTCCAGAACCCCCCCAAATATCGAAAAGCAGAGAGCAAGAGAAGAGCTTGAAAAATGGCCATTGCTACTGTTGCCGATTAATTAACAAAATTAGTAAGTACTATTATTCGTTCTTTTCTGTATGCGAGAATCGTCTTTTGTAAGTTGCTGCGTGTTCTGTATAGAGGCAGTGAGCGTGAAAAATGCCCAAGTTCGTTGGGAGCTAGTACTGGTAGTTATCAGAAGTCGCATCAACCGGTGGAGTTGGATAAATGTGGCGCGAAAGCAAAAAATACCACCACATTATGCTATTTTTGTGTGCTCCTGTCTTTCGTTCAAGTATATATAATTCTACACGCATGTACTCGCGAATTTGCAACACGAGTTGTTGCTCCCCTTACTATGTTTGCACTTCCTGGCATGGCAACGCAACCAACAGACTTTACATCTAGGACCGAAACCGTAACGAGCATATCCAGCTGGTACTAATACATAGGGGTAGTACAGTAGTAACTTTGATCAGAGGCCCTCTGACCCAGCTTGTGGTGTCGTCGACTTTAATTCTTGGAAATGGTGCGAGGCGCCAGATTTGCTTTGGGAGAGCCGTGTGGTTTCTGCAAAGCGGCAGCCCCGTCTTTGCAGTTTGCACCTCCTTTACGCCGCTCACCCTCTTTTCTGAATCAGTACGAAACAAAAAGATCGCACACGTACACCGGTTATTATAAAATCTCAAGATTCACAGCTAGCCACGAGCGAGCGCAGAGCAGCCTCGCACGATCTCCCGCCTCGAGACTCGTGGTAAGCCCCATGGAATGAGGTGGCATTGCCGTGGTCGACAAGCCCATGGATGGTTGTGGTTGGAACGGAGTGGATCAGCAGCAGTAGGCATGTATACTACAGTACGTACCCCTGGCCCTGGGTGGTGTTTGGCACGGCGTACTGGCCGGTAGGGCCATAAATAAAGAAAAATTGAGGGGGAGGCCATAAATAAATGGGGATGGATGGGCGCACATGGGAGGAGGGGGGCCAATCGCTGGCACGTGCCGTGTCGGGCAGATGGCCGAGTCGACCTCCTCCTCCCCCCTCTCTCGCGCGGCCGCCGCATAATTGGGGGTGATTCTAGATCCAGAACGCGCGCGCTGACAAAGGACAGCGTACCGGGAACCTCGCCCACCGCCTATGCTGATCACTGACATGCGGGCACGACCGAGCCAACCGTACACCATTTCTATCCTGCCACTCCTGGTCTCCATCGGCGTGCATTCCGGTACGTGCGTACGTGCGAGCTGGCTACACATCCCTCGCGCCGATCGGGATCTTAACAGCCGATGCATGATTACAGCCTTACAGGACTGCATATCTCTCTTAATTATACTTCCTTTAAATTATTTAAAACACTTACACGTGATGCATTAATTTTTATTTTATTTTTGAAATCAATCAATGAAAGATATGGGGCGTGTATGTTTTTAATGACTTAAGACTAATTAACACGACATGCATTGGTCAATTTCATTGCATGCAATGATATTAATTAGTAAATTAATATTATTTTTTTGTTTTTCTCTCATCTTGATCACGATGTGTAACCTAAGATAATTTATAGGTCAAGACGAAGGGAGTATTCTATATCTCTCTCTTAATTATGGGCATAGGATGGTCCTTTGGAAAAGGCTTTTCATGATTAGTTCTAGGAAACTACAGGTTAGGGATGGCTTAGCTAGTGACCTAGTATTTGATATACTGTACGTACTAGTTAGTGTACCATTCAACCTTTTTTCGATCGGAGTACCGTTGCTTCCGAAGTTGACACTAGATAGCTGTCATGACACTATAATGTTCTCTATGGGCCATTGACTGGGTTAAAAAAAATTAGCCGCGTTTTATATACAACCATACAGCGTAGTAGTCTCTCTACTAGACATTAGGCACATCCTCATGCAGCAGGTTAGCACGTAGCGTTCTAACGAATAGCTAGGCTTTGTCATGATACAACGCATACAATGCACCCACATGGCAGCAACACCAAAGCTAAAGCCGAGACGTGCGCCGCTAGTCCACTGAGCGGCTTGGAGCCTGCTGATGAGCTCCTTGTGTGATCTGATCAACGCGCCAACGGACAAAAAAACCCGACGTGTGGCACATAATACTCCCGGCCGGTGAGCGATCCATTCTGCCCACCAGCCGATGGCCCTCTAATAATTCCTCTCGCTTAGCACAATCGGGACATGCATCGGCGACACAAAGCTAGCGTAATCGCTGATACTACATTCTCAGGACACACGTCATCCATCCACCCATCCATGATCCATCCATCATGGTATAACCGAGGGTGTACTGCAAGTTCAAAGGTAATACTCCTACGTAAAAGGTTGCCATGGATTAATCAGATGCGCAGGTAGCACATGCGACTGCATTATCACGTCCCCGCAAGCTGACAAGCTCGGCTCATAGCCCTGCAGCACGTAGCACGCAGCTGCTGCTACGTTGGTCCCAACTCTCTCTGGTACGCACGCACAATTATATGACCATTGCATGCGAATAGTCCCTCCATCTCCATGCATCCAAGTCGCTAGATCGATCGATCGCAAAATAACTGCACAAGGGGAGCTGACACACATGGATGAATGGATGCCACGGAGAAGGAAAGGTGACAGCCGGCAACGCCAATTAGTTGCTACTTTAGCGACGTGAATGGATCGACATACGCTGGTGAATATAGTTCGTTGGGTAGGGCCATACAGTAGCATAGATGGATCATCCGATGAAATGAACCGCGTGTAATATTACTACCAGTACCAGGCCACCGCCCACCGGCAACAGTGACAGACAGATCCCTGCTTGCCAAGCAAAAGTCTTAGGAATCTGACTGCAAGTCTGATTCAGACAGGACGTTCAATTATTAATTTAGTTAGCTGCAATCTTCGAAGCTTACCAGCAGGCCACATGTATGGAACTCGGGACGGAGCGGCCTATATATTACCGGTCGTACAGGGGCACTGCAGCCCCTACAGTCGCGGACACCGACCGGGCAACGAACACGCCATTACTACCGTTCCACGTACAGTGCGCGCGACGGGCGAGGAGGGTGATCTGCATGCACTGTCTCCCGAGTGAGACCCGACGGAATGGGACGAACGTGTCCGGCTACTGCTAGAGCCGTCGTGGTGTTCAGAGGCAGAGCGGAGATGCCCATTCCTGGTTTTGTGGCTCGGGCACCTCGCTGCTGCTAACCACTCGCTGTAACGCTGTTGCGGGGAACGGGCCGACGACACGCTGTTTGCCCATGCTGGTTTGTTCTCTTGGGATGCGTTTGGTTGATAGAGCCCAGGCAGGCTCGGGAAGAGAACGAGGTTTTTTTTTTCGGTATGTAGCAAGGTTAATAATATATCCAACAATCGGCTATAAGAGTTGCCATGTAATATAGAGCCAACCTAATAGCCGACATATACAATAATAAGTTTTAAGTGTGTACTATTTTATTAGTAGTTGGCCCACATTACAACCTCACAAAATGTCTTGGGTCTCGTGCTGTAGTTGGCTACTCATCAAGAGCCCGTTTCTCTTCTCTCTCCTATTCTTTCTCCTCCAACTAAGTAAGGATATAATATTCTAGTCCTTATAGCCTGTTTATGTCACCTTATTGTACTTGCTCTAACGAGGTGTTTATTTGCCTGTGCAGTATCACAATCTTAGCCGCCACGAACTTTAAGTAGTTCTCGATTAGGCCCGCATAAGACTACTCACAATAAGAGTAACATAGGTAATAACATAGATGCCACCTAAGCAAAAAATATGACCTGACATCTAATTAATGAGAAGATAGAGAAATTGAGTAACTTAGAGCAAGTACAATAGAGCTGACTCAGGAGGCTATAAGAAATAAACTAGTATATTTTTGCTTAGTTGGAGGAGAGAGAAGAGGAGAGAGAAGGTAAGCGGGCTCTTCGTGAAGAGTCAGCTCTAGCACGTGCTCCTAGGCATTTTGTGAGAGTGAAAGGTAGGCCACATAACAAAAACTAGTACACTCTATTGTACATGTTGGCTATAAAATGGGCTCTAGATGACATGATAATGGCTTATAGCCAGCAACTGGCTATGCTATTAACCATGCTCTTAGCATGTTACTACCCCTATGAATAACATAACGCATATCAAGGCAAAATGAGTCTATAAGCTAATAAATGAAATGCTCAATGTTATTACTCATATGTTATTATCCATTGTGGAGATAGTAACTTAGACTAGTAACATATGCATGTTACTACTCTATGTTACTCCTCGTTGTGAGTAGTCTAAAATGTCTGGATAGACAGTTTTCATTGAGCTAGATTCGAGCGGTGAACGCAACATTGACCTCTTGTGAGCAGGGAGAGGGTGGAAGCTCGCGCACGTCTTTGGAAAAGCGACGGGAAAATTCCGCGTCACCGCCCGCCAAATCGATCGCCTTATATAGCCACGTTGACCGCAACGACAAAACTCTCGTCACCATTTGCCCTCTCGATCTTTCCCTTTGGCATGGTTCCACATCGACGACGAGGTAAGTGGCGCAACTGCTTTGGAGACCGGTTACCGACGGCTGTGAATCGACAACTCCTCTTCTCTGACGTGTCCAACGCTCCTTTGTGGGTCTTCCGATGTCGTCCGTGAGTTCAATCACCCCCTTCTCTCTGCTAGTTCTAGCTAGATTCGAGCATGCGGTAGGATTAGATCTTTCAATATGTGTGACTCTGATGTTCTAGTAGCTAGTTGTGATTGATTTGAAGCATGCTAGGATTTATTTCCATGTCGGCAAGGGTTGATAGCTATTGGTCATGGATGGATTGGTAATATGCTTTGATGTGTGGTATGCTAGTGTGCAAGTGTTGAACTAGATCATCCATGTGTTCATGTTTAGTGTTGTGTTCTCTTGTGTTGTGTTGTTGAACTAAATCATCCATGTGTCCATGTTGAACAAGATTATTCATGTGTGCATGTGTTAGTGCTAGTTTGATCTATCCATGTTTACTGCTAGTTCCTACCGTCAATGTGTAGTGTGTTGTGGTTTTGATGATGCTTACGTTTTGTAGGAGATGGGAACACAAGAGTTTAGTCAGGCCATCGTCCTGTCCGATAGCCAGTTCCAGCCGTCCTACGTCGAGGAATCCTAGCCACCCATTGACCAGATGGCTCCTTATCCAGACATTTTCCAGGTGCCGCCTATGGTTCCTTCATTTGTGTTGTCTCAACTCAATGTTGCAGCTCATGTCGCTGCACAAACAGTTGCCTCAAAAGAAAAAAAGGATGGTAGGGGGAACAACATGAAGTGGTAGCCATTCATGTTGACCTTCATGCTTAACAAGATATGTGAGATCATAGCTAGTGGGGTAAGTATGACAAGGGTTACAAGGAGGTGCACTTGAACTCTATTGCAAAGCAGATGTTTGAGTTTTGTGGACAGGAGGTCAGCTCGACCCAGGCCTACAAGCACCTCATGAAGTGGAGAGCGAGGTGGATCACCGCGTCCAAGCTCAGAGACATGAGTGGTTGATAAGCCACAAGTATAGGGGATCGTTTATAACCTTTTTCGATAAGTAAGAGTGTCGAGCCCAACAAGGAGCTAAAGGTAGAATTAATATTCTCTCAAGTTCTATCGACCACTGACCACTGACCACCGAAACAACTCTATGCACAGTAACGCTTACCTCACCTAGAATAAGAATAAAAACTACTTTGCGAGAATAAAACTAGGAGTACTTTGCAGGAATAAAACTAGGAGTATATTGGAGGAATAAAACTAGGAGTACTTTGCGAGGTAATACAAATTAATACTCCCTCCGTTCCTTGATATAAGGTGTATAGATTTTTGGGAAAAATCCCGAAATATAAGGTGTATTGCGGTACACCACTCATTTGGATATTTTTTTAGGGATTTGATTACATTTCCTTATATCAGGTAAGCTCCTCTATTTTGTGATGTCAGTTAGTCAGGTGTAATCTCGCCCAAAACTTGTGAAATTTTCCCTCCTCGTGTGTTCTTTAATTTTCGTGCCAAAAACTATACACCCAATATTTAGGAACGGAGGGAGTATTTTAGTAGAGAGATTTTTGTAACACGAGAGAAAGATTGTCCATAGGCAATTGAATATAACACGATAGATACTTATCATATGCAATAAGAGAGATGCATATGCTAACACACTTTCCATACTGAATCATATGCATTTATGATTGGAATTCTAGTAAGCATCCGCAACTACTAGACATCATTTAGGTAAAATCCAACCATAGAATTAAGTTTTTTAAGTCCCCTTTACTAACATACTTAAACAACCCTCTTACTCGGGTGTAAACTTCTGTCACTCTAGCCACCCACTATAAGTGAATCATGAACATATTGCAAACCCTACAACGATAATTTCACACGCTTGCGTGATGCGGAGGGTACCATCACTAGTGGAGAAATGGCTAGCCACAACTCTGGTTGGTGGCGCATCGTTTTCACACAACGCAATCACTATTTTTCATATAGTGCTAGCGTCGGCTAAATTGTTACGCCACGTGTAAACGTCCAGTGCTGGCGTGGCTATTTTTGGACACATCAGAAATCTGTTGGCCCATTTGTACTCACCGTTTGGAAGACAGTGGTGGCGTTGAATTTCTACACATCTCGTAGCTAATTAATTAGTGTTAGCATGCCAAGTTATTTTACGTCAGAAATAATATTTCCACTTAAACTAATATTTTAAGTATTTAAAGATTATATATACTAGTTAAAAAATAACAAACATTTTATTTTACATTTTTGACATCATTATTGCTACCAGTTTAAATTTTGATTATTTAGTTATGTTAAGTGTTTCATTCATCTTAAATGGTATTTTTATTTGGTTTGTTATTAGCTATGACGTTGCATTTTAGGCCCACACTAGCAACGACCGCGTGAGTCAACTCACACGCCTTAGTAAGAGACCTAGTTCCGCCCTTTCATTTCAGCTCCCCCTCAACCAGTCGCCTCCCGTCGCCGCCCAACAAGGTTCAATCCTCTCCTTCCCCTCCCATTGCATATCCTTCCACCCCACTCGCACCTCCTCCGTCCACGCATAATCCATATGTGGGATTCATGTATAAGTTGATTTAGGATTGTTTGCGTAGAAATTTTAGTACATATATATAATGGATTCTTTTGTGTGATGTAGAATCGAAATTTGATTCCATGAATTGCTTTGTGTGGAAATTTTAGTGATAATTCGAAGTAAAATCCGATTTAATAGTGCATTTTGAGTGGAAATTTTTTAACTGTCTAGAATATTAATGATTCAAGTTCAACTTAATTTGATAGTGCAGTCTGAAATGCGAGAGGAATAAATAAAATGAACTCCTAGTGTAGCTTTTTGAGTAGAATTTGTTTATTTGTGTCTCCCTCCGTGGATTTTGTTCATTTGTGTATACAGTTACTAGTGTAGAATTATATTAAGCACCGTAGTATTCGATTATACTTAGTGTCAGTTCACCAGTCTATAATCCGATTATATACTTAGTTTTCAATATGTTTTGTGTAGAATAGCGCAACCACCACCATGTCAAGTGTGCAAGTCAAGGTGCGCAACCAGCCTTGCAACTGACATGTTGTTCGTCATTTACTTACAACCGTGTTTTGTTCCTGCAACAGTAATAAAATATATGAACCTTCTAATAGTTTGTTCTTTTGTTTTTGTTGCTATTTCTACTAATGCATTGTATGTGTGTTTTTGATTTTTCTTACACAGATAGTCTTTTGCAATGTGATTGGATTTCAATGAGGCTCGTTACTAGAGACACTATCATCTTCGACTGGGGCCCTACACTATGGAGGTCAATAAGGGATGGAACACAACCCATATTGGAGAAGATGAATGTGATCGTTTCATCGCTCGCATGCATCTCACTAGGGGTGAATTGATCAGCTTCCCCTTCGAAAGACAAACTCCAAGGCTGTCTGTTATCTATCTCAATTATGAGGAAGAAGATGAGGACCCACTTGATGAAGCACTCTATGCCCAAAGAATGACCAGGATGAGCGAGGTTGAAACACACAAGCTCTGGGAAAAACTTCTACCACTTGATGCCTACGTTGCGATGCCATCCGTTACCCGCCTGACACGGTCGATGGTTAACCGACATGTCATGGTATGTTACTTATCAGTGTAGTAATTTTATGATACGCTTAGTGTGTAGAATTTGATGATATGCTTGGTGTGCTAAGTTGCTTATAGTATTGTAATGTTATATGCTTAGTATATTAATGCGATGATATGCTTATAGTATAGTAATGTGATATGCTTTAGTACCGTGATATATTGATGTATAGTGTAGTAATGTGATTATATGCTTAATGTAGTAATTTGATGATATATATGCTTAGTGTGTAGAATTTGATGATATGCTTGGTGTGCTAATATGCTTATAGTATAGTAATGGGATATGCTTAGTATATTAATGTGATGATATGCTTATAGTGTAGTAATGTGATATGCTTTAGTAATGTGATATATTGATTATAGTGTAGTAATGTGATGATATGCTTAATCGGTGTAGAATTTGATGATATGCTTAGTGTGTAGAATTTGATGCCATGCTTAGTATAGTAATGTGATATGCTTAGTATATTAATGTGATGATATGCTTATAGTGTAGTAATGTGACATGATCATCATATTTGTTTTTTCAGAAATTACCTAAGAGGCGAGGTGTGAGCTGTGGCGTCGAGCTAGATGAAGCGGGCATTGCTGGACTACACCTTACCACAAGGGGATCCGTCACCACCTGTTCTTACACGGTGGACACGAATGGTCGCACTATCTTCAGCGCAGCTGGGTGGAGGAACTTCCTTGCTGGCAAGAATCTCCGGGTCGGACATGCCATCTTAGTCACTATCACGAACACCCCATGCCATGACTTGAGGATGATGATTAAAGCATAACATGCTCCCTTGGTGGTTTTGATGATTCATGACAACATACATTGTCTCTTGGACTAACACGTCTACCTAGTGTATTTCAGATAATAGTCCATGGAGAGTTGGGTTGGCAAAAGGATTGTGGAGATTGTGTAATTACCCCAAGATGCAAGGAAATAGGTTGGCCAAGCTTCAAGCAAGAGGACTCTACATTTTACATTTACGAGAAATCACTTTGAGTCCATAGGAAACCCAATACTATTTGTTGGTGAACAAAATGCCCATACGTGCACAAGCGATAGTCACCAAAAACATCCACAATCTCTCCCACCAAAGTGTGTCTATAGCCAAACATTCAAAATCAGTGCAACCAACATTCCTATCCCGGTGCCACCGATTCGAGAACCTAAACAAACTCAGCCAAACCCTAGCCATACCGGTTCCACCGAGTTTAGGTTGCCAACTTTCTGTTACGCAAATTCACATTTTTGATACCACCGGGATTGTTGGGTCGGCATCACCGAGATTGGAAATCTGACTATTGGTCATCTTATCGGTGCAACCGAGTTTCATATATCGGTCCCTCTGAGATTCAAAAGTTGCCACTTTTTGGTCACTTCGGTACCACCGAGATTAACACATCGGTGTCACCGAGTTGGTCATTTTGTGTGTAACGGTTGGATTTTGGGGGATGCCTATATATACCCGTCCACCACCACCTACTCGGAAGAGAACCACTCAGAACTATTCCATACCTATCATATCAGATTTTCTGAGAGAGAACCACCTACCCTTGTGTTGAGATCAAGATCTTCCACTCCAATCATATGGATCTTGATTTCTAACTTCCCCAAGTTGCTTTCCACCAATCCCATCTATTCTACCAAGCCAAATCTGTGTGAGAGAGATTGTGTGTTGAGGAGTCTATCATCTTGAAGCACAAGAGCAAGGAGTTCATCGTCATTACCGAGCCTATTACCTTTTGGAGGGTGGTGCCTCCTAGATTGGTTAGGTGTCGCTTGGGAGCCTCCTACTTCATGTTGTGGAGTGAACCAAGAAGTTTGTAAGAGCAAGGAGATCGCCTACTTCGTGAAGATCTACCCATAGTGAGGCTCGTCATTCGTGGACGGAAGCCATATGGAATAGTCAAGGTTGCTACTTTGTGGACCCTTATGGGTGGAGCCCTTCGTGGACTCCCGCGACCGTTACCCTCTGTGGGTTGGAAACTCCATAAACGTGGACGTATGATAGCACCACCTATCGGAACCACGGAAAAAAAATCCTTGCGTCTCCTATTGCATTTGATCTTCCTATCTCATCTCTTTACTTCATGTGCAATGTCTTTAGTTTCTGTTGCCATATTGCTAGACTTGTTAAAACTATTAAAATCTGCCAACCAATTAACTTGGGAAAAGTTTAGGTTTTAAATTCCTGCTAGTAGTCTATTCACCCCCCTCTAGATATTCTTCTAGTGATCCTACAAGTGGTATCAAATCATTGGTCTCCATTGCTTTGGTTTAATCATTGTGGAGGAAGATGGATATGTCTAGTATATAGAGTTTGAGTTGTAGAGTGCCCATTCTTGATGGAGAGTACTATATTCAATGGAAGAATGCCATGATTGATATATTTGATAAATTCCATTTGAGAAAACATATTGAAGGTCCCTATGTGCTCCCCATTGATGAATTGCATCCCACACACGAAGAGGAAATTAACATGCTTCGTAACCTTAGGACTGTCAATCTTATTGTTAGAGGCTTACCAAGATTCGTGCTTTCTCAATTGAAGAACTTTGCATGTGCTTATACCTTGTGGACTGATTTGGAGAAACAATATCCAAATCTTTCCTTAGGAAATCTTGATGAAATTCGTCATAAAACTGTTGTTTTCCACAAAATGAAGCCTAGTGATCCAAACTTTGATAAATGCCTATTTGAGCTTCGTGATCTTATGTGTGCTAAAGGATATGTCACCACCATCAACAACATTATCTTTGAAGCCATTCGCATTCATAAACTTGAACATTGTCATGATCACAATTCTAACGAATCTCTTGTTCTTTATGACGAGGATTTCCCAGTTGATGATGACAATGTGGAACATGGCTACTATGATGAAGATGAGTTGTTCGACATCGAGCATGAAAAGATCATGAAGAATCCGAGTCTTATGGAAAACTTCAAGGACTATATGTCTGGAGGAAAAGAGTGGATTCTCGACAATGGTGTCCGGATCATATGACTGGTGATATAGACATGTTTCAAGAGATCATGCCTAATCAAGGTCCTCGAAGGTACGTGACCTTTGGAGACAAATCTAAGGGTAAGGTACTTTGCCTTGGTAAGGTGGCCATATCCCATGATAGCTCTATTGAAAATGTTATGCTTGTTGAATCCCTTGGCTACAATCTTCTTTCCGTATCTAGACTTGCCGATTTCGGTTTCAATGTGTTATTCACGAAAGTAGATTGCCAAGTGTTTCGTCAAGATAATCATAAAATGGTCTTTACCGGTCTCCGTAGAGGTGATCTATACATTGTTGATTTCACTAAGAGATCCAATCCTCGCACTTGTTTAATTGCAAAATCTTCTAAAGGTTGACTTTGGCATAGAAGACTTGGACATGTAGGCATGCGCAATCTAGATAAGCTAATCAAAGGTGATCATATACTTGGTGTTAAAGATGTTATCTTTGACAAAGATAGACTTTGTAGTGCTTATCAAGATGGAAAGCAAGTAGGTGGAAGTTATCCCGTTAAGAATATCATGACTACTAGGAGACCACTCAAGTTACTACACATGGATCTTTTTGGTCCTAATGCTTACAAGAGTTTCGGTGGAAATTCCTATGGTCTAGTTATAGTTGATGATTTTTCCAGATTTACATGGGTATTCTTTCTTGATGATAAGTCACGGGTTCAAAAAATCTTCAAGAACTTTGCTCGCAAAGCACAAAATCAGTTTGAAGTGAAGAACAACAAGGTTCAGAACAATAACGGATCGGAGTTCAAGAACACCCATGTGGATACCTTTCTTGGCGAAGAAGGTGTCTCACATGAGTTCTCAGCTACGTACACACCTCAACAAAATGGAGTTGTTTAGAGGAAGAACCGGACGCTCATTGAGATGGCAATAACGATGCTTGACGAATACAAGACGCCAATACACTTTTGGGCAGAAACTATTGAAACAACATGTCATGCCACAAACCGACTTTACTTGCACAAGCTTCTCGGTAAAATGGCATACGATCTACTCACCGGTAACAAAACCCAAGTCGGATACTTTCGGGTATTTGGCTCAAAGTTCTACATTCTTGATAAGCATCGTCGTACTAATTTTGCTCCTAAATCTCATGAAGGATTCCTACTTGGTTACGAATCAAACTCTCACACTTACCATGTCTAAAACAACTTCACTAGAAAAGTTGAGGAGACGGTAGATGTGAAGTTTGATGAATCTAATGGTTCGCAAGTCGAACAATTGCCAAATGATGTAGGTGATAAGGACCCTTCGGAAGCTATTCTAGATCTACCCATATGCAAGATTTGTCCCATGGAGGTGAAGGAAAGTACTTCATAAAATCAAGTGGAAGCCCCTACTTCACGTCAAGGTGAACCTCAACATGACATGGAGGCATCCACAAGCGGTACACGACGAGATGATGAAGAGGAGGAAGTGCATCATGAAGATCCACCACAACCACCTTCACCACGACCTCAAGGGAATGACACCTTCAACAACAACAAAGATGAAGGATATGAAGAAGAATAAGAATCTCCACCATCAAACAATCAGAAGCTGACCCGAGTTCGAGCTCAAGTGACCAAGAACCATCCCCTAAACCAAATCTTTGGTGATATACAAACAGGGAGAATCACTCGCTCTAAAACCCGTCTAGCTAAATTTTGTGAGAATTATTATTTCATCTCTAGCATTGAGCCATTGAAGGTAGAACAAGCTCTTGAGGACGCAGATTGGGCGAACGCCATGCATGAAGAGCTTCACAACTTCGAGAGGAACGAAGTGTGGACACTCATGGAGAAGCCCAAGGACGAACAAAACATCATCGGAACCAAATGGGTGTTTCGAAACAAACAAGACGAAGACGGTCAAGTCGTGCGCAACAAGGCTCATCTCGTAGCCCAGGGATATACGTAAGTTGAAGGTATGGACTACGGTGAGATTTATGCCCTCGTCGCTAGACTTGAAGCTATTCGTATTATTCTTGCTTATGCTAATCACCATGATATCACGCTTTATCAAATGGATATCAAAAGTGCATTTTTAAATGGTGAAATTGAAGAATAGGTTTATGTTAAGCAACCACCTAGTTTTGTGAATCCTAATAAACCTAATCATGTTTACAAGCTTCGTAAAGCTCTTTATGGTCTTAAGCAAGCCCCTCGTGCTTGGTATAAATGTTTAACGAAGTTTCTCATTGAAAAAGGTTTTGAAATTGGTAAAATTGATGCAACCTTGTTCACTAAAATAGTTAATGGTGAATTATTCGTGTGCCAAATCTATGTGGATGATATTATCTTCGGTTCCACTAACCCTCAATTTAGTGAAAGATTTGGAAGGTTGATGTCCGAGAAGTATGCTATGTCTATGATGTGTGAGCTGAAATTCTTTCTTGGTTTGCAAATCAAGCAATCAAGAGAAGGAAGTTTCATCTCTAAAACCAAGTATACCAAAGACTTGATCAAAAAGTTCAACATGCAGGAATGCAAAGGTATGCAAACTCCCATGCCCACTAGTGGACATGTTGACCTTACCAGGGAGGATGAACCGGTTGATCAAAAGGTTTATCGATCTATGATTGGTTCATTGGTATATCTATGTGCATCTCATCCCGATATTATGCTTAGTGTTTGCATGTGTGCTAGATATCAAGCTGCACCTAAAGAGTGTCATCTTTTGGCTGTGAAACATATTGTGAAATACCTGATACAAACACCAAACTTTGGCATTTGGTATCCCAATGGATCTTCTTTTAATCCTGTTGGCTATTCCGATTCGGACTATGCCGGTGACAAGGTTGATAGAAAGTCCACCTCGGGTACTTGTCAATTTTTGGGTAGATCTCTTGTGTCTTGGTCCTCCAAGAAACAAAACTCAGTATCTCTATCTACTGCCGAAGCTGAGTATATTGCTGCTGGATCTTGTTGTGCACAATTACTATGGATGACACAAATGCTTAAGGATTATGGAATTTATGTTCAAAATGTTCCATTACTTTGTGACAATGAAAGTTCTATTAAAATTGGTCATAATCCTGTGCAACATTCTTGAACTAAGCATATTCAAGTTCGACATCATTTCATTCCTGATCATGTTTCCAAAGGAGATATTTATCTTAAGCATGTTCGCACTAACAAGCAATTAGCCGATATCTTTACCAAGCCACAAGATGAGAAAACATTTTGTCACTTGAGGAGTGAGTTGAACATCATTGATGCTTCAAACTTGATCTAGAATCACTCGGTTGCAAGCAAGGGCATGAGCTTTCTTATTATTTCCATGTTCCCGTAACTCGTTATCATATGCCATGGAATTCTATGCTCCCTTGTATTGCATCTAACCTTTTGTAGGTACTTGGAAGAACTTCATTCCACAAGATTGCCATCAACTCCAATCATAAGCAATCTTGTCATTACCAAGTAGCCACAACCCCTCTTGATGATGGAAGGAAGAAGACAACAAAAACATATCCTTGACATATACTTGATCTTAGTTGCAAAATCTTAAGTGGTATCATGTCAATTGGATATATCCATTGTTCTTCCTTGCATGACTAACATTTGTAGGTGACTAGTGTACTAGAATGAGAAGAATTGCTCCCAATTCAAGATAATTTTCATCAACCTCGAGCATCCTCAATAAGTTCACCTACGAGCAACGTCATCAACATCACTCAAAGGTATGTACTCATATCCATGAAAAGGCTTTACTCCAAGTCATGGGTTAAAGCATCTCAAGTGATATGAAGACATTAAAATTCTTAATCGAAAAATGGTAACCCTATTTTGAGCTTAACGTAGAGTATGACCTATGATCAAGTATTCTTGCTTGGCTCCTAAGTCAATATACTCTAATATAGGTGACCTAGGCACCGCCCATCATCTAGTTAAAAATCTTTTGTGGTTTGCTCTCTATTTGCATGATCTCTCATAACCACTCAAATCTTATCTAGTTGATGTCCTTTGTAAAAAAATGTATTCCTTTTTGAAACTATTTCTTGTGTCTTGGTGAAAACAAAAACGTGGTCTCTCATTCAGAGCCACCAATATAAATAACTTGGTTCTACCGAAATTGCAGATGAGCTGCACTACACAATCTCGGTACCATCGATTTGTTTATCCCGGAGTCACCCATTTTCCTTCTTTTCTAAATCTGTGTTTCTTTACTGATTTTTTGGTATCTGTTCTTGAGATGGTCCTGTTCCTTCGATGATCCCTTTATTTATTTCAAAAAGGAAGATAGTATAACAAGCTAGTCTTAGGGGGAGAAATTCTTTATTCAAGGATCCCTAGTTCCAAGGAGAAGAAGACTAAAATTTTCCAAAGGGATAGAAGTTACATTCAATGATTCCCTTAGTTCTTTTATATGAACCCTGCTTTCAATGACCCTTGTTCTCAAGGATCCCTTCCTTGTCAATGATCCCTGTAACTACTCCTAAGTTTAACCTTTTTGGTAATTTATGCCAAAGGGGGAGAATATAAAAGCTTCATGCTCAAGGAGTGTTACATGCTTATGCCAAGGGGAATATATGATTTAGGGGGAGAGGAAAATATCAAAAGTTTATACTTATACAAGGTGAGAACAATGTAGGGGAGAAAAATATATTTTGGAGAAAATTTGCAGACTATTTTATCTTATTTGACTGTTCACTTTAGACTTTTTCTCACCCTATCCAATCCCAATATCTACATGCTAAGATTCAGGGGGAGAGGATGAACTACCACTTTCATATCTAAGGGGAGAAAAGCTATAAAATATTGATGCTAAAGGAGGAGACATATCAATCTTAAGGTTTATCATATTTTATATGTTCTCCATATCTTGGTATCCTTTGAGTTCTATTGCTTTTGTTTAGTAGAATACTCTTGTGTTTCCTAACATTGTTTTCTCAAGTGTGTCTCTACTACTAGAATGCTCAAGAACTCAAGGTAAGTATATGCATCATATCTTTGATCAATATGATCTCTTGCTTCTTGCACATATTGCTTGCGAGAGTGAAGTCTTGATCAAGGATACACCTCATTCATACACATTTGATGCAAATAGCCAAGATACACATGACTTTTCATACCCCCTCTACTATTTGTGTGTCCATGCATTCCAAAGCAACTATCCTTGAAAGGACTGCACACATTTAGGGGGAGCAAATCTAAGTCATGTGTTTCTCAAACTCTTCATTACATCCATGCATATCTTTATTTGAAGCTTTGATTGTATGTTGTCATCAGTTACTAAAAAGGGGGAGATTGAAAGCACAACACGCTCCCTTGGTGGTTTTGATATTTCATGACAACATACATTGTCCCTTGGACTAACACCTCAATCTAGTGTATTTCAGATAATAGTCCATGGAGAGTTGGGTTGGCAAAAGGATTGTGGAGATTGTGGAATTACCCCAAGATGCAAGGATATAGGTTGGCCAAGCTTCAAGCAAGAGGACTCTGCATTTTACATTTGTGAGAAATCACTTTGAGTCCATAGGAAAGCCAATACTATTAAAAGGGGGTAAGGTTATGTTGGTGAACAAAATGCTCATACATGCAGAAGTGATAGTCACCAAAAACATCCACAAGCTCTCCCACCAAAGTCTGTCTATAGCCAAACATTCAAAATCAGTGCAACCAACATTCCTATCCCGGTGCCACCGATTCCAAAACCTAAACAGACTCAGCCAAACCCTAGCCACTTTGGTGCAACCGATTCCATACCGGTGCCACCGAGTTTAGGTTGCCAACTTTCTGTTACAGAAATTCACATTTTTTGTACCATCGAGATTGTTGGGTCGGCGTCACCGAGATTGGAAATCTGACCGTTGGTCACCTTATCGATGTAACCGAGTTTCATATATCGGTCCCTCCGAGATTCAAAAGTTGCCACTTTTTGTTCACTTCGGTACCACCGAGATTAACACATCAGTGTCATCGAGTTGGTCATTTTATGTTTAACGGTTGGATTTTTGGGGATGCCTATATATACCCCTCCACCACCACCTACTCGAAAGAGAAGAACTCAGAACTATTCCATACCTATCCTAACGGATTTCCTGAGAGAGAACCACCTACCCTTGTGTTGAGATCAAGATCTTCCACTCCAATCATATGGATCTTGATTTCTAGCCTCCCCAAGTTGCTTTCCACCAATCCCATCTCTTCTACCAAGCCAAATCTATGTGAGAGAGATTGTGTGTTGAGAGTCTATCATCTTGAAGCACAAGAGCAAGGAGTTCATCGTCATTATTGAGCCTATTACCTTTTGGAGGGTGGTGCCTCCTAGATTGGTTAGGTGTCGCTTGGGATCCTCCTAGGTCATGTTGTGGAGTGAACCAAGAAGTTTGTAAGGGCAAGGAGACCGCCTACTTCGTGAAGATCTACCCATAGTGAGGCTAGTACTTCATGTACGGAAGCCATATGGAATAGTCAAGGTTGCTACTTCGTGAACCCTTATGGGTGGAGCCCTCCGTGGACTCTCACGACCGTTACCCTCCGTGGGTTGAAGACTCCATAAAGGTGGATGTACGATAGCACCACCTATCGGAACCACGGGAAAGATCCTTGCACCTCCTATTGCGTTTGATCTTCCTATCTCATCTCTTTACTTCGTGTGCAATGTCTTTACTTTCCGCTGCCATATTTGTAGACATGCATGTGTAGGGCTGTTAGACTTGCTAGACTTGCTAAAACTGTTAAAATCTGCCAACCAATTAACTTGGGAAAAGGTTAGGTTTCAAATTCCTGCTACTAGTCTATTCACCCCCCTCTAGACATTCTTCTAGTGATCCTACAAGTGGTATTAGAGCATTGGTCTCCATTGCTTCGGTTTAATCACCGAGGAGGAAGGTGGATGTGTCTAGTATAGAGAGTTTGAGTTGTAGAGTGCCCATTCTTGACAGAGAGCACTATAGTCAATGGAAGAATGCCATGATTGATATATTTGATAAATTCCATTTGAGAGAACATATTGAAGATCCCTATGTGCTCCCCATTGATTAATTGCATCCCACACACGAAGAGGAAATTAACATGCTTCGTAACCTTAGGACTGTCAATCTTATTGTTAGAGGCTTACCAAGATTCGTGCTTTCTCAATTGAAGAACTTTGCATGTGCTTGTACCTTATGGACTGATTTGGAGAAACGATATCCAAATCTTTCCTTAGGAAATCTTGATGAAATTCTTCATAAAACTGTTGTTTTGCACAAAATGAAGCCTAGTGATCCAAATTTGATAAATGCCTATTTGAGCTCCATGATCTTATGTGTGCTAAAGGAGATGTCACCACTATCAACAACATTATCTTTGAAGCCATTCGCATTCATAAACTTGAACATCGTCATGATCACAATTCTAATAAATCTCTTGTTCTTTATGACGAGGATTTCCCACTTGATGATGACAATGTGGAACATGGCTACTATGATGAAGATGAGTTGTTCGACATCGAGCATGAAAAGATCAAGAAGAATCTGAGTCTTTGATAAAGAAACCTCCTGAGAATCATAATGATGTTTCTATTTCTGATGCTGAGACACAATCTGTAATGAACATTCACCTAGTTATAATGACAATGATAATGTCCATGTTGATGCTTAACCAGATAATGATAAGGAACCTGATAATGATGTAGAAATAGAACCAAATGTTGATCTTGATAACCCACTTTCGGTGTGAAAACCGGCGTATCTTGGGTAGGGGGTCCCAAGCTGTGAGACTAGGATCGATGGTAACAGGGGACGACGGAGACAATGATTACCTAGGTTTGGGCCCTCCTATGGAGGTAAAACCCTACGTCCTGCTTGATTATATTGATGATATGAAGGTTACAGAGTTGATCTACCTCGAGATCGAATAGCTAAACCCTAGATGAGTTGTTCTCCCTCCTACAACCTAAAACCCTCCGGCTTATATAGACAACGAGGGTACCTAGGGTTTACACATGGTCGGTTACACATTAAAGGAAAACGTGTATATCTACTGTCAAAAACTTGGAGGAAACGCCATGACTTCTTGGAGCTTCCACCCTGGAGACGGGGCTTTGATCATGTAATGCTCATCTAGTGGCCCACATAGTCCATCCCATAAGAAACATGTCGGCTATCCGAGGACCCCTTAAACCAGGACTCCCTTAGTAGCCCCCGGACTAGCCTCCAACGCCGAGGTATATCCGCACAATCTTGCACGTCAAAGTCTTCAGCTTGCGAGGCAAGTCCCTCCATCCCTTCTTGTTCGGCAACCATCCCGTCATCAGCGAAATCCCAAGCATCACGAACTTGCCAGGTCCATTATAATAACCGTTAGCGTTTCTCGATTTTCGCACGCCGAGGGGAGATGAGCGGTTGAGCGGCTTTTGACAAGACTGCCCCTCCCACAAAGGAGGCACCACCCATTTAAAAAAAACTGAATCGTGGTCTAATCCACATCTTCTTCCTTCTCCCCATCGAAAAAACCTTCCAGTGAGAGATAGCCACAAGAATATGTCAAGTGCCCCTAGCTCTTCCTCGCGCCCTTACGGCTCCCGTCCCGAGGATTGGACAAGCTGCTCCGTGTCCCTCCTTCGACTACGCAACCTCAAGACCCTAGGGTATCTTCCTTCCACGGATTTGGCGATTACCCGCGCCGGTTTGACTTCATTCAGTAGTGAAGACTTTGCGGAAAATTTCCCCAATCCAAAAAAGGGGAGCATGTATGTTTCATGCCCTTCCTCTTGCGGGGTATCGGGTTCCCCATTCATCCATTCATGAGGGGGGGGGGGGTTATTGGAGTTCTATGGGATCTAGCTCCATCATCTCACCCCAAGGCCTATTCTGCATATCTCGGGCTTCGTCGCCCTTTGCGATATGTTCTTGGGCTGCGAGCCACACTTTAAGTTGTGGAGGAGGTACTTCTGCCTCGTCCCTCGTATTCGAGACAAGACAATTTTAGAGGTCGAAGGAGCCAAAATATGCTGCATAGTAGGGATGGGGTATCTAGTGGGAACACCGAAGGAGTCCGAAGAATGGTCTTCGGAATGGTTCTACATTGGGGACGTCCCCCTAGTTGATCCATCTCGGAGGGGTTTGCCTGAATACTCTGATGCCCCCTTGAAGAAAAGGTACAACTGGCGACCAAAGAGCTCATACCAAGAGTACGGTATTGAAGTGCAATGCTTAGAAGCCCATGTGAGGGTACTAGCCCATCCCAAGTTGACCATGATAGATCTCATGGCCGCCGCCATCACCCGACGCATTCAACCTCTTCAGCAGAGAATACACCCTTTGTGGCATTACAACGGGACAAGCAACACCACTCGCTCCTGACGACTGGGCCCTGCCTATCAAACGGCATTAGCCATCGCACTTGCTGACCTATACAAATGGGAGCAAGAAGATTTTGTTCGGCTACCGACCAAGGAGGGCTACTCAAGTCATAATCCCATCGAATGGGTGAGCATTTTGACTCCGTAACTAGAATTCAGGTTTTTGATCTGTCCCTCTTTGACCGAAGCCTTTAACTTATGTGATCAGGAATGGAGGAGCTTCATCGAGACAGTTAAATGCCCGGCCCCCAACCCGAGGACTATTCTCGTGATGATGATCCGGGCTTTCATGACGACCTAGATCTGTCAATTGAGCTTGTAGACGGGATTTTCTACCAGGAGAGCCTCGACCGCTCCAAGGTGGCTATCATAGCCGATTACCCTGGATCATTCCCTTCTCCTGCGATAAGAAAGACGAAGAAAAACTCGTCCCGCAAAAGGCAAGTATCTTCCAACGACCCAAACGCGCCGGCTCCTACTCCCAAGCATCATCGGTCCACGCGACATACATTGGTATGGCGGCAATGCCTGGACCGGAAAGCAATAGGGATCCGTCAAATGAGCTGGTCGTGGGGAGAAGCCCGACCACTCGTTCAACTCAAAGGTATTTTGTTTGGCTATTTTAATTTATTATCACGACCAATAGAGCCTCACAAGAGACCTTATGCCAAAATACTCAAGCAAAGAGTTCAACCATCTTCTGCCGAGGATGTTGCCAGGGTGTCCAACAATGCTCACAACTCCACATCTTCTACTCGTGCCGAACCTGCTGAGGAGATTCCTGTGGTCAATCAGGCCCCTGAAGACTCCGAGGAGGCAGTATCAGTTACCAAATCCGAGGTAGAGAGCGCTATGAATCACCGGCGGCGACGAGAAGCCCTGCGCCACCCAGTGCTCTCCGAACAAGAGTTTAATGCTCTACGCTCAGCTGGCACACACATTGGAGCTGCCTGAGCTGGGTTCGGGGAAGCCATGCAACTGATATCGTCTAGCCTGCAGGTGAGTAATCGGCTATAAGAGTCCGAACACTCATGTAAACCCAGTAGTCCCCGAGCCTTAAATTGGCCGAAACGACCAAATTAAGGGTCCTCGTATTGTTTAACTGCTAATGCAGGCCTCGAGGTAGCAGAGCGAGTAACTGGACAAGGAACTAGAGGCAAGCTGAACACATGTGGAAACCGTGAAGGCTGAATTGGATCATGTAAAGAATTTTACCCGGGAGGCACATGGTGAGTATACCTGTTCTGCTGATCTTAGTATATAATCCCATGCTGACGCAAGGGTAGTTTTGTAGCAGCTGAATCAATAGGGCAATTGCAAAAAGATTTAGAGGCATTTTGAGAATCTCATCGGTACGCCGAGTCCTAGCATGAGGCCAGCTATCGTTCATTGCAACGAAACCTTGAGGGGAAGAAACGCCTCTAGGCGGAAAACAAACAATAGACCGAAGAAATTGAGAACTTAAAGACTCAGTTGGCCCAGGCCCAAGAAGGGAACCAGAAATTACAGAGGGGCATGTTCGGTAAGTGTGATTCTAACATCGGACAATACTTATTATATATGAAGTCTAATGGACATGCCTTGACTCATGTATAGGTCTCCTGTCCGGGCGCCCCGAAGAAGGGATCGGATCCTACCGGGGAAGCCTTCTGAAGGAGATGTCTGCCCTTCATGAGCGGGCTCAGAAGTCCGTGAAGAGCATGATAAAAGCATTATGGCCTGTCGAGCAACCTCCAGAGGAGATGACCGAATTAGTTGATCGATTCAAGGGAGCCCAAAGTAGGTTTGAGTTATGGAAGACATCGGCCTGCCGAGAGGGAGCACGACAGGCGTGGGCGATGATTAAGACCCGTTATACTGGCCTAAACCCTGAGCATATGGCTCGGGTTGGGCCGGTAGGGTCGGATGGGCAAGAAGTGCCGCTTCACTTGGTGTACGACCAAGTGATGCCCGCCGCCCGTCTCTCACAAGAAGATTGTTCCCTGGAAGCCTTAATAGACAATCTCGACCAGTAGCCAGATGTATGATAATATGTAACTATGTACTAATAATCGAGAAAATGCTTCGTCTGTGTTGTAAACTTTGTCTTAACCAGCCATCAGCTTCGACCTCCCGTGCTAAGAGATTGGGAGTGTTCCTTATAAAATATCACTCAAGAAGAGTGAATTATGTTCGTGGAACTAGGCAGTTCTTCCATTTGGTGTGAACGGACAGAAAGCACACAGGAAGATATGTTATATTACTGCTTAGCTTAAGAAACATCTTCCGAAGAAAATAGTACCTCTATCGATACCTTTCTTCAGGGTGCTACGTAAATCGTAGGTAGTAAGGCCGTATACTGCTAGCATGCGACCAATGGCTTTTGTGAGAAAAGAAGCTCGAGTAATGGTAATAATGACCATAGTCTTATTTGTTGCTTCCGTCGTAGCTGACCAATTGTTTGCTAAAGATAGCTAGCTTTTGGCTTCACCCGTCTGAGGTACGTATCCGGATGACCCGGTCGTAACAATCGTAGAGGTGCTCCCTTTACCCTCTATCCAAACAATCACGAACGTAGAGGGTAAGCACAGGAGCGAGGCAACCCAACTTGGCAAAAATCTTAGTTCAAATTGATGCATATAATGGCTTAAAATCGACAAGGGAAACATGCGTACACAATAAATGTGAACAGATGCTTAGAGTATAAAAGCATTGGCTTCGGGAAGAAGCCCCGAGGTGCTGTGTTCGGATTTAATAATTAAGGGTGTAAGCCGAGAATCTTAATACAAGATCGGTTGAACCGGACATAGGTTTGGGAAGAAAAGGGAAAAATTCAAACCTGCCAAAAATCAAAGTGGGAGGGAAAGGAAAAAATAAAGAAAAAGGAAACAAAAAGGAGGTAAAGGGTAAAGAGTATGATGACACTGGTTTATCCGTAGAAGCGCCGAAGACGATCTGTGTTCCATGGGTTTGGTTCAAGGCGGTTATCCAATGGGTTTCGAAGATGGTAAGCCCCTCCCCCGAGTACTTCGTCGATTATGAAGGGGCCCTCCCATTTGGGGTTGAGTTTATGCTTTTGCTTCTCCGGGAGCCGCCCACATTATACGCTTTTGCCCTGACCTCCCTACTCTGATAACGTCGGGCCTGCTGTTGATACAAAGTAGAGCGAGCCCGAGCTATGTCGTGCTCTCCTTCTAATGCGTCCAGATCATCCTGCCAATCTAACTCAGCTCCTTTTCCTCGTACATGCGCACCCTTGGTGCGTCATGAATAATGTCACAGGGGAGGACTGCTTCTGCCCAAGAGACCATGAAGAATGGTGTGAATCCCATTGATCTGTTCAGAGTGGTGCGTAGGCCCCATAGAATGGAGTCAAGCTCCTCCACCCAATGACAGTCAGACTCATGAAGAGATCGGACCAAATGTTTAATGCCACTCATGATGAGGCCGTTTGCTTGTTTGACTTATCCATTGGTCTGCGGATGATACACCGATGCGTAATCGAGCTTGATGCCCATTTTTGCGCACGAGTCTTTGACCTCTTGGGCCGTAAAGTTGGATCCATTGTATGTTATTATACTGTGCGGGATGCCATAACGGTGTACCATGCCGAATATAAAGTTGATTACTAGTCCGGACTTGGCTGATTTGACAGGTTTTGCCTCTGTCCATTTGGTGAACTTGTCGACCATGACTAGTAGGTATTTATTCTTCTTGGTCCCCCCTTTAAGTGATCCGACCATATCCAGTCCCCAGACCGCAAAGGGTCAGGTAATCGGGATAGTCCGAAGAGCTGTTGGGGGCATGTGACTTTGATTTGCAAAAACTTGACACCCCATGCATTGTTTGACAAGTGACTGGGCGTCCGCTCGAGCTATGGGCCAGAAGAAACCAGCCCGGAAGGCATTGCTAACTAAGGCTCTTGCTGCGGTGTGATGGCCGCCCATCCCTACGTGGACTTTGGCTAAGAGCTGCTGTCCTCCTTCCTCAGATATGCACCGCTGTAGTATTCCGGTGTTGCTTTTCTTGTATAACTCACCCTCGTAGACTTTATAGGATCGCTGAATTATGCGTCGCGCCTCCGTCTAATCGCCGGGGAGTTCTTTGCGAAGAAGGTAGGCGAGGAAGGGCTCGGTCCATGGCGCGATTACTGTGATGACCCCATGAGCCGAAGACGTTTCGTCCATTATGGAGCCATCGATGATTTGGTCGTCTGGTTCGTTTATAGGGGGAACAACCTCTTTTGCGCTGGTGAGACCGGCACCCTTATGATCATCGTGCCAAACCACTAATGGCTTGAAGAGCCCTTCCAAGAAAGTGTTTTTTGGGACAAGGTCTCATTTGGCCCCCATGCGGGCCAGTACGTCGGCGGCTTGGTTGTTATCTCTAGCGACGTGGTGAAATTCTAGCCCCTCGAACCGTGCGGATATCTTGAGGACATCATTTCTATATGCCGCCATGTTCGGGTTTTTGGGATCGAATTCGGCATTGATTTGGGATATGGCCAAGTTGGAGTCTCCCCGTACCTCTAGCCGTCGTATGCCCATTGATGCTGCCATTCGAAGACCATGCAAAAGTGCTTCGTATTCGGCTGCATTGTTGGAATCGACATACATGATCTGCAACACGTATTGAACGTTGTCATCCGTGGGGGATGTGAGAATAACTCCAGCCCCCAGTCCGGCCAAAGTTTTAGATCCACCGAAGTACATCGTCCAATGCGAGTATGTACTATATTCCTTGGGGAGCTCGTCCTCTGTCCATTCGGCGAGGAAATCTGCTAGCACCTGAGATTTGATAGCTCGTCGTGGCTTGTAGGCGCTTTCAAAGGGAAGGAGTTCAATAGCCCATTTGGCTATGCGGCCGGTGGCATCCCTGTTGTTGATTATATCGTTCAGGGGCAGTTCGGATGCCACCATAACTGAACACTCTTGAAAGTAGTGTCTGAGTTTCTGTGATGCCATAAATACTGAATAGGCTATCTTCTGGTAGTGCGGGTATCTAGACTTGCACTGCGTTAGTACTTCTGACACGTACTAGACCGGATTATGTATCCGGAATTTGTGTCCCTCCTCCTCATGTTCACTGACGAGCACTACGCTAACAACTTGGTTGGTGGCTGATATGTATAGTCACATGGGTTCACCAACGCCTGGTGCTGTGAGTATGGGATTGCTTGCCAACAGTGTTTTAATTTCTTCTATCGTAGCCGCTGCTTCATCAGTCCATTCAAAATTCTTGGTCCGTTTTCAGCAGTCTGTAGAGAGGTAAAGCCTTTTCCCCAAGGCGGGAGATAAAGTGGCTTAGCGCCGCTACGCAACCAGGCAACCTCCGGATGTGCTTTAGCTCTGTGGGAATTGCAAGTTCTGACAGGGCGCGATCTTAGCCAGATTCGCTTCTATTCCTCTATGGGAAATGATGAATCCGAGCAGTTTACCAGTGGGAACTCCGAATACACATTTCTCCAGATTGAGTCGTATATCGTACTCGCGTAGGCTGACAAAGGTTTGCCTTAAGTCATCAATCAGCTGCCTGACGTGTTTGGTTTTGATTACCACGTCGTCCACATATGCCTGGACTGTTTTATTGACTTGTTTTATGAGACAAGTCTGGATCATGCGCTGGTACGTAGCCCCAGCATTTTTAGCCCGAAGGGCATCGTGTTGAAGCACAATGGCCCATAAGGGGTGATGAATGCGGTTGCAGCTTGATTGGATTCCTTCATTTTAATCTGATGATATCCGGAATAAGCATCGAGGAAACACAACGAGTCATATCCGGTTGTGGCATCAATAATCTGGTCTATACATGGTAAGGGGAAAGGGTCCTTAGGGCAGGCCTTGTTGAGGTCTTTAAAGTCGACGCACAACCGCCAGGATTTATCTTTCTTTGGTACCATCACCAGGTTTGCCAACCATTCGGGGTGCTTAATCTCCCGAATGAATCCGGCCTCTAGCAGTTTGGCTAATTCTTCACCCATAGCTTGTCGTTTGGGCTCGGAAAAGCGGTGCAGAGTCTGTTTAACGAGCTTAAAGCCTGCAATGATGTTCAGACTATGTTCTGCGAGCCGTCATGGGATTACGGTCATATCAGAAGGATGCCATGCGAAGATGTCCCAGTATTCTCGTAAGAATGTCCGTAGTGCTTCGTCCACTATGGGGTCGAGCTGGGCTCCGATGGACGATGTCTTGTTGGGATCCGTCGGGTGTACCTGAAATTTAACGATCTCATCTGCGGGTTTAAAGGACGTGGGTTTGGGCCTTCTATTGAGGACCACATCGTCCTTGTCTACTGTTGGTCGAAGTACGATCAGTGCTTCTACAGCGAAGGTCTCAGCTAGTGCCTCGAGGGCGAGCGCTGCTGTTGTTTTTTCGGCTCGAAGGGCTATATTCGGATCACTGGTGATTGTGATTACCCCGTTTGGTCCTAGCATCTTGAGTTTCATATACCCATAATGTGGTATAACCTCGAATTTTGGGAAGGCGTCACGTCCCAGCAGGGCGTGGTAGCCACTGGGGAAGGGCACGATATGGAAGAGGAGTTCTTCGGATCGGTAGTTTTCGGGCGTGCCGAGCACTACCTCCAGGGCGATACATCCTAAACAACGCGCCTCTTTCCTCGGAATGATTCCCCGGAATGTTGGGTTGCTATGCTCGACGCAAGATCGGTCGAACTGCATTTTTTCTAGGGTATCTTCATAGATAAGGTTTAAACCACTGCCGCCATCCATTTGCACTTTGTGTAACCTGAAGCCATCGACGATGGGGTTTAGGACCAGTGCGGCCGGTGTATGACCGGGAAGAATGGATGGTCGGTTGGTGTCTCCGAAGGTAATGGGTATGTCTACCCATGCACTTTTTGCTGGCACATGATAGACTTGTTCGAGTTCTCTAAGAGCTCTTTTCCTTCTGTTCCTTGAGGGGAACATTTCGTAGATCGTCAGGACTTCAACCTTGTATTGTAGTGGCGATGTGGAGCGCCTATTCGACGATAGTGCCTCAAGAATAGCTTC
This sequence comes from Hordeum marinum, assembly GCA_022496015.1. Taxonomy (NCBI): domain Eukaryota; kingdom Viridiplantae; phylum Streptophyta; class Magnoliopsida; order Poales; family Poaceae; genus Hordeum; species Hordeum marinum. Next base: position 335,806,914 of record CM039675.1, read on the forward strand.
ACCGCTTTTTGTGACCTGCTTGACGACCCAGCAAGCTCTAAGGCTGTGAGTCGGGCTTGTGTTCAGCAATAAGGAATGTATAGGGCATGGTTTATCCAATAGCCCGTCAAGGACAGTAATGACCCCTGTAAGGGGCCTATTTCTCTTTCCGATGGGTTCGAGTTTGGCTGGCCGCTTCAGAGGTATCCTCTTTTTCCAATATCCTATAGGGTACTCGGTAAAGGTTGGTTCCGAAAATAGCCGTTCGGCTTGCCAGACGCTTTCCATGGTAGAATATTTTTGTACCAAGTCTGACAGCTCGGTGAAGTCACGAATGTGCCAACAAGCCAAGTTGTTGAGAATCCCTTCGTCATGGCAATTGCGATTGATGGTTGCCATTATCTCCTGATCACTAAGACCTCGTACTTTGTTTCTAGCGAGGAGTCTAGCCCAAAATGATGAACCGACTCTCCTGGTAACTGTTTAACATCCCGTAAGTCCGAAGACTTGGACTCTGTTGCGATGCTTGAGTGATCGTCTTGGGTGGTGGGTGGGAAACGTTTTGACTCAATGCCACGTTGTGAGTCTAGAATTACAGGCTCCGAATTATGTGCTAGATCAGGGACCGATACCGGTCTGTCTTTGGAGCGAACTCCAGGGTCTGGGTTGCCAGCGAGGTCACGATGATCAAAGATTGGGGTGCAAACCATTTTTAATTCCGGTCGCTGGGGGGACGAGCCCCTAGTTGGACACTCGACGGTGGCGCCTAACTGGGTGACCGTGGGGGTGAGAATCTCCCCATCGTTGGGTTTAAGACCGAGCCAGTCATAGACCGGGGTTTGGTCGTCAGTCATATGCATGGTGTGAATCCGATCAAATAGCTCATTTAGAAACGAGGTGATGGTAGGGTGCCTGTTGCTGAAGCGAGTGGGGTCGATGTGCGGCGTCGCAGTTCCGAAGACGCATGAAAGCGGCTCCGGGTCTTGTTCGTCCATAGTGGATCCAGTCACAACGGCCAGATTGGGCGTTCTAGACACCCAAGGGTGACGGCCTCCTCAGAGGTGGGGCTCGTCGTCTCCGACGTCGAGACGTAGGGATCTGTGGGGTCCTCCATAAGAGTTGAGGGTCCTATCAAGACAAGTTCTCCTCGTGAATTAGCGATGAACTCTAGGTTTCCGAATCTGATCCCTTGATCGGGGGAGAAGCTTCCGATCTGGCTAGGGTGGCCGGTCGGGTCGGCATGCAACAAGATGTCGCCACCTGTGAAGATCTGATTAGGGATGAGAAACCCTGGCTGCAGATCTTGTTGCTTGTGACAAGGCGAGCCATCAATTCCTTTGGCGATCACAGCGGAACTCTCAATGAAAGCACCAATGTGGTGTCAAAACCGGCGGATCTTGGGTAGGGGGTCCCGAGCTGTGAGACTAGAATCGATAGTAACAAGGGATGAAGGAGACGATGTTTACCCAGGTTCGGGCCCTCCTATGGAGGTAAAACCCTACGCCCTACTTGATTATATTGATTATATGAAGATTACATAGTTGATCTACCTCGAGATTGAATAGCTAAACCCTAGATGAGTTGTTCTCCCTCCTACAACCTAAAACCCTCCGGCTTATATAGACGCCGAGGGTACCTAGGGTTTACACATGGTCAGTTACACATTAAAGGAAAACATGTCTATCTACTACCGAAAACTTGGAGGACATGCGAGGACTTCTTGAAGCTTCCACCCTGGCGACTGGGCTTTTGATCATCTAATGCTCATCCAACAGCCCACATAGACTGGCCCATAAGAAACAGGTCAGGTATCCGAGGACCCCTTAAACCAGGACTCCCTCACCCACCTCCTAAGAATAAAAGATATGATAAAAGAGATTTCATTTCTAGAAAACATGGTAAAGAAAGAGAAGCATTGGTTCAGAAACCCATACCATTTCGTGACAAGCCTTCAAAAATAAGGATGATGAAGATTTTGAGCACTTTGCTGGAATGCTTAGACCTGTCTTTTTGCGCACTCGCTTGGCTGATGTTTTGAATATGCCTCCATATGCTAAGTGCATGAAAGATATCATCACTAATAAAACAAATATACTTGAAATTGAAATTTCCACCATGCTTGCTAACTATACTTTTGAGGGTTGAGTGCCTAGGAAGTTGGGATATCCGGGTATACCCACGATACCTTGTTCCATTAAACGAAGTTATGTTAAAACTGCTTTATGTGAGCTGGAAACCGGTGTTAGTGTTACGCCTTTCTCCTTATATAAAGGATTTGATCTGAATAAGCTTTCCAGAGAAGCTTAGTGCAACAAGCGCCAGCAAAAATGTATGGCTTCAGATGTGGAGAGTGATACACGGTTGTGCTTCTTCGAAGACTAACATACTAGAGAACAACCCAAAAAGTGACATGCGCCCGATGTAGACTTGTGATCAACTCTACCACCAGCAAAATCTGAGACTGAATAGCCATTGAGGTCAAACTTTGAGCCCTTTGGATACCATAGTCCTAGCATTAGGGTGTGAGCCAAATATCGAAGTATTCGCTTCATAACAAGGTGATGCGATTCCTTTGGTGCCACTTGAAATCAGGCACACATGCAAATGCTAAGCATTATATCTTGACTAGATGCACATAGGTACAACAAAGAGACAATCATGGAGCAATATACCTTCTGATCAAAATCTTTACCATTTTCTCCAGTGTAGAGGTGGCCATTTTTTGGCATTGGCGTCTTGTAGCCTTTGTATTCATGCATGCCAAACTTCTTGAAGCAGTCCTTGAGCTACTTCTCCTGAGATGTGAAGATGACATTTGGTTGTTGTCGAATCTGAAGCCCTAGAAAGAACTTCAGTTCTCCCATCCTCGACATCTGGTATTGCTCTTGCATCGTGAATCTAAACTCATCACTATATCGATTGTTAGTACAACCAAAGATAATGTCATCCACATAGATTTGACATATAAAAACTTCACCATCATATGATCTAGTGAATAGAGTAGGATCGAGTGAACTAGGTTTGAAGTCTTTCTACTTGAGAAATTCCATGAGTGTATCATACCAAGCTCTTGGAGCTTGTTTGAGGCCATACAATGCCTTGTTGATTCAGTAGACCATGTCAGGATGCTTTGGATGTTCAAACCCTGAAGGTTGAGGAACATATACTTCTTCCTCAATCTTACCATTAAGGAATGTACTTTTGACATCCATTTGATATAGGCATATATCATAGTGGTTAGCATAAGCAAGCAGTAAACATAACAACTTCAAGTCTAGTAACAGGTGCAAATGTTTCATCGAAATCAATACCCTCAACCTGTGTGTAGCCTTGAGAAACTAGTCGAGCCTTGTTTTTGACAACTTGGCAAGATGCATTTTGCTTATTGCGGTAGATACACTTTGTGTTGATGATGTTGTGCTTGCGCGAATCTAGTCGCTTGACGAGTTCCCATAAGTTGTTGATCTTGAATTGATGAAGTTCTTCTTGCATAGCTTGCGTCCATTTAGGTTTTATGAAAGCTTCATCTACTTTGGTGGTCTTTGAGATAGACATGAACGCAAAGTGCCCACAAAAGTTAGCTAATTGGTTAGCCCTTGGCGAGTGAGAGGACCTGGTGCATTGATGCCATCGAGCATCTTCTTGATTTGAACTTCATTAGCCACACGTGGATGAGCAGGGCAAAGACTTTGTTCCTGCTGCTAAGCATTGTCTTCATCATCAGCATTATCTTTAGGAGTAGCATTGTCTTCGCGATGAGTATATGGATGAATGATGAATTCTTGAACCTGAGGTTCCTTAGGAATGATCTCACCAGTGCTCATTAACTTGATAGATTCTTCAGGAAGAAGTTCATAGCATAGGTGGCATGTGATCTCTTTGCGAGTCATTAGTTTCATAGAACCGCACATCTATAGTCTCAATAATTTTATGGTGAAAAGTATTGAAGACTTTGTAGGTGTGTGAATCCTTTTAGTAACCAAGAATGAAACCCTCATGTGCTTTCGGTGCAAATTTTGAAGTGTGGTGTGGATCCCTGATCCAACATTTTGCATCAAAGACTTTAAAATAACTTACATTGGGTTTCTTACTAGCAAGCAACTCATATGATCTTCTCTTGAAGAACTTATGAAGATATACCCTGTTGATGATGTGGCAGGCAGTGTCAATGGCTTCAGGCCAAAATCTTCAAGGTGTCTTGTATTCATCAAGCATAGTGTGAGCCATCTCTCTGAGAGTCTTATTCTTGCGCTCCACGATGCCGTTCTGCTGTGGAGTGTATGGAGCATAGAACTCATGTGTGACACCCATAGTGTCAAGATAAGTGGCAAGAAGACATCCTGGTAAGATTTGCACCTTTTGACGAAGCGCCTGAAGACATCCTGCACCTTAGTCTTATATAGTAAGATGTGCACCTAGATATATTGAGAGTAATCATCAACAATCAGGAAGCCATAAATTTTAGCAGTGGTAGAGAAGGTGGAGTAATGAGTTGGGCCGGATAAGTCCATATGAAGCAACTCGGAGGGATGTGTGGTCTTCATGATTGTCTTCGAGGGGTGTTTGGCCCTAGTCATCTTCTCGGCTTCACACGCACCATACAGATGGTCTTTTTTGAACTAGATTCCTTCGACGCCAATGATGATACTCTTCTTGGCAAGATTATGCAAGTTCCTCATGCCTGCATGTCCTCGCGGTTGATGCCATAGCCAACATTCTAAATCCTTGGCTAGAAGAGAAGTGGCAACTTGTGATCTTACAGAGAAGTCGACAATATATAGATTGCCTCTTCGAAAACCTTCAAAGACTTTGTTTTATCTGAGGTCATTAGCACAACACATTGGAATTTGCCAAATATGACAAGCATGTGAAGATCACAAAGCATTGAGACAGACATTAAGTTGTAACCAAGGGATTTGACAAACATCACATTGTCCATGTGCCGATCCCTTGTGATAGCAACTCTACCTAGTCCCAAAATTTTCCTACAACTTTTGTCGGCAAAGATGATGTGATCTTTGGTTGGAGTTCGAAGAGTTGACTCCATCAATAGGTTTTGATCACCATTCATATGACTAATGCATCCACTGTCCATGATCCATTTAGTGGTGTTGGATTTACCTTCTTATATTTGAGAATTAGTCTTGTTCACCAAGGCATGCAGTTGTAACAAGCATTGATGAAGATGTAGCAGTACACAGTTGTAAGTACACTAGACGATATAAATGGTATAGACCATTTGCATTAGTTATCTTGCGTTCAGGCAAGAATATTTTTGGGTCTCCAAAGATAACCTTTGAGTTAAGCTTCGTCCCATTTGGAGACCCGATTCTGCATGAAGATGCTAGTTCTACTTAACCACCCACACATGAAGGGGTGGTTTAGAAGCAATGAGACGTAAAGCAACATCCGATAATTTTGGCAATATTGCTCTGATGGTACATTTCACACGAGGGTTAGAGTACTAATAAGAATATACAGAGAAATTCTTAGTATTATGAACATAGTGATTCATGCCACAATGCTCATACTCATGAGTTTGTTCAGTCCTTCCTTGCCGTCGGTGTCAAAACCGGCGGATCTTGGTTAGGAGGTCCCGAACTGTGGATCTTGGATCGATGGGTAACAAGATATTAGGGAGGTTGTATTTACCCAGGTTCGGGCCCTCTTAATGGAGGTAAAACCCTATGTCCCGCTTTGTTTGTTTTCATGATGGAATACCAAATACAGAGTTGATCTACCTCGAGATCATATGAAGTGGTCCAAAACCCTAGGAGTAATGAGCTTAATATCCTCTACGTTCTAAGACCCTCTGGTTTATATAGACACCAGGGGTATATAGGGTTGCACAATGTCGTTTACATCAAGAAAAGAATACGCCAAACTCATCATCGTATCCTTGGAGCATACGTCCTAGCCTAAGAGATCCCCATATTGGTTACTGTGTCATAATCTTCGGGCCTTCATTTGGTGATCATAAAACGACCCACTTCCTGGCCCATAGAGATAAGTCGGCAGCCCGAGGACCCCTTAATCCCAGACTCCCTTATTAGCCCCCGAAGTAGCCTCCAACATCGTAGTCTTGACCCCCAACAGCTCCCTGTGTTTACAACCGTTGCCTTGTGGGCCGAGTTCCCCACTTTCCCATACTTTGGCTGACTCCAATCCAGCCTATCATGTGCTCTCGATCGTCTAAACGTCTCGTGGCCCACAACCTTCATTTTTTCTGCAACCCCTCGATTTCTTTGCGCCAATCGGGGATAGGCAATTCCAAAAATGACCTTCGAGGATCTAAGGAGGAAGAACCATCAATTAAATAGAGTTGAGATGTTATAAGCAACCCATCCTGCTCCTCGTCTACCAAGAAGAGCATCAAGGAGTCATGGCGATTATTCCAAGCTCCTCCTCCACCTGCGTGATCTGGAGGTGCAGGGATATCTTCCCTCCTCAGATCTAACACCTTGCCCCGCCGAATTAACTTCTACAGATGGCGAGGCTTTTGCAGAGAAATCCTCAACTCCTCGCAAGGAAGAGAGAGCATGTGTAGGATCAAAAGTAGTGCTAGAGGGGGGGGGGTGATTAGACTACTTGACCAATTAAAAAATCTATTTTTCCCAATTTTAAGTCTTGGCAGATTTTAGCATTCATTGCAAATTGAGTACACCCTACACATGCATGCCTACGAGTATTACAGTGGAAAGTAAAGACAAGCATGTAAGTAAAGGAAGGGTAGGAAGATCAAACACAATTGGTGACACGATGATTTTTCCCATGGTTCCGATAGGTGGTGCTATCGTACATCCAGGTTTATGGAGTCTTCAACCACGGAGGGTAACAATCATGAGATTCCACGGAGGGCTCTACCCATGGAGGGTTCCACGAAGAAGCAACCTTGACTATACCATGATGGCCTACGTCCACGGAGGACTAGCCTAACTCGGGGTAGATCTTCACGAAGTAGGTGATCTCCTTGCCCTTACAAACTTCCTTGTTCACTCCACAACACGAAGTAGGAGGCTCCCAAGCGACACCTAACCAATCTAGGAGGCACCACCCTCCAAAAGGTAATAGGCTCGATAATGTTGATGAACTCCTTGCTCTTGTGCTTCAAGTTGATAGACTCCTCAACACACAATCACTCTCTCAAAGATTTGGCTTGGTGGAAGAGGTTGATTGGGTGGAAAGAAACTTGGGTAGGCTAGAGATAAACATTCATATGGTAGGAGTGGAATGGCATGATCTCAACACATGAGTAGGTGGCTCTCTCTCAGAAAATCAGTAGGTGTGAGTGGGAAACTGTTCTGACTGCTTCTCTTGCGAGTGAGTGGTGGTGGAGGGGTATATATAGGCATCTCCAAAAATCCAACTGTTACACCTAATAAGTCAGACACGGTGGCACCGATGTGTTAATCTCGGTGGTACCGAGTTTCCTCAAAGGTAGCAACTTTTGAATCTCGGTGAGACCGATACACACAACTCGGTTGCACCGATAAGGTGACCAACGGTCAGATTGCAAAACTCGGTGACGCCGATTCAACAAACTCGGTCAGACTAATTTTGTCAATTTGCATAACAGGAAGTTGGCAACCCAAACTCGGTGGCACCAAAGCAGAATCAGTTGCATCGAAAGGCTAGGGTTTGGCTCAGTCTGTGTGAGGCTGAGAATCGGTGGCACCGAGTGGAAAGTGTTGGTTGCACCGATTTTGGATATTTGGCTTTGGACAGACTTTTTGTTGAAGAGCTTGTGGGTTTATGTGGTGACTATCACTTGTGCACGTATGAGCATTTTTTTCACCAACAGTACCTTACCCCCTTTTGATAGTATTGACTTTCCTATGGACTCAAAGTGATTTCTCACAAAAGGTAAAATGTAGAGACATTTGCTTGAAGCTTTGCCAATCTATTTCCTTGCATCTTGGGGTATTCCACAATCCTTTTGCCAACCCATCATTGAACTTTTCCTGAAACATGCTTAGTGGAAACAGTAGTTCAATGACATATATGTTGTTATTAATTATCAAAACCACCAAGGGAGCAAATGTGCTTTCAATCTCCCCCTTTGTGGTAATTGATTACAACATATAGATCAGAGCTTCGACATATGATATAATCAAGGAATATAATCGTCGCTTTGAGAAGTATGTGATAAGCAAGAGCTCCCCCTAAATTTGTGCATTATTTTTAAATTTGCGTTTGAATGCAAATGCACAATCGATTAGGTACATGGGTAACTTCTTCCTTGTCACATACATCTTGGTGGTGTGCGAGAGTAATAAGAGTTAACAACATAGCACAACACATCAAGCAAAGTGAGTGATCATCACATCACATAACCATCAAAAGGATAGGAAATAGTAGCAACACACATTAAAGCGTATGATCAAACATGAACAACAGTTTAACACGAGCAACAAAAAGACCAAATGTTTTGTAAAACAACAATAAAAACAGATGCTCTCTCACTTGAAGTCTAGATCTATATACAACTTCTCCCCCTTTGGCAACATGTTACCAAAAAGATCAAAGAGATATAGTTAATCGTTCTTCTGCGTCTGATCTCCTCCAGTGGTCGATGCCGGAGTCGAGAGAACTCCGTCGGTGAAGACTTCTGCTGATGTCCTAGACGGAGTTGGAGTAGGCACTGGAGGCACTGAAGGAGCTGATGGAGCTGTAACTGTAGCTGGTGAAGAATATGAAAGTCTCGTCTCCGGAGCTGGCACTATAGGTGTCGTGTCATACGTCCTGTACTGGGCAGTCGTCCTGACAGGTGTACTATCCTCATCATCATTAGATGACTCGGACTCTGAAGAGGTGCAATAGATAGGAGCTTCATCTAGTTCCTTCTTGAGCTCATTGACGGTCTTGGTCAGCCCATCCACCTTGTCATTAAGAGTTTTCACTCTATCCTCAAATACATTCACAAGGCTCTCTTGACTATCCAGAATGGTTTTGATGTCCTTCTTCATGTCCATGACAATAGAGATCAGGAGATCCATCTGCTCGTTCCTGGATCTGGGGACCTGAGCACTAGTGGCTCCAGCCGCCTCTGCCTCTGCATCTGCCTGAGCTTGAGCTGCAGCTGATGTGGGATGGTCTGGGTCCATCACCACAACATTGTCCTTGAAATCTGACTGAAGTGGCAAGTGGGGTCTATCCAGAGCAAAGATGTGCTTCTCAAGTTTGGAGTTGATAAGCATCTGAATTTAGGGTGCATAGCAGCATGAGCTCTTCTGGTCAGCAACAACCCTCTTCATAGTTTCTACAATCAAGTCCACCACTCGAATCCTGGTATGACTATCAAGATGGATCATCATGTTGATGGAGTATCCTCGAATCATCTTCTCATCTCCAGACTTAGGCATCAATGTATGCCTCAAGATGGTGTTCATGGTATGGAGGCCAGCCTGGAGGAAGTAAATAGATTCTAACTTGTGTGATTGCAAGTTAGCAGCAGGGATATCAGTGTACATATCCTTCATAGCATTGAGGCTCTCCTTGGATCCAGAGTAGACATCCAAGTCACCATCTTGTACCTCTGGGACTCCTAAGATGGTAGCCCACTCATCAACTATAGACTCATATCTAGCTCCTTCAATTATCCACACTATTGTGCCATCTCCATAGAAGTGAGAAGTGGAGTAGAATTGCATAATCATCTCATCATTCCAAGCAGTAAACTCTCTGCCAACAAACTGATTAAGACCAATGCAATGAAAATTTTCTTGAACACAAGGGAAATAGTTCTCATTTGCCTTGATATATTTCCAGTCAACGTATCTCATATCACTCACAGCTGGACTTTTGTCAAGCAAGATTGTCTCGTAGAAATCTTGTTGTTCCTTAGTGTAGAACCTATAGTCCACAATAGTTTTTCTCCTCTGGGCATATGGATCAATAGCTCTCCATGCCCTCAAACTAGAATCCTTCCTCTTCTTCATATCCTCAGCAATTGGATGGCTGGTATTGTGTTCAGGAAGGTGAGGTCTAAGCTTCATCAAAGCTGCAATAGCATCATCATAATCATCAGCTTCTCTGAAAGTAGATCCTTTGTTCTTTTCAACAGCTGGAATATCTCTGGTAGTCCTCTTGGACTTCCATGCAACAACCTTCTTAGGTGCAGCCTTGGTGCTCTTGGAGGGACCTAGCTTTGGCATAACATCTGCCAACAACTTCTTCTGTTTCTTCTTGGGAGGAGCCTTGACAACAGGCTCTTCCTCCTCCTCCGTAGCAGCAACACCAGTAGCCTCCTATGGATCCTCAAACATTGAGGTAGGCCTGCCAACAACATGAACGATTCTCTTCCTGTCCTTCTTCTCTCTTGCCTTCTTTTGCAAAGATTTCCTTGGGAGCTAAACAGACATGGTAGATCTAGCACTCTCATGTGCCTTTATAGTCTCTGGAGGTGCATATATCTTGCTGACTACCCTCCTAGATGAGGTGGCCTCATTAGCAGACTTCTTTGCATCCTTCTCTTGCTTCTTAGCAATAACCTCCTCTGGCACAAAGTCAGAATCCTCCTCTTCAGAATTCTGTCTCTTCCTGGTACTTGTAGCAGCTTTAGGCAGCCCATGAGAGCTAGGGGTGCCTGGATCTAAGAAAGAGCTGGACTCAGGGCTAGTGTCTGAACTCAAATTAACAATCTTCTCCTACAGATTCTGGTTATCCTCTGAACCTGACATGTCTAACCCTGTGAATAGAGTTGAGAAGAGTGGAATAGAATAAGTCATCACAAAATGCAGACATTTTGAAAGTTGTGAACAAAATATTTCTCAAATTTTGCATTCTACCACATGTATGTCGGTAGAGCCGAGGCAAAGTTTTCGGTCACACCGAGACTAACAACCTGCTTTCCAGGAACTTGGCACCATTTGCGGTTACACCAAAAATAAGCACTCGGTTCGGTCAAGGTCTTCTCAGTGTGGTAGAAAACCAAATCGGTGACACCAATTATTTTGCATCGGTTCTACCGAGAAACATGAGGCAGACGGCCAAACCTAAAAAATCCATAGTTCGCTATTCTATTCAGATTTCTTGTGGACAGATGGATGTGCAAATGGTGGCTTATAGATAAATTGATCTTCATTGTGCAAGAATTGGATGGGGAGCGCAAGAAGGATCGGATCCATACCCTAGCTTGGTGACGTTTGAGCTACGACGAAGAAGGCGACGAAGATGCCCGTCGACGGCGAAGATCCTAGCGGCGGATGAGCACGGGGAGACAAGGGCAATGACCAGGGGGTCCTTTTGAAAAAACTTAGGGTTCTGGGGTGCGACGGTTTGAGATTGAATTTCAAAGCGTCGGGGTCCACAGCTTATATACCTATCACTGTCGGTGACACCAATTTGATATTTTCGGTGTCACCGAGTTTCTCAACTGTCACCTGATAGAGAAACTTGGTGTAATCAAGAATATGGAATTGATAGTACCAAGATAGAAAAAACAGATCAACCCGAGGCAATCGGTGAGACTGAGTTTTTGAGTTGGTTCCACCGAGATGCACTTGGGAGGTTTTAATGGTCAGTCCTTGTCGATACGGAACTCCGAGTGCTCCTCACACAGATAGATCGAAAAGTACTTGTTCAAATTTTGTGATGCAGCATGAATAGAATATGAGGTGAGAAAGCATAGATAGCTACATAAGTGTTCCTAAGCATTCTTGTATATCCAATTGGCAAATGCAAAATTAAAAGCCAAATAGCAACAATTGGATATCCTCGAATGAGTAAATAAATGCAGACCAACATGCTCACACATTAAGATGTCAAATGAAATCATGGCAAACATGCACAAACACATAAGCATCTAACAAGCACTTTGGTGATGATGGAGTCATCTATATATGAGTATATTAACTTAGGAGCCAAGTAACAATACTCGATCATAGGTCATACTCATCATTTAAGCACAAGTGGGGTTACCACTTTTACATAAAGCATTTAATGTTGTCACATTTTATGAGATGCTTTGACTCAATTATTAGATTAAATCCCCCCCTTGATGTGACATCCCCCCATAGGAGGGATAAACTAACCTTGGGTTTTTTCGATGAAGACTTCATGTAGGTGAAGTAGTGCTAGATGCTCAAGGTTGATGAAGATCACCAAGAGTTGGGAGCATCCTCGTTATTTCATTACTCTTGTCACTTACATGGGTTAGTCCCAACACATAAGAGACAAATACAAGGATATCTATGGACATGGAGTGCAAAGCATAGATGATGATGTCCATTGATTTATTGAATAGCTGGTCCCTTTCTTACCTTTGAGGGAATGTGTGACTCCTTGAACTATTGCATGACGTTGATGTTGATTGCAACTAGTTCTTGCCAATAATGAATATGAGTGAATTTCATTGGCGAAGTCACCCCTTAAGAACTTCTCTATTTCTTCTTCTTGGGGACCCACATCAAGTTGACGGGGATCCTTGGTGTTGAAGTAGCACTTGTAGAAGTTGAGCTTGTAGTATCCTTGGGAACCGACTTCACCAAACCTTGGGGATTCAACTTCATATGAGTCAATGTCCTCTTGAAGCTTGTTCTTGCCCTTGAGCTTGGGGTCTTGTGGTGGAAGGTCATCTTGAGCTTTTTTTTCCCTTGGGGAGAGTATTTTCATACTTCTCCTTTTGAGTAACAAACTTGGGATTGGGGTATTGACCTTCTTCCCATTCAACTTGATTAGCATTAAAGTAGCCAACACCACGATTTTTCTGGTATCCTCCGTGCTTGCATACAATCTCCTCAAATTGTTTGCACCCTTCAAGACTCTTGTAGATACCTTTTATGTTATCCCTTTCAAAACTTCATTTTCTTGCTCAGGTGTAACTTGGCTAAGAGAAGAGTCAGTGGGATCAATAGAATTACTAGAAGCAATATCATTGGATTTATCATTTTTATTGCTACTAGTTGAAGAACCTTTATTTTCTTTGTTAGTAGCTTGCTTAGTCTTAACTTGTGGCATGAATGTAGACAAGAGAAGTCGCTTGGCTAGATAAGAGGAAGTCTTCTGTCGAAGATCGTCATTGATAGCTTTAAGGAACTCATGCTCTTGCTCTAAATTGAGATATTCGAAGCGGAGCTTCTCATGTGTCCTTTCAAGCTCTATACGATCTTGTCGAGTAGACTCATGAGCTAACTTAAGAGTGTTTAGTTCTTGAGTTAGTAGTTCTATTTTCAACTTATCATCATCATACGACTTATCTAGACTAAAGTGAGTACTAGCAAGTTCATTTTGACTAACATTACTAGATTTTTCAAATAGCAAGTCATCTTCAATTAACAAGTCATATTCATCACTATTGAATTCAAGATACTTGGGGTGTGATACCTTGGGGACTTTAGCCATGAAGCAACATCCACTCACTTCATTTGGTGAATCAAATATGTCGCAGGAGTTGGTTTTCACTAGTGCAAGTGCGGCAACACCTTCATCTTGACTATAGTTGGAGCTGGAATGGTAGCTTCTCTCGGAGTGGTTGTCGGATTCGGAGCTAGAAACCCATTCACCAACATGAGCTTGATGTCTTCTTATTGAGTAGCTCTTGGTGTACTTGTCCTTCTTCTTCGAGTCCCTACTTCTCCTTGAGGGTCTTCGTTCATAAAGATCATCTCTACTCCATCTCTCTCTTCGAGGTGACTCGCCTCTTGAGCTTTGTCTTCTTGGTGACTCTTCTTTCCTTTTGTAAGGACCCGTGCACTCATTTGAGTAGTGTCCGTGCTTCCCATATGTGCAGCAGTTTCAGTCATGACTTGACGAACGCTTCTCTTCATATCTTGAGTGTGAGCTTCGATCTTTGCTTCTATTCTTGTAGAACTTGTCAAATTTCTTGACCATGAGGATTATCTCTTAATTTGCGACAAGGTTATCACTTGAAGTTGCGGAGCATCACTTGTGGCTTTATAAGCACCGCTAGACTTGTGGTGAAGCTCTTCCTTGTCTTTGAGTGTCATCTCATGAGCAACAATCCTTCCAATCACTTCCGTTGGCTTAAGGTCTTTGTAGTTGGGCATTATTTGGATCAATGTGCAGGCAGTGTCATATCGATCATCCAAAGCTCGAAGTATCTTCTTGATGATAAATTTGTCAGTCATTTCTTCGCTTCCTAAGCCGACCATTTCATTTGTAATGAGAGCTAACCTAGAGTACATCTCAGCGACTCCTTCACCATCCTTGATCTTGAACTTGTCAAGTTGACTTTGAAGAACATCCAACTTGGATTCTCTCACAGTTTCGGCACCTTCATGCATATCAACCAAAGTATCCCAAATCTCTTTTGCATTCTCAAGACGGCTGATTTTGTCGAATTCTTCAGGGCATAGGCAGTTGAAGAGAATGTCACATGCTCGAGCATTGAGTTCCAACATCTTCAATTCATCCATAGTCGCTTCACGATCTGGTTCCCTTCCATCCGCAAAGAACTCACCTTGCAATCCAACACGAACAATAGCCCAAATAGCGGGGTTATGACCAAGTAAATGCATATTCATTTTGTGCTTCCAACTAGCAAAATTTGTGCCATCAAAGTGCGGACCTCTAAGGTGATAATTTCCCTCACCAGACGCCATAATATCCTAGGTTGTGTAACCGATAAAATGGAGAGCAATGCTCTGATACCACTTGTAGGATCGAAAGTAGTGCTAGAGGTAGGGGGTGATTAGACTACTTGACCAACTAAAAATCTACTTTTTCCCAATTTCAAGTCTAGGCAGATTTAGCATTCATTGCAAATCAAGTACACCCTACACATACATATCTACGAGTATTACAACGGAAAGTAAATACAAGCATGTAAGTAAAGGAAGGGTAGGAAGAACAAACACAATTGATGACACGATGATTTTTTCCCATGGTTCCGATAGGTGGTGCTATCATACGTCCACGTATATGGAGTCTTCAACCCACGGAGGGTAACGGCCGCGAGAGTCCATGGAGGGCTCCACACATGAAGGGTTCCACAAAGAAGCAACCTTGACTATACCATGATGGCCTACGTCCACGGAGGACTAGTCTAACTCGGGGTAGATCTTCACGAAGTAGGCGATCTCCTTGCCCTTACAAACTTCTTAGTTCACTCCACAACACGAAGTAGGAGGCTCCCAAGCGACACCTAACCAATCTAGGAGGCACCACCCTCCAAAAGGTACTAGGCTCAATAATGTCGATGAACTCCTTGCTCTTGTGCTTCAAGATGGTAGACTCCTCAAAACACAATCACTCTCTCATAGATTTCGCTTGGTGGAAGAGGTTGATTTGGCGGAAAGCAACTTGGGGAGGCTAGAGATCATTGAACTTTTTCTAAAACATGCTTAGTGGAAACATTAGTTCAATGACATATATGTTGTTATTAATTCCCAAAACCGCCAAGGGAGCAAATGTGCTTTCAACATGCTTCGTTCCCTTCGTCTTACGAGGCTTGGGCTTTCCCATTCACCCCCGGATCCATTCTCCATATCTCGGATTTCGTTGCCCTTTGCAAGATGTTCCTGAGTTGTGAAGACCATTTCAAAGTGTGGTGGAAGTTTTTCTCCCTCGTCCCCCATACTCAAGGGGGTTGAATTTTAAGGTTGGTGGAGCCGAAGTGTGGCGTATTGCCGGGTCGGGATACCCCATGGGGACCCTAGAAAAATATCCCGTAGAGTGCACTTACTAATGGTTTTATATTGAGGACATTCCCTATTCGATCTAGCTCGAAGGGGTCTTCCCGAATTCTCGTCTATTCCCTTACAAAAACGGTTCAACTAGCATCCGTAGAGTTCTCTCCAAGAAGACTGTGGCAAAGTGAATGGTTGCCAAGGTGAAGTTATTAGCACATTCCTAGTTGACCATTGTTGACGTGATTTCCATGGCCATTAGATGGCGTGTCCAACCCCTTCAACAAAGGATGCATCCCTTATGACACTATAATGGTTCAAGCGATGCGATACGCAATAAGCGGTAAGGTCTCACCGATTAGGAGGCAATGGTTGCCAAACTAGCCAAGCTCTTTAAAGGAGAAAAAGAAGGGTCATTCACCTGAATGTCAAGGAGGGATATTCAAACCACAATCCCATCGAATGGGTAAGTCTGATCCTATTTTCGCACTCCAGTCGTTTATATTATTTTTTTGACTAATTAAAATTTGTTGTGGTTTTGCCGAATAGGATTGGAGGCGATGGATCAAGACGGTTAATTGTCCTCCCCCACAGCCAGAGAGTTATTCTCGAGATGATGAGTCGGGATTCCATGATGATCCGGATACCTCAATCATTTTTTAGGACGGAGTCTTCTTCCAGGAGAGCCTTGATGGCTCCAAGGTTGCTCTTATAGCCGATCACTCTAGGATATTCTCCCGCCAAACCGGGGGTAAGAAGAAGGCTGCTCCCCGAAAATGGCGCTCATCCAACATTGTTTTAGAAGCACCTCCCTCTGTTACCATGGGCCGTCGAAGCATACGCCGAAAACTACAAAGTATACCGTCGGTGAAATCCGTACCAAACACTATCAAGCATGGAGCCACCGGGGGGACTATCTCGACTTCTCCTCCATCCAAAGAGGTACTGATTTAAATTTTATAATTTGAACATTGCCCGATGCTATTTTGCGGGTTTTCATAGTCCAACCCGATCTCTGTAGGAGCCGAACACAACCTCCCTCGTCTGAAGACACCAAAAGGGCTCAAGGTGGTGGCCCCAAACAAAGGCCTCAGACGACCACCGAAGGTAACATGGGAGTCCCTACCATGGACTAACATCCAGAGGATTCCAAGGAAGTCCAAGTTACAAATTCGGAAGTCGATAGTGTGATGAATCACCGACGTCGGAAGGGGTCGCTACGTCACCTTGAATATTTCTAACATGAGATTGATGCTCTTGATTAAGTGGATATGCACCTCAGCGCCGCCCGATCAAGACTTGAAGGGATCACAAAGTTTATGCAAAGTAGTCTTCGGGTAAGTGTTTGATTTTAAAGACAGAACACGAATCCTAATCCAGTAGCCCCAATCCTTAATTTGGCCATGATGGTTGCATTAAGGGTCTTACAAGACCATCTTGTGACATTTCATAGGCCTCCAAGGAGCAAAATGATAAATTGTCGAAAGACCTCGAGACAAACTGAACACACCTAAAAGTTGCAAAGGCCGAGCTGGAGGGAGTGAAAAAATTCACTAGGGAAGCACATGGTGAGTAACACATTCAAGTAATACATAATTTCTTGATGCATCAGTACCTAATGAGGGTGTGATTTACAGCAGCCGAACATAGACCAGGTGTAAAAAGATCTGGATGCAACAAGAGAGTCACAACAGCATGCCGAGTCGTAGCTCCAGGCCGGCCATCAGAGACTAACTCGTAATCTTGAGGAGAAGAACAACCTCCAGATGGAAAATCAGCGACAGGCCGGTGAGATTGAGGTTTTAAAAACCCAGCTAGCCTGTGTCCGTGAAGAAAATCAGAGAATGAAAGGTGCTTTATTTGGTAAGTGAGACTCCAGACTCGTAGGTCCGTGCATAGACTATATCTAATCCAACAAGCACACCACGTCTCTTGCCAGCTCTTTTAATCGAGCGTCCCGAAGAATAGGCCATCTCATTTGGAGGGATCCTTTTAAAGGAACTATCCATTGTGTGTTAACAAGGTCAAAAGGTGATGAACAACATGATCAAGGTACTGTGGCCCTACCTGAGTCCTCCAGAGGGGATGCCAAAATTGTCGGATCGTTTTAAATGAGCTCATCATCAGTTCGAGTTATGGAAAACGTCGGCTTGTCAAGAAGGAGCATGGGAAGCATGCACCATGGTGAAGACGAGATTCACCAAACTTGATCCCGAGCATTTGGCTCGAGTTGGGCCGGTAGGGCCAGTGTTGGGGAACATTGCATGGGGAACAAAAAATTTCCTACGCACACGCAA
Organism: Hordeum marinum; assembly: GCA_022496015.1. Taxonomy (NCBI): domain Eukaryota; kingdom Viridiplantae; phylum Streptophyta; class Magnoliopsida; order Poales; family Poaceae; genus Hordeum; species Hordeum marinum. The sequence continues at coordinate 335,824,777 of CM039675.1, forward strand.
GATCTATCCATGGTGATGAGCATTTACGAGAGGGAGAGTGGATCTACATACCCTTGTAGATCGCTAAGCGGGAAGCGTTAAGAAACACAGGGTCTTCACGATCCAAATCGTCGGGCATCCCGCGATCCCATCACAATCCATCTCGCGATCCGATCACGATCCGTCCCGCGATCCCTTCACGATCCGTCCCGTGATCAAATCACGAATCGTCTCACGATCTTGGTCAAGGTCCTTCCGATCTAGCACCGAACGGACGACACCTCCGTGTTTAGCACACGTACAACTCAATGACGATCTCTGCCTTCCTGATCCAGTAGTAGGGAGCGGAGAGGTAGATAAGTTCTCTGGCTGCGCGATGGCATGGCGGGGATGGTGGTGGAACAATTCCAGCAGTGCTTCGCCTAAGCCCCACTGAAACGATCTAGAGGAGAAACTATGATCTAGAGGAGAGGTAGCACGTGTCTGTTTTCTGTGTCTCAAAACCCTCAAAACCTCTAGTATATATAGGAGGAGGGAGGGAGGAGTCTTGGCGCACAAGGGTCCATCCCGTGGCCTTGGCGCAAGGAGGAAGGAGGAGTCCTCCTCCAATCCTAGTAGGATTAGGACTCCTCCTTCCCACTTGGAAACTCTTTCCACCTTGTGTTTTTTCCTTCTCCAACCACTCCAGCCGCATGGTCCCTTAGGGGAGGCTTTTCCCAGACCACCATGGGCTGGTTTGACTCCTCCCACAGCCCATATAGCCTCTTGGGTCGAGACACCCCTCCCGATGGTCCCCGGTACCCCTCCCGGCACTCCTGGTACACTACCGATGAGCCCGAAACTTTTCCGGCGACCAAAACAGGACTTCCTACATATCAATATTTACCTTAGGACCAATCCGGAGCGCCTCGTGATGTCCGGTATCTCATTCGGGACTCCGAACAATCTTCGGTGACCACCATACATAACTCTATACTATCGAAACGTCACCGAACCTTAAGTGTGCAGACCCTTGGGTTCGAGAACTATTTAGACATGACCGAGACACCTCTATGGTCAATAACCAATAGCGGAACCTGGATGCCCATATTGGTTCCTACATATTCTACGAAGATCTTTATCGGTTGAACCTCTATCTCAAGGATTCAGTTAATCCCGTATGCTGTTCCCTTTGTTCTTCGGTATGTTACTTGCCCGAGATTCGATCGTCGGCATCTCCATACCTAGTTCAATCTTGTTACCGGCAAGTCTCTTTACTCGTTACATAATAAAAGATCCCGTGGCTAATACTTTAGTCACATTGCTTGCAAGGCTTGTTGTGATGTCGTATTACCGAGTGGGCCCTGAGATACCTCTCCGTCACACGGAGTAACAAATCCTAGTCTTGATCCATGCTAACCCAATAGACACCCTCGGAGATACCTGTAGAGCACCTTTATAGTCACCCAGTTGCATTGCGACGTTTGGTACACACAAGGTACTCCTCCGATTTCAGTGAGTTGCATGATCTCATGGCCATAGGAATATATACTTGACATGCAGCAAATTGTAGCAATAAACTGACACGATCATATGCTACGTTTATAGTTTGGGTGTTGTCCATCACATCATTCTCCTAATGATATGATCCCGTTATCAAATGACATCTCATGTCCATGGCTAGGAAACCTTAACCATGTTTGATCAACGAGCTAGTCCATCAGAGGCATACTAGGGACATGGTGTTGTCTATGTATCCACAAATGTATATGAGTTTCTGATAAATACAATTCTCGCTTGGATAATAGACAATTATTATGAACCAGGAAATATGATAATAACTAATTTATTATTGCCTCTAGGGCATATTTCCAACAGTCTCCCACTTGCACTAGAGTCAATAATTTTGCTCACATCGCCATGTGATTTGTTATGAATCTCACACCCAATGAGTTCTGGGGTTCGATCATGCTTTGCATGTGAAAGAGGTTTTAGTCAACGAGTCTGAGACATTCAGATCCATGTGTACTTTGCAAGTCTCTATGTCATACTATAAACACTGCTACCACGCTCCACTTGGAGCTATTCCAAATGGCTACTCCACTATACGTATCCGGATTGCTACTAAGAGTCATCTGGATTGGTTTTAAAGCTTGCATCGATGTAACTCTTTACAACAAACTCTTTATCACCTCCATAATCGAGAAACATCTCCTTAGTCCTATAGTTACTAAGGATAATCTTGACCGTTTTCCAGTGATCCACTCCTGGATCAATCTTGTGCTCCTTGACAAACTCATGGCAAGGCACACACAGGTGCGGTACACAGCATGACATACTATATAGATCCTATGGATTAAGCATAGGGGACGGCCTTCGTCCTTTCTCTTTCTTCTGCCGTGGTCGACCTTTGAGTCTCACTCAACTTCACACCTTACAAATAAGGCAAGAACTCTTTGTTTGACTGATCCATTTTGAACCCTTTAAAAATCTTGTCAAGGTATGTACTCATTGAAATTCTAATCAGACGTCTTGATCTATCTCTATAGATCTTGATGCCCAACAATTAAGTAGCTTTATCCAGGTCTTCCCTTGAAAAACTCTATTCAAACAACCCTTTATACTTTCCAGAAATTCTACATCATTTCCGATCAACAATATGTCATCCACATATGCTTATCAAAAACTCTATAGTACTCCCACTCACTTTATTGTAAATACAAGTTTCTCATCAACTTTGTACAGACTCAAACACTTTGATCACCTCATCAAAGCATATATTCCAACTCTGAGATGCTTGCTTCAGTCCATAGAAGGATCACTGGAGCTTGCATAACTTCTAGCATCCTTGGGACTGACAAAACCTTTTGGTTTTATCTCATACAACCTTTCCTCAAGGAAGGAAACGATGCTTTGACATCCATCTGCCAGATTTCATAATTGAAAAACGCAACAACTGCTAACATAATCCCAACAGATTTTAGCATCGCTACGAGTGAGAAAGTCTCATCATAGTCAACTCCTTGAACTTGTCGGAAACTTCTTTGCGACAAGTCGAGCTTTATAAATGGTGACATTTACCATTAGTGTCTGTCTTCATCTTGAAGGTCCATTTGTACTCAACGACCTGCCGTCCAATGGGCAAGTCTACCAAAGTCTATACTTGGTTTTCATACATGGATCCTTTCTCGGATTTCATGGCCTCTAACCATTTGTCAGAATCCGGGCCCATCATCGCGTCTCCATAGCTCGTAGGTTCATTGTTGTCCAACAACATGACCTCTAAGACAGGGTTGTCGTACCACTCAGGAGCAGTATGCGTCCTTGTAGACCTACGAGGTTCGATAGTAACTTGATCTGAAGCTTCATGATCATCATCATTAACTTCCTCTTCAACTGAAGTAGGCTCCACAAAAACATCTTTCTGTGCCGCGCTACTCTATGACTGAAACAAAGGTTCAACAACCTCATCAAGTTCTATCTTATTCAATTCTTTCGACATAAACTCTTTCTCAAGAAAGGACCCGTTTTAGCAACAAACACTTTGCACTCGGATATGAGATAGAAGGTATACCCAACTATACTTAGTGTATTTTATGAAGATGCATTTTTCCGCTTTGGGTTCGAGCTCATTAGGTCAAAACCTTTTTTACATAAGGGTCGCAGCCCCAAACATTAAGAAATGATAGCTTAGGTTTCTGCCAAAACCAAAATTCATACGGTGTCATCTCAACGGACTTAGATGGTGCCCCTTTTAAAGTGAATGTAGTTGTCTCTAATGCATAACCCCAGAACGATAGTGTCAAATCGATAAGAGACATCATAGTTTGCACCATATCCAATAGAGTATGACTACGACGTTCGAACACACCATCACACTATGGTGTTCCAGTTGGCGTCAGTTGTGGAACAACTTTCACATTGTCTAAAGTTGTATGCCAAACTTGTAACTCAGAAATTCACCTCCACGATCATATCGTAGACATTTTTATGTTCTTGTTATGATGATCTTAAACTTCACTCTGATTTTTTTTGAACTTTTCAAACGTTTTAGACTTGTGTTTCATTAAGAAAATATACTCATATATACTCTAATCATCAGTGAAGGTAAGAAAAATAACGATATCCACTGCACGCTACAACACTCATTGGATCACATACATCAACATGTATTATTTCCAATAAGTTACTAGCCCGCTCCATCATACTGAAAACGGGGTCTTAAGTCATCTTGCCCAAGAGGCATGGCGTGCATGTCTCAACTGATTTGAAACCGAATGAGTCCAAAGATCCATCAACATGGAGTTTCTTCATGCAATTTATACCAATATGACATTTAGCGGCAGTGCCACAGGTATGTGGTACTATCATTATTAACTTTGCATCTTTTGGCATCAATGTTATAAACATGTCTATTACTACGGTCAAGATTTCAACAAACCATTCTCATTGGGTGCATGACTATTGAAGGTATTATTCATGTAAACAGAATAACCCTTATTCTCTCACTTAAATGAATAACCGTATTGCAACAAACACGATCTAATCATGTTCGCTTAACGCAAACACCAAATAACATTTATTTAGGTTTGTCCCTAATCCCGAAGGTAGAGAGAGCGTGTGATGTTGATCACATCAACCTTGGAAACATTTCCAACACACATCGTCACCTCACCTTAGCTAGTATCCGTTTATTCCGTATCTTTTATTTTGAGTTACTAACATTTAGCAACCGAACCGGTATCCAATACCCACGTGCTACTAGGAGTACTAGAAAGGTACACATCAATAACACGTATATCAAATTTACTTCTATCGGCGTTGCCAACCTTCTTATCTACCGAGTACCTAAGGTTGTTCCGCTTTAGCGACCGTTCCCCTCATAATAGAAGCACTTAGTCTCGGGTTTGGGTTCAACTTTGGGTTTCTTCACTGGAGCAGGATTTGACTTGCCATCCATGAAGTTTCCCTCCTAGCCCTTGCCCTTCTCGAAACTAGTGGTTTCACTAACCATCAACACTTTATGCTCCTTCTTGATTTCTACCTTCGCCGTGTTAAACATCACGAATAGCTCAGGGATCATTATTTCCATCCCTAGCATTTCATAGTTCATCACAAAGCTCTAGTAGCTTAGTGACAGTGACTTGGAGAACTATATCAATCACTATCTTAATTGGAAGATCAACTCCCACTCGATTCAAGCGATTGTAGTACCTAGACAATCTGAGCACATGCTCAATGATTGAGCTATTCTCCTTTATCTTGTAGGCAAAGAATATTGTTGGAGATCTCATATCTCACAAAAGGGGCATGAGCCTGAGATCCGAATTTCAGCTCTTAGAACATCTCATATCTTCCGTGACGTTCAAAACGTTTTGGAGCCTCAGTTCTAAGCCGTAATGCATGATGCAGTGGACTATCAAGTAGTCAACGGAACGTGCTTGTCAGATGTTCACAACATCTACAAACGACGCTAGAGGGGGTGGTGCACCGAGAAGTGCATTAAGGACATAAGCCTTATGTGCAGCAATGAGGACAATCCTCATATCACGGACCCAGTCCGCAATATTGCTACCATCATCTTTCAACTTTATTTCTCTAGGAACATATAAAAATTAAAGGGAGCTACAACATGAGCTAGTAATCTACAACATAATTTGCAAAGACACTACTGACTATGTTAATGATAATGAGTTCAATTAATCACATTACTTAAGAACTCCCACTCAAATTGACATCCCTCCGGTCATTCGAGTGATACATGATCCAAATTCACCAACTCAAGTCCGATCATCACATGAGTTGAGCTGGTTTCAATGGTGAACATCATGTTGATCATATCTACTATATGACTCATGTTTGACCTTTCGGTCTCATGTGTTCTGAGGCCATGTCTGTACATGCTAGCCTCGTCAAGTTTAACCCGAGTGTTCTGCATGTGCAACATTGGCTTGCACCCATTGTATGTGAACATAGAGTCCATCACACCCGATCATCACGTGGTGTCTCGACACGATGAACTTTCACAATGGTGCACACTCGAGGAGAACACAATTTATCTTGAAATTTTTGTGAGGGATCACCATATAATGCTACCGTCGTCCTAAGCAAAACAAGGTGCATAAAAGGATTAACATCACATGCAAATCATAAGTGACGTGATATGGCCATGGACTTGTGCTTTTGATCTCCATCCTTAAAGCATCGACATCATCTCCATAGTCACCGGCATGACACCATGATCTCCATCATCTTGATCTATAATTAAAGACAACCATATGGCTCCTGCCGGTTGCCGTACTCATCGACATGCAAGTCGTGATATTATATACAATACATGATCATCTCATACATCACATATATCTCATCATGTAACTGGCCATATCACATCACAACATACCCTCCAAAAAAATGTTAGACGTCCTCTAATTGTTGTTGCAAGTTTTACGTGGATCCTACGAGTATCTAGCAAGAACAATTCTCACCTACGCAAAAACCACAATGGTGATACATAAGTTGCTTTTCAACCTTCTCAAGGACCGCCTTTGTCGAATCCGATCCAACTAAAGTAGGAGAAACAGACACCCACCAGCCATCTTTGTGTAACAAAGTTACACGTCAGTCGATGGAACCGGTCTCTCGTAAGCGTACGAGTAAGGTTCGTCTGGGCTGCTTCATCCCACAATACCGCTGAACAAAAACACAACCAAGGGAGGAAGCAATCTAAGCATCAACGCCCACAAACTCCTTTGTGTTCTACTCGAGATCTCATCTACACATAGACCTAGCTTATGATGCCACTATTGGGGAACGTTGCATGGGAAATAATTTTTTTCCTACGCACACGCAAGATCTATCCATGGTGATGAGCATCTACTAGAGGGAGAGTGGATCTACGTACCCTTGTTGATAGCTAAGCGGGAAGCGTTAAGAAAGACAGTTGATGTAGTCGAACGTCTTCACGATCCAAATCGCCGAGCATCCCGTGATCCCATCACTATCCATCTCGCGATCTGATCATGATCCATCCTGCGATCCCATCACGAGCCGTCCCGCGATCAAATCATGAATCGTCTCACGATCTTGATCAAGGCCCTTCCGATCTGGCGTCGGACGGATGACACCTCCGTGTTCAGCACACGTACAACTCGATGACAATCTCCGCCTTCCTGATCCAACAAGAGGGAGCGGAGAGGTAGATGAGTTCTCCGGCAGCACGACGACATGGCGGCGATGGTGGTGGAACAATTCCAGCAAGGCTTCGCCGAAGTACCGCTGAAGCGATCTAGAGGAGAAACTACGATCTAGAGGAGAGGTAGCACGTGGCTGTTTTCTGTGTCTCAAATTCCTCAAAACCTCTAGTATATATACGAGGAGGGAGGGAGGAGTCTTGGTGCACAAGGGTCCAGCCCTTTTCCTTCGCGCAAGGATGAGAGGAGGAGTCCTCCTCCAATCCTAGTAGGATTAGGACTCCTCCTTCCCACTTGGAAACTCGTTCCACCTTTTGTTTTCCTTCTCCAACCACTCCAACCGCATGGGCCCTTAGGGGAGGCTTTGCCCAGCCCACTACCGGCTGGTTTACCTCCTCCCATAGACCATGTAGCCTCTTGGGTCGAGACACCCCTCCCGATTGTCCCCGGTACCCCTCCCGGCACTCCCGGTACACTACCGATGAGCCCGAAACTTTTCCGGCGACCAAAACAGGACTTCCTATATATCAATCTTTACCTCAGGACCATTCCGTAGCTCCTCGTGTGGTCCGAGATCTCATCCGGGACTCCGAACAACTTTCGGTCACCACCATACATAACGCTATACTACCGAAACGTCATCGAACCTTAAGTGTGCAGACCCCGCGGGTTCGAGAACTATGTAGACATGACCGAGACGCCTCTACGTTCAATAACCAATAGCGGGACTTGGATGCCCATATTGGTTCCTACATATTCTACAAAGATCTTTATCGGTTGAACCTTTATGTCAAGGATTCAGTTAATCCCGTATGCTGTTCCCGTATGCCGAGGGTCCGCCCCCACACGCCACCTAGACTAGCAATGATGGTATTTTGTCTCTAATACCAGAGTTAGGTTTGATAAGCTCTGTTAGCTATCTAATCAGCAAACAATGTCTGTTTTGCCACTGTGGTTGCCCCTTGTGCTATAAAAGGAGTCCCAAGGTAACCTAGCTCAGGATTCAGACTTTTGAATACTTGTACACGCATAGTATCTCCCTCGAAGGCAACACTTGCCGGGCTGGAGTGCTGCACGCTCTTCGTGTTGCTCTGATCAATCCACCCACAAAGTAGGAGTAGAGTTTTACGCTTCACAGCAGCCCGAACCTAGGTAAATCGCCGTGTCGCCTCTTTGTCTCTGCTCTTTGTGCTTATGTCCACACCTCCCGCCGAATCACAAAGGGGCCGATGGACCCATAGGTGGTCGAGTGCATCCAGCCCCCATAGTTCTTTACTATGTATAACCTGAAATATTAGGAAAGCATTTTGGAGAACAAGCAATCCGGCCATATGGTGCAAACAGATAGAATTTGATAAGAGGGATATGTTGTATTACTTTTTTAATGTAAGAAACGAGTTCCTCTATTGGTTCCTTTCTTCTGGTGCTACGCTAGCCGTAGACTTATTGTCCGGGTATCCGTGGCAGGCGGGTGATACCTCCGGATTGTGGTGCGAATTTCTTATTCATTCTTTCTGCCTCTGCAACTGACCAATTATGTTTTTAAGAATGCTAGCTTTCGACTTCACCCGTATGAGGTATGTATCTGGATGAAACAGTGGTAGCAATTGTAGAGGTGCTCCCTTTACCCTCTAGCCGAACAACCGGGAACGTAGAGGGTAAGCAGAGGAGCCAGGCAACCCAGCTTGGCCAAACCTTAAGTCAAATTAATGCATATAATGGCATTAAAGCAATATAGGAAGGGTGCACACATGACAAAGGTGATTTTTTTGCATAAAATTATAATAATCGGCTTTATAAAAAAGCCCCCAAGTGTGACCAGAAAATACATTTAAAGATGTATGACCAAGAATTTATGAATATAGCTCGGTCTAGCTGAACATAACCTGATGGAAATTAAATATTCTAAGAGAAAAAGAGTAAAAAACGAAAGAGGAAAAGAGGAAAAATGAGTTTGGTAGATGACACTAGTCTTATCCATACAAGCGCCAAAGACGAGCTGCATTCCATGGGTTCGGTTCGAGGCGATTGTCCGATGGGTTACATAGGTGATATGCTCCTCCTGTAAGGAATTCATCAATGATAAAATGGCCCTCCAATTTGAGTGAAAGTTTGTTTTTCTTTTTCTCCAGGAGGTGTAGCACCAGCTCGCCCACATTATATGCTTTAGCCCGAACTTCCCTGTTCTAGTACCATCGAACCTGTTATTGGGAAAAGGTAGATCGGGCCAGAGCTATGTCGCCCTCTTCCTCCAAGGCATCTAGGTTGTCCTATCGATCTAGCTCGGCTTCCTTTTCCTCGTACATGCGCGCTCTAGGTGCATCATGGATGATGTCGCAGGGTAGGACCACTTCTACCCCATATACCATAAAAAATGGTGTATATCCCCTTGACCGGTTAGGGGTGGTTGATAACCCACAAGTGTAGGGGATCACGACAGTCTTCATGGGTAGTATTTCACCCTAATTTATTGATTCGACAGAAGGGGAGCCAAAGAATATCTATTGACCTTGATAGCTGAGTTGTCTATTCAACCGCACCTGGGATATCTCTCTATAGCCAAAGTTTAGTAGCACAACAAATAGTAGGAGTATCAATAATAGTGACAATGGCAATTTTAGTAACAGTAGTAACAACATCAAATGAGTACCAAGTGTGATAGTAACAGTAGCAATGGTAACTAAGCAAGATTCAGTGTATGTAAAGCATAGACATGTAGATCGGTGATGGATAATGATTTAGATGTCATCAATCATGTACCAGTTACACACTAGGGCGACACAGAACTAGAGAACTTGCATGACATCTTTTGTCCTTCCCTCCTGCGGCGATGGGATCATATTGGAAACTAAGGGATATTAAGGCCTCTTTTTAATAGAGATCTGAAACAAAGCATTAACACATGATGAATACATGAACTCCTCAAACTACGACAATCACCAAGAAGAATCCCAATTGTTGTCACGTTGGGGTATGCGGATCAAGACACGTAATAGGTGCATACAACTTGCAAGATAGGATCCAAATCAGTCTTATATTCGTGAAAACATGATATGTTCAGATCTGAAATCATGGCACTCGGGCCCTAGTGACAAGCATCAAGCGTAGCAAAGTCTTAGCAACATCAACCTCAGAACATAATGGATACTAGGGCTCAAGCCCTATCAAACTTAACTCGATTCCATGATCAATCTCATCCAATCCCACCACTATTCAGCAAGCCTACAAAGGAATTACTCACTCCCGACGGTGAGCATCATGGTGGTGTTGATGAAGAAGGGTTGGTGATGACGACGACAATTTCCCCTCTCGGATCCCAAAACAGGCTCCATATCGGCCCTCCGGAGGAAGAACAGGAGGTCGCGGTGGCTCCGTCTACTGAACTGCGATGAAAATTCTCTTTAATTTTTTCCTCTACGAATGTGATTTTATAGGACTGGAATTAGGGACGGAAAAGCCACGTGGGCCCCACGAGCTATCATGACAGGGCCAGGGGCACGCCCTGTTGTCTTGTGTCCTACTGGTAGCCCTCCTATGGTTGTTCTTCACTCCATAATTCATCATTTATTCCCAAAATAATTCACAAAAAGTTTCGTCCAATTCTGAGAACTTTTATTTGTGCACAAAAATAACACCAAGGTAGTTCTGCTAAAAACAACGTGAGTCCGGGTTAGTTTCATTCAAATCATGCAATTTAGAGTCCAGAACGAGACCAAGTATGTTTGGAAAATTAGATACATTGGAGACGTATCAACTCCCCCAAGCTGAACTCATTGCTTGTCCTGAAGCAATCTATTTGATAAACTGAAAGTGATAAATAAAACTTTTATGAACTCTATTGTTCTCGTCATTATACACATGCTTAGCTAGTGTTCAAGTTTTCAGAATAAATCATAAATAACCACATCCATGATAAAAATTAAACATCACATTAACTCATGGAAATACATAACCAACTAGCAAGCAATCATAAAGTATCTCACATGCCAACAATTTGCAAAAAAATCATGATATAATTTGGTGACATGGTACTCCACTAGCCCTTTCTAAGACCGCAAAACATAAATGAAGAACACCTCTAAGGTTCAAGCAACAACTAAACATTGTAATTTAGGGTAGAGAAGATCCAGTCATGCTAACATCCAACATTAATTAGACTCAATGCATAAGAATGACAGTAATGTTCTTCGGTCTGGTGCTTATAGTAAGAGGATGATGAGACCACATAAAGGTAAACAGATAAGCCCTTCGCAGAGGGAAGCATTTATTTGCACAGGTGCGAGAGCTCAGAGTATAAAGCAAGATTGGGAATATAGTTTTTGGGGTGGTGCACTTTTCTTGTCAAGATTACGACAAAGGTTTTCAATATCTTCCATGCTAAACATATTATTGGTGGTTCCCAAACAGAATGTAAAGTTTACTCCTATCCACCTTCCATACACAAACCATGGTTAACCGAATCCACGAGTGCCTGCCAACATACAACTGTCCCAAGGAGTTTTTTAATTAATTTTTATTTTGCAGGACTGGGCATCCCCTTTAACTAGCCTCTCTCGTGCATTGATGGTGAATAAACGACCGTCCTGAGAATAACTCACTTAGCATGGAAGATATTGACCGCCTCGTCAGTCCATGAGTGGGACGAGTGGACAAAACAGATGTTTATTTGAATATTAGAGGTGGCACATGCAAATTTACTTGGAACGAAAGGGTAATGCCGTATATAGGTAGGTATGGTGGACTCATGTGGAATAACTTGGTTTAAGGATTTTGGATGCACAAGCAGCATTTTCGCTTAGTATAGGTGAAGGCTGGCAATAGATTGAGAAACGACCAACTAGAGAGAAACAACGATCATAAACATGCATTGTGAATAATTAACATTGGGCATATCACGAGTAGGATATGAACACTCTGAATTTAAACATCATAAAGGCCGCATTGTCTTCGAATCAACTACATGTTTGCACATGTGCCAAGTCAGACCACTCGAATTATTTAGAGGGAAATACCATACTACCATACCATACCATAACCATTTTAATGCATGTCGACACACAAGTAAATAATTATCCACTCCTAGATATTAAGCATGGCATGAGAAACTATAATATCTAATTGTCATCATGAACATGTTTACCCATGATATACTGAATAAAGATCAAATGAGCTAAACATATTTATAAAAACAGAAAAAAGAAGAGTTCATACCAGCTTCCCTTGCCACAACCACTTCATCAAATATCGTCATCATTGACTTTCACTTGCATGACCAAATGATATGATAATAATAATAGTGTAAGAATGACGTGGACTAAGCTGAAATCTGCAGGACAGTTTAGACAAAGGTTAAGACAAGTTAATATTGTGTCTCTATTAGATCAACAATAAAGCATATAGGAGCATCTCAACATGTTTCAGCGTGGTCTTCTCCTTTCAACGACTCACTCAAAAAGGAAAAGAAATTCATAGAAACACACTGAAATAGTTTTGGAGTTTTTGTTTTTCTCAAGCAAGCAAGTAAAATAATGGAAAACAAGAACAAGAAAAACCATTTACATGGGAAAGCTCCCAACATGCAAAGGGAATCTTTTTGGGTTTTCTTTTTAGTACTACAACTAATTAAACGAGGAAAGGAAAAACTGAAAAGAAACAAGAAATATTTTTGCATTTTCAGAGTTTTTGAAACACAAGAAGAAGGCAGAAAAATAAAGCTAACATGGATATACAACAAAATCTCGCACCTCGTCCTCACGGACATAGTATCTTTGTCGAGCCTAAAAATCAAAAACGGAAGGCACATGCAACGTAACAGAAACAAGTGTATATTTATTAAACGTTAGGTTGTACTCGTGGCCCCTAGTGCAGTTTACAGTATATTCATTAGAACACATAGCCTCATAATCTAAATATTTGTTACGCAAAATGGGATCATTAGGTTGATGCGACACTTCCAATTGGGCATCTACACGCGAGACATAAATTCGTCCATATGAATCACCATTGCTAGAGTTAGAGTTCAACCTTCAGGCAACAATTGCACTAAGGTTGTAACGTTGTTCACCAGTCAGAACAGTGTGAATAAGGCTCAAGTAAGGGGCACATGATGCACTGCAATCTTGTTTTCCTACTACACGTTTTCCCTTAAACAGTGCCAAATAATGAATAGAGGGAAAATGAATGCTTTTAATTTTGGCCTGAGTTACTCCCCTATCTTTCCCTACGCAAAGACTGTCGAGGAACATATTATAATCAGTTTTGGAGGGTTTCTCGAGCGAGCCCCAAAGTGGAAGTTTGCACGCAAGAGATAATTATTCTAGATTCATGCTAAAAGATTTATCATAAAGTTTAAATTACACTCTAGAAGCATGCGATTGATAATGAAATCGATGCGTTAATGTACGGATAAGGTTATAGTGTTGGACACACTTATCTGCAAGGAAGTCAGTGAGACTGGTATTATGAATGAAACGATCAAATTCCTCCTTGATACCCGCACCTATCATGAACTCATCGCTTGGCCACAGACACGAGTTTGCGTTGGCCATGACTATTTGATTGGCCTGGGGCTCAATGTAAGCTAGTCATATCGAGCCTCCGCTCGATGACTCGCCCAAATGCCTCTTTGAGGGGTTACTCCTGAAGAAACTCATCTTCCTAAGCCCAAATTTTCGAAATATTTGAGCCACAAATTTATGTCAATAAATCTTTGCAAGATCAATAGAAACTACTCATATAAGTACCTAGAGGCCATATCAAGCATTCATATTACTTACAACTCAAAGAATTCAACATGCAAGCTCATTTTCCGTAGAACCAAGTGCAGAAAAATGTGCAAAATATAAAAGACAAAAGTAAAAACTATTTGGACGAATGGGAGAGTGATATACCAAGGAACAATTCCTCAAAATAGTTTCGGAAACGGAGTTCCGAGCAAAGAGATCGAAAATTTCAGTTTTGGGTGGAAGAACATGAGAGAGCGAGAGCGAGCAAGCGAGCGAGAGAGAGAATTTTTGCTGGAGGTAGGAGATGAGGTGAGCCGAAGGGATAAGGCAGGGGGGCTGTGGGCACCACAAGCTATCATGACGCGGCTAGGGGGCGCGCTGTTGGCTTGAGGCCCACAGGTGCGTCTCCCTGCTGTAATGTTTATGTCAAAAATTATTATATATTCTAGAAAAATCCATGTTAAATTCTTGTAGCAGTCTAATACTTTTAATTATTGGGTCAATTTTTATTCCACGGGGCAATCAAAAAACAGGAAAATCAAACTAATTTATTTCTCTTAACTAAAAATAATAGTGAATAAACTTATGGTATAGAGTGTTGTGAATACTGAATTCATCAATCACATATCTCTCAAAAAGGGTCCATCAATTAGGTTGATCAAGTCTGATTAACAGCCGTTTCTGATTGACATGAAACCAAAGAATTTTCGTGTAACACTAGGTTACCTCAATGGGGATTTGCATTTCCCCAACAATAAGATTATTAAATTTATTTTTGGCAATCAAAAAAGGGATTTTAAAATCTCCAATGATAATAGTGGCACTAGGATCAATGACATTAATATTATTAACCAAAGTTTGGTTCTTCGGGAAATGCAAGTTATGTTTCTTGCAGTTGACATGAAAAGTAACCTTGCTCTTGTTGCAATCAATAACAGCATGTGTAGCATTTAGAAAGGGTCTACCAAGGATAATTGACATATTGTCATCCTTAGAAATATCAAGAATAACATAGTCTATTAAGATAGTAACATTTGCAACCACAACAGGTACGTCCTTGCAAATTCCAATAGGTAAAGCAGTGGATTTATCAGCCATTTGAAAGCACATTTGCTCCCTTGGTGGTTTTGGTAATTAATAACAACATATAGGTCATTGAACTAATATTTCCACTAAGCATATTTTAGGAAAAGTTCAATGATGAGTTGGCAAAAGGATTGGGGAGAAACCCCTGGATGCAAGGAAATGGATTGGCAAGGCTTTAAGCAAAGAGAACTCTACATTTTACTTTGTGAGAAATCACTTTGAGTCCATAGGAAAACCAATACAATTAAAAGGGGGTAAGGTACTGTTGGTGAACAAGATGCTCAAACGTGCACACGTGATAGTCACCAAAAATACCCACAAACTCTCCACATTTTCTGTCTTGGCCATTCATGCAAATTGATGCAACCAACTCTTCCCACTCGGTCCCACCGATTCCCAGAACCCAGCCAAACCCTAGCACATCGGTGCAACCGATCCCACATCGGTGCCATCGACTTCAGCTTACCAATTTTCTGTCACCTCGATTCTCAAAATTGGAAGATCCGGGTTTTTGGATTGGCATCTACGAGATTTGGATTCTGACCGTGAGACACCTGATCGGTACCGGTGAGAATTCCATATCGGTCTCACCGAGATTCAAAAGTTGTCATCTTTGGAGCAACTCGGTACCACCAAGATTCACACATTGCTGTCATCGTGTTGGTCACTTAAGGTGTAATCGTTGGATATTTGGGGTTGACTATATATACCCCTCCACCACCACTCACTCGCAAGAGAAGCACTCAGAACAGATCCCCACCTATCCTATCAGATTTTCTAAGAGAGAGCCACCTACTCATGTGTTGAGATCATGTCATTCCATTCCAACCATATGAATCTTGATCTATAGCCTCCCCAAGTTGCTTTCCATGCAATCAATCTCTTCCACCAAAGCCAAATCTGTGAGAGAGTGATTGAGTGTTGAGGAGTCTATCATCTTGATGCACAAGAGCAAGGAGTTCATCGATATTATTGAGCCTATTACCTTTTGGAGGGTGGTGCCTCCTAGATTGGTTAGGTGTCGCTTGGGAGCCTCCTACTTCGTGTTGTGGAGTGAACCAAGAAGTTTGTAAGGGCAAGGAGATCGCCCACTTCGTGAAGATCTACCCCGAGTTAGGCTAGTCCTCCGTGTACATAGGCCATCATGGTATAGTCAAGATTTCTTCTTCATGGAACCCTCCGTGGGTAGATCCCTCTATGGACTCTCGCGACCGTTACCCTCCGTGAGTTGAAGACTCCATAAACGTGGACGTATGATAGCACCACCTATCGGAACCACGGGAAAAGTCTTCATATCTCCAAATTGCGTTTGATCTTCCTACCCTTCCTTTACTACTCATGCTTGTCTTTACTTTCTGCTGCTATACTCGTAGACATGCATGTGTAGGGTGTGCTTGACTTGCTATCAATGCAAAAATCTGCCAACTCTTAAAATTGGGAAAAGGTAAAAAATTTATTTAGTCAAGTAGTCTAATCACCCCCCCTCTAGACCTACTTTCGATCCTACAAGTGGTATTAGAGCTTTGGTCTCAATTGCATTGGTTTCACAACCTAGGAGAGTATGCGTCTAGCGAGGGAAATTATCACCATAGAGGTCCATACTTTGATGGCATAAATTTTGCTAGTTGGAAGCACAAAATGAAAATGTATATTCTTGGTTATAACCCCGCCATTTGGGATGTTGTTCGTGTTGGATTGCAAGGTGAATTCTTTGTGGATGGAATGGAACTAGATCGTGAAGCTACCATGGAAGAATTAAATATGTTGCAATACAATGCTCAAGCATGTGACATTCTCTTCAACTGCCTATGCCTCGAAGAATTCAACAAAATTAGACACCTTGAGAATGCAGAAGAGATTTGTGATACTTTGGTTGATATCCATGACAGTACTGAATCCGTGAGAGAATCCAAATTGGATGTTCTTCAGAGTCAGCTTGACAAGTTCAAGATGAAGGATGGCGAAGAGTCACAAAGATGTACTCTAGACTAGCTCTCATCACCAATGAGATTGCCGGCTTAGGAAGCGAAGAAATCATCGACAAATTTTTCATCAAGAAGATACTTGGAGCTTTGGATGATTGATGTGACACCGTATGCACATTGACCCAAATGATGCACATCTACAAAGACCTCAAGCCTATAGAAGTGATTGGAAGGATTGTTGCTGATGAGATGACACTCAAGGACAAGGAAGAGCTTCAGAACAAGTCTAGCGGTGCTTACAAAGCCACATGTGATAATCTCGCAAATTCAGGCGACAATCTTGTTACAAATGAAGAGATAAGCCTCATGGTCAAAAAATTCAACAAGTTCTACAAGAATAGAGGCAAAGATCGAAGACCCAACTCAAGATAAGAAGAGAAGCGTTCGTCAAGTCGTGACCAAAACTGCTACAATTGTAGGAAGCCCGAACACTGCTCCAATGAGTGCACGACTCCCTATAAAAGGAAAGAAGAGTCACCAAGAAGATGAAGCTCAAGAGATGAGTCACCTTGAAGAGAGAGAAGGAGTAGAGATGATCGTAATGAACGAAGACCCTCAAGGAGAAGTAGGGACTCAGAGAAGAAGGACAAGTACACCAAGAGCTACTCAACAAGAAGACATCAAGTTCATGTTGGTGAATGGGTTTTCGGCTCTGAATTATACAACCACTCCGAGAGAAGCTATCACTCCAACTCCGACTATAGTCAAGATGAAGGTGTTGACAAACTTGTACTAGTGACAACCAACTCCTACGACATATTTGATTCACCAAATGAAGGGAGTGGAAGTTGCTTCATGGCTAAAGGCCCCAAGGTTTGACATCCCGAGTATCTTGATTTCAATAGTGATGAGGATGACTTATTAGGAGATGATGACTTGTTGTTTGACAAATCTAGTAATGTTAGTCAAGATGAACTTGCTAGTAATTACTCTAGTCAAGATAAGTTGTGTGATGATGACAAGATGGAAATAGAACGACTAACTGAAGAACTAAACACTCTTAAGTTAGATCATGAGTCCACTCTACAAGATCATAGAGATCTTGAAAGGACACATGAGAAGCTCCGCTTCGAGAAGCTCAATTTGGATCAAGAGCATGAATTCCTTAAAGCTATCAATGACGATCTTCCAAAGAAGGCTTCCTCTTATCTAGCCAAACGACTTCTCTTGTCTACATTCATTCCACAAGTTAAGGCTAATCAAACTAGTATAAAAGGCAAGAAAGGTTCTTCAACTAGTAGCAATAAAAATGACAAATCCAATGGTATTGCTTCTAGTAGTTCTATTGATCCCACTAACATTTCTCTTAGCCAAGTTACACTTGAGCAAGAAAATGAACTTTTGAAAGGGATTATAGATAAAGGTATCTACAAGAGTCTTGTTGGGTGTAGACAATTTGAGGAAATTGTTCGCAAGCATGGAGGATACTTGAAGAACCAAGGCATTGGCTACTTCAACGCTAATTGAGTTGAATGGGAAGAAGGTTAATACCCCAAGCCCAAGTTTGTTCCTCAAAGGGAGAAGTATGAAAATACTCCTACCAAGGGAACAAAAGATCAAGATGACCTTCCACCACAAGATCACAAGCTCAAGGGCAAGAACAAGCTTCAAGAGGACATTGACTCATATGAAGATGAATCCCAAGCTTTGGTGAAGTGGGTTCCCAAGGCTACCTCAATCTCAACTTCTACAAGTGCCACTTCAACACCAACGATCCCCATCAACTTTCTGTGGGTTCACAAGAAGAAGAACTAGATAAGTTCCTGAGGGGTGAATCCGCCAATGAAATTCACTCACATTCATTATTGGTACGAACTAGTTGCAATCAACAACAACATTATGCAATAGTTCAAGGAGTCACACATTCCCTCCAAGTTAAGCAAGGGACAAGGTAGTCAACAAATCCATGGAGATCATTATGTATGCTTTGCACTCCATGTCCATATATATCCTTGTATTTGTCTCTTCTGTGTTGGACTACCCCATGTATGTCTGAAGAGTAAGAAACAATACGGATGCTCCCAACTCATGGTGATCTACATCAACCTTGAGCATCCACCACTACTTCACCTACATGAAGTCTTTATTGACAAAACCCAAGGTTAGTTTATCCCTCTCAAAGGGGGATGTCACATCAAGGGAGAGATTTACTCTAAGACTTGAGTCAAAGTATCTCAAATAACATGACAACATTAACAAGCTTTATGTAAAAGTGGTAACCCCACTCGTGCTTAAATGATGAGTATGACCTATGATCAAGTATTCTTACTTGGATCCTAAGTCAATATACTCATATATAGATGACTACGTCATTGCCAAAGTGCTTGATAGATGCTAGTATGTTTGTGCATGTTTGCCATGATTTCATTTGACATCTTATTGTGTGAGCATGTTGGCCTCTATTTCTTTATCCATTTGGGGACATCCAATTGTTGCTATTTTGACTTTGATTTTGTTTTTGCCAATTGGATGAGAATGCCTAGGACGCTTCTCTAGCTATCTATGCTTTCTCATCTCACATTCCATTCATGATGCATCAAAAAATTTGAACAAGTACTTTGATCCATCTGTGTGAGGAGCACCCGGAGTTGCGGATCGACAAAGGACTAACCATTAAAACTTCAAAAGTGCATCTCGGTGGAACCACTCCAAAATTCTCGGTATCACCGAATGCCTTGGGTTGATTTGGTTCTCACCTAGGTATCACCGATTCCATTTTCTCGGTTACACTGAGTTGCCCCGTTAGCTTACAGTTGGGAAACTCGGCGACACCGAAAACTTAGAATCGGTGTCACCAACAGCAAGGGGTATATCACCTGGCGGACCTGACTTTTGAAATTTAACCGCAAAAGTTGTTTCCTCCAAAACCCTAAGTTGCCTCTCCTCCAAAACCCTAAGTTCCCTCTCCAGACCCTTGGTCATCGCCTTCGTCTCCCCGTGCGCCTCCGCCACAGGGAATCGCCACCGCCGACGGAATCTTCTCCACTGTCGCCACCTTAGCGGATCCTTCAACGAATTAGGGTATGGATCGGCCCTCTTTGCGCTCCCCGTCCAATTCATGCGCATTAGACTGAAGTTTATCATAACATTTATTTTAGGCTGTGGGTTATCAAGATTTTCAGTAGGTTCAATTTCCATGTCATTATCATTTTCTTTATTATCATCTAGTTGAGAATATATGTGAACATCATCATTATTATCATTTTCATTATCACTAGGTATATGTTCACTTCCACATTGCATCTCAGCATCAAAAATAGAAACTTTATTATGTTCCTCAACAAGTTTTTCTATAATAGGTTCACTAGAAGCATGCAAGTTCCTATCATCTTTATTTTTCTTTTTATTCCTATATGAACTAGGTGCATCTTCATTAATTTTCTGAGAATCTTGTTCAATTCTTTTAGGGTTATCTTTAGGATAAAGAGGTTCTTGAGTCATTCTACCTCCTCTAGTCACTACTCTAACAGGATGATCATTCATATTACTATTTATTTTAGCAAGCGAATTATTTTGTGACTTAGCTACTTGGTCTGGTTGGGTCTGAACCATAGAAGCATGTTTACCTAGACCTTTCACATCATTAGCAATAGTAAACATTAAGTCACTCAAACGGTCTATCATCATGGATTTATCTCTTAAATGATCCCTAAAAATAATTATTGAAGTGTTCTTGCTTAACAATGTAATTATCAAATTCATCCATACATTGGCCAGGAGTTTTAGTATCAGGTCTATCACTTTCATTAAAGGAATAGAGATAATTTACCTCTACTACCTATGTCGAGGGGGTTAGGCCATTTATTTCTTCAATAGGTGGTAATTTCTTAACATCCTTAGTTTTAATACCTTTCTTTTTCATAGTTCTTTTTGCTTCTTGCATATCTTCATGACTTAGGAATAGATTACCCCTCTTATTTTGAACAGGTTCCGCAGGTGGTTCAGGAAGCGTCCAATCAACGACATTTTGCAATAAGTTATTCAATAGTTCTTTAGCTTGTCGAACAGTTCTTTCCCTCAAAACACAACCAGCACGACTATCTAGGAAGTCCCTAGAAGCATCGGTTAGTCCATTACAAAATATATCAAGTATTTCATTTTTCTTAAGAGCGCAATCATGCAAAACTCTAAGTAATCGAAGAAGCCCCCCCAAGCTTGACGGAGATTCTCTTCTTCAATTTGCACAAAGTTAAATATTACCTTTAGGGAAAATTTTGTTTTTCCCACTCTAGTTTTTGCCAATTTTCCTTATGCCACTCTAGATTTTGAAACTTCACTTTTGCCACTCTTAGATTTTGACAATTATCACAATTGGCATTCCGTGGCAAAAGCAAAATAATTTTATTTCACTTTTGCCACTCTTAGCTTTGATAATGTATCACAATTGCCACTCTATATTTTTTGTTTATGCCACAAAAATGGCAATTATGATAATTGTCAAAAGCTAAGAGTGGCAAAAGTAAAATGTCAAATTCAAGAGTGGCATAAGCAAAATTGGCAAAGACTAGAGTGGCAAAAACAAAAATTTCCCTTACCTTTAAGGCGACTTGTTTCTTATGAGCAGGATTTTTTTTACAAAAGTAATAAAGCATATACTAGGAACTACGCATACAACCAGGATACAGAGAAAGAAACCATTCCTTGGCCTCGCGTTTGACCGAGAAAGGGTAAAGCCTAAGGATATAATTGTAGTGTATCTTTTCATCATTGGTAAACAAAGCAACAAAATCATTTAGCTTCATAAGATGCTCGACAATAGTTTCATTTTCATAACCATTGAAAGGATCAAACTCTACTATAGGAATCTTTTTAGGGTCTATAGAGAATTCATAGTCCTTATTAGTAACAAATATATGAGAACTAGCAAGTTTAGGATCATGTTTTATTTTCTCCATAATAGATTTCTCTTTCAGTTTGCATAGTAGTTTCTTCAAATCATATGTATTTTCACAAGCAACAAAATCCCTAGATACCTCACCATCCATAACATAACCTTCAGGTACATAAGGCAATTCATATCTATTAGGTGAGCGAGGTTTAACAGGTGACTCAGTGTCTTCATCAGTTTAAGCATTTTCAAGTTCGCTAGCTCTAGCAATATGAGTATCATGTAGTTTACTGGTGGCACATTTTCAGCTTCAACGAATGTAGCAGTAGTATCATCATTAAATCCAGAAGTAGCATCATCAAGATCATGTGATATATTAGGACGATTAATATATGGTGGTGTAACAAGCTGATTCAAAATAGTAGGTGAAACAAAAGCTGAGCTAGATGGCATTTCCTTACCTCCTCTCGTATGAGTGGGGACGAACTTAGTTCGATTATCTTTCAGATTCTTCATAGTAGCAATTGGATATCCTTCAAGTTAACACAATAAATAGAGATATGCTTCCTGGCAACGGCACTAGAAAAAGGTCTTGATAACCCACAAGTATAGGGGATCGCGACACTCTTCACAGGTAGCATTTCACCCTAATTTATTGATTCAACACAAGGGGAGCAAAAGAATATTAATTGGCCTGGATAGTTGTGTTGTCAATTCAATCGTACCTGGGATATCTCTTAGCAGCGAAAGTTTAGTAGCATGACAAATAGTAGGAGTAGCAATAATAGTGACGGTAGCAATTTTAGTAACAGTAGTAACCACATCAAATGAGTAGAAAGTGTGACAGTAACAGTAGCAAGGGTAACTTAGCAAGATTCAGTGTATGTAAAGAGTAGGCACATGGATCGGCAATGGATAATGATTTAGATGACATCAATCATGTAACAGTTACACACTAGGGCGACACAGAACTAGCTCTAATTCATCAATATAATGTAGGCATGTATACCCTATACAGTCATACATGCTTGTGATAAGAACTTGCATGGCATCTTTTGTCCTACCCTCCCGTGGCAGCGGGGTCCTATTGGAAACTAAGGGATATTAAGGCCTCCTTTTATAGAGAACCCGAACAAAGCGTTAACACATGGTGAATACATGAACTCCTGAAACCATGACACTCACCGAAAAGAATCCCAATCATTGTCACCTCGGGGTAGGCTTATCAAGACACGTAATAGGTGCATACAACTTGCAAGATAGGATGCAAATCAATCTTATATTTGTGAAAATATAATATGTTTAGATATGAAATCATGGAACTCGGGCCCTAGTGACAAGCATTAAGCATAACAAAGTCGTAGCAACATCAATCTTAGAACATAGTGGATACTAGGGATCAAGCCCTATCAAACTTAACTCGATGACATGATTAATATCATCCAATCCCACCACCGTACAACAAGCCTACAAAGGAATTACTCACTCCTGGTGGTGAGCATCATGGTAGTGTTGATGAAGAAGGGTTGGTGATGATGACAGCGACAATTTCCCCTCCTAGGAGCCCAAAATAGGCTCGATATCAGCCCTCCGGAGGAAGAACACGAGGTGGCGATGGCTCCATCTCGTGAAACGCTATGAAAACTTCTCTCTGATTTTTCTCCGCAGATGTGATTTTATAGGACTGGAATTAGGGTCAGAGGAGCCACGTGGGCCCCACAAGCCACCATGGCATGGCCAGGAGGGCCGCACCCTGTTGGCTTCTGGCCCACTGGCAGCCCTACTCTGGTCGTTCTTCACTCCATAATTCATCATATATTCCCAAATAATTCCCAATAAGTTTTGTCTAATTCCGAGAACTTTTATTTTTGCACAAAAATAACACCAAGGTAGTTCTGGTGAAAACTGTGTCAGTATGTGTTAGTTTCATTCTAATCATGCAAATTAGAGTCGAAAACCAGAGCAAAAGTGCTTGGAAAAGTAGGTACGTTGGACATGTATCAGCGGTGTGCAAGCCCCACAGTACGGTGTAAAGCTCCTCCACCTAGTGGCAATCAGATTCTATCAGAGAACAGACCAAGAGCGGTTTGATTCCGCTCATAATAAGCCCATTGGCCCGTCCAACCTATCCATTGGTTCATGGGTGATATACGGAGGCGTAGACGAGCTTGATACCTAAATGAGCGCATTGGTCCTTAACTTCTTGATGTGTGAAATTTGATCTGTTATTCGTTATTATACTATGAGGAACACTGTAATGGTGAACCACGCCAGATATAAAGTCAATAACTGGACCGAACTTAGCAGAAGTTACTGGTTTTGCTTCAATCCATTTGGTGAATTTGTCGACCATTAAGAGTAAATATTTATTTTTCTTGGTTCCCCCTTTAAGTGGCCCGACCATGTCCCGCCCCCAGACCGGAAAAGGCCAGGCAATTGGTATTGTCCAAAGAGCTGTTGCAGGCATGTGGTTTCATTTGCAAAGAGCTGACATCCAACATAATGTTGGACCAGCGTGTGAGAGTTAGTGAGAGTCGTGGGCCAAAACAAACCAGCCCAGAAGGCCTTGCTTACTAGGGGCCGAGCTGCTACGTGTTGGTCACCCATACCTTCTTGTATTTTGGCCAAGAGTTGTTGACATTCTTAATCAGATATGCACCGTTGAAGAACTCCAGTAGTGCTTATCTTGTATAGCTCACATTCATGGACCTTGTAGGCCCCGAGTCATCGAATTATTCATCTTGGCTCCCTTTGGTCGTCGGGGAGCTCTTGACGGAGTAGGTAAGAGATAAAGGGCTTGGTCCATGGAGTGATTACTACCATGACTTTGTGAGCCTAAGGCATTTCTTCAAGTGCCGAGCCGCCAATAATTTGTTCATCTAGTTCGAATATAGGAGGTGTGACCTACTCCTGATCGCTGGTTCCAACAATATTGTCCTCGTCTTGCCATACCATGGATGGCTTGAAGAGTCATTCCAAAAAGGTATTCTTAGGAACTGACTGTGTTTAGCACCCATGCGGGTGAGGACATAGGCAACTTGATTGTTGTCCCTTGGAACATGGTGGAACTCAAGGCCTTCGAACCGTGCTGAAATTTTAAGAACAACGTTCCTACATGCCGCCATTTTTGGGTTTTGGGCATCAAAGTCTCTGTTGATTTGTGAGATGGCGAGGTTGGAGTCGCCTCGTACGTCGTGCTGTTGCACGCGCGTTGAAGTTGTCATCCAAAGCCCATGTAGAAGAGCCTTGTATTCGGCCATTTTATTGGAATCAATGTACAGGATCTGTAGTACATACCCGATGTTGTCGCCAGTGGGGGATGTAAGTATGACACCAACCCCCAGTCCGACGACCGTTTTGGAGTTGTCAAATATTGTATAGTGGGAATATTGATAGGTCTCCATCGTATGCACTTTTCTAAACTCTTTTTCCCTTGTTTTCGACTCTAATTTGCATGATTTGAATGAAACTAACTCGAACTGACGATGTTTTTAGCAGAATTGCCTTGGTGTTATTTTTCCGTAGAAATAAAAGTACTCGGATTGACTTGAAAATTTACGGAGATTATTTTTGGAGTTAATAAAAAATAGTGGCGAAAGAATCATCCGGAGGGGGGCCAGCCACAGGCCACAAGCCAGGGGCACGACCACCCCCTGGTTGCGCTGACCCCTGGAGCTCCACCAATCTCCATTCCAGCTCCATATATTCACATCCGTGGAGAAAAAAAATCAAGGAGAACAGTTCATCGCATTTCACAATACGGAGCCGCCGCCAATTGCTGTTCTTCCTCGGGACGCCAGATCTAGAGTCCGTTTTGGGCTTTGCAGAGGGGAAATCGACGCCATCGTCATCACCAACCATCCTTCATCACCATTTCCATGATGCTCTCTGCCGTTCGTGAGTAATCCCATCATAGGCTTGCTAGACGGTGACGGATTGGATGAGATTTATCATGTAATTAAGTTAGTTATGTTAGGGTTTGATCTCTAGTATCCACTATGTTCTGAGATTGATGTTGCTATGACTTTGCTATGCTTAATGCTTGTAGCTAGGGCCCGAGTGCCATGATTTCAGATCTGATCCTATTATGTTTTCATAAATATATATGTGTTCTTGATCCTATCTTGCAAGTTGTAGAAAGTTATTACGAGTTACGATCCGCATCCCCCAGGGTGACAATAACTAGTATTCCTTCTGGTGATTACTGTAGTTTGAGGAGTTCATGTATTCACTAAGTGCTAATGCTTTGGTCCGGTCCTCTATTAAAAGGAGACCTTAATATCCCTTAGTTTCCATTTGGACCCCGCTTCCACGGGAGGGTAGGACAAAAGATGTCATGCAAATTCTTTTCCATAAGCACGTATGACTATATATGGAATACATGCCTACATTACAGTGATGAATTGGAGCTAGTTGTGTGTCACCCTATGTTATAACTGTTGCATGATGAATGCCATCCGACATAATTATCCATCACTGATCCATTGCCTACGAGCTTTCCACATATTGATCCTTGTTAAGTTACTTTTCTGTTGCGACTGTTACAATCACTACAAAACTGCTACTGTCACTTTTGCCATCGTTACCGTTACATCCATACTACTTTGCTACTAAATACTTTGCTGTAGATATTAAGTCTTTTAGGTGTGGTTGAATTGACAACTCATATGCTAATAATCAAGAATATTCTTTGTCTCCCCTTGTGTAGAATCAATAAATTTGGGCTGGAAACTCTACCCTCAAAAACTGTTGTGATCCCCTATACATGTGGGTTATCAAGACCTTTTTCTGGCGCTGTTGCCGGGGAGCGTAGCTCTATTCTCTGAGTCACTTGGGATTTAGACCTGTTTATCACTATGAAGAATATGAAAGACCAAAAAACCAACATCTATCCCTGTACTATGAGGAGAGGTAAGGAACTGCCATCTAGCTCTGCACTTGATTCACCTTCTATTATGAGTAAATTTGTGACAACACCACCTCCTATTGATTCTAATATGTCACAAGTAATTGATGATGCCACTTCTGCTATGCATGATGCTTATCATGATACTTTGCTTGATAATACTGTGCCATTGGGTGAATTTTTTGATGAACAAATTGCTAGAGTCATTGTTGAAACTGATGATATTTCTAAAACTGACGAAATTATTGAAACTAAACACTATGAGACACCTGCTAGACCCATCTCTCCTAGATATGAATTGCCTAATATACCTAAGGGTTATGTTATGGAAGGATAGGTAGCTAGGGACTTTCTTGCTTGTAAGGATAGAGATGATCTTAAGAAATTGCTATGCAAGTGGAAGGAAAAATCTTTGAATGCTAGAATGCAATACGATCCTAAGTTTGATACTTCACATATCTTTGTTACTAATAAGGATTATGAATTCTCTGTTGATCCTAAGTTAATTACTTTGGTTGAATCTGATCCTTTCCATGGTTATGAATCTAAAACTTTTGTGGCACATCTTACTAAATTGAATGATATAGCCACCCTATTTACTCATGAGGAAAAAATTTGTTATTACTATATTCTTAAGTTGTGTCCTTTCTCATTAAAGGGTGATGCTAAGATGTGATTTAATTCTCTTGTGCCTCGTTGTGTGTGTAGTCCCCAGGATATGATATATTACTTCTCTAAAATATATTTTCCTGCCCATACGAAACAAGTTGCCTTGCAGGAAATATTTAACTTTGTGCAAATTAAAGAAGAGAGTCTCCCACAAGCTTGGGGGAGGCTTCTCCAATTACTTAATGCTTTGCATGCTCATCCTCTCAAGAAAAACGAAATAATTGATATATTTTATAATGGACTAACCGCTACTTCTAGGGACCACCTAGATAGTTGTGCTCGTTGTGTTTTCAGGGAACGAACTGTTGAACAAGCTGAACTACTATTGCAGCGACCCGACCTGAAATGGTCGAATCTCCGGTGTTTCCGTACCATCCCAAGATCATGCTGGTACACACACGGTACATCAATGTATATATCAAAGGGAAAAGTCACACAACTTTATTAAGAGAAATATCATACCGAGTCCTTTATTACAATAAGAATTACAATAAGGTGGCTGAAGGCCAACTCATGAGATAAACTAAACCAAAATCTTGCGGAAGCTTCAAAGGTAGTCGAGTCCATCTGACTCCAAGGGCATCTCAC
This sequence comes from Hordeum marinum, assembly GCA_022496015.1. Classification (NCBI taxonomy): domain Eukaryota; kingdom Viridiplantae; phylum Streptophyta; class Magnoliopsida; order Poales; family Poaceae; genus Hordeum; species Hordeum marinum. The sequence goes on from CM039675.1 coordinate 335,852,712, forward strand.
CGAGCATAGAGCGTATCCTTACTCCTGGTCGGAAAAGTACTCTGCAACATGATATGTTGTAGCCGTGTAGGTCAGCATATCGAATATGCTGGTAATGTCACAAAAGCGAGGGGTGAAAATAATCATCTATTCTATATGCATATATGGCAGGTGGGGTAGTAAGTTTTGCGTAAAGCCAATTTTTCCTACAACAAGAGAGGGGCAAAACAGAAGTTTTTACTAGAATGTTGGTTGATTAATGAGATGGTTCCACCAACCAATTCTCACACCCAAGTTTTCATTAATACCCTCATCATTATAATTATTTGTGTTGAGAGTTCCAGATAGTTTCAGGTCCTTTGGCTCAAGTTGTCCATGACCGTGGACACGGCTAATCGATTAGGTTTGAGTACTTTGCAGAGTGTTGCACACGTTCCCCACAAGATTTGATCACCTCCGTTGGATTCCTCGCACTTCAAGGTGTTTGAGGAACGGATGATCAAAACATGGTCTTCTAAGGGGTTCCTCTGAGACCGTGTCGGTGCCCATCCTTTCCTACCGTTCTTCTTCATCTCGTAGCACCACCTATCCAGGGTCACCACAATATCCAACCAAGCCAGAGCCCATAATGGCTTGTGGCTATCCAGGTAAGCCTTGGGTCTTGAAGCATCCATCCATCTCTTTGTTCCTGGGTGGACCTTTCCGCGTGAATACTGGCACTTCTCTAGCAACACCTAGGCTAACCACTGGCTTTTCCAGGGCGCCGTTCAACCATCATCCACCCAGAGGTATGTTGAAAACTTGGAGTCTTGAAGTCTTGATCATCATGTAGATCTTGTAATTATTATCTCACAATTCTCATGAATCACACAACCAACCCCGTCTACTAATAGCATAGCAAAATTAAATCAACGTTTCCCGGGGCCAAAGTGTCAAAGGTTTGAGGGGTGCCTACCACATGATACTACATCAAGTAACCAAATTTCCAAATTACCTACTTTGCATGCATATGGGAAGATGGTAGAACTAATGCAATAAAAACATGGGTAAACATGATCAAAGTGACTTGCCTTGCTGCCGGTCCTCGTACTCAAGTGACTCTAGGTAACAAGCTTCGCACTCCGGATGATCTAACGAATCAAACAAAGCACACAATAAGCATAACCACAATACTATTTACACAACAACAAGTAAACTAATAATACTACAACAATCAATAGCACAATCAAAAGAAAGAAATCAGGCAAAGTAGAAAACCTCTCAACTTTTTGTGGCAAGACTTCTACTAAGACATAACAAGACAAAAAATTGTTTTCAGCAACTAATAAATACATAACAGAAAATAAATACTAAAATTTTATTAGAAAACATGAAGTATTTTATCATAAAACTTTTGTGCAAAATAATTACTACAAAAACTTTTTACTAAACAATTCTTATGGTGAAAACAATGTTTACCTATTCAAATAGAACACAAAACAAAACAAAATATTTTTTAACAGAAAATAAATCTCCTAATTTTGAACAATAGAAAACTAAAAGAATTACAACAGAAAGTTAAACTAAAACAGAATCAAAATAAACAAAAATAAAAACATCTTAATTAAACCCTAAGAAGAACTAAACAGAATCTGTTTTTGCTAAAAACTCTAATCTAAAATATCCTTAAAATTCTCAAACAAAGCAGGATGATAAACAAAACTAATACAAAACAGTGGCAAAAAGAATCACTCAAAAATAACTTTTTAAACTCAAGTTATTCAAGTTTTAGTGATTTGATCAAATTTAACAAAATTTAAATTTAAAAGTTCAAATTTGAAAACTAAAACTACAGACAGAAACTACATGAAATTTGTGACATGTTGCAAAAAGAATCAATCAAAAACACTAAATATCCTAAAAGATATAACAAAAATAAAAACAGAAACTAATCTGTTTTCTAAAATAGAAACAGAAAAAGAAAAAAAAAACCTAACGAACAGGGGCTACGTGGCATGAGGTGATTGGCCGAGGCCGTGTGCGTCCGGGAGCTAGCGAGCGGGTGGCCGAGCGCTAACGGATACCGATTCGGGAATTAAAAGTTCTAATCTAACGCGTTGGATCTAGATCTGACGGTCTAGGAGAGGGGCGGTGGCTTATAGAGAGAGACGAGGTCTCCGGCGATGGTCGACGGCAGCGGGGGCTCAGTGGTGCTCAGGGGCGGCGTTCTAGTGGTCGGGGGTGACGTCCGAAGGTTGCAGTCGATGGCGGCGGACCTCCGGCGATGATAGGTGGTGACGGTGGGGTGTGGGGGTGACGGGGGCGACGGCCAGGAGCTCGGAGAGATTCGGTGGGGAGCCGAACTCCGGCGAGGTGCGGGGCGACGCTCTGGCAAGGGGAGTGGGGTTTTCGGGCGGGGGGGGGGACTGGAACGCGGCGAGGCAGGGGCTTTATATAGGGCCTCGAGGGGTCGAGAAATGGAAAGGGAGAGGAGGTCACGGCGGTGATTTCGCTCCGGCGAGGTAATGGGGAGGAGGGAGGAAAAGGAAGGGGACGACCGCGGTGATCGTGCGAGAGGAAGGTGGGGCTGGCGTGTCAGAGGGAGAGAGAGAGAGGGCGCGGCGTCGGTGGCCGGTTCGAAGGAGGTGGGCCGTGGTGGACTTTCCTAATAAAAACCGTTTTCCTTTTATAAAATAACAGATAAGGAAACTAACTTTATGGCAATCAATACATTTCCAAAAAAATGAAGATTTACATATTATATTGACCAGGGGAATAAATGCAATTTAATGAACTTTTTTCCACGGCCAAAATAAATACTTTAAAATTTTATTTTCAGAAAATGCCTAAATTGATTTTAATTCTTTTTGTAATAAATTTTCAAATAACCCCTGGGTTTTATGGTTCAAATACTTCACAAAAATACCCTTGATATGGAGTGTCATGTTCCTCTTCTCATATTTGAATATTTCAGGGGTTTGGCAAGATAGGAAAAATAAATGATGGAAAATAGAGATGGTCTGTCAGAAATCCAAAAGGGAAAACTTCAACAATTCATTTCACTCAAACAACATGATGATGATGCATAGCTATATTTCATAACATTCCAAAATGGAATTTTGGGATGTTACAAACCTACCCACCTTAAGATGAATCTCGCCCTCGAGATTCGAGTTGGCTAGAAAATATGTGCGGGTGGTCTCGACGAAGATCTTCTTCGCATTCCCAGGTGGCTTCTTCCTCGGTGTGGTGAGTCCACAGAACCTTATAGAACTTGATGATCTTGCTACGGGTAACTCTGTTGGCAGTCTCGAGGATTCTGACGGGCTTCTCCTCGTAAGTCAGATCACTATCAAGTTGTATGGCCTCTGCAGAGTGTTGTGTACTTTACCCACAAGATTCATTCCCTCCTGGTAAGTCCTCGCACTGTCGGGTGTTTGAGAATAGGATGAACGAAACATGGTCTTTCAGAGTGTTTCCCTGACTACTGTCAGTGCCCATCCATTCCTAACATCGACTACATCTCGTAGCACTGCCCAGCTAGAGTCACAACCAAGATCAACCAAGCCAGAGCCCATAATGAGTTGTGGCTACACAGGTAAGCTTCCGGGCATGAAGTATTCATCCGTCTCTTTGAGTCTGGGTGAAGCTTTCCGTAAGATGTCATGGCGCTTCTCCATGCATCCCGGCCATCCACTGGTTACTCCAGGGATGCCCAATCAACCATCCTTCACCCAGTAGTGTGTATTGAAAACTTGTTTCTCGAGTCTCGAAGTCTTGAGGTCTTGAAGATGCAGGTCTTGAAGATGCCTTCATGAAGTTGTCGTCTTGATGTAGAGTCCTCCTTCTCACACCACTCACGAACACTCATACCAAACCCCGTCTACTTTAGCATAGCATGAAAAAAATAACTAACTTTCACGGGGCTTTAGTAACAAGTGGTGGGTTCCTACCTCATGCATTCTACTTGACTACAAGATTTTTCAATAGCACTATTGGAGGGATTTGTTGAAGGATATCACTACATGCAATAAAACATAGGTATGAAATAGATGGTCAAAGTGAACTTGCCTGTACTGTTGATGAAGAATAATATCGCTCTCAGAAATAACTTGATAGACTATTCGTCACTCTCCGATGAAAAATCTATAATACCAAACATTTCATTCATATAAGCAATCATACTAGCAACCAATTCTAACAATCAAAAAGTAACACAAAACCAAAAGCAACAAGGTTGTGATGAAGGAAATACTTAAGACAAAACTCAAAACAACAAAGTTTCAGCAAACACAACTAAGGTTGGTTTTCTCTACAAGTAAATCCTATTTTCAAAAGTAAAAACACAAAACAAAAACAAAGTAAAATATAACAAAAGTATTTTAGCAAAAAGAATTACTTTTGAAGAACAACTAAGAACTAAGAAAGTAATATTGTAAACAAGATAGGTTTTTGCCTAATAAACCTAACAATAAGAAAACAAATGAAATATTAAAATAACAGAAAACAAAATATAAAACACTAAGTTAATAGAAAGTATATTTTATAAAAAAAATTTATTAAAGGTATTTTCAATTGGCAAATCAAACTAGCAATTAACAGAAGGAGGACTCTACGTCAAGACGACAACTTCATGAAGGCATCTTCAAGACCTCAAGACTTCGAGACTCGAGAAACAAGTTTTCAATACACACTACTGGGTGAAGGACGGTTGATTGGGCATCCCTGGAGTAACCAGTGGATGGCCGGGATGCATGGAGAAGCGCCATGACATCTTGCAGAAAGCTTCACCCAGACTCAAAGAGACGGATGAATACTTCATGCCGGGAAGCTTACCTGTGTACCCACAAGTCATTATGGGCTTTGGCTTGGTTGATCTTGGTTGTGACTCTGGCTGGGCAGTGCTACAAGATGTAGTCGACGTTGGGAATGGATGGGCACTCATAGTACTCAGGGGAACACTCTGAAAGACCATGTTTCGTTCATCTTGTTCTCAAACACCCGGTAGTGCGAGTACTTACCAGGAGGGAACGAATCTTGTGGGTAAAGTACCCAACACTCTGCAGAGTTAAACCTAATAAATTAGCCGTGTCCCCGGTTACGGACAATTTGAGCTTTTGGACTTGGATCTATCTCTAAACTCTCAACACTGGATTGATAATTAATTGTGGGCAACTTATGATACTTGTGGGCATTAAGACATCGGTTGGAGGAACCATGTCATGTTAGGTAACTCTGTAGTGAAAACTCCTGACATTCCTTTGTTGTAAGAAAAGTAAATAAAATCAGCTTTTATGCAAAAACTCAGACACAGAGCCACAAAGCCTTACTGCATATAGAATAGTTTTTGTCTTCTATTCTACTATGGTGATCTTGCCGGTACATTCAGTGTACTGACCTACACGGCTGCAACGTCTCATGTTGTAGATACTCTTGTTCGACGAGTAAGAGTACGATTCAGGGTTACGGTCTACACTCAACCTACCGTTGGTGTTTATTGGGACTCCACTCCCGTTGACTGTTTCCGCTGAGATTATAAGGTATATATCAGTTTTATGTTAATTACATGTGATTGCACTTTGATATATACATTGATGTACTGTGTGTGCCAGCATACTGATCCAGGGATGGCACAGAACACATAGAGGCTTGACCTTTCCAGGTCAGGTCGCTACAACTATTGAATAATATATTGAGCAATGATGGTGACTGAACTATTCCCGAACCACCTCCAAAGCCCACTCCGAAGAAAAGAGGTATTCTATTTCTCAGTCCTGAAGATATGCAAGAGGCAAAGAAATCTATGAAATAAAAAGGTATTAAAGCTGGAGATGTTAAGAATCTACCACCTATTGAAGAAATACATGGTCCTGATAACTCGACACAGGTAGTAGAGGTAAATTCTCTCCGTAGATTTGATGAAGGTGATATTCCTTATAATAAGTCTGCTAGCCAATGCTTGGATGGGTTTGATAACTTTGTTGTTAAGCAAGAAAATTTCAATGCTTATGTTAGTAGAAAATTGAAACATAATGCTTACATGCTTGATCGCTTAGGTGATTATATGAGTAGAACTATTAATGATCTTAAGCTTATTAGTAAACATGATTCCATGGTAACTACTCAAGTAGAACAAGTACTTAAGGCACAAAATGATTTGCTTAATGAGATGAATAGTAAGAAGAATGATCATTCTATTAGAGTTGTGACTAGAGGTGGTAAAATGACTCAGGAACCTTTGTATCCTGAGGGACATCCTAAGAGAATTGAGCAAGATTCTGAGGGAATTAATACTGATGCACCTAGTCATTCCAGCAATAAGAGGAAAAAGAATGATGATAGAACTTTGCATGCTGCTAGTGAAACTATTATAGATACACCTAAAAACCCAAATGATATTTGTGTTTTTGATGTTGAGACACAATCTGGTGATGAACATGAGCCTAGTGATAATATTAATGATGATGTTCATGTTGATGCTCAACCTAGTAATGATAATGATGTGGGGATTGAACCTGTTGTTGATCTTGATAACCCACAACCTAAGAATAAAAGATATGGCAAAAGAGACTTTATTGGTAGGAAGCATGGTTAAGAAAGACAAACCATGGGGTTCAGAAACCTATGCCCTTTCCTCCTAAACCATCCAAGAAAAAAGATGATGAGGACTTTGAGCATTTTGTTGAAATGCTTAGACCTGTCTTTTTGCGTATGCGCTTGACTGATATTTTGAAAATGTCTCCTTATGCTAAGTATATGAAAGATATTGTGACAAATAAAAGAAACATAAGGGTGGAGTACCAAAGAAACAAGGAGATCCCGGAGTACCTACTATACCATGCTCTATTAAGAAAAACTATGTTAAAACTGCTTTTTGTGATTTGGGAGCTGGTGTTAGTGTTATGCCTTTCTATTTATATCATAGACATGATTTTAATAAGTTGACAGCTACTGAAATCTCTTTGCAAATGGCTGATAAATCAATTGCTTTACCTATTGGTATTTGTGAGGATGTACCTCTCGTAGTTACAAATGCTACTATCCTAACGGACTTTGTTATTCTTGATATTCCCGAGGACGACAGTATGCCGATCATCCTTGGTAGACCCTTTATGAATACTATAGGGGCTGTTAGTGATTGCAACAAGGGAAATGTCCCTTTTCATATTAATGGTAATGAGCATACGATACGCTTTCCGAAGAAACAATCTCAAGTTCATAGTATCAACTCCATAGAAAAAATTTCAACAATTATTATTGGATCTTTTTAATTCCCTCTCCCTACTGTTAAGAAGAAATATGATATACTTATTGTTGGGGATATGCATATCCCCATTGAGGTAACTTAGTGTTATTCAAAAATTCTCCGGTTTCATGTTATTCAAAAGAAGTTTGTTAATAAGACTTTATCAACCTTATTGATGGATTCATTTTGATGAGCATGAGATGGTTGAATTTAGAAAGCACAACTTTCTATACCCAAGTTTTACTTTCTGTTAGTTAGAGTAAATAAAGTAAAAATGCTATTATTTTTCTGTCTTTTGAGTTTTCCGTGCAATAGAAAAATGCCCTGAAAATAAAGGTTCTTCAAATGCCCTGAAAATGTAGAATGATTTTTTCTGAAATATTTAAGAATATCTCGCACTGAGTAGATACCAGGGGGCTGCACTAGTGGGTCACAAGCCCACAGGGCGCGGCCAACCCCCTCACCGTGCCCAGCTGGCTTGTGGGTCCCACGTAGGCCCCCTTCACTTATTCCGGCACCCATCCACTTCATATTCCTCCAGAAAAAATCCCACCATTGCTGAAACCCATGTTCTAGCTCATTTTGCTGTCATTTTTGATCTCCTTGTGCAAAGCTCCATTCGGAAAACTGTTTAGGGAGATTGATATTCGTTATTTGACTCCTCCAATGGTCCAATTAATTTTTGTCCTAGCGCTTTATTTATTGCAATTTTTTGCTGTTGTGGTGACCTTGTTCTTGAGCTTGCTTGTCAAATTTGTATGGTCCCAACTAGTTTTGATGCATGATATAGCCTGTAGGCACTTGTGGGAGTAGTTACTATAAGTTTTGTTGAGTTTTATTCACATTTATTTTGAGTCACTAAAATTTTCAAAACTTTCTTAGAGAAAGAAATGATGAGGAGATTGTTAAGAGGCTCTTCAAGCTGGGGCTCTAAAGAAGATGAAAATGAGGTGAAGAAGAAGTCCAAATACAATCTTCCTTGCACCGCAGAGGTTCGACCATGTGAATGGCTAAGTGATACATTCTTGAGGGCGGCCGAAATTTATGAAGATTTCTATTATTTGGCAGAGAATACACGCATCACCGACTTCCTCAACGACGAGTGTGACCAATACCTCTTACATACTAATATCTTTGTGCAAAACTTTCACTTTTACCCTAGGAAGAATCCTCCCACGATAGAGTTTTACTTGTATGATGTGCCTAAGGAAATGACACTTTACGATTTTTGCAATGTTTGCAAAATACCTTATGAGGGCAGCATCAGTGAACCACGGCCTAGAGACATGAAGGACTTTATTGCTGCAACCACTACGGGGGAAGAGAGAGGGGGTGTCAAAGGCAAGATCAGCTATTTTACATTTTCCTGTTCTACGCTATTATTCATTATTTGTAGGGAGATGTTTAGTTGGTCATGGGGAGAGTGGAGGCCTTAGTGCTCCCAACCTCGCCATTCTGCACCATGGTTTACTTGCCGATAGAACTTTTAGTCTGGGTGCTATGGTGGCCCAATGGTTGAACTTAAACCGTTCAAAGGGGCCCATATTCGGAGGTAACTATGCATATTGTCTAGCCACACACTTTAAGATATCCATTAGGCTTGATGAGGAAGAGGAAATGTTGTTACCTACAAGATATTTAGACTATGACAGTATGGTAACACATGATTTTATTAGGAAGAATAATGGTAGGAGGTTGCTTTACAAATTAGTGTTTAGTCAAGGTACTTGTGAGATTATTGTTCTGCCTGCTTCTTCTTTGTTCGATATTCATTCAGGCAGGTACAATATTATGCCTGAGGACATCCACAGATATTGCGGTTTGTCACAACCCCCAACACCCGAGCCAACACCAACCCTCGATCCGTATCAGGATCCAGTTTTTCAGTGGGCGCCACAGGAGCTCGCCAACCAGTTGAACCCTCAGGACCCTCCGGGGTATCCAGGAGATGGTTATTTTTAGCCATGGCCCTAGACCAACTTCGTCCAAAACCCTAAGCTTGGGGGAGTACGTATTTCTCATCGACATTACATTGATGTTCACACACTCATCTTGATAGTCGGTGTTCATACTTTTTCATTGTACCATCCATGGTAGTTTATTTCTTCTTTCTGCTTTCTTCTTGTGTGCTTATTTAACCTTGAGAAAATCAAGAAAATTAGTTATAGCTTTACCTTCTAGTCTATTTAGTTGTAGCATTAGAAGAAAACCCAAAAAGATTTCTTGTTCTTCTTTTGCTTGTTGGGAGCTTTCCCATGTAAATAGTTTTTCTCGTTCTTGTTTGAATTTTCTTCCTTTGGGTCATAAGGAGAAGACCACAATGAAAATGTTGAGTGGCTCTCATATGCATTATTGATTATCTGTCAGAGAGCCCATTTTACGTTGCCTTCTCCTTTGGGTTATTGTCTGCAGATTCCAGCTTAGTCCAATGCATGTGCACTCTTATTATTATTCACACCGTCTGGTCGTGCAAGTGAGGCAATAATGACGATATCTGATGAAAATATTGAGATGGAGAAAAGCTGGTACGAACTCGGCCTATTTTGCTTTTGTAAATATGATTAGCTTATCATTCTAAATTTAGCTCATTATGGGTGAAACATATTTGCAATAACAATTAGAGATTATAGTTACTCATGCCATGCTTAATTAGCTAAGAGTGGATAATGGTTTGTCTTGAGTGCCAACATGCATATTACAATGGTTATGATGTAGTATGATAGGATGGTATGCTCCTTTGAATGATCAAGTGGCTTGACTGGGCACATGTTCATGCATGTAGTTGGAACAAAATCAACATAGCCTCCACGATATTTATTTTCATGGTGATTTATATCCTACTCATGCTTGCATTCAATGTTGGTTAATTTCAAAGCATGTTGATGACTGTTGTTGCTCTCTAGTTGGTCGCTCCCCAGTCTTTTGCTAGCCTTCACTTGTACTAAGCGGGAATACTGCTTGTGCATCCACTTCCTTAAACCCAAAGTTGTTCCATCTGAGTCCACCATACCTACCTATATGCGGTATTTACCTGCCATTTCGAGTAAATTTGCATGTGCCAAACTCTAAACCTTCAAATAATATTCTGTTTTGTATGCTCGAATCGCTCATATAGCGACTGGGGGCGGTCAGTATCTTCCATGCTAGGTGGGATATTCTCACGATATGTGTTCATTCACTATCATTCACGAGAAAGTGGCTAGTATTCGAGATGCCTAGTTCCATGCTCAAAATCAAATCAAAATATAATGAAACAAAACTCCCCCGGGATTGTTGCTTGTATGGACAGTACCTGTGGATTTGGCTAGCCATGGAGTGTGTTTGATTGGTGGATGGGGAGTAAAAACTTTATCAATCTGTTTGGGAACCGCCTATAATGTATCTTGCATGGAAGATGGTGAAATATATTGGTCGTTATGATGACAATGAAAGCATACCACTCGAAATTGTTATTCATCCATGTTTTAAAAGCTCGAGCTCTGGCACCTCTACAAATGAATGCTTCCCTCTACAAAGGGCCTATCTATTTTATTTTAGTGTTGAGTCATCCTCCTCTTATAAAAGGCACTAGTTAGAGGGCACCAAGTTCATTTGTATACTTAGCTATTAATTGATATTGAGTATGAGTGTGACTGGATCTCTTTTACCATGAATTACAATGTCCAGTCAGTCCTTGTTCTTCAGGGATGCTCTGCATTTATGTTTTGCGGTCTCAGAAAGGGCTAGCGAGATACCATTATGTCATATTGTATCATGATTGTTCTGATAAAAGTGTTGTCATCTGAGAGTTATTATTATTGCTCGCTAGTTGATTGTGACATTGATATGAGTAAATGTGAGACCTAAATGTTATTGTGAACATGGTTAGTCCATAATCTTTGCTGAAAATCTGAACATTAGTTAGACATATTTACAACAACAAGGTCAAACAGAGTTTGCAAAAGTTTTTCTTTATCACTTTTAGTTTATCAACTGAATTTCTTGAGAAAAAACAACGGGTTAAGCTTGGGGGAGTTGATTCGTCTCCATCATATCCAGTTTTCCAAACTCTTTTGCCCTTGTTTTGGACTCTATTTTGCATGATTTGAATGGAACTAACCCGGACTGACGTTGTTTTCAGCAGAATTGCCTTGGTGTTATTTTTGGAGATTAGTTTTCGAATTAATAAAAGTTCTCGGATTGACCTAAAAATTTATGGAGATTAGTTTTGGAATTAATAAAAAATAATGGCGAAAGAATAAACCGGAGGGGGGCCACCCACAGGCCACAAGCCAGGGGGCGTGACCACCCCCCTGGTCGCGCCTGGCAGGCTTGTGGGCCCCCTAGAGCTCCACCGACCTCAATTCTAACTCCATATATTCACATCCATGGAGAAAAAACCCAGCAAGAAGAGTTCATCACGTTTCACGATAGGAGGCCGCCGCCACCTCCTGTTCTTCCTCGGGAGGTCAGATCTGGAGTCCATTTGTGCTCCGGAGAGGGGAAATCGATGCCATCGTAATCACCAACCATCCTTCATCACCAATTCCATGATGCTCTCTGCTGTTCGTGAGTAATCCCAACGTAGGCTTGCTAGACGATGATGGGTTGGACGAGATTTATCATGTAATCGAGTTAGTTTTGTTAGGGTTCGATCCCTAGTATCCACTATGTTTTGAGATTGATGTTGCTATGACTTTGCTATGCTTAATACTTGTCACTAGGGCCCGAGTGCCATGATTTCATATCTGAACCTATTATGTTTTCATAAATATATATGTGTTCTTGATCCTATCTTGCAAGTTGTAGACACCTATTATGAGTTATGATCCGTATCCCCAGGGTGACAATAACTGGGATTCTTTCCGGTGATTACCGTAGTTTGAGGAGTTCATGTATTCACTAAGTGCTAATGCTTTGGTCTGGCTCTCTATTAAAAGGAGGCCTTAATATCCCTTAGTTTTCATTAGGACCCCGCTGCCATGGGATGGTAGGACAAAAGATGTCATGCAAGTTCTTTTCCATAAGCACATATGACTATATATGGAATACATGCCTACATTACATTGATGAACTGGAGCTAGTTCTGTGTCACCCTGTTTTATAACTGTTGCATGATGAATGCCATCTGACATAATTATCCATCACTCATCCATTGTTGTCGAGCTTTTCACATATTGATCCTTTCTAACTTACTTTTCCGTTGCCATTGTTACAATCACTACAAAACTGCTATTGTCACTTTTGCTATCGTTACCGTTACTTCCATACTACTTTGCTACTAAATACTTTGCTGCAGATATTAAGTCTTTCAAGTGTGGTTGAATTGACAACTCAACTGCAAATACTCGTGAATATTCTTTGTCTCCCCTTGTGTCGAATCAATAAATTTGGGCTGAATACTCTACCCTCGAAAACTGTTGCGATCCCCTATACTTGTGGGTTGTCAAATATGTACTTTACTCTTTAGGGAGCTTGGCCTCCGTCCATTTGGCAAGAAAGTCAGCCATCACGTGAGATTTAATAGCTCGACATGGCTTGTACACGATTTCGAAAGGTAGGAGTTCTATGGCCCATTTGGCTATGCAGACCGTGGCATCCCTGTTGTTGATTATATCATTGAGGGGTAGTTCGGATGCCACCATGACCAAACACTCTTTAAGGTATTGTCAGAGCTTACGGGACGCCATAAAAACTATATAGGCTATCTTCTGGGAATGCGGGTAACGAGTTTTGCACGGGGTGAGAACTTCTCACAAGTAATAGACTGGCTTATGCACTCGAGCTTGTGGCCTTCAACCACTCATTCAACGACAAGAACTACGCAGACCTCTTGATTGGTGGCCTAAATATACAACATCATTGTCTCACCTCTATCAGGTGTCGTTAGTATGGCATTGCTGGCCAATTGTGTTTTAGTTTCTTCTAGTGCTGTCGTTGCCTTGTCGTTTCACTCAAAGTTTTTGGTTCGTTTAGGCAGTTTGTAGAGTGGTAGTGCCTTTTCGCCGAGGCGGGAGATGAAGCGGCTTAAAGCCGTTGCGCAGCTGCTAGTTTTTGTACGTATTCAATTCCGTCAGGATTGCCAGCTTGGATTCTGCCCGGTTTTAGCCGGATTGGCCTTTACTCTCCTATGAGAGATGATGAAGCCGAGTAATTTACCTGCGAGAACCCCGAAGACACATTTGTCCAGGTTAAGTCGTATATCATAAGTCCGCAAATTATCAAAGGTTGTTCGGAGGTCATCTACCAGTTGTCTGACATGTTTGGTCTTGATGACCACATCGTCTAGTATGCTTCGACCATTTTGACGTTTTGTTTTGCTAGGCTGGTATGAATCATGCCTTGATATGTAGTGCCTCCGTTTTTCAACCCGAAAGGCATTGTATTGAAGGAGAATGGCCCGTAGGGGGTGATGAAGGATGTTGCAGCCTGGTCATACTCCTTCATTTTTATTTGGTGGTATCTAGAGTAACCATCAAGGAAGCATAGCAAGTCGTGTTCGACGGTGGCATCAATGATCTGGTCTATGTGAGGTAGAGGGAAGGGATCCTCGGGGTAGGCTTTATTTAGGTCTTTCAAATTGACACACAACCGCCAAGATTTGTCCTTTTTTGGCACCATGACCACATTTTCCAACCACTCCAGGTGTTTAATATCACGGATGAATTCGGCCTCAAGCAATTTTGCTAGTTCGGTACCCATGGCTTGACGCTTAGGTTCGGAAAATCAGCGTAGCACCTGTTTGACTGGCTTAAAGCCTGCAATTATGTTCATGCTATGCTCTACAAGTCTCCATGGGAATCCTGGCATATACGAGGGATGCTAGATGAATATGTCCCAGTTCTCGTGTAGGAAAGTGTGCCGTGCTTCGTCGATTGCAGGGTCTAACTGAGGTCAAATGGATGTTGTTTGATCGGGGTCCATTGGATGTACCTAGAATTTGATTATCTCATCCGTTGGTTTAGAGGAAGTGGACTTTGGCCTCTTGGTGAGGGTTAGACCGTCCTTATCTACCATTGAGCAAAGTATGGTTAATCTTCGGCCATGAGGGCTTCAGGTAGTGCCTCGAGGGCGAATGATGTGGTTTTGTTTACGGCCCGAAGGGCTTCATCCACATCACTTATCATTGTAATGACACCATTGGGCCCTAGCATCTTGAGTTTCATGTACCCGTAGTGTGGTATGGCCTGGAACCTGGTGAAGGCTTCGCACCCTAACAGGGCGTGATAGCCGCTGCGAAAGGGTACAATATGAAAGACAAGTTCCTCCGACCTATAGTTCTCGAGGGTACCGAATACCACGTCGAGGGTAACTCGTCCCGTGCATCACGCCTCTCTTTCGGGGATAATCCCCTGAAAGGTAGTGGAGCTGTGTTCGACGCGAGATCTGTAGAACTGCATTTTGTCCAGCGTATCCTCGTAGATGAGGTTTAAGCCGTTGCCGCCATCCATTATCACCTTATGAAGCCGAAAAACCGTCTATTATGGGACTGAGAACTAGAGCGGAAGGTGTTCGGTTGGAGCGGGCTCTCGTCTGGTCTTCTTTGCCGAAAGTTATGGTTGTGTTTGCCCAATAATTCGTTGCTTGCACGTCGTATATCTGGTTGAGTTCTTGAAGAGCTCTCTTCCTATGATTATTCGAGGGGAACGTTTCGTAGATCATTAGGATCTCGGCGTTCTTATCGGATGACGTGGCTGGTTGTCTATTCGGTGATGACACAGAGAGGATGGCCTCCCTGCTCTTTGCATCTTGCCTCACAACCCAGCAAGCTCGAAGGTTGTGAGTCGGGTTCGTATTCAGCAAGGAGGAGTGTATGCGGCACGACCTATCCAATAGTTCGTCAAGAACAGTCATGTATGCTTCAAGGGGTCTAGTCTTCTTCTTGGTGGGCTCATGTTATGCTAACTTTCATGGGGATATATGCTTCCTTAGAGCTCCTTTAGAGTCCTTGTCCTGGGTTGGCACCAGTCGTGGAGCATCCCAGGTGCTTTCCATGGTGCGGTACTTGCGCACTAGATTCGATAGCTCCATGAAGTCTCGGATGTTGCAATGAGAGAGGGTGTTTGGATCCCTTCGTTCCGGTAGTTACACCAAAAGGATGCTATGATCTCTTGATCGCTATAGTGTGCCATCTTTTTTTGATAAGGAGGAATCAAGCCGAGTAATGGTGGACTGTTTCCCCTGGCTATTGTATGACATACAGAAGATCCCATAAGCCGGGCTTCCTCGAGTTGGTTGGAGAGTATTTGAGTGGGTGGTGGGCGGGAAAAAAAATCTTATCCTGATAGGCCGCAAGTCCGGAGACACGATGGTTGAGTCCTGTGCCGCTGCGTTTTCGGCTTGCCGGACTCATGGTCTGGACTCTTCTTCCCTGATCCAAGGTCGGACGACAGATCGGGAACTGTTCCCAAACAATCCACGGGGCCGTCTAGGTGATTGGACGCCATAATATAGACCGTCCTCAACTCCACAAGTTGAGAGGACGAGCCTTTGACCAAACTCTCGATGGTGGCTACCAAATGCGTTACAGGTGGGGCGTGAATTTTCCTGTCATCGGGTGTGAGCCCGATCCAATCATAGATTGAGGTTCGGTCATTGGTCATTCCCATGGCCTAGATCTGTCCCCATAACTCGTTCACGGACGAGACATCCATGGGGTTCATGCTCTCGGAGTACGTGGGGTTGATCCGCGACGGGGCTATTCCCAGGGTTTTTAAGGCTATGCCCAGGCGTTGCTCGATCGTTGGGGATCTGGATGCGTCATCTGGTGATGGTGTCCTGGACTAGGGGTACTCACCACATCGTCTCCCGACGAGTGGGTCGGACCGAGGACCCCCCAAGGCGATTCACTAATGGGCCAGTTCGGACGGCCCATGATGCATACAAGGGAGATTCGACAAGACTTGGCGCACAAGACAAGAACTCCTCTAAACCCTAGGCCTATGATGCATTATATAAAGCAAGGTCAGGCTAGTCAATAGACAATCTCATATTCATTACAACAATCTCGTGGTAGATACCTGTACTATGTACCATCCTCCATATCAATACAATCAAAAGCAAGACGTATGGTATTATCTCCTTGAGGACCCCAAACCTGTGTAAAATCATGTGTCCATGTTACCATCGCTTCAAAACGCGTAGCTTAGGATCCCTATTATGAGATATGCCAGATTTGACACCGACATTGATGCTTTTATTAAGAGCCTGCTGGGCGATCGACGTGGCTCGATGGGATATTTGATTGATGTCAAATCTTGTGTTACACTTTCAATTAAATTTATGTCGCGTAAATTGGTTCCTTTGGGATTGTTCCTGCCACTTTGTGCATTTTGGCGGTGCAAAATTCCTCAAGATCGACATCGGAAAAGCAATTCTGACGACGATCAGAGTGCGCGGTGCCTAACGATCCGTTGATCCGATCTGGACGTGTGCTTGTTCCTGATGAAACACGCGGCCATAGCAACAACCACACGCGTTTTTCCTGTCCTAGGTCGGGCAAAGTCCATGTCTTCGTCTACTCAGCTGTTGCATGCCCCCGCGTGTAGGTATTTTGCGGTGCGTCATGCATGCTCTGGCTGCTACGCCCATGTCCATGAATCAGGTGCTAATTTTCTGGATAACTTGCTTTTTACATCAAACAATTTACTTGTAGATTCTGCTACTCGTTTATGCCTTCCTTTGCTTTTTTCCACAGATCAAAAGTTCATACTGCCGTCGCACAGACCGAGTACTAGTACTACTACTACTAGGAACAACACAGATCTCTAATTGATAAATAGTTTGTTTTTAGCTTTGTGCTATACTAACCCATGTGCAGATCGTCAAGTGCGAGGTGGTCCGATGCTAGTACAAATACTAGTGTGTATACGCGGCACCTAATTAACGATTATGCTTAATATGTCTTTTTAGACAGCCACACGTGAAGATCGAGGTGGTGTCTTTTCATGAAACCTTTTTTTCTCTTGTGCACATTATTGTGTTAGAAAATCTATTATGTCGATTTGCAATTTTGATGCGGCAGGTCTGCAATCTGGTCTGCCCTGCGGTCGCTAGTCTGAGGCAGTTAGATTTACTATCCGCTGTCCAGCGACATCGTCCTTTAGCCAAATCCGATCTGCAACGACGTCTCGGTGTTGCCACTCCTTGAGGCGACCTCATCGCTCAGTCCATATTTTCTCTAATTATTTACTTCACTTAGATTAATTAAGTAGATGGTTTAAAAATTCATTTGTCATTATTTTTGGCTTTCAGTATTTTATGTGAGTAGGTAATCACCTTTGGCTGCCTCAAGCGGCCGCCTCAGCGTTATCGTCCCGTCTCCGTTAACCAAATTTGTATTGTCACCTTGACGTGCCACCCTTCATCAAACAGATGTGTGCCACGCCGACCTGCTTCGACACATCGGCCAAAGTGGAGGCTTCGACGTCTCTTCGTCGATCTGCTCTCACACATCGGTTGGATCAGGGGATTCTCCAACTCTTCATCAACCTGATCGGGGGAGTTTGGCGTCACCAGTCGACCAACTTCATCATGTTAACTTGACCAGGGGCTTCGCCTCGCCACATCGATCGCGCCGCGTCGCCACTTCACCAACCCAAGCTCTTCGCTCGGGCACCTCTGGACCGTCTTGTGGGCAGGGACCTCGATCTACCACAAGCTTAGCCCACGTCATCAACGCCGAACACATTAACAGGCTAAGTCATTTTTGTGCTCAGTTCTTTTTGAAATTTAATTTTTGTTTGGTTCAACCAAACATTATATTTTTTGTTAAACAAAAAAATCATTTGTTAAAAACAATTTCCTTTTCCCAAAGTTAACCACGGGCTCTTAAATTTATATGAGTCGTTTTATAATAAATATTATTTCTTCTTGTCGTTGCCAAGTCTTTTTATACTACTCCTTTTTCCGACACTAGTGTGCGGTCAATAGATGGTAACCTGGTTTCTTTCTAAAGCCGCTCAAGTTTAGTTCGCTAAATAGGCCTTGGAAAAACACTCCGCCTTCGGGATATGGAAGTTGAAGAAAAAGGCTGACCCAATTAGAGTCCGGAGATGGGATGTATCATGTTAAAGCACGACCGAAGCACAAATTAAATTTTAGACCAATTTCAGATTGGCACAATTTTCTTTTATCTAAACATAAAGTTTTTGCATAGGTTTTTTGGTATTTCCGAGCATAATTCTCGCAGTACAACGCGAGATGCATTTCACTCATCGGCAATATTAAAAGGGGCCTGCTGTTAGCACCGAATCCACCAAACCCCGAGGTACTTCATGTAGTCTTCGGCAAAATGTCATCGGTATTTCACATTTATATGCGTTGATTTCGAGTTGTGTTTTTGGTCTATAGCTTGATTCCCCGGCTCCTATGTTTTCCCCTTACATTTCCGCTTTGTTCGGCTAAGTGGTAAAGGGAGAACCACTGCGATTGTCACTTCCAGTTTAACTTGTTAAGTACCTCAGTTGGAGAAAGCCGAA
This sequence comes from Hordeum marinum, assembly GCA_022496015.1. Lineage (NCBI taxonomy): Eukaryota > Viridiplantae > Streptophyta > Magnoliopsida > Poales > Poaceae > Hordeum > Hordeum marinum. The sequence continues at coordinate 335,871,375 of CM039675.1, forward strand.
ATCTGTCTATCACAACAAGCGTAAGTCGGTCAGCGAACCACAGGCGGTGTTCAACCAAATATAGCCTATCGAGGTTGTCCCAGTAAAACAAAGGGCCTTTCTTTCTTGAAAAGGCCAAGTTGTGGGTGGTTCGACCTCGAATAATCCGAGAAGTCGACGTATACGGGGGGCTATTAAGTTGCCTCCAAATATATGCTCCTTGACTAAGTGAAAGTTATAAAGCCTGTATATCTGATTGCCTTGTTTCCACTTACACAAATGCCTCCGGGCACCGAGACGTTGGCTAAGGGTTGTCTTGTTTGTATGGAAACACCCTACCTAGCATCTACAAAGGGGTGGAAGCCGACGCTGGGGCACTTTCAAATTATAAAAAGTCTCAGAGGAGTCAAAGTAGCATATAACATAAAATCATTTGTATTTAAGATGCATCAATTTGACTTAAGATTTTAGCCAAGCTGGGTCTCCTCGCTCCTGTGCTTGCCCCCTACGTTCTCGATTGTTCGGCTAGGGGGTAAAGGGAACACCTCTGTGATTGTTACTTTCGGGTCATCCGAGTGAGTACCTCAGACTAGGTGAAGCCAAAAGATAGCCACCTTAAGAAAATTATTGGTCGGCAATGACGGAAGTGAAAATTTCGGTACAATAAGGACCACAGAGTTCGGGAACATTCCCTGAATTAAATCCTCAATATTTTCCTCCCACGTTGATCGAAGTTGAGGTTTCACGATCATGGTTGATGACCCACAAGTATAGGGGATATATCATAGTCCTTTCGATAAGTAAGAGTGTCGAACCCAATGAGGAGCGGAAGGAAATGGTAAGTGGTTTCAGTAAGGTATTCTCTGCAAGCACTGAAATTATCGGTAACATATAGTTTTGTGATAAGATAATTCGTAACGAGTAACAAGTAATAAGTGTAGCAAAGGTGCAGCAAGGTAGCCCAATCCTTTTTGTACCAAAGGACAGGCCTGGACAAACTCTTATATAAAGCAAAGCGCTCCCGAGGACACATGGGAATTTCTGTCAAGCTAGTTTTCATCATGCTCATTTGATTCACATTCGTTACTTTGATAATTTTATGTGGGTGGACCGGTGCTTGGGTGTTGCCCTTACTTGGACAAACCTCCCACTTATGATTAACCCCCCCTCGCAAGCATCCACAACTACGAAAGAAGAATTAAGGTAAACCTAACCATAACATGAAACATATGGATCCAAATTAGCCCCTTACGAAGCAACACATAAACTAGGGTTTAAGCTTCTATCACTCTAGCAACCCATCATCTACTTATTACTTCCCAATGCCTTCCCGTAGGCCCAAATTATGGTGAAGTTCTACGTAGTCGACATTCAAATAACACCACTAGAGGAGAGACAACATACATCTCATCAAAATACCGAATGAATACCAAATTCACATGATTACTTATAACAAGACTTATCTCGTGTCCTCAGGAACAAAGGTAACTAATCACAAAGCATATTCATGTTAAAGATCAGAGGAGTATTAATTATCAATAAGGATCTGAACATATGATCTTCCACCAAGTAAACCAACTAGCATCAACTACAAGGAGTAATCAACACTACTAGCAACCCACAGGTACCAATGAGGTGTTGAGACAAAGATTGGATACAAGAGATTAACTAGGGTTTCGAGAGGTGATGGTGCTGATGAAGATGTTGATGGAGATTGACCCCCTCTCGATGAGAGGATCGTTGGTGATGGTGATGGCTTCGATTTCCACCTTCGAGAGGGAAGTTTTCTCGGCAAAACAGCCCTGGCTCTAGATTGGTTCTGTCCAAGTTCTGCCTCGAGACGGCGGCGCTTTGTCCCAAAAGCTCTCTTTTGATTTTTTTCACGTCAAAACCCATGATATAGGAGAAGATGGGCGTCGGAGGAGCCATATGGGCCCCACAAGCCTGCTAGGCGCGACCAGGGGTGGCCGCGTGTAGCAGGCTTGTGCCCTGCAGGTGGCCTCCCTCTGGTTGATTCTTGCACCAGTATTTTTTATTAAATCCAAAAATATTCTCCATAAATTTTCAGGACTTTTGGAGTTGTGCAGAATAGGTATCTCAGATTTGCTCCTTTTCCAGTCCAGAATTCTAGCTATCGGCATTCTCCCTCTTCATGTAAACCTTGTAAAATAAGAGAGAAAGGGCATAAGTATTGTACCATAACGTGTAATAACATCCCATAATGCAGTAAATATCAATATAAAATCATGGTGCAAAATGGACGTATCAACTCCCCAAGGCTTAGACCTCGCTTGCCCTCAAGCGAAAGCCGAGATCGATGAATATGTCCACATGTTTAGAGATAAAGGTGTCGATAAAATAAAATACGGACATAAGGGCATCATGATCAACTTTAGAACAACAATACTCATTGTATGAGCTTCTTTATACTAGAGTAACAATTCATTCACAAGATAAAATATGAACCAAGAACTCTGTTGACAACCGATAAACTATGATCTCAGTCAATGAAGCAATTGACAATTTATCATAACATCAGAAAGAGTCAATATAAGAGCTTTGAAAGCAAATCCACATACTCAATCATATTTTAGTCTTTCACAATTGCTAGCACTCACGCGGTACGCACGAGATCAAAGCATCAATCAAACATAGAGGAATATAGGGACTTATAGCTCTGCGTCCAAACTATTCACCTCAAGGGTGATGTCAACAATAATAACTCATGATCACCCACTTCCGAGTGGATATATAAGTGTAGATCGTTCCCCAACACATAATGCTTGCCAAGAGAGAGGCGAAATATAGGAAGTGGTGAGGATCACCATGACTATTGCATAAAGGTAAGTACTAAAAGGTAAAAGTAATAGATAGGCCCTTCGCAGAGGGAAGCAGAGGTTGTCATGCGCTTTTTTGTTTTTCGATGCACAAATCCTTAGTGCAGAGGAACACCACGTTGTATTGCCCTTTGTGATAGCAACCTTTATTATGAAATCTGTCGCTTCTATTTCTTTACTATGACAAGTTCGTACAACGCTTATTTACCTTACAATAAAAGATCACACAGATTTAGGAGCAATTTTTATTGCCTTTTGCACCGATGACAACTTACTTGAAGGATCTTATTCAATCCATAGGTAGGTATGGTGGACTCTCATGGCAAAACTGGGTTGAGGTGCTTGGATGGACAAGTAGTATGTCAACTTGGTGCGGAAGTTTTAGCTAATATGAGGTGGAAGCAATCACAACATGTTGGAGGATCTAAAACCATATAACTTCTATCCGGAGGGAAGCAATCATAACCTATTATGTTTTCTTCCTTGTCCAACATCAATTCTTGGCATGTAATATTTTAATGAGTGGTCACACTCATAAAAGATGCCCAAGATAATATATTTATATGTGAATATATCTTTCTTTATCACTTCCTTTCAATTGCACCAATGACCAATTAATACGTTTGTTAACTCCCAACAAATTTCAATCACCATACTTTTTATATGTGAAGTCATCACTCCCCATAAGATCACTATGTATACTCTTTGCTTTTGTTCTATTATTCTTTATTCATTACCTTCAAGAGCGTAGTAATCTAGCAAAGCCCGCCCATAAAAACTACTTTTTATTATATAAGTCTCGGACTTGCTTACATAGGGGGAGAAAAAGCAAAAACTAGAAGGTAGATCATACTAAAACTTTTATTCTACTAGATCGAAACAAAATCAAACAGGGTCGAACTAGGAAAGATAAGAAACACAAAAAAGGAAAAAGATGTGATGTGATACGATACCGGGGCACCTCCCCCAAGCTTGGCACAAGCCAAGGGAAGTGCCCATACCTATGTGCTTAGGTGTCCTTCTTCGGAGGTGGTGGTGGTGGAGTTGTTGATGAAAATGGAAACTTGTTTAATTTTTTCTTAAGCATGAAATTTTGTTCCCTTCGGTCATCTACTTCCTGCTCGAGCTTCAATATCCTTTGACATAATTCCTCTTTACTCTCCTGCAGAAAACGAGAAGGAATAAATAGAAACTTGGGCTTTCTTCTTGCGTTTGGGAGGCTTGATTTCCTGAACTCCACGTGCTTGTCTCCCAGTTGAGGCACATGAGTCTCCTCTTCATATGAGCTTTGTTCTCTGTACTTGTCTTCCTGTTCCTCCTCCGAGAATAATCCATGCGGATCTAGGTCCCCATAGAGCTTGGGATTGGCAAGATAATGCGTTATGTAGCTCCCCCCATCGGACTCTTGGGACGAGATCTTGCTCTAAATCTGCTGCAGAAACAGCTCAAAACGAAAACAGGAGATGTTGTCGTGAAACGAAAGTGCAAACCTTCGGGAGATTATATAATGAATTTTTGCCGACCCGAAGGAGTGTACCACAATAAAATGGAGTCCGGGGGGCACACGGGGTGGTGACAAGCCCCCTAGGCACGGTCATGGGTGGTGGCCACGCCTAGCAGGCTTGTCGCCTCCCCGTGCATCCTGTGGACTGCTTTTTTATTTCCCAATTTTTTTTAATATTACAAAACTAAATAAAATTGCTATTGGGAAACTTTTGGAGTCGGTTAATTTACCGTACCACGTACCTATTCCTTTTTGGAGTCTGAAACATTCCGGTAAATCTCCCTAATATGCTCTTCGGGAGTTATGGTATTGATAACATTGGTTTCAACATTAATGGGAGTACCTGAGATACAATGTTTTTTCTTTGCCTGTTTAGAGAGAAGTGCCTTCAGCATTGTTGATCTTGATGGCACCGGAGCGATATACTTCCTCGATGATGTATGGTCCTTCCCATTTAGAGAGAAGTTCTCCTGCAAAAAATCTTAACCAAGAATTGTATAGCAAGACATGATCATCTACATTGAATTCACGCTTTTGTATCCTTTTATCATGCCATCTATTAACTTTCTCTTCAAACAGCTTGGCATTCTCATAGGCGTGAGTTCTCCATTCATCAACTGAGCTAATGTCAAATAACCTCTTCTCACCAGTAAGTTTGAAATCATAGGTGAGATCTTTGATTTCCCAGTAAGCTTTATGCTCTAGCTCTAGAGGTAAGTGACAAGCTTTACCATAAACCATTTTATGCAGAGACATACCCATAGGATTCTTGTAAGCATTTCTATAAGCCCATAATGCATCATCAAGTTTCTTAGACCAATCCTTCCTAGATCTGTTAACCGCCTTTTGCAAGATCAATTTAATTTCTCTATTGCTTAATTCCACTTGACCACTAGACTGAGGATGATAAGGGGATGCAATTCTATGACATCATACTTAGCAAGCAATTTACGGAAAGCACCATGTATAAAATGTGAACCACCATCAGTCATTAAATATCCGAGGACTCCAAATCTAGGGCAAATAACTTCTTTAAGCATTTTAATAGAGGTGTTATGATCAGCACTACTAGTTGAAATAGCTTGGACCCACTTAGTAACATAATCAATAGCAGCTAATATATGAGTATACCCGTTGGAAATTGGAAAAGTTCCCATACAATCAAAACCCCAAACATCAAATGGTTCAATAACAAGAGAGTAATTCATAGGCATTCCTTGACGTCTACTAATATTGCCAATTCTTTGAAATTCATCACATGACAAGACAAACGTACGAACATCCTTGAAGAGAGTAGGCCAATAAAAACCAGATTGTAATACCTTATGTGCAGTTCTATCTCCAGCGTGGTGTCCTCCGTAGGCCTCAGAATGACACATCTATAGGATCTATTCCCGTTCATGCTCAGGTACACAACGTCTAATGACACCATCTACTCCTTCTTTATAAAGGTGTGGATCATCCCAGAAGTAATGTCTTAAATCATAGAAGAACTTTTTCTTTTGTTGGTATGTGAACCTAGGCAGTTTAAACGTAGCGACAATATAATTAGCATAATCAGCATACCACGGAGCATTACAAGAAGCATTTATGACAGCTAATTATTCATCAGGAAAGCTATCATCAATAGGTAGTGGGTCATCAAGAACATTCTCTAACCTAGACAAGTTATCTGCTACGGGGTTATCAGCACCCTTTCTATAAACAATATGCAAATCAAATTCTTGTAGCAGAAGAACCCACCTTATAAGTCTAGGTTTAGCATCTTTCTTTTCCATGAGATATTTAATAGCACCATGATCAGTGTGAGCAGTTACTTTAGAATCAACAATATAAGGACTAAACTTATCACAAGCGAACACAACTACTAGAAATTCCTTTTTCAGTGGTAGCATAGTTTCTTTGAGCACTGTCTAGAGTTTTGCTAGCGTAATGAATAACATTTAATTTCTTATCAACTCCTTGTCCCACAAAAGCGCCTACGGCATAGTCACTAGCTTCACGCATAATTTCAAAGGGTAGGTTCCAATCAGGTGGTTGAACAAAAGGTACAGAAATCAAAGCATTCTTGAGAATTTCAAAAGCTTCTACACAATCATCATCAAATACGAATGGAACATATTTTTGCAAAAAATTAGTGAGAGGCCTAGAAATCTTATAGAAACCTTTAATAAATCTCCTATAGAAACCAACATGACGAAGGAAACTTCTTATACCTTTGATATTCGTAGGACACGACATCTTTTCAATAGCATCAACTTTAGCCATATCAACTTCAATACCTCTTTTGAAAATTTTATGGCCCAAGACAATGCCTTCATTCACCATAAATTAGCACTTTTCCCAATTCAAGACAACATTAGTTTCTTCACATCTCTGCAAAACTCGATCAAGATTGCTCAAACAATCATCAAAACAAGTTTCGTAAACAGAAAAATCATCCATGAATACCTGAACAATCCTTTCACAAAAATCAGAGAATATATCAGTCATGCATCTTTGAAAGGTAGCAGGTGCGTTGCATAAACCAAAAGGCATACATCTATAAGCAAAGGTACCAAAAGGGTAGGTAAAGGTGTTCTTCTCTTGGTCCTCTTTTGACACACGTATTTGAGAGAAACCAGAATAACCATCTAGAAAGAAAAAATGTGTGTGTTTGGACAATCTTTCTAGCATTTGATCAATGAAAGATAGAGGGTAATGATCTTTTCTAGTAGCTTTATTCAGTTTCCTAAAATAATTTACCATTCTATAACTTGTAACAATTCTCTGCAGGATCAATTCATTTTTATCATTAGGAACTATGGTAATACCTCCTTTCGTAGGGACACAATGAACGGGACTAACCCATCTACTATCAGCAATAGGTAAATGATACCTGCCTCCAGAAGCTTTAATATTTCATTTCTTACCACTTCCTTCATTTTAGAATTCAACCGTCGTTGGTGATCAACAACTGGTTTAGCATCAGGCTTCATTTTAATATTATGCTGACATAGAGTGGGACCAATGCCCTTAAGATCATCAAGTGTATATCCAATAGCAGCACGGTGCTTCCTTAGAGTTTTCGATAATCTCTGTTCTTCATGCTCTGAAAGGTTAGCACTAATAATAACAAGGTATATCTTCTTTTTATCAAGATAAGCAATATTTCAGAGTATCTGGTAATTGTTTAAGCTCAAACACGGGATCACCCTTGGGTGGAGGAGGATCCCCAAGTATTTCAACATGCAAGTTGTGTTTTAGAATAGGATGATGATCAAAGAAAATCCTATCTATTTCATTCCTTTCATTCATATGCATGTCATTTTCATGGTCTAGCAAATAGTTCTCTAAAGGGTCAGTAGGAGGCACAACAATAGATACAAGACCAATAACTTCATCCTTACTAGGCAATTCTTTATCATGGGGTTTTCTACGAAATTTATAGAAATCAAACTCATGAGATGTATCCCTAAAACTTACGATAATTGTTTCCTTCTCACAATCTAACCTAGCATTAACAGTATTCAAGAAGGGTCTACCAAATATAATGGGACCAAAATCATCTTGTGGGGAACCAAGAACAAGAAAATCAATAGGATATTTTATTTTCCCACACAAGACTTCAACATATCTAATAATCCCAAATGGTGATATAGTGTCTCTATTAGCAAGCTTAATTGTAACATATTTTTCCTCTAACTCAACTCGTGCAATATCATCCATAATCCCTTTATATAAGGAAAAGGGAATTGCACTCACACTAGCACCCATATCACATAAGCCATGATAACAATGATCTCCTATTTTACAAGAAACAACAGGCATGCCAACAATGGGTCTGTGTTTATCTTTAGCATCAGGTTTAGCAATTCTAGCAGCTTCATCACAAAACTGAATAACATGCCCATCAATATTATCAACCAAGAGATCCTTAACCATAGCAATACTAGGCTCAACTTTAATTTGCTCAGGGGGTGTAGGTGTTCCAGCACAGCTCTTATGAACCACAGTTGAAGCTTGAGCTTGATCCTTTATTCTAAGAGGGAAAGGTAGTTTCTCAATATAAGCAATAGGAATAAGAGGATCAACATTATAAGTAATAGTTTTCTCTTCAACTTAATAGGTTCAACTACTTTCTCTTCAATAGGAGGATGATATTTAATCCACTTCTCCTTGGGGAGATCAACATGAGCAGCAAAAGATTCACAAAAAGAAGCTACTATCTCAGAGTCAAGTCCATATTTAGTGCTGAATTCACGAAAAGCATCGGTATCTATGAAGGATTTAACACAATCAAACTTAAGGTTCATACTTGACTCCTTACCTTCGTCGATTTCCCAATATTCAGAGTTGCAATTAATTCTTTCCAATAAATCCCATTTGAAGTCAATATCCTTCTTCATATAAGAACCAACACAAGAAGTATCGAGCAAGGATTGATCATTACGAGAAAGCCGAGCATAAAAAAATTGAATAATAATTTCTCGAGAGAGCTCGTGATTGGTGCATGAATATAACATTGACTTAAGCCTCCCCCAAGCTTGAGCGATTCTTTCTCCTTCACGAGGCCAAATGTTATAAATATAATTCCGATCACGATGAACTAGATGCATAGGATAAAACTTCTGATGAAATTCCATCTTTAATCGGTTGTAGCTCCATGATCCAATATCATTACATAGCCTATACCATGTCAATGCCTTCTCCTTCAAAGATAAAGGAAAGACCTTCTTCTTGATGTGCTCCTTAGGTAGTCCTGCAAGCTTAAATAATCCACAAACTTCATCCACATAGATTAGATGCAAATCAGGATGTAGTGTTCCATCTCCTGCATAAGGATTAGCCAACAGTTTCTCTATCATACCCGAAGGAATTTCATAATAAATATATTCAGTAGGTTCAGTAGGTTGAGGGACAAATCTTTTTGTTTCCGTTTGAGCAGAAGATACCCCGAACAAGCCCCTCAAATAATTACTTTCCATATTGACAAGTGACGGTAAATTTCAGCACACTATATAAATTTTTCCTTACCAAGTTCCACTTACCAAAGGCGCTTCACTCCCCAGCAATGGTGTGAGATCATAGTCTTGATGAACCACAAGTATAGGGGATCTATCATAGTCCTTTAGATAAGTCAGAGTGTCGAACCCAACGAGGAGCAGATGGAAATGATAAGCGGTTTCTAGTAAGGTACTCTCTGCAAGTACTAAAATTATCGGTAACAAATAGTTTTGTGATAAGATAATTCATAACGAGTATCAAGGAACAAGTGAAGCAAAGGTGCAACAAGGTAGCCCAATCCTTTTTGTAGCAAATGACAGACCTGGAGGACACATGGGAATTTCTGTCAAGCTAGTTTTCATCATGCTCATTTAATTCACGTTCGTTACTTTGATAATTTGATACGTGAGTGGACTGGTGCTTGGATGCTTCCCTTACTTATACAAACCTCCCACTTATGATTAACCCCCCTCGCAAGCATCCGCAACTACGAAAGAAGAATTAAGGTAAACCTAACCATAGCATGAAACATATGGATTCAGCCCCTTACGAAGCAACGCATAAACTAGGGTTTAAGCTTCTGTCGCTCTAGAAACCCATCATCTACTTATTACTTGCCAATGCCTTCCCCTAGGCCCAAATAATGGTGAAGTATTGTGTAGTCGACGTTCACATAACACCACTAGAGGAGAGACAACATACATCTCATCAAAATATGGAACGAATACCAAATTCACATGATTACTTATAATAAGACTTATCCCATGCCCTTGGGAACAAACGTAACTAATCACAAAGCATATTCATGTTCAAGATCAGAGGAGTATTAATTATCATTAAGGATCTGAACATATGATCTTCCACCAAGTAAACCAACTAGCATCAACTACAAGGAGTAATCAACACTACTACCAACCCATAGGTGCCAATCTGAGGTGTTGAGACAAACATCGGATACAAGAGATGAACTAGGGTTTGGAGATGAGATGGTTATGATGAAGATCTTGATGGAAATTGACCCCCTCTTGATGAGAGGATCGTTGGTGATGACAATGGCTTCGATTTCACCCTTCGGGAGGGAAGTTTCCCCGACAGAACTGTTGGAAATATGCCCTAGAGGCAATAATAAATTAGTTATTATCATATTTCCTTGTTCATGATAATCATTTATTATCCATGCTATAATTGTATTGATCGGAGACTTAAATGCATGTGTGGATACATAGACAAAACCATGTCCCTAGTATGCCTCTAATGGACTAGCTCGTTAATCAAAGGATGGTTAAGGTTTCCTAGCCATGGACATGAGATGTCATTTGATAACGGGATCACATCATTAGGAGAATGATGTGATGGATAAGACCCAAACTACAAACATAACATATGATCGTGTCAGTTTATTGCTACTGTTTTCTGCATGTCAAGTATATGTTCCTATGACCATGAGATCATGCAACTCACAGATATCGGAGGAGTGCCTTGTGTGTATCAAACGTCGCAACATAACTGGGTGACTATAAAGGTGCTCTATAGGTATCTTCGATGGTGTCTGTTGAGTTGGCATGGATCGAGACTGGGATTTGTTACTCCGTGTGACGGAGAGGTATCTCGGGGCCCACTCGGTAATGCAACATCACAATAAGCCTTGCAAGCAATGTGACTAATTGTTAGTTGCGGTATCTTGTATTACAGAACGAGTAAAGAGACTTTCCGGTAACGATGTTGAAATAGGTATGGAGATACCGACGATCGAATCTCGGGCAAGTAACATACCGAAGAACAAAGGGAACGTTATACGGGATTAACTGAATCCTTGACATAGAGGTTCGACCGATAAAGATCTTCGTAGAATATGTAGGAACCAATATGGACGTCCAGGTCCCGCCATTGGTTATTGACCGTAGAGGTGTCTCGGTCATGTCTACATAGTTCTCGAACCCGCAGGGTCTGCACACTTAAGGTTCGGTGACGTTTCGGTAGTGTAGAGTTATGTATGGTGGTGACCGAAGTTTGTTCGGAGTCCCGGATGAGATCCTGGACGTCACAAGGAGCTCCGGAATGGTCTGGAGGTAAAGATTGATATATAGGAAGTCCCATTTTGGTTTCCGGAAAAGTTTCGGGCTCATCGGTAGTGTACCGGGAGTGCCGGTAGTGTACCGGGAGACCTCCGGGAGGGGTACTTCGACCCCAAGAGGTCCATGGGCTGTGGGAGAATAATAACCAGCCCTTAGTGGGCTGGGAAAACAGCCACAAAGGCCCATGGCACAGGAGAGAAAGTCCTAAAGCAAAAAGTGGAAAATCAGCCAATAGGAGGCAATCCTACTCCAACTAGGATTGGAGGTGAAGTAGGATTGCTCCCACCTCCTATTTCGGCCGACCCAAAGGCCTTGGATGCCTATCCTCTCCTATCCTCCTATATATACTAGTGGATTGGGTGGTTTTTGGACAGAATTTCTGGCCACGTGCTACCCGTTCCACCGGTGCATAGTTTCTCCTCTAGATCGGTTTTTCGCAGTGCTTAGGCGAAGCCCAGCCGGAATCACTCCACCACCATCACCGGAGCGCCGTCACGATTCCGGTGAACTCTCTCTCCTCTCCACCTCCTCTTTCTGGATCAAGACGGTGGAGATCGTCATCAAGCTGCACGTGTGCTGAACACGGAGGTGCCGTCCGTTCGGCGCTAGATCGGAAGGACCATGATCGAGATCGCGAGACGGTTCGTGATGTGATCACGGAACGGATCGTGATGAGTTCGTGGGACAGATCGTGATCAAGATCGTGAGACGGATCATGATGAGTTCACGGGACGGATCATGATTGGATCGCGGGACGGATCGTGATGAGATCGCGGGACGCTCGGCGATTTGGATCGCGAAGATGTTTGACTACACCAACCGCGTTTCTTAACGCTTCCCGCTTAGCGATCTACAAGGGTAATGAGATCCACTCTCCCTCTCGTAGATTCTCATCACCATGGATAGGTTTGCATGTGCGTAGGAAAAATTTTGTTTCCCATGCGACGTTCCCCAACAGTGGCATCATGAGCTAGGTTGATGGTTCGATGAGATCTCGAGTAGAACACAAAAGGTTTGTGGGCATTGATGCTTAGATTGCTTCCTCCCTTGGTCGTATTTTGGTTCAGCGAGATTGTGAGATGAAGCGGCCCGGACCAACATTACTCGTACGCTTACGAGAGACCGGTTCCCTCGACACAACTTGTTGCCTAGATGGCTTGCGGGTGACAGTTTTTCTCACTTTAGTTGGATCGGATTCGACAAAGGCGGTCCTTGAGAAGGTTGAAAAGCAAACTAGTGTATCACTGTTGTGGTTTATGCGTAGGTGAGAATCGTTCTTGCTAGATACCCATAGCAGCCACGTAAAATATGCAACAACAATTAGAGGACGTCTAACTTGTTTTTGCAGGGTATGTTGTGATGTGATATGGCCAATTACATGATGAGATATATGTGATGTATGAGATGATCATGTGATGTATAGATTATCACGACTTGCATGTCGATGAGTACGGCAACCGGCAGGAGCCATAGGGTTGTCTTTAATTATTGTATGACCTGCGTGTCAATCATTAAGCGCTATGTAATGCTTTACTTTATCGCTACGGTAGCAATAGTAGTAGAAGAATGCAGGGCGTGACAACCCCAATGGCAACACATTGATGGAGATCAAGATGATGGAGATCATGGTGTTGTGCCGGTGACGATGGAGATCATGCCGGTGTTTCGAAGATGGAGATCTTAAACACAAGTTCATGGCCATATCATGTCACTTATGAATTGCATGAGATGTTAATCCTTTTATGCACCTTGTTTTGCATAGTACGGCGGTAGCATTATAAGGTGATCCCTCACTTGAATTTCAAGATGAACTGTGTTCTCCCCGAGTGTGCACCGTTGCGAAAGTTCGTCGTGTTGAGACACCACGTGATGATCGGGTGTGATAGACTCTACGTTCACATACAACGGGTGCAAGCCAGATTTGCACGCGCAAAACACTCGGGTTAAACTTGACGAGCCTAGCATGTACAGACATGGCCTCGGAACACGAGAGACCGAAAGGTCGAACATGAGTCATATAGTAGATCTGATCAACGTAATGATGTTCACCATTGCAGCCACCTCAACTCACGTGATGATCGGACTTGAGTTGGTGAATTTGGATCATGTATCACTCGAATGATCGGAGGGATGTCAATTTGAGTGGGAGTTCTTAAGTAATATGATTAATTGAACTCATTATCATGAACATAGTCAAAGTGTCTTTGCAAATTATGTTGTAGATTACTAGCTCGCGCTGTAGCTCCCTTGTATTTTTATATGTTCCTAGAGAAATAGAATTGAAAGATGTTGGTAGCAAAATTGCGGACTGGGTCCATGATCTGAGGATTGTCCTCATTGCTGCACAGAAGGCTTATGTCCTTAATGCACCGCTCGGTGCGCCACCCCCTCTAGCGTCGTCTATAGATGTTGTGAACATCTAACAGGCACGTTTCGATGACTACTTGATAGTTTAGTGCGTCATGCATTACGGCTTAGAATTGAGGCTCCAAAACGTTTTGAACGTCACGGAACATATGAGATGTTCTAGGAGCAGAGATTGTGATCTCAGGCTCGTGCCTTTGTTGCGAGATATGAGATCTCCAACAAGATTCTTTGCTTGTAAGATGAAGGAGAATAGCTCAATCGTTGAGCATGTACTCAGATTGTCTGGGTACTACTATCGCTTGAATCAAGTGGGAGTTGATCTTCCAGATAAGATAGTGATTGATATAGTTCTCCAAGTCACTGTCACTAAAGCTACTAGAACTTAGTGATGAACTATAATACACCAGGGATAGAAGTATTGATCCCTGAGCTGTTCGCGATGTTTGACACCGCGAAGGTAGAAATCAAGAAGGAGCGTCAAGTGTTGATGGTTAATCAAACCACTAGTTTCGAAAAGGGCAAGAGCAAGGAGGGAAACTTCATGGATAGCAAGTCAGTTGCTGCTCCAGTGAAGCAACCCAAAGTTGAACTCAAACCTGAGACTAAGTGCTTCTATTATGAGGTGAGAGGTCGCTGAAGCGGAACAACCCTAGATACTTGGTAGATAAGAAGGCTGGCAACATCGACAGAAGTATATTTGATATACGAGTTATTGATGTGTACCTTGCTAGTACTCCTAGTAGCACCTGGGTATTGGATACCGGTTCGGTTGCTAAATGTTAGTAACTCGAAATAAAATCTACGGAATAAACGGAGAACTAGCTAAGGGTGAGGTGACGATGTGTGTTGGAAATGTTTCCAAGGTTGATGTGATCAACATCGCACGCTTTCTCTACCTTCAGGATTAGTGACGAACCTAAATAAATGTTATTTGGTGTTTTGCGTTGAGCATGAACATGATTAGATCATGTTTGTTGCAATACGGTTATTCATTTAAGTCAGAGAATAATAGTTATTCTGGTTACATGAATAATACCTTCAATGGTCATGCACCCAGTGAGAACGGTTTGTTGAAATCTTGATCGTAGTAGTACACATGTTCATAACATTGATGTCAAAAGATACAAAGTTAATAATGATAGTACCACATACTTGTGGCACTGCCGCTAAATGTCATATTGGTATAAAGCGCATGTAGAAACTCCATGCTGATGGATATTTGGACTCATTCGATTTCGAATCGGTTGAGACATGCGAACCATGCCTCTTGGGCAAGATGACTAAAGGACCCCGTTGGATGGAGCGGGCAAGTGATTCATTGGAAATGATACATGTTGATGTATGCAATCTAGTGAGTCTTGTAGCGTGTAGTGGATATCGTTATTTTCTTACCTTCACTGATGATTTGAGTAGATATAGTGTATATTTACTTAATGAAACACAAGTCTGAATCGTTTGAAAGGTTCAAGCAAATTCAGAGTGAAGTTTAAAGATCATCGTGACAAGAAGATAAAAATGACCGCGATATGATCGTGGAGGTGAATATCTGAGTTACGAGTTTGGCATACAACTTAAGACAACGTGAAATTTGTTTCACAGCTAACGCCACCTGGAACACCATGGTGTGATGGTGTGTCCGAACATCATAGTCATGCTCTATTGATATAGTGCATACTGTGATGTCTCTTATCGTTTTACTACTATAATTTTTGGGGTTATGCATTAGAGACGACTACATTCACTTTAAATAGGGCATCATCTAAATCCGTTGAGATGACACCGTGCGAATTATGGTTTGGTAGAAACCTAAGCTGTCATTTCTTAATGTTTGGGGCTGCGATGCTTGTGTGGAAAATGTTTTCACATAATAAGCTAGAACCCAAAGCGGACAAATGTATCTTCATAGAATACCCTAAGAACATATGGGTATGCCTTCTATCTCAGATCCGAGTGCAAAGTGTTTGTTGCTAGAACTGGGTCCTTTCTCGAGAAAAAGTTTCTCTCGAAAGAATTGAGTGGGAGGAAGATAGAACTTGATGAGGTTGTTAAACCTTTGTTCAACCAGAGAGTAGCGCAGCGCAGAAAGATGTTTCTGTGAAGCCTACGTTAGTTGAAGAGGAAGTTAATGATGATGATCATGAAGCTTCGGGATCAAGTTACTATCGAACTTCGTAGGTCGACAAGGATGTGTACTGCTCCTGAGCGGTACGACAACTCTGTCTTGGAGGTCATGTTGTTGGACAACGATGAACCTACGAGCTATCGAGAAGCGATGATGGGCCCGGATTCCGACAAATGGTTGGAGGCCATGAAATCCGAGATAGGATCCATGTATTAAAACCAAGTGTAGACTTTGGTAGACTTTCTCGTTGGACGGCAGGTCGTTGAGTACAAATGGATCTTTAAAATAAAGACATACACTGATGGTGAATGTCACTATTTGTAAAGCTCGACTTGTTGCAAAGATGTTTGTGACAAGTTCAAGGAGTTGACTACGATGAGACTTTCTCACTCGTAGCGATGCTAAAGGTCTGTTGGAATTATGTTAGCAATTGCTGTGTTTTCAATTATGAAATCTGGCAGATGGATGTCAAAACATCGTTTCCTTAATGGTTTACTTGAGGAAAGGTTGTATGTGATACAACCAGAAGGTTTTGTCAGGCCTAAGGATGCTAAAAGGTGTGCAAGCTTCGGTGATCCTTCCATGGACTGAAGCAAGCATCTCGGAGTTGAAATATACGCTTTGATGAGGTGATCAAAGTTTTGATGTTTATACAAAGTTTATGAGAAACTTGTATTTGCAATAAAGTGAGTGGGAGCACTATAGAATTTCTGATAAGTATATGTGGATGACATATTGTTGTTTAGAAATAATGTAGAGTTTCTGGAAAGCATAAAACGGTTATTTGGAAAGTGATTTTCAAAGGAAGACCTGGATAAAGCTACCTAATTGTTGAGCATCAAAATCTATAGAGATAGATCAAGATGCTTGATGAGACTTTCAATGAGTGCATACCTTGACAAGATTTTGAAAGAGTTCAAAATGGATCAGCCAGAGAAATAGTTCTCGTCTAATTTGTAAGGTGTGAAGTTGAGTGAGACTCAAAGCTCGACAATGGCAGAAGAAAGAGAAAGGACGAATGTCGTCCCCTATGCCTTAGCCATAGGCTCTATATTATGCCATGCTGTGTACCGCACCTATGTGTGCCTTGCCATGAGTCTGTCAAGGGGTACAAGGGTGGTCCAGGAGTGGATCACTGGACAGCAGTCGGAATTATCCTTAGTAACCAGAGGACTAAGGAAATGTTTCTTGATTATGGAGGTGATAAAGAGTTCGTCGTAAAGAGTTACGTCGATGCAAGCTTTAACACCTATCCGGATGACTAGTAGTAGCAATCTGGATACGTATAGTGGAGCAGCCATTTGGAAATAGTACCAAGTGGAGTGGGGTAGCAGTGTTTACGGTTTGACATAGAGATTTTCAAAGTACACACGGATCTGAATATCGCAGACCCGTTGACTATAAGACCTCTCTCACATGCAAAGCATGATCGAGCCCCAGAACTCATTGGGTGTTAGATTCATAACAATGCGACTCACATGGTGATGTGAACTAGATTATTGACTCTAGTGCAAGTGGGAGACTGTTGGAAATATGCCCTAGAGGCAATAATAAATTAGTTATTATCATATTTCCTTGTTCATGATAATCGTTTATTATCCATGCTATAATTGTATTGATCGGAGACTTAAATGCATGTGTGGATACATAGACAAAACCATGTCCCTAGTATGCCTCTAATGGACTAGCTCGTTGATCAAAGGATGGTTAAGGTTTCCTAGCCATGGACATGAGATGTCATTTAATAACGGGATCACATCATTAGGAGAATGATGTGATGGATAAGACCCAAACTACAAACATAGCATATGATCGTGTCAGTTTATTGCTACTGTTTTCTGCATGTCAAGTATATGTTCCTATGACCATGAGATCATGCAACTCACAGATATCGGAGGAGTGCCTTGTGTGTATCAAACGTCGCAACATAACTGGGTGACTATAAAGGTGCTCTACAGGTATCTTCGATGGTGTCTGTTGAGTTGGCATGGATCGAGACTGGGATTTGTTACTCCGTGTGACGGAGAGGTATCTCGGGGCCCACTCGGTAATGCAACATCACAATAAGCCTTGCAAGCAATGTGACTAATTGTTAGTTGCGGGATCTTGTATTACAGAACGAGTAAAGAGACTTGCCGGTAACGAGGTTGAACTAGGTATGGAGATACCGACGATCAAATCTCGGGCAAGTAACTTACCGAAGAACAAAGGGAACGTTATACGGGATTAACTGAATCCTTGACACAGAGGTTCGACCGATAAAGATCTTCGTAGAATATGTAGGAACCAATGTGGACGTCCAGGTCCCGCCATTGGTTATTGACCGTAAAGGTGTCTCGGTCCTGTCTACATAGTTCTCGAACCCGCAGGGTCTGCACACTTAAGGTTCGGTGACGTTTCGGTAGTGTAGAGTTATGTATGGTGGTGACCGAAGTTTGTTCGGAGTCCCGGATGAGATCCCGGACATCAAGAGGAGCTCCGGAATGGTCCGGAGGTAAAGATTCATATATAGGAAGTCCCAGTTTGGTTTCCGGAAAAGTTTCGGGCTCATCGGTAGTGTACCGGGAGTGCCGGTAGTGTACCGGGAGTGCCGGTAGTGTACCGGGAGACCTCCGGGAGGGGTACTTCGACCCCAAGAGGTCCATGGGCTGTGGGAGAATAATAACCAGCCCTTAGTGGGCTGGGAAAACAGCCACAAAGGCCCATGGCGCAGGAGAGAAAATCCTAAAGCAAAAAGTCGAAAATCAGCCAATAGGAGGCAATCCTACTCCAACTAGGATTGGAGGTGAAGTAGGATTGCTCCCACCTCCTATTTCGGCCGAACCAAAGGCCTTGGCTGCCTCTCCTCTCCTCTCCTCCTATATATACTAGTGGATTG
Organism: Hordeum marinum; assembly: GCA_022496015.1. NCBI lineage: Eukaryota > Viridiplantae > Streptophyta > Magnoliopsida > Poales > Poaceae > Hordeum > Hordeum marinum. The sequence continues at coordinate 335,890,123 of CM039675.1, forward strand.
GGTGGTTTTTGGACAGAATTTCCGGCCACGTGCTACCCGTTCCACCGGTGCATAGTTTCTCCTCTAGATCGGTTTTTCGCAGCGCTTAGGCGAAGCCCTGCCGGAATCACTCCACCACCATCACCGGAGCGCCGTCACGCTGCCGGTGAACTCTATATCCTCTCCACCTCCTCTTGCTGGATCAAGACGGTGGAGATCGTCATCAAGCCGCACGTGTGCTGAACGCGGAGGTGCCGTCCGTTCGGCGCTAGATCGGAAGGACCGTGATCGAGATCGCGAGACGGTTCGTGATGTGATCACGGAACGGATCGTGATGAGTTTGCGGGACAGATCGTGATCAAGATCGTGAGACGGATCGTGATGAGTTCATGGGACGGATCGTGATTGGATCGCGGGACGGATCGTGATGAGATCGCGGGACGCTCGGCGATTTGGATCGCGAAGATGTTCGACTACACCAACCGCGTTTCTTAACGCTTCCCGCTTAGCGATCTACAAGGGTATGTAGATCCACTCTCCCTCTCGTAGATGCTCATCACCATGGATAGGTTTGCGTGTGCGTAGGAAAATTTTTGTTTCCCATGCGACGTTCCCCAACAAGAACAACCCTGTCGAAGCTCTAGATTGGTTTTGTTCAAGTTCCACCTCGAGAGGGCAGCGCTTCATCCCGAACGCTCTCTTATGATTTTTTTTTCAGGTCAAAATCCATCATATAGGAGAACACGGGCGTCGGAGGAGCCATAGGGGCCCCACAAGCCTGCTACACGCGGCGGCCTGTAGGTGGCCCACCTTGGGTTGATTCTTGCGCCAATAGTTTTTATTAAATCCAAAAATATTCTCCGTAAATTTTCAGTACTTTTGGAGTTGTGCAGAATAGGTATCTCAGATTTTCTCCTTTTCTAGTCCAGAATTCCAGCTGCCGGCATTCTCCCTCTTCATGTAAACCTTGTAAAATAAGAGAGGAAAGGCATAAGTATTGTACCATAACGTATAATAACAGCCCATAATGCAATAAATATCAATATAAAATCATGGTGCAAAATGGAAGTATCAATGGTCAAAATGATACCCTAGGAAAAGGAACTTATAAATGAACTATCTTTCGAGATATTTCTTATGTTAAATAAGTAACATAACATATCTCTTCGCGTACCTTTGTTTATAAAACCATATGGCCGGATTTGCTTGTTTGTCGTAAATATTTATCCTTATAAAGGCTTTATAACGTAGGACAAACACTCCCCGGCTACTGGCCGAGGAGGTTGAAGACGATCGTCGGTCGGCAAAGTCTTGTACAATGCGGATCTAAGCATTGATGATGTAAAGTACTTGGATACATAGAATCATCACACATAAATTGTGTCGAACGTAACAAAGTTTGTGACAAAAAACTATCAATCCTTAATTCGACCACTCATGTCTAAATTAAGAATCGGGGGCTACGGCGTTACCTATTCAATACAACAAATTCAAAGTGCGTTATGGTTTCTGAGGAGATTCGATCGTTATGTTGGTCGGCCGCACCCGACCCGAATCTCGGAAACTACCACGTACCACGTTTACATCACTAACTTATGCCTCCGAGCAAGAACTTGATCGTCAGGCCAATTTTGCAAATCAACCATAGTCTTAGGGGCTACTGGGATTAGTTGTTTTATTTTGATTATTCTATTTTCCTCCAGGTGCATCTCAGGTTATAGACCGACACACACCTTGAGGGCTACCGGCCATAAATCTCCATAGTAAATAAATTGCAGTGATCGGAAATTATTTCCACAAAAAATCAGCCCACTGCCAAGGTGGTGCACTATTTCTAAAGCAATCCGATGTAAAGCTCGGATGCAGGTGGTTGGCTCAATAGAAGGCATTGCTGGCATTAATCTCGGCCGAACACGTTCAACCTTTTGAAAGACCGAAGTAATCAATGACACCTCAGATGCCGACCAGCGTTGGAGCTCGGCTGCACAAAACACCTCGTAAGCAGTCCAGCATAATGCTCATATGCGAATGGCTAGCTCCATAAAAGATGAATTCTGGTATGCAAGCTCAGATGGACTCCTTCAAATTTTCAGAGACCAATGTGAACTATGACACCTTGAATGCCAGACATTATGGAACTCGGCTGCAAAAAGACACCTCAGATACAGTCCGACATTGGAGCTCGGATGCAAGAGGATACCTTGAATGCCGAATAGTGTTGGAGCTTGACTGTGAAAAGATGCCTTGGATGTAGTTCGGCGTTGGAGCTAGGAAGTAAGAGGACGCCGCCGCACGGGAAACACTTCAAGCCCCGGGGGTGGCGTAAAAAATTACAAGGCATTGATAAAGGCCGATAACTTAAAGGGCCTCCACAGGTGCCCGACATGTAAACTCTTCGGATTCAGCTCGGCGATCCTCAAGATCGGACATGGAAAATTTGTTGAACTAGTTTGCAAGACCGACGATCAAAGACAAAGTATTATTAGCTTCCCCAACTTGAATACCAATTCAGGGGGCTACTGATGGTGTCCTGGACTAGGGGGTACTCACCACTTTCGTCCCCTGACCAGTGGGTCGAACCGAGGAGCCCCAAGGAGATTCACTATGGGCCAGTTCGGACGGCCCATGATGCATACAAGGGAGATTCCACAAGACTTGGCGCACAAGATAAAGACTTCTCTAAACCCTAGGCCTAAGGTGCATTATATAAACGAAGGCCAGGCTAGTAATAGCCAATCTCATATTCATTACAACAATCTTGTGGTAGTTACCTGCACTATGTACAATCAAAAGCAGGACGTAGGGTATTATCTCCTTGAGAGAGCCCGAACCTGGGGAAAATCATGTGTCCATGTTACCATTGCTCCAAGACATCTAGCTTAGGACCCATACTACGAGATATGCCCGATTTGACACCGACATCTGGATCGGGATCTAGGGCCAAACCCATGGAGGAGGGCACTTCTACAGAGGACCCTCTGTTGCTGAAATTATGGTACTAGGGCTCGCGAGCTCTTCAAGAGGATCCACCGGCTTGGTTAATACGAGATCTCCCCGGGAGTCGGCAACGAACTCTAGGTTCCCGAGCCTGAACTCCTCATCAAGGGCCGATACGTCTCCAATGTATCTATAATTTTTTATTGTTCCATGCTGTTATATTATCATTCTTGGATGTTTTATAGTCATTTTGTAGAAAATTTATATCATTTTTTGGGACTAACCTATTGACGTAGTGCCAAGTGCCAGTTGCTATTTTTTGCTTGTTTTTTCTTCACGGAATATCAGTCCAAATGAAGCCCAAACACCATGAAGCTTTTTGGAGATTTTTTTGGCCAGAAGACATCCAGTGTGCCAAAGAAGTGCTAGAGTGGAAGGCCGAGGAGGGCACAAGACACCTGGGCATGCCAGAGGCCCCTGGCATGACCTGGTCGGGCGCACCTCAGGACGCCTCTCCACCGCCTATCAGCTCTATAAATACCCAAATATTCGAAAAATCCTAGGGCAGTCGACGAAACACAACTACAGCCACTGCAATTTCCCGAACCATGAGATCCAATCTAACACCATCACGGAGGGGTGCATCGTCTTGATGGGTGCCTCTCCGATGATGTGTGAGTAGTCCACCATAAACCTATAGGTTTGTAGGCAGTAGCTAGATGGCTTCCTGTCTCTCTTTTCATTCTCAATACAATCGTCTCTTGGATATCTATTTGATGTAATGACTTTTTGCGGTGTGTTTCTTGGGATCCGATGAATTTTGAGTTCATGATCAGTTTCTATCCATGAATATTATTTGAATTTTCTTTGATCTCTTGTATGCATGATTACTTATAGAATTGTATTTCTTTTTCGAATCTCTGGTTTATTTAGGCCAACTAGATCGATTTTTCTTGCCATGGGAAGAGGTGCTTTGTGATGGGTTCGATCTTGCGGTGTCCTTTCCTAGTGACAGAAGGGGCAGCAAGGCACTCATGTATCGTTGCTATTAAAGATAACAAGATGGCGTCTATTCCTACATGAATAGATCTTGTCTACATCATGTCATTGTTCTTATTGCATTATTCAGTTATCCCATGAACTTAATACACTAGATGCATGCTGGATAGTGGTCGATGTGTGGAGTAATAGCAGTAGATTCAGAATTGTTCGGTCTACTTATCTTTGACGTTATGACTATATAATGATCATTGCCTTGGATATCGTCATGATTATTTGTTCTTCTATCAATTTCCCAACAGTAATTTTTGTACCCACCGTGTGCTATTCTCATGAGAGAAGACACTAGTGAAACATACGGCCCCCGGGTCCACTTTTCCAACATATTGCTTTCCAATCTATCTTTTTGTTCCCTTTTTTCAGATCTATTAATCAGAAAACCTAAAAATACCTTGCTGCACTTTTATTTTCCTCTTTTATTTTGTGTTCTTGTGAGATCTATTTCCCTAATCTAATCTATCTTTTTACCATTGAGAGATTGACAACCTCTCTTATGCGTCGGGTTGCAATTATTTGTTCTTTGTGTGCAGGTACCGTTTACATAGCATTGCGTGGTCTTCCTCCTCGGATCGATACCTTGGTTTCATAACTGAGGGAAATACTTACAATAGCTATGCTGCATCATCCCTTCCTCTTTGGGGAAATACCGACGCAGTCTCAAGCCACGTCAAGGGCAATGCTTCGGACCTGGCCAAGACGGGTCGTAGGGTCCGCGTGTAGCACGGTGCTACCGAATGTGAAGATCTGTCCGGGGACAAAAACGTCCTTGTTATAGATTTCGATGTTGAAGGTTAAGCAAGACATCGACCCTTCTCGCGATCCCATGGTGGAACTCTCAACTAAAACACCAATGTCGGGGTCAAAACCGGTGGATCTCGGGTAGGGGGTCCCACACTATGAATCTTGGATCGATGGGTAAAAGGATATGAGGGAGACAATATTTACGCAGGTTCGAGCCCTCTTGATGGAGGTAAAACCCTACGTCCTGCTTTGTTTGTATTGATGATGGAATACCGAATACATAGTTGATATACCTTGAGATTGTATGACGTGGTCTAAAACCCTAGGTGTAATGAGCTTAATGTCCTCTATGTTCTAAGGCCCTCTGGTTTATATAGACACCATGAGTATCGAGGGTTGCACAATGTCGCTTACACCAGGAAAAGAATATGCCGAACTCATCATCATGTCCTTGGAGCATACGTCATGGCCTAAGAGATTCCCATCTTGGTTACGACGTCATAATCTTCGGGCCTCCATTTGATTATCATAAAACGGCCCACTATCCGGACCATAGAGATAAGCCGGCTACCCGAGGACCCCTTCATCTCGGAGTCCCTCACGTATCAAACATAGCTGTTAGTATGATTATACAACGACTTTTGTCTTTTCGAATACTATGATCCAGGGTATGTCTTCTTCTTATGAGATGTGCTCATGACATTTACAGGAAGCTTCTCAAGAAGAGATTTGGGAACCCAAATCCTCTTCATAGGAGAACAATTCATGTAGTTAGTTCCAATGTATATGGCAAACACCTAACCGTTCATAGATTTGAACAATTTATAGTTAGAGTCAAATGACTCATCAATGATTATAGGGTTAGCACACTTAAAACCAGATAATGTGGAAGGATCAACTGAAGGGCCTTTTGGAGCAACCCATGTGGTTTTGGGATACTGCTTAGGCTTCCAGTAAGATCCATCACAATTGACATTTCTTTCTAAACCCACACCCTCTTTCCTAGGGTTATTATTCAAGATTGTCTTCATCAAGACATCGCTAAGAAACCGATTTCCCTTCAGACTCTTGTACATGCTTGTTTCAAGCAATGTCTTCACCTGTCATTGTCATCAATAATAGCAGTGGTTTCCTACGATGAGGGTTTAGAAACCATAGACACAGTTGAAGATAATGCATTTTCAGAAGCATTTGAACATTCAGCATTTGAGTCATTAGCTTTGCGAGCAAGACATTTCAAGCATGGAGCATTAAATTCATCTTGAGCAATAATGATCTGTTCTGCTAGGAGTGAGTCATTTTCCTTTTGAAGGTCATCATGAGCTTCTCTCAACTTCTCTAGATCAAGCTTTCTTTGAAGATATTCAAGTGAAAGCTTATCATGTTCATTTGTGAGAGTATCATGACGAGTTTGGACATCCTCAAACCTTGAATGAAGACTTTGCATATCCTTAGACATAGTTTCGTTCAGACTCATCTCATCGCGCAACAGGTCATCGTTTTTCTCTAGAGATTCTTGCATTTTCTCCATAGCATTTTGTTGTTTAGTGGAAATTTTAACAAGGGTAGAATAGCTAGGTTTCAAGTTATCATCAGATTCATTTTTTCTATCAGAGTCATGACCTGAATACTTTGAGGATACCTTGAAGCCTTTTGCCATGAAGCAGTAGGTTGGAGCATTGTCATTGTCACTACATTTAGTGTAGTTGAGGGGTCCATTATCTTTGGGGTTGAAGATGGACGATGCGACAAATGTAGAATCCATAGCCAAACCAGCAACTTCAGAATCAGACTCCTCCTCATATTCCTCTTCAACTTTTGACTCGGATTTAGCTTCAGTGTCCATTTCCTTGCCAATGAAAGAATGAGGTTTGCTAAATGAACTCTTCTTGTGTGATGAAGACTTGGATGAAGACATGTGCAATTTGTTCTTCTTCTTGTCATCAGAATCGAAGTCCTTACTCTTCTACTCCCAATGAGGACAATCAGCAATGAAGTGACCGGTTTTTTGCACTTGTGACATGTTTGCTTCTTGTTGTCACGCGAACACATTTCTCCAGACTTCTTGGAGTCACGCCTTGAAGATTTTGCAAAGCGTTTAGACTTGGCGAATTTCTGAAACTTCCTCACAAGCAGAATGAGTTCTTTGACAATGTCTTGAGCACCATCGGAACTGCATTCAGATTCTTCTAGTTTGGATGAAGATACATCTTTTGCCTTCAGGGCACGAGAGTGACCATAACTGGAACCATAGATTTCCCTCTTTTCATCTTGTTGGAACTCATGGGTGTTCGGCCTCTCAAGGATATCGACATGATCCAATTCCTTAAAGTCAGGGTGTTCTTGGATAATTAGAGTGAGTGTGTCAAAGGAACTGTCAAGAGATCTCAATAAATTCTTAACAACTTCATGTCTCATGATATTAATGGCGCCGAGAGCATTCAACTCATTGGGATGTAAGAGAGCCTATCAAACATGAGCTGGACATTTTCATTGTCAAGCCCCTTGAAGCGGTTGAATAGATTGCGAAGAACATCAACACGCGAGTCTCGCTGAGATGAGACACCTTCATTGACCCTGGAAAGCCATTCCTAGATTTGCTTCGCAGTGTCCAGAGCACTCACACGACCATACCGTCCTTTGGTTAGATGACCAGAAATGATGTTCTTTGGAGTTGAGTCCAGTTGAACAAATCTCTTCACATCAGCAGCAGTGACACCTTCGCCAACCTTGGGGATGCCAGCCTCGACGACATATCAGAGGTCATTATCAATGGCTTCAAGATGCATGCACATCTTGTTCTTCCAGTAGGGGTAGTTAGTGACATCAAAGACAGGGCACGCAACGGAGACCTTGATTATCCCTGCAGTCGATATAGCTAAAATTCCAGGTGGTTAAACCAAAACACGGATAGGATAGTTATCGACTAGAGGGGGTGAATAGGTGATTTTTATGAAAAGCTTCGAAATAGTATTTGTGTTCAAAGTATGCGGAAGCAAAAAGGATCAAGTAGGGATATTAATCAAGGATCTAAGTAGAGCATGGAATACTATGAAGACATTCAAGCAGTTATATCATATTCATCATGCACACTAAGATGTATCAAAGATATACTTAGGTAGTATGAACATAAATGGCAAGTAAGGAATGTCTTCAGAGTATGTCTGAAGAGAGAGAGAGAGGACTAAGCAATGGATTCACGATACAATACATAAGTTAAGAGAGTGAATGATAGAACCAGTTGCTTGATGAAGACACAAGATTTGTTGGACTAGTTCCAGTTGTTGTGACAATTGTACGTCTGGTTGGGGAGGCTAAGATTGAACTCTGAAGACCTCGCCTTCAACTTTTTCCCCTTGAGCCAAAATCACCTGGACAACGCCCAATCACTCTCATAAGTCTTCAAGGATACTTCTGAAACCCGTACAAACTTGGTCATCCGGCAATCCACAATGACTCTTGGATGCTCTAGACCTAGACGCCTAACCGTGTGGAAGATCACAGTCTTCAAATGTAATAAGTCTTCAGTTCTCTCAGAAGAGAATGACTTCGGTGATGCTCAAACACACTAGCTCTAGGTGTTTGGGTTTATCCTTGCAGGATAGCTCTCTCTCAATGTCTTCGAGGTGGGTTGCTCCAAAACAACAATATCCATATCTCACTGTGAGCAGCCACCTACTAATGGTCGAGGGGTGGGCTATTTATAGCCAACATGCAACCTGACATGGTATGACCGAAATAACCTTGGGTCAATAGCCAACCGACACGTGTTCCAACGACCGGATTTCAACGAGACACGTGGCAGCATTACTTGGGCTACAAGTAATGCTGACTCAACCAGCTCTGGAAGAGATTTCCGCTCATTGTCTTCACTCGAAGACATAAGTATGGGTTGAGCATCACATCAACGTATGACTTCGATCACATTGACCCCACTTAACATTGCGATGGTTCCTATGACTCAATAAATAAGAAAAAGTACACCCAAAAGACTTCATCTCCGCATTTCATTATCTTCAAGTGATGATCTTTGCGTACCACCAATGGCTTCGGCCATCATCAATGTCTTCAGACATCTTTGGGGTCGCCTTCAACGGTTAAACCCAATCTCCAGGGACTTTTATCTATGTTAACATGTGCACTCTCACAAACACATTAGTCCCTCAACCATGTTTGTCTTCAATACTCCAAAAGTGGTAAGGGTGGCACTAGATGCACTTACAGCTATGTCCATGGCCCACGTTCATGTATTGAGTGAGGTATAAAAGGCTGAAGTGCGTTACAAAGTACAATACAATTGCCTGACTTAACACCGTTGTGCTTGACATTTGTATTTATGTGGTGACAACGGAGCCAAGCCATGCTAATATGATAAAATGAATGGGGTATAAACATTCTTTAAGGATCGTATATTTTGAAAGTTAGTGATTGTATTACTTATGCTTATGGATATTACTATGTTAATGTTTATTGATTCTTCGTTTCTCAATGATCATACATGAAAGAGATTACATGTTGGGTAGCATGTCAAATCAAAAAATCTGTTTTTATCATTTACCTACTCGAGGTCGAGCATGAAGTGAGCTTGGGGATGTTGATACGTCTCCGACATATCTATAATTTTCTATTGTTCCATGCTATAATATTATCATTCTAGGATACTTTTGGGGCATTTATTTGTTGATTCATACTATTTTTAGTACTAACCTATAAAACCAATGCCAAGTGTGAGTTGCTTTTTTCTGCATGTTTATGGTTTGTCAGAAATAGCATACCAAACAAAGTCCAAATACCATGAAAGCTTTTGACAATTTTTTGGACAAAAATAATACATTTAAGCTTTGGAGGGAGACCTAAGGCCACACGAGGTGTCCCCAAGCCATCAGGGCATGCCCAGGGGGTGGCCGCGCCCTGATGGCTTAGGGCCACCTCCCCGGACCTTTGGCGTTGTTCTCTGGCCTATATATTTTTATTAATCCCAGAAACCTTAGGGAGACTTCCGAAACACCTTTTCCGCTCCCTCAAGTCTCTGTAGTTAGTACCTAGATGGATCTATCTTTCTATGTTCTTTGTTGGCATGATCACCGCGAATCCCACGGTGATCTACCTTATGTAATCATTGTTTGTCGTGGGTTTGTTAAGATCCGATGAATTGTGGGTTTATGTTCAGGTTACTCATGAAACCTATTTTAGTCTCATCTGAATTTTTATTTGCATGGTTGTTATAGCTTCATAATTCTCTTCGATCTATCGATTTAGTTTTGGAAACTAGATTGGTTTATCTTTAGTGGGAGAGGTGCATTGTACTGGGTTCAATCTTGCGGTGCTCTATATCTGATACGTCTCCAACGTATCTATAATTTTTGATTGTTACATGGTAATATATTATCATTCTAGGATCCTTTTGGGGCATTTGTTTACCAATTTATAATATTCTTGAGCACTAACCTATTGACCGAGGGCCAGTTGCTTTTTTTTGCATGTTTTGACTTTTCAGGTTTACAGTACCAAATGAAGTACAATTGCCATGAAACTTTTTTACGATTTTTTCTGGACCAAAATAAGACCTAGAAGCTTTGGGAGGAGGTTGGGAGAGCCACGAGGGGCCCAGAAGACAACAGGGCGCGCCCTGATGGCTTCTACGTCCCTCAGGTGCCTCCTGATGCCCCTCAGTGGCCTATAAACTCACATATACCCTAAAAATCCAAAAGTGCTCCTAGACGAATTTTTCCGCTGCCGCAACTCTTTGTTCCGACGAGAGGCCATCTATACCTCCGTTCCGGCACCTTGCCGGAGATCGATCACCGAGGGCCTTTTCATCAACCTTGTTGCCCTCACCATGATGTTTGAGTAGTTCACCATAGACCTACAGGTCCGTAGGTAGTACCTAGATGGCATTCTCTCTCTCTCAATATTCAATATAATGTTCATCACATCTTTGCCTTGATCTATCTGATGTAATCCCTTTGTATGGTGTGTTTGTTGGGATTCGATGAATTGTGAGTTTATGTTCAGATTATTCATCAAAAGTATTTGAGTCAAACTAAATACTAAGATTCTTATTTGCATGGTCATAATAGCTTCGTAATGCACTCCTATATATGGAGATAGTTTGGCCAACTAGATTGATATTTCTTCGGTGGGAGTGGTGCGTTGTGGTAAGTTCAACCTAACGAGTTTCTATATCCCAGTGACAGAAGGGGACAAGTTGCATCTTTGTGTTGCTTATACTAAGGATATTGGGGTTTATTCATATTGATTAAGCTTACCTTGTCTACATCATGTCATTGTTCTCCAAGCATTACTCTATTTTACATAGTACTCTAGATCCATGTTGGATGTCTGTCGATGAGTGGAGTAACAGTAGCAGGTGCAGGCAGGAGCCAGCCTATCTTCGTATGGATGTGATGCCTATATAAACATGATCATTGCCGTGAAATTTACATAAATATTCGCTTTTCTATCAATTGCCTAACAGTAATTTGTTTACCCACTTTATGTTATTTCTATGAGAGATGCCACTAGAGAACTCTATGCCCCCCGGGTCTATCCACTTATATATTCGCAAAAGATTTCATTACCTTGCTGTTTTTTATTTTATTTTATTTTATTTTTCTATTTACAATTATCTACACAACTCACTTGCTGGCAAATAACGAGATCAAGGGGATTGACAACCCTCTTGCCGGCGTTGGGTGCAAGTTGTTTGTTCTTTTGTGTGTAGCCGCTGAAGACGGATGAGCATGGGTATTCCTATTGGTTCGATAAACCTTGGTTTCATAACTGAGGGAAATACTTACCCACTTTGTGTTGTGATATCCCATTCCTCTTCACGGAAAACCCAACGCAGATCACGAGTATCAGGAAGGATTTCTGGCATCGTTGCTGGGGAATGTCATCACCAACTATCAAGTAACTTCACACAAGTTTTCATTCACATATTCTTATTTTTATTTTCTGTTATATTTAGTTTGTTTCATAAAAATAAAAATACAAAAATATTTATCTTTGCTAGTTACTACTTTACTTCTAGTTTGCTTTTCTTGCTAGTTTACTTGTCTTGCTTGTCACTTTGCTTGTGCGGTCACCATGTCTCAAGATACTACTAAGTTGTGTGATTATCAAATACAAATAATAATGATTTTATTACTACTCCTATACCACCCGCCACTAGTGTGGAGGCATGTGATATTAATGCTGCATTGCTGAATCTTGTCATTAAAGATCAATTTTTGGGAAGTCCTAATGAGGATACCACATCACATTTTAATACCTTTGTTGAATTATGTGATATGAAAAAGAAAAAGGATGTGGATAATGATATTGTGAAATTAAAATGATTTCCTTTTTCAATAAGAGATAAGGTAAAGCTTGGTTTTTATCTTTACATCGTAATAGTATTGGAACGCGGGATAAGTGTAAAGATGCTTTCATTGCCAAGTATTTTCCTCCTGCTAATATCATCTCCCTTAGAAATAAAATAATTAATTTTAAACATAAATATCAAGAACATGTTACACAATCTTGGGAGAGAATGAAATTGATGATAAGAAATTGTACAACACATGGCGTAAACTTGTGGATGATTATCCAAAACTTCTATGTTGGACTAAACTTTGTGTCTAGAAATCTTCTAGATTTTTCCGCAGGTGGTAACTTTATGGATGTGACCTTAGGAGAGGCCACAAAACTTCTGTACAACATTATGGAAAATTATTCTCAATGGCATACCAAAAGATCTCCAACTGGTAAGATGGTAAATTCCATCGAAGAAATCGCTACTTTGAGTGAAAAAGTGGATGCACTTATGAATATGGTTGCTAGTAAAAATATTAATGTTCATAAGAATGATATGAATTTTTATAGTTTGATTTATCAAAATAATGATTCTATTTATGTGAACTTCATCTTGCGAAATAATGTCAATAACAATGCTTATAGAGGAAATTTCAATACTAGATCGTATCCCGGTAATTCCTCTTACAACTATGGAAATTCTTATGGAAATTGTTCTAAAAATACTAATAGGATACATTATGATATTTAGAACACAATTAATGAATTTATTAATTCTCAAAAGGTTTTCAACACTATGGTAGAAGAAAAGTTGCACGTGATTGATACTTTGGCTAAAAACATGGATAGAATTGCTCTTGATGTTGAAACCCTTAAAAATAAAACTTTGCCACCCAAGCATGATTTTAATTATACTACTAAATCTATCCAATTATCTATTAATGAAATTAAGGAGAGGACCACTAAGTTGAGAGCTAAGCGAGAATTCTTAGAAAAAGCTCTTCCACCTGGTTTTTACCGGAATCATGATGAAGATCTTAAAATGATTGGTGTTTCTCCTATTGAATCTTTGTTTACCTATATTAATATGGATGATAAAGGGACTCAAGATGAGTCAACTTTAGTTGAGGAGCGTCCTGTTTGCTTGGAGGGTGATGATTTAATGCTAAAACTGAAAAAAATAGGTTTGGGGAGGTCAAAACTTTAACTAGTGATGTTCGCACTATCTTGGAGTACAACTAATTTAATTATGACAAATTCTATTTAGTATAATTTATTTCCTTTCTGCAATCCATTATTATCTCACCCAATGCTTATGAACAAAACAAAGCTTTTGTCGAACATATAGTAGAAGCTATGTTAAATGCTTATGATCAGAAACTTGAGCTTGAAGTTTCTATTCCTAGAAAATTGCATGATGAGTGGGAACCTACTATAAAAATTAAGATAAATAAATATGAATGCAATGCTTTGCGTGACCATGGTGCTAGTGTTTCAACCATACCTAAAACTTTATGTGATGTGCTTGGTCTCAGTAATATTGAAGAGTGTTCCCTAAACTTGCATCTTGCGGATTCTACCATTAAGAAACCTTTAGGTACAATTAATGATGTGCTTATTATTGCAAACAAAAATTATGTGCCTATAGATTTTATTGTTCTTGATATTGATTGCAATCCTTTTTGTCCCATAATACTTGGAAGGCCATTTTTACGAACTATAAGTGCAATTATTGATATGAAAGAGGGAAACATAAGGTTGATTCCCATTAAAGAAAGGAATGGAACACTTACCTAGGAATAAAATTAAACCACATTATGAATCAATCATGAGGTCCACTTATGAGCTTAGTGTCCAAGATGACAACAGTTGAAACTATGCATTATGCCTAGCTAGGGGCATAAAACAATAGCGCTTGTTGGAAGGCAACCCAATATGTATCTTTGCTTTTGTTTTCCCTTTATGTCATTTTGTGATAAAATTATTTTTTCCTCTGTAATTAATATATTTTATGTTTTAATTATTTTTTGTTCCAAGTAAAGCCTTTGGGATTACTCACAAGATGAGTAGAAACGATGGTGAAACATAACAGAAACTTTGACTCCAGTACATGAATTTTCATTTAATTGCTAGAGCATGATAATGCCCTGAAGATTTTAACGCCATATTGCTATACAAATTCTTTACGTCTTCCTAAGTTTTAATAATTTTTTAGAGTTACGTAAGTATGGGCTCTTTACAGGTTGCTACACACTGTTCTGTTTTAAACAGATTCTTTTTTGCTTGCATAGTTTGCTTGTTTTTTCATGCTATGGATTATATCGGGGGGGGGGGGGTATAAGCCATGGATAAGTTAGAATACAGTACCTATTATACAAAAATTAATTAATAATCAATTTATCACAATACCTAAAGTATGCAATATGTTGCTTATACTAACGAATCTCACGACGTTTTGTTGAGTTCTGTGTGATTGAAGTTTTCAAGTTTTGGGTGTGATCATGATGGACCACGGAATAAGGACTAGAAAGATCCTAAGCTTGGGGATTCCCAAGGCACCCTGAGTAAAATTCTAAGGATACTCAAGCGTCTAAGCTTGCGGATGCCCCGGAAGGCACCCCCTCTTTCGTCTCAATCCATCGGGATGTCACTTGGAGCTATACTTTTATTTGTCACATGATATGTGTATTACTTGGAGCATTGTTTGCTTTTGTTTACTTTTACTTTGAGTGTCACAATCATCATTTTCTGGACACATCTATTTGAGAGAGACACACCTTCATGATAATTTTCTAGAATACTCTTTGTGCTTCACTGATATCTTTTGAGTTTGGCAGTTGCTCTAGTACTTCACTTATATGTTTTTGAGCATGGTGTCGTGTAGATTTTATTGAAATAATATGCTCTCATTCTTCACTTATATTTGTTTGAGAGCTCAATAAATAGTGACAGTAATTTGCATGGGTCATAAAGACCTGTCCAAAAATATTAGTTATTCAATGAATGATAATCAGAACCATCGTGTAGCACATATAGAGAAGTTGTGTGTTAATGACATTTATGTGGTAATATGAAAAGCGTGTGAATCCACAATTGTTGATTTGTAGAAGTGTCGAGATTAAGAGGTGTTAACTTGTTATTCATCTAAAATTAAAGAGGCATGGTGATGATGCGTGAGCATTTTTATTCCTCGTTGAAATCCTATTGTTGTTTCGAGTCAGCAGCGCACGATGGTTAACTCCTACCAACCTCCAACCTCGAGGCATGCGAGGAGTACTTCGATTTGTGATGAAACTAATAAAACTTTGCAATAAGTATGTGAGTTCTTTATGACAAATGTTACACCATGGATATACGCATTCTCACCATCTCATATTTGCTAGCCTCTTCGGTACCATGCATAGCCCATTCTCACCTCGAGGATCGCCGCAACTTCCGCTGGTGCATCTAGACCCCATGACATGATACGCTCTGTTGCACATAAGCCTCATTATATATTCTTCAAAACAACCACCATGCCTATCTATTATGAAATTTCCATAGTCATTCCGAGATATATCGCCATGCAAATTTTGTCGTCACTTCACGTGACTAGTTCGTTCATCGTCATATTGCTTTGTAGGATCATATAGAGCTGACATGGTATTTGTGGCAAAGCCACCGTTCATCATCTTTTTGATACATGTCACGCTAGGTCATTGGACATCCTGGTACATTGCCAGAGGCATTTATATATAGTCAGATGTTCCTATCAGTTCTTCATATTGAGTTGTAAGTAAATGAAAGTTTAGAGCATTGTCCCAGTGAGGAAAGAATGATGGAGACTATGATTCCCCCACAAGCCCGGATGAGACTCTGGGCGAAAAATAAAATAAAAACTGGGAAGGGCAAATGAGCCCACCATATAAAAAATATGATTGGGGGAGGCAAAAAAAGAGAAAATCCCACCATGAAAAAATAAAATAAAATGAATAAATGAGAGAAAAAGAGAGAAGGGACTTTGCTACTATCCTTTATCATACTTGTGCCTCGAAGTGGCGCCATTTTATTCATATAGAGAGTCTCCTATGTTGTCACTTCCATATGGTAGTGGGAAATACCTTTTCGTATTAAACTTGGCTTGTATATTCCGTTGAGGGGCTTCCTCAAATGCCCAAGTTCTGCATTAGCCAGCAAGTTGGATGCACATACCACTTAGATTCAGTTGATCTGTCATACACTTATAGCTCTAGTGCATCATTTGCATGCCAATCCCTATTCCTTGCATTGGCATCTATCGATGAGCATCTCCATAGCTCGTTGGTACGCCTAGTTGATGTGAGATTGTCTTCTCCACTTTTTACCCCTTTGATATATACCATCATACTCTATTCCACCTATTTTCTATGTCCAATGGTTCATTCTCATGTATTGCATGAATAATAAAAAGCTGATTTATATTGAAAAAGTATGATCCAATTGCCTGACTAGGACACCGTGATTAACACTCGTATCGATGCGGTGAAGACAGAGTCATGCCTTGCTAATATAATAAGATGAGTAGGGGTAAACATTCTTTTAGGACCGCGTACTTTGAAAAATAAATGATTTTGTGTCTTATACTTATAAATATTACTATGCTGTTGTTTGATAGTTCATCATTTTTCAATGAGCATACATAACAAAGATTACATAATGGGTAGCATGTCAAATCAAAAATTCTGTTTTTATCATTTACCTACTTGAGGACGAGCAGTAATTAAGCTTGGGGATGCTGATATGTCTCCAACGTATCTATCATTTTTTATTGTTCCATGCTAATATATTATCATTCTAGGATACTTTTTGCAAAGCACGCGGTAATTGGCTGCTTCAAGTGATACATAATTTCCTAAGGCATTAATTTCTAATTATGTCATTATTTATAGCAGTTGACTCCATAGGTCAATTACAAAAGGATCTAGATGCGGCGAGAGAGTCACAAAGGTATGATGAATCACAACTCAAGGCCAACCATAGAGCACTGGCCCAGAATCTTAAAGATAGAAGGAAACTTCAGTTGGAGAATCAACGACAAGCCAACGAAATTGAGTATTTAGAAACTCAGCCTGCCTATGCCCGTGAAGAAAATCAGAGATTGAAAGGTGTTATATTCGGTAAGTGTAATTCCTAACTCAAGGTCGTTAGGCACCTAACCTTTATGTCATAATAGATCCGAACACTTGCCTTGGATTGACTTTAATATATAATTCCTCATAGTGAATAACAAAAAAAGGTGGTAGATAGTAAAGAAAAGAACTTTTGAGCACTAACCTATTGACCCAGTGCCCAGTGCCAGTTGATGTTTTCTGCGTGTTTTTGACTTTTCAGGTTTACAGTACCAAATGAAGTCCAATTTCCACGAAACTTTTTGATGAATTTTTCTGGACCAAAAGAAGACCTGGAAGCTTCGGGAGGAGGCCGGGGGAGCCATGAGGGTCCCACAAGCCAATGTGGCGTGCCCTGATGGCTTGTGCCTCCCTCAGTCACCTCGCGATGACCTTCTCTGTCCTATGAATTCACATATCCCCTAAAAAACTAGAAGCGCTCCATAAACACATTTTGCACCACTTCAAGTCTCTGTTCCGACGGGAGGCGATCTACACCTCCGTTCTAGCACCCTGTCAGAGGGGAGATCAATCACGAAGGGCCTCTTCATCAACCTTGCTACCCTCACCATGATGTGTGAGTAGTTCACCACAGACCTACGGGTTTGTAGGTAGTACCTAGATGGTAATCTCTCTCTCTCTTGATCTTCAATACAATGTTCATTGCATCTTTGCCTTGATCTATCCGATGCAAACCCTTTGTATGGTGTGTTTGTTGGGATATGATGAATTCCGAGTTTATGTTCAGATTATTCATGAAAAGTATTTGAGTCAAACCCAAATACTAAGATTCTTATTTGTATGATCACAATAGCTTCATAATGCTCTCGGATCTATTGAGATAGTTTGGCCAACTAGATTGATATTACTTTGTTGGGAGTGGTGCGTTGTAGTAGGTTCAACCTCACGAGTTTCTATATCCCAGTGACCGAAGGGGACAAGTTGCGTATTTGTGTTGCTCCTACTAAGGATAAAACGATGGGGTTTATTCATATTGATTGAGTTTACTTTGTCTACATCATGTCATCGTTCTCCAAGCATTACTATGTTTTACTTTATACTCTAGATGCATGCTTGGATAGCGGTCAATGAGTAGCGTAATAGTAATAGCTGCAGGCAGGAGTCGTCCTATTTGCTTATGGACTTTATGCATATATACACATGATCATTTCCATGAAAATCACATAACTATTCGCTTTTCTATCAATTCCCCAACCATAATTTGTTTACCCACCGTATTATATTTCTATGAGAGATGCAACTAGAGAACTCTAGGACCCCCGGGTCTATCCACTTATATATTCACAACCGCTTTCATTACCTTGTTGTTATTTATTTCCTTTTATTTTATTTTGCAACTTAAAATTATCTACACAACTCACTTGCTTGCAAATAATGAGATCAAGGGGATTGACAACCCTCTTGTCGGCGTTGGGTGCAAGTTGTTTGTTCTTTTATGTGCAACCGCTGAAGATGGTTTAGGATTGGTGTTCCTATTGGTTCGATAAACCTTGGTTTCATAACTAAGGGAAATGCTTACCCACTTTGTGATGCGATAACTCGTTCCTCTTCACGAAAAACCCAACGCAGATCATGAGTATCAATATCTCATTGACAAACTAGGGGACAAGACATGTATTTGTACTGCTGCCACTAAGGGTAAAACGATGGGGTTTATTCATATTAATTGTATTTACTTTGTCTACATAATGTCATCATTCTTCAAGCATTACTCTACCACTTAATACTCTAGATGCATGCTGGATTGCGGTCGATGGGTGGAGTGATAGTAGTAGATGCAGGCAGGAGTCGGTCTATTTGTTTGTGGACGTGATGCCTATATACATGATCATTTCCGAGAATAAATATTTCATAACTATGCACTTTTCTATCAATTTCCCAACAGTAATTTGTTTACCCACCGTATGCCTTCGTCGAGAGAGAAGCCTCTAGCGAACACTATGGCCCCCGGGTCAATTCACATAAATATTTACAAACACTATTATTTCCTTGCTGCCATTATTTACTTTTTATTTATTTTCCGATTTATATTTATCCAACTATCATCTACACTATTTATCGCTTGCAAGTAACAAGTTCAAGGAGATTGACAACCCTCTTTCCCGCGTTGGGTGCAAGTGTGTGCTCTTTTTTGTGTAGGTGACGGGAAGATGTGTGATCCTCCGATTGGTTTGACAATCTTGGTTCTCACTGAGGGAAATACTTACCTATATTGTGTTGCATCATCCCCTCCTCTTCGGGGAAAAACCCAACATAGATCACACGTATCATAGATCACTAGACAACAGTCACAAATATCTTTAAGTGCCTAAAGAGGACTAAGGAAATATTTCTCGTTTATGGAGGTGCCTAAAGGGTTACGTCGCTGGTAGCATTGACACTAATCAGAATGACTCGAAGTCTCAAAACAGATACGTATTTATTCTGAATGTTGGAGCAATCAGTTGGTGTAATTGCAAGCAGAGCGTCGTGGCGGGATCTACATGTGAAGCGGAATATATAGTTGCTTCAGAAGCAGCGCAGGAAGGCATATGGATGAAGGAGTCCATGACCGATCTAGGAGTTGTGCCTAGTACATAGGATCTGATGACTATCCTTTGTGACAACACTAGAGCCATTGCCAAAGAGCCCGGGTTTTACAAGAAGACCAACCATATAAAGCGCCGCTTCAACTCCATCCATTATTATATCAACGAGGGAGACATAGAGATTTGCAAATTACATACAGATCTGAATCTTGTAGACCCATTGACTAAACCACTCACACGATCAAAACATGATCAACACCATAACTCTATGGGTGTTAGATTCATTATAATGTAAGCTAGATTATTGACTATAGTGCAAGTGGGAGACTGTTGTAAATATGCCATAGAGGCAATAATAAATTATTATTATCATATTTCCTTGTTCATGATAAGCGTTTATTATTCATTCTAGAATTTTATTGACCGGAAACTTAAATACATGTGTGGATACATAAACAACACCATGTCCCTAGTGAGCCTCTACTACACTAGCTCGTTGATCAAAGATGGTTAAGGTTTCCTAGCCATTTACTTGAGTTATGATTTCATGAAGGGATCACATCATTAAGAGAATGATGTGATGGAAAAGACCCAACCATAAGCTCAGCATATGATTATGTCACTAAAATTTAATTGCTATATCTTTCTTCATGTCAAGTATTTGTTCCTTAAACCATGAGATCATGCAACTCCCTGACACGGGAGGAATACCTTGTGAGCTATCAAATGTCAGTTTGTAACTTGGTGATCATAAAGGTGCTTTTCAGGTATCTCTGAAGGTGTTTGTTGGGTTGGCATGGATTGAGACTGGGATTTGTCACTCTGTGTGATAAGGATATATCTCTGGCCCCTCTCGATAATACAAAATCACAAGAAGCTTGCAAGCATGTAAATACTGAGTTTAGTCATGATATCTTGTATTACGGAATGATTAAAGAGACCTTCTAGTAACAATACTGAAATTGGTATGGAGATACCGATGATCAAATCTCAGGCAAGTAACATATCGATGTACACGGGGAATTGAATATGGGATTAGCCAAATCCACGCATCGGGGTTCAACCGATAAAGATCTTCAGGGAATATGTCGGAAACAATGCGGGCATCAGGTCCCGCCGTTGGTTATAGTTCACAGAGGTTTCTCTATCATGTCTACATGATTTCGGAACCAGTAGGGTCCACAAGCTTAACTTTTGATGATGCTAGACTAGTATAGCGATATCTACGTTCGTGACCGAATGTTTTTCGGTGTCCCAGATGATATCCCAAACATCGCGAGGATCTCTAGAATGGTCAAGGGGTAAATATTTATGTATGGTAAGAAATATTTGGGCTACCATAAGAGTTTTGGGTATTACTGGCAAATTGCCAGTAGGGTCAAAAGGGTTCCACGGGTCTACCTGCCCCGAGGGGACACATGGCTAAGGAGGGAGCGTACCAGCCCTTGGTAGGCTGGGCGCTGATACTTGTAAACTGCGTTGGGTTTTCGTAGCAGATGAGGGGAGATGCAGCACAGTAGAGATACGTATTTCCTCAGTAAGAACCAAGGTTAAAAAATCAATAGAAGAACCACACAAATTCTCGTGTTCAGCGCTTGCACACAAAAGAGCACTCACTTGCACCTAACGCGGGCAAGAGGGTTGTCAATCCCCTTGAACTCGTTACTTGCAAGCGATAAGTAGTGATAGATAAATAAGTTGACAAATATAAATTGCAAACAAAAAGAAATAAAAATAATGGGAGCAATATTTTGGGCATTTTGTAATAATATTTGTGAAGAGACCCGGGGGCCATAGTTTTCGCTAGAGAATTCTCTCTCGAAGAAAGCATGCGATGGGTAGACAAATTATTGTTGGGAAATTGATATAATAACGCATAGTTATGTAATATTTTTTCACGAAAATGGTTATGTATATAGGCATCATGTCCATAAGCAAGTATACCGACTCCTACCTACATCTACTACTATTACTCCACCCATCAACCGCTATCCAGCATGCATCTGGAGTATTAAGTAAAAACAGTAATACTTGGAGGAGGATGACATATGTAGACAAAGTAAATCCAATTAATATGAATGAACTCCATCATTTTACCCTTAGTGGCAGCAATACAATATGTTTGATGTCCCTTTCTATCACTAGGATTGAGCACCACAAGATTGAACCCACTACAATGCACCACTCCCACCGAAGATAAATCAATCTAGTTGGCCAAACCAAACCGATAGGTTGGAGAGTATTACGAAGCTATAACAATCATGCATATAAATAACCAGCAAAGATTCAATATATTTTCATGAATAATCTAAACATAAACCCAAAATTTATAGGATCCCAACAAACACACCGCAAAGATGATTACATAGGATAGATCATCGCGGGAATCGCGATGATCTTTGTATTCAAGAACATTAAGAGAGAGAGAGAGAGATACTAACTACAAACCCATAGGTCTGTGGTGAACTACTCACACATCACCATGGGAGCATCAAGGTTGATGTAGAGGCCCTCCATGGTCGATCCCTGTAACACCCCAAAAAATTAATATTTTTTTACTAATTAAAAGTTTGCCAATAATATTTTTTATTTCTCTATAATTTTAAATTGATTTCACAGCCCCTCCTTTGTCTGAAGTCCAATTTTTTCGTCTTATCTAAAACTTTGGAATAATGTTGTGGGACTTGGATGTTTTATTAAAACATTTTATTTCAGTTAGCAAAAGAAGTGGAATTATTTTTATAATAAAACTTGCCAAGTTTGAATTCTTTTAATACCATTTTCATCCCTTTTAAAGGCCTAAGTTGCACTACAACCACTTTATAAATCCATCTATTAATTCCACAAAAAATTGTAGGTGTCATGTGATGTCCCTGGATGACTTTTATGCAAAACCCAACTTGGCATTTTGGAAAAATTGAGCATATCATCCTCATTTGCATTCTGGTCCAGTCTGGCAGTTTGTACGGCAACCCTATTTTAGTTTGCCCTAATTGCCTTGAGATTTTCCTGCTTGTAGTACACCCTACAAAACTCTTAAGTCCAAGAGTTTAGACCATTTGCAATACTTTAAGCCCATGCAATAATGCCCCATAGTTTCTGTTTAGAAACAAAGTTTTGCAAAAGTTGCACTAGCATGTTTTTATTTTTGCCAAATAACCTTTCCATCATGTTATGCATCTAAAGATACCATGTTCTGGTAATTTTGGTTGCGAGAAAGGTCCCTTAGCTGGCCCTGGAATTTTCTCAAACACCTAGAGTGCCTAACCAGAATTGGCATAGTGTTGAGATTACTTTGAGAACTTGAGCCCCAGACCCAACCACCATGTTCACTAGGCCTAGTACACTCTTACAAGCCACACTGTTAATTTGCAACAGCATATGAGCCTTCTAGCATGCATTGGCATTTTGTCGAACGCATGGCGTGCGTGTCGAGAGCGCAAGCAGAGCGTGCATATTGCAGCCGTAGCACCCGAGCTGCCACGTCCACCTATCGTGTCCCTGGCCTTTCCCCTCGTGCAGAGCCACAACTCTGACCCCTCCGAGCTCCGAGAGCCGCCCCGACCACCCCCTGGCGCCATGCAGCGCCGCCGTCAGAAGCTCCTTGGTGGCTAGCTGTCAGCCGTGACAGCCTCTGGCCTGGCCGGTGCCGTCCAGCTTCTCCCCGCTCAGCAGCTGCCCTTTTGAACAGCCTGGTCTCATCCTCGAGTTCGTCCACTAGCTCCTAGCCATGCCAGCCGTCACCACGTCGCCCCGAGCAACAGTCCACCGGACTTATCCATGGCCGTGGTGGAACCGACATCGTCTGGCTATAAAAGCAGCCCTCTTGAGATCTAGGCCACCCAATCCGCCCTACGCCACCCCTTTTGAAACCCCCGAAGCAACCAGACGACCGGGGAGCCCATCTTCCTCGCATGTGGCCAAGGCATCCGCAGTCGCCAACCGGACATCTCTGGGCAAACCAGAGAAACCCCCTCTCCATTGTTCCCAACACTAGCTTCACCACCACCTCTACCGCCCGTTTGAGTTGCCAATTTTGCCTAAGCGAGCCCGGGGGCGGGAGTTCCTCCCTCACCGGAGCTTCCCTCCGCCATCGATGAAGGTGTGCTCGACCTCGAGCTCCCCAGGACCTTCTACCACCTCCATGCAATGAGGCCCACTCCCCGGATCATGTGGTAGCTCGAGTGCCGGAGATGATGCCTCCTAGCACCAGCAATCACCGTCGGAGATCGCCCCTGCTTCTGCCCTGACGCACGGGAGGTGAGGGATAAACCCGACAGGTGGGTCCCACCTTTCGATGAGTTAGCCTCCCCCTCGACGCGTAACGGCGCTGGCGCACTTTCCCCGCGAGGAAGCGCACTTTTGCCTTTACGCTTTCGCCTTAGGTAAGCGTACTTCGGGCGATACATTTTCCTTCAGTTGTGTTATTTAAAACAAAACTTTGACCCAACTTTGACTGGCTATAACTTTTAAAATAAAGCTCCAAATGATTTGATTCTTTTTTCCTACCTCTCTCAAATTTCACCTAGTTTATTTTAGGATTTATTTGAAAAATATTTAGGACAACTTTTTGTACTATTTCGAATTATGTGTTGATTCGAATATTTTCAAAATAGGAGATGGGAGGAGAAGTAAACTTTCAAAAGTTTCGTGATGCACCCTACCTCTCCACACATTGAAGGAAAGCATTCCGAACCCTGGTATACTATTCGTTGTGTGATGTTTGGTGTGACAAATGACATTACAACACATTATGTGTGTTTATTCCATGTGAAGGTGTGAGCATGCTTGCAAGTGAAATGTTGAGGATTTCTTGCTAATGAACTTGAGATGCTTGTGACGGTAGTGACCACCTTGTGCCACTCATGCCCATCGGAAGGAATCGAGGATAAGTCTCTTTCTTGGGTAGACACGAGCTTGGTGCTGACATCTCATTGGAGAGAGAATGGTTAGTGTGGCATGATGGGGTGTGATAAGTGGTGATTTTGTCAGATATTGCGAAACATATTTGTTGTGATTATCATGCAGGGAACACTTAAACCTCCTGAGTCGACCATAGATCGAGTCATGTTCCATTAAGCCTCATGCTTGTTTCGTACTACCACTTGTCCCTATCATATGTAGGGTACGATTCAGTAAGTTGTCAACCCCTTTCTTGGCACACACACACCATACAGAGAGGTGACAATGGAAGATATCGAAGGCATATGGCAGGCATGCCACTTGGTTTGGGGGCATGGGTGTTTCGGTTGGACCAAGGGGGTACCCCCCTGTTTTGCGCGCGATATAAATGTTGTGATCCCATGCTAATCGAGGGTGTAGCCTCCCCACTTAGAGTTTTCCTTAACAAGTGTCATGTGTGATTCCATGCATCGGTAAGTTAAGCTAGTGTGTGCGGGACATGTGTGTTTTCAATTCAAAGACTGTAATCGCAATTAGTCCCGATGGACTAAAGGAATCTGCTACTCGTGGGTAAATAGTACACCCTCTGCAGAGTATATTTCCCGGTTAAGGACTACCGTCTAGGATGGGTCAACTGTCGGTCTTAGTGTCGGTCTTCGGAGGAATACTTCTAAACCTGAATATTAATCACAACATGCGACAAATGCTATTGATGATTATTATTGTTATGGACTAACCATCTCTATTACGTGAATTGTTGAGTATCCCTAGATTGGTTCTACCTCCTGGATACTTATTGTGATTATTTTATAAGCCCTTTCTATGGTGTCGCATAGACGCCCGACTGTGGCATGCTTGTATTTACCTCCTTTATAAGCCATTTATGTGGTGTCGTTGAGACGCCCGACTGTGGCATGCTGATTATTTATTTCCCTTATAAGCCCTTTATGTGGCGTCGCTCAAACGCCCGACTTTGGCACGCATGTTATTTATATTTCTTCTAAGCCTTTTATGTGGCGTCGCTTGATACGTCTTCAACGTATCTATAATTTTTGATTGTTCCATGGTATTATATTAGCAGTTTTAGACTTTTTATATGCATTAATATGCTATTTTATATTATTTTTGGGACTAACCTATTAATCTAGAGCCTAGTACCAGTTTATGTTTTTCCTTGTTCTTGAGTATTGTAGATAAGGAATACTAAACGGATACCAAACGGAATAAAATTTTCGGAATAACTTTTGTTGGACAAGAAGCAACCCAAAAGACTTGGAGATGAAGTCGGGAGAGCCGCCATGTGGCCACAAGCCACAGGGGCGCGCCCAGGGGGGTAGGGCACACCCCCTGGCTTGTATGCCCACGGCAGCTCCCTAACCCTATTTCTCGGCCTATAAATTCACAAATATTCCCTATATACCGGAGAGAGCCATGAAAACACTTTTCCATCGCCAAGAGCCTCGGTTCCCGTGAGTTCCAATCTTGGAGCCTTTTCCAGTAATTTGCTGGAGGGGGGTTCGATCATGGAAGGCATCTACATCAACCTCATTGCCCCTCCGATGATGCGTGAGTAGTTTACCATAGACCTTCGGATCCATAGCCAGTAGCTAGATGGATTCTTCTCTCTCTCTTTGCTCTTCAATACCATGTTCTTTATGATGTTCATGGAGATATATCCGATGTAATACTCTTTTGCGGTGTGTTTGTTGAGATCCGATGAATTATGGGTTTATGTTCAGATTATCTATGAATATTATTTGAAATTTGTCTGAATTCTTATATGCATGATTTCATATCTTTGCAAGTCTCTTCGAGTTATTGGTTTGGTTTGGCCAACTAGATTGGTAATTCTTGCAATGGGAGAAGTGCTTAGTTTTGGGTTCAATCTTGCGGTGTCCTCACCCAGTGACCTAGTAGGGGTAGCGAGGCACGTATTGTATTGTTGCTAGCAAGGATAAAAAGATGGGGTTTTCATCATATTGCTTGAGTTTATCCCTCTACATGATGTCATCTTAGCTAATGCGTTACTCTGTTCTTCATGAACCTAATACTCTAGATGCGGGCAGGAGTCGGTCGATGTGTGGAGTAATAGTAGTAGGTGCAGAATCGTTTCGGTCTACTTGACACGGACGTGATGCCTAAATGCATAATCATTGCCTTGGATATCTTCATAATTATTCGCTTTTCTGTCAATTGCTCGATAGTAATTTGTTCACCCACCGTAATACTTGCCATCATGAGAGAAGCCTCTAGTGAAACCTATGGCCCTCGGGTCTAGTTTCCATAATATATTTTCAGATCTATAAAACAAAAATACCAAAAATACTTTGCTGCAATTTATTTACCTTTTACTTTCCACTATCGTTTACATCTATCTCTGCCGGATCTAATCTTTCCAAATAACCGTGAAGGGATTGACAACCCATTTATAGCGTTGGGCGCAAGAGTTTGATTGTTTGTGTAGGTGCATCCATTAGCAACTTGCTTGTTCCTCCTACTGGATTAATACCTTGGTTCTCAATAACTGAGGGAAATACTTATATACTTTGCTGCATCACCCTTTCCTCTTCAAGGGAAAACCAACGCAAGCTCAAGAGGTAGCAAGAAGGATTTCTGGCGCCGTTGTCGGGGAGAAAACATAGCAAGTCAAGACAAGATCTCTCCAGTCAACTTGCCGATTTCTAGCGCCGTTGCCGGGGAGATCTACATCAAGCCTACCAAGTACCCATCACAAACTCATCTCTTGCATTTACATTATTTGCCTTTTGCCTCTCATTTTCCTCTCCCCCACTTCAAAAATTTGCCGTTTTATTCGTCCTTTCTTTTCCGTTCGCCTTTTTCTTGTCAGATATCTTGTTTGCTATGTTTGTTGGTGTTGCCATGTGCTTTATATTCGCTTGCATCTTTACTTTCTAAAAATCTATTGATATGGATCCTCATCCACTTTCTAATCTTTTCAAAAGACCAAATTATGATGAACCAATTGCTAGTGAGTTGAGTGCACTTGATTATCTCTACGAAGTTTTGTTTGAAAATCATGAATCTGAATTTTTTGATGAAGTATTCAAAGAAGAAATTTATAAGGAGATTCATGATAGTTCCTTTAATGAAAAGCATGATTGCCATGTTGTTAGTATGAATTCTCTGAATATCCATGATGCTAATGATATGCAAAACCACAAGCTTGGGGATGCTATGCTTGATGAAGATGATATATTTTGTTCCCCAAGTTTTGGTGATGACACGTATGCTATAATTGATAATGAAAAGAATGATTTGTGTGATAGTTATATTGTGAGATTACTTCATGATGCTACTGAAATTTATTATGAGGGAGGAACATATGCTTGTAGGAGTTGCAATAATCAAGTTTCCTCTCTATGTGTTCAAAGTTTTGAAGTTATGCTTGTTTTGCCTTCCTATGATAGTTGATTCTTGTTCCCATAAATTGTTTGCTCACAAAATACATATGCATAGGAAGTGGGTTAGACATAAATGTGTATTCATGCTGTTCATGATGCTCTTTCGCATACCTCAATTACTACTATTTATGTGAGCATCATTGAAATCGTTATACCTAACTAGGGGCGTTAAACAATAGCGCTTGTTGGGAAGCAACCCCATTTTATTTGTATGTTATCTTTTTGCTTTTGTTTTTGAGTGTTTACCACATTATTGCTTCTGTAGTAATTGTGTTTTGGTGTTTTAATTAGTGTTTGAGCCAAATAAAACCTTTGGGGTGATCTATGGTAGTTGTTGATTTGATCTTGTTGAAAAGCAGGAACTTTTGCGCTCAGTCCAGGAATTTTATACATTTTTCAGAGTGTCGAATGAGTCTAAAACTTTTACAAAACATTTATATATAAATTTACCAGGTTTTCATTATGTTTCATAATTTTTTGATTTACAGAAGTATACGAAGTTTTCAGATTGTTACAGATTGTTCTGTTTTTGATAGATTCTGTTTTCTTTGAGTTGTTTGCCTATTTTGAAGAATCTTTGGGTTGTATCATGTGGTATGAACCATGGAGAAGTTAGATTACAGTTGATATAACACCAATATAAATAAATAATGAGTTCACAACAGTACCTAAAGTGGTGATTTATTTTCTTATACTAACGGATCTCATGAGTTTTCTGTTAATTTTTGTGTTGTGAAGTTTTCAAGTTTTGGGTGAAGATTTGATGGACTATGGAATAAAGAGTGGCAAGAGCCTAAGCTTGGGGATTACCAAGGCACCCCAAGCCATATTCAAGGATACCAAAAAGCCTAAGCTTGGGGATGCCCCGGAAGGCATCCCCTCTTTTGTCTTCAATCCATCGGTAAATTTACTCGAGGCTATATTTTTATTCACCACATGATATGTGTTTTGCTTGGAGCGTCTTGTTTGATATGATTCTTTTCTTTTTAGTTTGCCACAATCATCCTTTCTGCACACATCTTTTTTAGAGGGACATGCTGAATCGTGAATTTATTAGAATACTCTATGTGCTTCACATATATCTTTTGAGCTAGGCAATGTTGCTATAATACTTCACTTATATCTTTTTAGAGCATGGTGGTGTTATATTTTATAGAAATTTTTGAAATCTCGTACCTCACTTATATTATTTTGAGAGTTTCTTAAAAACAACATGGTAATTTTTTTATATTATGATTTTAGTCCTAATATAATGGGCATCCAAGAGGGATATAATAAAAACTTTCATATTAAGTGCATTGACTAGTGTGAGAAGTTTGATTCCTTGCATATAGTTTTGAGATAATAGAGATGGTAATATGAGAGTCATGCTAGTGAGTAGTTGTGAATTGTAAGAGATACTTGTGTTGAAGTTTGTGATTCCCGTAGCATGCACGTATGGTGAACCGTTATGTAAAGAAGTCGGAGCATGATTTGTTTAATGATTGTCAACCTTTGTGTGAGGGTCGGGAGCGCACGAAGGTTAACTCCTACCAAACTCTCCCCTAGGAGCATGCGTCTAATTCTTAGTTTGATAACTACTAGACTTTTGCAATAAGTATGTGAGTTCTTTATGACTAATGTTGAGTCCATGGATTATACGCACTCTCACCTTTCCAGCTTTGCTAGCCTCTCTAGTACAGCGCAACTTTTGCCGGTACATCAAACCCACCTTCCTCAAAACAGACACCATATATTTTCCTCAAAACAGCCACCATACCTACGTATTATGACATTTCCATAGCCATTCCGAGATATATTGTCATGCAACTTCCACCGTTCCGTTTTTCATGACATGCACCATCACTTTCATCCAGCTTATAGTCATATTTTGTTCTAGGTATCGAGTTGTAATTTTATTTTTGAGTTATAAGTAAATAAAAGTGTGATGATTTTCATTATTAGAGCATTGTCCCGTGTGAGAAAAGGATGATGGAATCCATGACTCCCTCACAAGTTGGGATGAGTATCCGGACTTTTCAAAAAAAAGCAAAGCCCAAATAAAAAAAGGAGGCCAAAGATGCCCACCAAAAAATTAAAAAAAATGAGAGAAAGAGGGAAGGGACAATTGTTACTATCTTTTTCCACACTTGTGCTTCAAAGTAGCACCATGATCTTCATGATAGTGAGTCTCCTATTTTGTCATCTTCATATAACTAGTGGATTTTCTTCTTGCACGACCACTTAGTTTCCTCTTGAGCTTTCATACACTTATAGCTCTAGTGCATCCATTGCATGGCAATCCCTACTCACTCACATTGATATCTATTAATGGGCATCTTCATATCCCGTTGATACACCTAGTTGATGTGAGACTATCTTCTCCCTTTCCATGACAACCTCCACCATTTTATATTGCACATATAGTGTTATATCCATGGCTCACGCTCATGTATTGCGTGAGAGTTGAAAAGGTTTGAGAACACCAAAAGTGTAAAACAATTGCTTGACTTGTTCATCAGGGTTGTGCATAATTTAGATACTTTGTGTGGGGAAGATGGAGCATAGCCAGACCATATGATTTTGTCGGGATAAGTTTCTAAGGCCATGTTATTTCGAAAGGACACGAGTGCCTTGTTGGTGTGCTCAAAGTTTTACTATTTTTATGTCAATATTAGACTATTGTTTTGAATCTTGTGGATCTGAATATTCATGCCACAATAAATAATATTACATGGATAAATATGTTAGGTAGCATTCCACATCAAAAATTCAGTTTTTATGATTTACCTACTCGAGGACGAGCAGTAATTAAGCTTGGGGATGCTTGATACGTCTCCAACTTATCTATATTTTTGATTGTTCCATGCAATTATATTATATGTTTTGCATGTTTTATATGCATTAATATGCTATTTTATATTATTTTTGGGACTAACCTATTAATCTACAGCCTAGTGCCAGTTAGTGTTTTTTTCCTTGTTTTTGAGTATTGCAGATAAGGAATATTAAACGGAGTCCAAACGGGATAAAATATTTGAAATAATTTTTCTTGGACCAGAAGCAACCCACAAGACTTGGAGATGAAGTCAGGAGAGCCACCGTGTGGCCACAAGCCATAGGGGGCACCCCCTGGCATGTGGGCCCACAACAGCTCCCCTAACCCTATTTCTCGGTCTATAA
Organism: Hordeum marinum; assembly: GCA_022496015.1. Classification (NCBI taxonomy): domain Eukaryota; kingdom Viridiplantae; phylum Streptophyta; class Magnoliopsida; order Poales; family Poaceae; genus Hordeum; species Hordeum marinum. The sequence continues at coordinate 335,921,296 of CM039675.1, forward strand.
ATTCACAAATATTCCCTATATACCGGAGAGAGCCATGAAAACACTTTTTTGCCGCCAGGAGCCTCGGTTCTCGTGAGGTCCAATCTTGGAACCTTTTCCGGTAATTTGTCAAAGGGGGACTCGATCACGGAGGGCATTTACATCAACTCCATTGCCCCTCCGATGATGCGTGAGTAGTTCACCACAGACCTTTGGGTCCATATCTAGTAGCTAGATGGCTTCTTCTCTCTCTTTGCTCTTCAATACCATGTTCTTCATGATCTTCATGGAGATCTATATGATGTAATACTCTTTTGCGGTGTGTTTGTCGAGATCCGATGAATTGTGGGTTTATGTTCGGATTATCTATGAATATTATTTGAGTCTTTTTTGAATTCTTATATGCATAATTTCATATCTTTGCAAGTCTCTTCAAGTTATTGGTTTGGTTTGGCCAACTATATTGGTAATTCTTTCCATGGGAGAAGTGCTTAGTTTTGGGTTCAATCTTGCGATGTCCTCACCCAGTGACATACTAGGGGTAGTGAGGCACGTATTGTATTGTTGCCATCGAGGATAAAAAGATGGGTTTTTCATCATATTTCTTGAGTTTATTCCTCTACATCATGTCATCTTACCTAATGCGTTACTCTGTTCTTCATGAACTTAATACTCTAGATGCAGGCAAGAGTCGGTCGATGTGTGGAGTAATAGTAGTAGATGCAAAATCGTTTCGGTCTACTTGACATAGACGTGATGCCTATATGCATAATCATTGCCTTGGATATCTTCATAATTATTTGCTTTTCTATTAATTGCTCGACGGTAATTTGTTCACCCACTATAATACTTGTCATCATGAGAGAAGCCTCTAGTGAAACCTATGGCCCTCGGGTCTACTTTCCATAATATATTTTCAGACCTATAAACAAAAAAATACCAAAAATAATTTGCTGCAATTTATTTACCTTTTACTTTCCATTCTCGTTTACATCTATCTCTATCGGATCTAATCTTTGCAAATAACCGTGAAGGGATCGACAACCCCTTTATAGCGTTGGGTGCAAGAGTTTGATTGTTTGTGTAGGTGCATCCATTGGTAACTTGTTTATTCCTCCTACTAGATTGATACCTTGGTTCTCAACAACTGAGGGAAATACTTATCTACTTCGCTGCATCACCCTTTCCTCTTCAAGGGAAAACCAACGCAAGCTCAAGAGGTAGCATCGCTCAGACGCCCGACTGAGGCATGCTTTGTATTATTATCCTTTTGAGGTGTCGCTTCAGACACCCCATTGGTTTTTTTATTCTTTAATTGCTTATTCCTGTTTAATATGAATGACCTGCTTGCGTGCATCATGAATTTTATTTTGTGACTGACCGAGTGACCGTGGATTATTTCAGGGCATGATTATCACCTGCTATATTATACCTGTTTTCATGATGTTTGCAAGTACATTCAAAGTACTCACTGGCTTGTCCCTGGCTATAGTCTTGGTCAGATTTCATACTTGGAGAGGAGTGCAATGACGACAGCCCCGGAACCTAGGCAACGAAGATAGCAGCCACACGAAGATAGGAGTTGTCCAGGTCAGTTGTTCCTGTGGGAAATGGAGTCCCATTGACGCTGATGATCCGCAAACCGCTTCTGCCATCAACCACTAGAAACTTGTGTTCTACTCATAGACCACAATGCTCTTATACTTTTTATTGGAATATCTGTATCAAGAATGTGCCTCACTAGCTAACAGTAATCGTAGGGGTGGTGAGCACAAGGACCATTTGTTGGGAAATTAATATCCTGGAAAACCGGTCCTGACAATCCCCCCTCGGGCAGGGCATCGAAACATGGCTTTAGATGGGCACATGGCGGAACAGACACTTGTGGTGGCGAAAAAAGTGTTCCAGGAGGCTCTCTAGTGTTTTCCCAATATATGTGAATTTCTAGCGAAGAGATTAGGGCCAGAGACCCTGAGAGGTGGCCCCACGCCATCAGGGCACGACCACCTCCCTGGGCGTGCTCTATTGGCTTGGCACCACCTTGTGTGGCCTCCGGTCTCCCTCTGAAGCTTCCAAGTCTTAGTTTTGGCCAGAAAAAATCATCACAAAGTTTGGGGTATTTGGAATTTGTATCGTACGGTATTCCTAAACAGCCAAAAACAAGCAGCAAACAACAAGTGGCACTAGGCACTTGGTTAATAGGTTAGTGCTTAAAAATGCTATAAATCAGCAAGTAAATGCTTAAAAAGTATACTAGAATGATAATATAATAGCATGGAATAAGAAAAAATTATAGATATGTTGGAGACATATCAGCATTCCTGACGGGGTTATTACCCCTTGGTAGGCCAAAGCAACGGGGTTCTCCCCCCTTCCCCCGCCTGCTTCAAAGAAAAACTACACGACCGGCTGCCCACGGCCGGCTGGGGCGCAGCCGGCTCGAGCTATCGCCAACTGGCGACACAGACGGCTGGTCGGGGTGCCGGCTCGACTACTGACCGGCTGGGTGCGGACCGGTTGCCTTCGGGCCGCCTCCTCCGTTGACCCCGAGGCGAACATACAACATCCTGTCCCTCTGCGCATGGGTATGGTGACACGACGTGACCGCCATGACAGGCATCATTCTAGCCATAGTGGCCGCTGACGCGCGGGTGCGCATGGCTACAGTCCGGCCGTTCATGCCGCTGACCTTGGCGAGCGCGACCGGGCGGGGAAACAGTGCCGGCACGCCCCTGCCCACTCGATTACCTGCCCCGGCGTGGCTACACTGTGGACGGCCGTACCGGAGACGTCGGCCGGCTAGCACTAGACGACGCCTCCCGGGTGGCCCGTGCCGCGGCAGGTGGGCGAGGGCCAATCGCGGAGCCGGTTGACGGGCCCCAGCAGGCAACGGGACAGCACAGCCGGTGGACCCTAAAGACGATGAGACGGCTCGAAGGGCGGGACCCCCTGGTCAGCTGGAGAGGCTGCCAACCGGGTCCCCCCACCTTTGTATCTTAGGAATATTGTAAGCCGGGGGTTGGACTATAAAACCCTTGAGCCCCCCATGCAATGGGGATAGGCAGCACTCGCGCTCACACACCTACGGGACATCCCCCTTACTCACATCCTCATGAGTGAAGAGACGGGTCGGCTGCTCCTTCTTCATCCACTAGACTCAGCTCCTGGAGCAACCTTGTAATCATACCAATCCATCCAACTAGACTAAGTAGGACTAGGGGTGTTACCTCCCACGGAGGGCCCTGAACCTGGGTACATCGTGTGTCATCACCACTTGTACCTAATCCCGCACCCGGAGCCCGTCGGCGTCCTCCGGCCCCAATCACCCACGATAAGCCTACCCATGGCATCTATCGTGAGAAAACGACGACAATACCAATCTTAATTCATCACACTTCTCGCCCTTGCCCTTCTTGCCCTTGACCTTGACCTTGCCATTTTTCTTGAAACTAGTGGTTTTATTGAACATAAACACTTGATGTTCTTTCTGGATTTCAGACTCAGCGACTTTTAGCATCGCAAATAGGTCGGCGACTTACTTGTTCATCCCGTGCATGTTATAGTTCATCACAAAGCTCTTGTAACTAGGTGGCAGTGATTGAAGAACTCTATCAGTGATCGCCTCTTGCGGAAGGGCAATTCCCAACTCCGCTAGACGAGTTGAATACCCAGACATTCTGAGTATATGTTCACTGATAGACCCGTTCTCCGCCATCTTGCAAGCATAGAACTTAACGGAGGTTTCATACCTCTCGATCCGGGCATTCTTCTGAAAGATAAACTTCAACTCTTGGAACATCTCATATGCTCCATGACGTTCAAAACGTCTTTGAAGTCCCGGTTCTAAGCCATACAATATTGCACACTGAACTATTGAGTAATCTCCAGTACGTGCCTCCCAAGCGTTCTTAACGTCTTCGGAGGTCATGTCTTCTGGTTGGTCACCAAGCGGTGCATCAAGGACATATGATTTCTGGGAAGCCATGAGGATAATCCTCAGATTACGGGCCCATTCAACAAAGTTACTTCCATCATCTTTCAACTTAGCTTTCTTTAGGAACGCATCAAAATTCAGGGGCGCTACTGCGCGAGCCATTGATCTACAACATAAATATGCAAACTTTACTTAGACTATTGTTCAAGATAATGAGTTTAGTTAATAAAATTACTAAAGTCCCACTCAAATAGACATCCCTCAGGTCATCTGAGTGTCACATGATCCAAATCCACCAACTCAAGTCCGATCGTCACGTGAGTTGAGGTGGCCTCAATGGTGAACATCATTATGTTGATCATATCTACTATATGACTCATGTTCGACCTTTCAGTCTCTTGTGTTCCGAGACCATGTCTGTACATGCTAGGCTCGTCAAGTTTAACCCGAGTGTTCTGCACATGCAACACTGGCTTGCACCCGTTGTATGTGAACATAGAGTCTATCACACCCGATCATCACGTGGTGTCTCAACACAACGAACTTTTGCAACGGTGCACACTCGGGGAGAACACAATTCATCTTGAAATTTAAGTGAGGGATCACCTTATAATGCTACCGTCGTCCTAAGCAAAACAAGGTGCATAAAAGGATTAACATCACATGCAATTCATAAGTGACATGATATGGCCATGAACTTGTGCTTTTGATCTCCATCTAGAAAGCACCGGCATGATCTCCATCGTCACCGGCATGACACCATGATATTCATCATCTTGATCTCCATCAACGCGTCACCATCAGGGTTGTCACGCCCATCATGCTTTTACTATGATTGCTAACGTTTAGCGACAAAGTAAAGCATTACATAGCGCTTAATGATTGACACGCAGGTCATACAATAATTAAAGACAACCCTATGGCTCCTACCGGTTGCCGTACTCATCGACATGCAAGTCGTGATAATCTATACACCACATGATCATCTCATACATCACATATATCACATCATGTAATTGGCCATATCACATAACAACATACCCTGCAAAAACAAGTTAGACGTCCTCTAATTGTTGTTGCATGTTTTACGTGGCTGCTACGGGTATCTAGCAAGAACAATTCTCATCTACGCAAAAACCACAATGGTGATACACTAGTTGATTTTCAACCTTCTCAAGGACCGCCTTTGTCGAATCCGATCCAACTAAAGTGAGAGAAACTGGCACCCGCAAGCCATCTATGCAACAAGTTGCGGTCGAGGGAACCGGTCTCTTGTAAGCGTATGAGTAACGTTGGTCTGGTCCGCTTCATCTCACAATACCACTGAACAGAAATCCAACCAAGGGAGGAAGCAATCTAAACATCAACGCCCACAAACCTTTTGTGTTCTACTCAAGATCTCATCTACACATAGACCTAGCTCATGATGCCACTGTTGGGGAACATTGCATGGGAAACAAAAAAATTCCTATGCACACGCAGATCTATCCATAGTTATGAGCATCTACGAGAGGGAGAGTGGATCTACGTACCCTTGTAGATCGCTAAGCGGGAAGCGTTAAGAAACACGGTTGGTGTAGTCGAACGCCTTCGTGATCCAAATCGCCGTGCATCCCGCGATCCAATCACGATCCGTCCCGCAAACTTGATCATGATCCATCCCATGAACTTGATCACGATCCTTCCGATCTAGCACCGAACCGATGGCACCTCCGCGTTCAGCACACGTACAGCTTGATGACGATCTCCACCGTCTTGATCCAGCAAGAAGGAGTGGAGAGGAAGAAGAGTTCTCCGGCAGCGTGACGGTGCTCCGGCGATGGTGGTGGAGCTATTCCGGCAGGGCTTCGCCTAAGCACTACAGAAATCCGATCTAGAGGAGAAACTATGCACTAGAGGGTAGGGTTGCACGTGGCTGAAAATCATATATCAAAAACCCTAAAACCCTCTAGTATATATAGGAGGAGAGGAGAGGAGGCAGCCTTGGCTTCCAAGCCAAGGCTGGTTCGGCCAAACCAGGAGGGAGGATTCCTCCTCCTCCACTCCTAGTAGGATTAGGACTCCTTCCTAATTTAGCCTTTTTTTGCCTTTTTCCACCTTTTTCCTTTTGGGCTTTTCTTCCCAACTGCATGGGCCTTGTGTGGGACTTCCACTAGCCCACTAGGGGCTGGTATTCATCTTCCCACAGCCCATGTAGCCTCTTGGGTCGAAATACCCCTCCCAATGGTCTCTCGGTACCCTACCGGCACTCCCGGTACACTACCGATGAGCCCGAAACTTTTCCGGCGACCAAAATAGGACTTCCTATATATCAATCTTTACCTACGGACCATTCCGAAGCTCCTCGTGACATCCGGGATCTTATCTAGGACTCCGAACAACCTTCGGTCACCACCATACATAACTCTATACTACCGAAATGTCACCAAACCTTAAGTGTGCAGACCCTGCGGGTTTGAGAACTATGTAGACATGACCGAGACACCTCTACGGTCAATAAACAATAGTGGGACCTAGATGCCCATATTGGTTCCTATATATTCTACGAAGATCTTTATCAGTCGAACCTCTATGTCAAGGATTCAGTTAATCCCGTATGATGTTCCCTTTGTTCTTCGGTATGTTACTTGCCCGAGATTCGATCGTCGGTATATTCATACCTAGTTCAACCTCGTTACTGGCAAGTCTCTTTACTCGTTCCGTAATACAAGATCCCCTGACTAACACTTAGACACATTGCTTGCAAGGCTCATTGTGATGTTGTATTACCGAGTGGGCCCTGAGATACCTCTCCGTCACATGGTTTAACAAATCTCAGTCTTGATCCATGCCAACTCAACAGGCACCCTCAGAGATACCTGTAGACCACCTTTATAGTCACCCAGTTACGTTGCAATATTTGATACACACAAGGCACTCCTTCGGTATTCGTGAGTTGCATGATCTCATGGTCATAGGAACATATACTTGACACGCAGAAAAAATAGCAATAAACTGACACGATCATATGCTACGTTTGTAGTTTGGGTCTTGTCCATCACATCATTCTCCTAATGATGTGATCCCATTATCAAATGACATCACATGTCAATGGCTAGGAAACCTTGACCATCTTTGATCAACGATCTAGTTCACTAGAGGCATACTAGGGACAAAGTGTTGTCTATTTACCCACACATGTAATGTGTTTCCAATTTATACAATTATAGCATGGATAATAAACGATTATCATGAACAAGGAAATATAATAATAATAACTTTATTTATTGCCTCTAGGGCATATTTCCAACACGAGCTTCTATGCTCCGAGCAGGCCACACTTGCCGAGCTCATGACCAAGGCGGACAAGTACGCCCCGGCTGATTCAGCTATCCGGGTCAAGACGACCCCGCCCGCCAAGGCGACAACGACACCGGCAACGTCCCGGCCGGCTGTCGACAACTGGTAGTCGCAGAACAACAAGCGCAAGAACGACCAGCCGGATCCCTGCGATGGGAGCCGGTAGGTCGCCACCATCGAGGAGCAGGAGCCAACTTTCCAGCCTTCCAGCCAGCGCCAGCGCACCGGCAAGGCTGCCTCGCAGCCGAAGCTCACCTTCAAGCAGATGCTCGACCTCCCTTGCAAGAACCACTCAAGGGCCAAACCCTCTACGCACACGCTCCGGCAGTGCAGCTTCTCACAGTGATTGTCCCGAGGGGACGGCCTCCCGGCTCCTCCCGCGCCGCCTGCCCGCACGTCGACCCTGGCCCCAGCTGTCGCCCCGGCGTCGGCTCCGGCTCCGGCCCAAAACGACGATCGTCTTCACGACCAGTTCACCAACCAGGACGGTTGCTACGTCATCTTCACTAGTGAAGAGATGAGTAAACATGCTCAACGTCAGCTACATCGTGAGGTGAACGCCACCATGCCGGCAACTCCCTAGTCCATGCACTGGTTAGAGACGCCGGTCACCTGGAGCCGGGCAGATCATCCCGTCATGATGTCGAGTCCCGGCAGCTATGCCTTGGTCCTCGACCCCACCATTGCCACCGAGAAGGGCACCTGCCGCTTTTCACGGGTGCTGGTAGATGGTGGCAGCAGCTTCAACATCCTTTACCTCGACACGATGTGGAAGCCGGGGCTGAAGATAGAATACCTACAAGCGAGCCGGACGGTCTTCCATGACATCGTGTCTGGGAAGTCCTGCTCCCCTATCGGCAAGATCATGCTCAATGTCCTCTTTGGCGGACCCAACCACTTCTGTCGCGAGCCATTGCTGTTCGAGGTCGTGGACCTCGCAAGTCCCTACCATGCACTGTTGGGCTGGCCGGCCCTTGTCAAGTTCATGGCGGTCCCCCATTACGCCTACCTCAAGCTCAAGGTGTCGGGCCCCAAGGGAATCATCACCATTGCGGGAGACTACAAGATGTTGATCGAGTACGCTCGAGATAGCAGTCGGCTGGCCAAGGCCCTAGAAATCGCCGAGGAGAAGCGGCAGCTCGACCGGCTCGTGGCCCTTGCTGCCTTCCAGCCGGCCATGCCGACTCCCCCCTCGCAGTCCGTTGGCGAGGCCTACTTCCAGCCATCCAAGGACACCAAGCAAATCCCGCTCGAGCCGGCCAACCCCGCTTAGTGCGTCACCATTGGCTCCCGCCTCGACAGCAAATAGGAGGGCAAGCTCGTCGACTTTTTCCGTGAGAACCGGGACATCTTTGCATGGTCCCCCAAGGACAAGCCATGTGTTCCGAGGAAGTTCGCCGAGCACAAACTACATGTCCGGCCAGACGTCAAGCCGGTCAAGCGACCCCTATGCCATTTCTCTAAGGAGAAGCGGTGTATTATAGGAGAAGAGATCGCTCGGCTGCTCGCAACAGGGTTCATCATGGAAGTTTTCCGCCCGGCTAGCTGGCCAACCCAATCCTGGTGCTGATGAAAAACAAGACATGGCGCATGTGCATTGACTACACCAGCCTGAAAAAGGCGTGTCCCAAGGACCCATTCGCCTTGCCGCGGATCGATCAAGTCATCGACTCCACGACCGGCTGCGACTTGCTGTCCTTCCTGGACGCCTACTCCGGCTACCACCAGATCAAGTTGGACCTGGAGGACTAGCTCAAGAGCTCCTTCATCACGCCCTTCGGGGCCTACTGCTACATCACCATGTCCTTCGGCCCGAAGAACGCAGGAACCACCTTCAAGCGGTGCATGCAGAAGTGCCTCCTGCCACAGATAGGCAGGAACATCCACGTCTACATCGACGACATTGTCGTCAAAACCAAGAAGCACTTCAGCCTCCTCGACGACCTTCGAGAGACCTTCGTGAACCTGCATGAGTTCAAGATCAAGCTCAACCCAGAGAAATGCGTCTTCGGCGTCCCCGCCGGCCAGCTCCTGGGTTTCTTCGTGTCCGCACGCGGCATCGAAGCTAACCCAGAGAAGAGCAGCGCAATCGAGCGCATGCCATGCCCAAGCGAACCCGGCTCAGTGACGTACAGAAGTTCACTGGCTGCCTCGCCTCGCTCAGCCGGTTCATCAACCTGCTGGGGGAGAAGGCCTTGCCCCTCTACGGGCTCCTTCGCAAGACGGCTCTGGTCAAGCCGGGTCATCCCAAGAAGCCGGGCATGTTCGATTGGCCTGACAAGGCGGACGAGGCCTTCCGTGAGCTCAAGAAGGCTCTCACCCGCGCGCCCATCCTGGCCGCGACGGCTAAGAAGGAACCCTTGCTCACCTAGATCGCAGCGACCGCTCACGTCATTAGCGTCGTCTTGGTGGTCGAGCGGCTCGAGGAGGGCAAGGCTCTGCCAGTCCAGCACCCCATCTACTACCTCAGCGAGGTCCTCTCCACGTCCAAGCAGAACTACCCCCACTACCAGAATATGTGCTATGACATGTACTTCGCCGCTAAGAAGGTCAAGCAGTACTTCCAGGAGCATACCGTCACCGTGGTGAGCACGGCCCCGCTCGGCGAGATCCTGAGCGGCCAGGACTCCACCGGCCGGATCGCCAAATGGGTCATCGCCCTCACCGACCACGAGATCCGGTACGAACCTCATACCGCCATCAAGTCGTAGACATTGGCTGACTTCCTCGTCGACTGGGCGGAAACCTAGTTTGTGCCGCCTCCCCCGGACTCCACACATTGGTGCATGAATTTCAACGGCTCAAAAATGAGGACTAGCCTAGGTTCCGGCATAGTCCTCTCCTCCCCGAAAGGTGACCAGCTCAAGTATGCCCTCCAGATCCACATCGCCGCCTCTAACAACATGGCCGAGTACGAGGCCATCGTCCATGGCCTCCGGCTCGCCAAGGAGATCGGCATCAGGTGCATTCTATGCTTCGGCGACTCCGACCTCGTGGTGTAGCAGGTCTCTGGCGAATGGGACGCCAGGGACGCCAACATGGCCAACTACCGTTTCCTCGCACAGTAGCTCACCAGCTCTTTCGAGGGTTGTGAGTTCCACCACATCCCGAGGGCGGACAACGGGGCAGCCGACACGCTGGCAAAGATCCTCTCCACTCGATAGGCCATCCTAGCCGACATCTCCCTTGAGTGGCTGCTCTAGCCATCGATCAAGCCTTCCCCATAATCGGAATCCATCTTCATGCCGGCAGACGCCGCCGGCCCATCGACGGCTCCGGCTGTCCCTTCGACATCTTTGCCACCGGCTCCCTCAACCTTGGCCGCCTTGCCGGCGCCAATTGAGCCGGCTGCATCTGAGGCCGCCGGCTCGAGCGACGCGGTTGTCATGATGACAATCAACCAGCACACCTCGGGAGCTGGCGAGTCGGCCTCGGGGTCTCGCGAGCCGGTCCCGAGGACTGATCATCTGGGCCCGGGGGATCCCGAGCCGGCCCCCGTATTGGCCCCCTCTTGGGCACAGCCCATGCTGGCATTCCTTCTACGCGGAGAGCATCCCCCAGATGAGGCCATGGCAAGGCAAATTCAGCTTCGGGCCTCGGCATACAGCATCATCAACAACGAGCTCGTCCATCGCAGCACCACCGGCATCTTTCAGCGGTGCGTCGAGCCGGAAAAGGGTGTGGAGATCCTCCTCGACATACACCAGGGCGAGTGCGGGCATCACGCCACCTCCAGGACCCTGGTGGCCAAGGCTTCTGCCACGGTTTCTACTGTCCCACCGCTCTCGAGGCGGCCAAGAAATTGGTCGACAAGTGTGAGGGCTGCCAGCGCTTCAGCATGCAGAGCCACCTACCAGCATCGGCCCTCCAGACCATCCCCCTCTCGTGGCCCTTTGCCATCTAGGGGCTGGACATGGTGGGTCCCTTCAAGACCGCACGAGGCGGCATGGCGCATTTACTAGTGGTTGTCGACAAATTCACCAAGTGGATCGAGGCGCGACCAATCAAGAAGCTGGATGGCCCCACGGCTGTCCGGTTCATCGACGACATCACGGTTCGCTACGACGTCCCCCACAGCATCATCACGAACAACGGCACGAATTTCGCCAAGGGCGCGCTCGCGCGTTTCTGCTCCAAGCAAGGAATCCGGCTCGACCTGGCCTCCGTCGCTCATCCACAGTCAAACGGCCAGGTCGAGAGGGCAAACGGCCTCATCCTGTCTGACATCAAGCCCCGGCGCATGACACCGCCGGCAAGGTCAGCCAGTTGCTGGGTCGACGAGCTGTCGGCTGTCCTTTGGAGTCTCAGGACCACCCCGAACCGATCAACCGGCTGCACGTCCTTCTTCCTTGTGTACGGGTCCAAGGCAATAATCCCCACCGACATCGAGTTCGACTCGCCTCGGGTCGCCCTATACACGGAGAAGGATGCAAAGGAGGCAAGGGAAGATGGCGTTGACTTACTCGAAGAAGCCCGCAAGTTGGCCTTGAGCCAAACGGTGATCTACCAGCAGAAGCTCCAGCACTATCACAGCAAGCGGATCCGAACGCTCTCCTTTCGTGAAGGGGACCTGGTGCTCAAGCAGATCCAGTGGACAACCGGATAACACAAGCTGTCCTCCCCATGGTAGGGCCCGTTCAATGTCAGCAAGGTGTTGCACAACAATGCGTATTACCTAATAGACGCCCAGAAGCCGCAGAAGCGCAAAACAGACGCCTCTGGCGAGGAGACCGAGCACCCGTGGAATGCGATGCTCCTCCGTCCGTTTTACTACTGAAAAGACAAGTGTATGTATGTATCCCTCCCCTTTTGGGAATATGAATGCAATGGGTACCATAGGCCGGCTCTTGGGGCACGCCTTTTTTGTTTCCCTTGAAGGTCTCCTCACTCACCGGCTCCCCGACCCGGCTCCCAGGCTCGGGGGCTCGCCGGCTGGTCCTAGGTCGCCTCTCCCAAAAATTGACCAAGTAGTGTGAGCCGAGCAAGCCCTCCCACCCCTCCCAGCTACAGATCCGGCTCCCGGTTGTCTGGCTGATGAGGCCTTGGGGCGGCAAAGCTTAGCACACACAAAAGATTGATCGCAAAGGAGATGTCGTCTAGGCCCAGCCGGACCATCGCCCTGCCTATGCCACTCTACTTATCCTAAAAAGCTCTCGCAGTTCCTAAGTTTAGAACCGGCTCCCTCAAGGCGGACGCCCCGACCCAGCTATAGACCGACTCCCGGCTGGCGAGCTGGCGGGGCCGAAACCAAAGGGGGAAAGGGGCAGAACAAACGGAACCAAAAGGGCAAAAAAGGTAAGGACGAGCAAACATGTGCAATAAGGCAAACACATCAGATATTCACAATATGATTTCTAAGATAAAACAGGCCCACGGCCATCATAGTTCATTACATTACACCCCCAGTGGGTGGACTTAAGCCTAACACGCAGGAAAGAGAAAGAAAGATAAAACGCCCGGGGGCTCGAGCCACCGGCGCGTCGCCAGCCGGCGCATCGCCGGGCGGCTCGACTCCCGTCCTGGAGGTGGTTGCGGCCTTCGGGCCAGCCTCCTTGGCCTTCGAGGCGTCCTCCATGGTCCCAGCCGTCTCACCGCTGGAGTCGGTGCTCTCGTCGGCAACCTCCTTGTCCTCCGGACCTTGGGGGATCCCGACGGAGTCTTCGGCCGCCGGCTTACCGTCATCGCCAAGGGCCGGCAGGAGCTCATCCGGGTCGACGTACGACGCGAGATCATCTGCACGACGGACAAGGGCCAGCTCATGGGCCTCCTGCTCCTCGGTTGGCTCGTCTGGCATGGTGGCCAGCCGGTCTAGGTCCACGCTGCGGTACCACGAAGTTACAAACCGGAGCGCCATCTGCCTTCCGGCTCGCGCCGCCGACGCCTTCCAGACCTCGAGCCGGGCCATGGAATACTCCAGCCACAAGACCACGTGGTTTCTCGGAGCTCCTCCACGTCCCGGCCACAAGGCGGTGACTATCTCCTTGCGGGCCGTCTTCAGCCGCTCCACGCTCCGCTCGAGGTGGATCAACCGGTTTTCAATGGCGAGCCCAAGCTCCGCCACATCCCATGCGGTGTCCTCCACGATGGAGTGCCCGCGCGCCCGGAGACACTCCCGGTGCTCCTCGATGGCACGCTCAGCACAGCGCTGATTTTCCGGGAAGCACCCTAAGAGAAGAAAGGGAAGAAGGAGAGAAAGGCGAATCAAGAACAAGAACCAGCAAAGAAAAAGGCAACCGGTTAGAAAAAGGAAAAACGGACACTTACGTTCGATGGAGTCATCCACTTCGATGGCAAAGTGAAGCGACGAATCCTTCTTTGACGCCAACGTCGCCTCCGCCTTGGCGAGGGAAACCTTAAGCTTCTCGAGCGCCCTCTCGAGGTGAGTCACCTTGCCTCGCAGGGCGGCGGTCCGCCGGGCAATATCATCCGCCTACATGACGGTCATCCCCTTGGCCGTCACCTCCCGCGCCACGATTGGCTTGAGGCGGTCCTGGGCCGCCTCCCCGTCCACTAGCAGCGTGGCCAACCGGTCCTTCTCCTACGTGACCGCCTGGACGCTTTGCGCCAGCCGGTCCCGCTCAGAGACGTTCCTGGTCTTCTCCGCCCGGAGGGCGGTCAGCTCATCTACAAGACAAAGCAGGCATCAGCTGGCCCTTCTATGTCCTCTCCGACTGTTAGGCAGCCGAACCGGCTCCCAGGGGCTACGTGCCCCTCCCGCAAAACTTGACATACCTTGCACCCACCCAACTCCTCCTCCAGCTGGTACAAGTCGTGCTTGCCGCGGTCATGGATGGAGACCGCCTCCTCGAACAGCTTCTGCCGCTGGGAATTCCCCTCCTGCCACACGAAGCCAAGGTCAAAAAATGCTCAAGGAGATTCAGCCCGGCTTCCCGTCAGCCGGTCAGCCGGCCCACATCTTGGGGGCTACACCCAGTGGGTGCGCTTGCGCGCCCCCACTGAAAAAATCGATAAAGATGACAACTCTTATCTCCGTGTGCCGTAGAGTGGTGTCGACCGCCTCTGCAAACTAGGCCAGCTCCTGGTAGTACTGGTCCAGGACGCTCCCTAGTTCCCCAAGTGCAGGGACCAGGCCGCCTACCGGGGGAGACGGAAGAGTCGGGACACGTGCCAGTGCCTCCCAGTCCTGAAGCATGTCCTGCATGGACCTCCGGACCCATCCGCTACTGCCACCCACCCTGGTGCTCGCCACGGCGCCGGCCACCGGGGGAGGATTAATGACGGGGAGGGCCCGGGAGTCGGTCCTCACTGGCCTACCACTCGGCACCAGTACCTCCTCCTCCTCCCGCCGTCCCGACGCAACGACTGCGACAGACGGTACCTCTGTCTCCATGGCCACTGCCTCCGGCGCTGCCTCTGATGCCGCCTCCGGCACGTCAACCCGGGCCAGCTCGGCCGCAGGCGGAGCCCCGACCAGCACCTCCGTCCGGGTCGCCTCGAGGGTCAGCTCCATAGCCGCCGCCCTCGTTCGGGCCGCCTCCTCCACGGACGGAGGCACAGGCGGCTCCATAGCCACCCCTTGCAGCTCGCTCGATGGGGGCCTCAACAGATGGGTCGACTCCGCCGCTGAGTCCAACGCCTGTATGGGATCTGTGGACCTCCTCTGCCTCCCGCCGCTCGAAATCCCAGAGTGCGAGGCCCCGCCTCGCATTCCGGACTTTGAGGCTCGCAGCTCCGTGAGCCTCCTCTTCTCCTCCCGCTGGGTGGCCGCGTGCTCGCGTGCCAGCCGGCTGGCAGCGTCCGTCGGGTCCACCGCCGGCTCCACCTCGTGGATCTTGATGGGGTCCCTGTGGTGCATAAGGGTGAGACACCCACCGGCTCGCGACTCGGAGGGAAACACACCCAAGAAGAAGAAAAAACACCCAGTGACCACGGGCAAAGCCCACTTGGCGCGTGCCGGCGGCTTCCATGCGGCCACCTTCACCTGCTTATGGACCGGTGGCGGGGCCACAGGCTCCTCTTGAGCCAGCCTCTTCGGTCGGCTAGCGGCTCCGACCACCGAGACTTGAGTCGGCCACTCCTCGCTCCGCCGGCCCTGCTAAACTTAGGGGGGAGGCGCATTCAGGATCATCACATCATCGTCATTGCCATCATCATCATCTGTCCAGTCCCTGATCGTGGGACCAATAGGGAACTCACCGGCTCCGCTAGGCTCCCCGACTGCGACGGACCCTCCGGCTCCGCTGGGACCGCCGGCTCGCAGATTTGCCGGCTCCTCGACCCCTCCTGAGGAGTCCACCCCCTCTTCGGACGGGCCTCCCCGCTCGTAGTCTTCGGAGTCAGAGTGGTCGCGCTCCGCCTCGAAGATTTAGGGGTGCGGGCCGTCCGGAATGTTTTGCCGGACGAGCAGCTGCGATCAGCACGGCAACGTCAGTTCCGTTGCCGGCCGCCAGCTAGAAAGAATCAAATGAAAACGAGCCGCCTCGACAAGAACGTACCAGGGGGGACAGTTGATGCGGTCGTACGGCTTCATGCCGAACCTCCATGACGCAGGCGCCAGCTCGAATGTCATGATGGCATTCACCCGCGTCGCCACCTGAGCCGGCGTTAGGTCGACGGTCGTCAGCTAGAGTGGCAGCACCCGGCGTGAGATGAAGGCCGGCACCAGATCGGAGGTGACCAACTCCTCAGCGCTCTTCAGCTGGGCGAGCTGGCCGAGCTCTGCCAGGGCCACTCTGCGCGGGGCGGCTCCCGGCCTGTTCGCCCTAGAGGACTGCACGTTGATGAACGGCGGCAACCGGATGTAGTCTAGGCTTGGGTTGGCGTTCTTCACGTAGAAGAACATCCGATGCCACCCCTTGATGGAATCAATGAGAGAGAAGGGTGCGAAGGGCACGGTGCCCCCACAGGCACTGCTCTTCAGCGCCTTGAGGTATAAGAGGGCGTTGAAGAAATCAAGAAAGGCGAGGACCCCCAGGTACCCCTCACACAACATCACGAAGCCGACGAGGTAGAGGATAGCGTTGGGGCCGAGGTGGTGCGGCTGAAGGCCGAAGGTGTCCATGAGCAACCGGAAGAAGTGGCTCACCGGGATCTTGAAACCACGGGAGAAGTGCCAAAGGAAGACGACATGCTCCCCAGGCTGCGGCGCTGGCACCACCTCATCGCCCAGCGTGCGGGCGACCACACGCTTCGCTGATGGGAGCATGCGCATGCGACGGAGGTCTGCAATGTCCTCCTCGGTGACAAAAGATCCGGCCTAGCTCCCTCTGCGCCCGTCGGCCATTGCGACGGAAGGGCGGCGTGCGGGTGCGTTTGCGAGCTCGGGAGCGGTGCTGCGCGAAGGGGCGAGGAAGGCAAAGAGGAAAGAAGCAAGGAGGCAAAGGGGGTGCGGGTATCTCCTCCCTTGCCCTTCCTCTCCTTTTAAATGGGGAGGTCACGACCGAGGGACGTGGGGATTAACTGCGCCCACTCCCCCACAAACTCCACGCACGAATGGGCGGCTCGGGCCGTAATAGTCGCTTCGGAGCACAGAGGATCCTGGCCTACGCCCCGAAGCCTACTGGGCTATGCCCGAGGCCTAGCGGGCTAGGCCCAGGGCGACATCCCATCTCCCCGCGTGCGTGGGGCCTGCAACATCATTACCCGTCGCATGGCGCGCGGCGGGTCGGCCCGGGACCCGGAGCGACGCGTCGAAACCCGAGGCGTCGGGTCCAACCGCCGACCCGGCTGGCCTTTTGGTTTCGTGCCAATGGCGGGTACCGCTGGGGGGAAGCTGCCGGCTCCCCTCCGTCTGCCGAACGCGGGCCCCCGCCGGCTTCGGGGACTACTAACGGGTTTATTACCCCTGGGTAGGCCAAAGCAACAGGGTTCTCCCCCCCCGCCCCCCCGCCCCCGCTTCAAAGAAAAACTACATGAACGACTGCCCACAGCCGGTTGGGGTGCAGCGGGCTCGAGTTGTCGCCGGCTGGCAACACGGATGGCTGGTCTGGGCACCGGCTCGACCCCCAACCGGCTGGGCACGGACCGGCTGCCTCCGGGCCACCTCCTCTGTTGCCCCTGGGGCAGACATGCAACGTCCCGTCCCTTTGCGCATGGGTATGAAGACACAACGTGACCGCCATGATAGGCATCATTTTAGCCACAGTGGCTGCTGACCTTGGCGAGCGCGACCGGGTGGGGAAACAGTGTCAGCATGCCCCTACCCAGTTGATTACCTGCCCCAGCGTGGCTACAGTATGGCTGGCCGTACCGGAGACTTCAGCCGGCTGGCACTAGATGACGCCTCTTGGGAGGCCCGTGCCGCGACAGGTGGGCGAGGGCCAATCGCGGAGCCAGCTGGTGGGCCCCAGCAGGCGATGGGACCGCACAGCCGATGGACCCTACAAACGACAAGACGGCTCGAAGGGCGGGACCCCCTGGTCAGCCGGAGAGGCTGCCAGCCGGGTCCCCCCACCTTTGTATCTTAGGAATATTGTAAGCCAGGGGTTGGCCTATAAAAAACCCCGAGCCCCCCATGCAATGGGGACAGATAGCACTCGCACTCACACACCTATGGGACATCCCCCTTACTCACATCCTCAAGAGTGAAGAGACGGGCCGGCTGCTCCTTCTTCCTCCTTTAGACTCAACTCCTGGAGCAACCTTGTAAACATACCAATCCATCCAACTAGACCAAGCAGGACTAGGGGTGTTACCTCCCACGAATGTCCCTGAACCTTGGTACATCGTGTGTCATCACCGCTTGTACCTAATCCCACACCCGGAGCCCGTCAGCGTCCTCCGGCCCCAATCACCCACGATAAGCCTACCCATGGCATCTATCGTGAGAAAACGATGACAATCCCAAGCTTAATTCATGCTCGTCCTCGAGTAGGTAAATGATTAAAATAGGATTTTGATGTGACATGGTACCCAACATGTAATATTTTTCATGTATGACTAATGAATTAATAAACATCAACATAATATTATCCATAAACACAAGTAACACAATCATTAACTTTCAAAATGTAAGATACTTAAAGAATCTTTACTCCCCATTCACTTTATCATATTAGCATGGCATGGCTCCGTCTTCATCACATAAATACAAATGGCAAGCACAATGGTGTTAAGCCAGGCAATTGCATCGTACTTGTTAATGCGCTTCAGCATTTTGTATCTAACTCACTACATGCGCGTGAACCATGGACATAGCATATAGGTGGAATAGAATATGGTGGTAGGTTTTAAATGAGTAAAGGTGGAGAACAAAGTCTCGAATCAACTAGGTGGATCAACGGGCTATGGAGATGCCCATCAATCGATATCAATGCTAGGAGTACGGATTGCCATGCAACGGATGCACTAGAGCTATAAGTGTATGAAATCTCAAAAAGAAACTAAGTGGGGGTGCATCCAATTTTCTTGCTCATGAAGACCTAGGGAAATTTGAGGAAGCCCATTATCGGAATATACAAGCCGAGTTCTATAAAGAAAAATTCCCACTAGTATATGAAAGTGACAAAATAGGAGACTCTCTAACATGAAGATCATGGTGCTACTTTGAAGCACAAGTGTGGCAAAAGGTAGTAGCAATGTCCCTTCTCTCTTTTCTCTCATTTTTTGTTGGGCATCTATGACCTCTTTTATTCATTTTTTATTTGGGCTTCACTGGCCTCTTTTATTTTTCATAAAGTCCGGACTCTCATCCCTACTAGTAAGGGAATCATAGCTTCCATCATCCTTTCCTCACATGGGACATGTTCTATAATGAAAATCATCACACTTTTATTTACTTACAACTCAAAAGGAAAATTACAACTCGATACCTATGACAAAATATGACTCTATATGCAATATGGAAGTGATGGTGTGCATGTCATAAAAGGAAACGGTGGAAGTTGCATGAAAATATATCTCGGAATGGTTATGGAAATGCCATAATAGGTACGTATGGTGGCTGTTTTGAGGAAATATATATGGTGGATGTTTTGAGGAAGGTATATGGTGGTTTATTTGAGGAAGGTATATGGTGGTTGATTTGAGGAAGGTATTTGTTGCGCCGGCGAAAGTTCTGCAGTACTAGAAAGGCTAGCAAAAGTGGAAGGGTTAGAGTGTGTATAATCCGTGGACTCAACATTAGTCATAAAGAACTCACATACTTATTGCAAAAGTCTATTAGTCATTGAAGCAAAGCATTAAACGCATGCTCCTAGGGGGTAGGTTGGTAGGAAAAGGGAGAAGATAGTCTCACATCAACTAGGCGTATCGACGGGCTATGGAGATGCCCATCAATAGATATCAATGTGAGTGAGTAGGGATTGCCATGCAATGGATACACTAGAGCTATAAGTGTATGAAAGCTCAATGGAAGCTAAGTATGTGTGCATCCAACATGCTTGCTCATGACGACCTCGGGAATTTGAGGAATCTCGTCACCGGAATATACAAGCCAAGTTCTGTAATGAAAAATTCCCACTAGCGTATGAAAAACACAAAACATGAGACTCTATATGAAAAACACGGTGCTTTATATAAGAACAAGTGTGGAAAAATAGGTAGTAGCACTTTCCCTTCTCTATTTTCTCTCATTTCTTTCTTTCTTTTTCTTTCTTTTTTATTTTTCTTTTTTCTCTTTTTTTGTCCGGAACTCATATCAACTTGTGGGGGAATCATTGTCTCCATCGTCCTTTCTTCACTGAGAAAGTTTTCTAATAATAATGATCATCACACTTTTATTTACTTAAAACTCTATATGAAATACTACTAAACAATATGACTCTATATGAATGCCCATGATAGTGTATCAGGATGTGCAATGATCTAGCATAACATGTAAACAATGATGAAAGGTGGCTTTGCCACAAATACTATGTCAGCTACATGATCATGCAAAGCAATAGGATAATGAACACACAAGTCATGTAGTGTAACCGTGGAGGTTGCATGGCAATATATCTAGGAATGGATATGGAAATCCCATGATAGGTAGGTACGGTGGAACATGATAGGTACGCAACGACGCCAGAAAATCCTCCTGCTACTTCTAAACTTCGTTGGGTTTTTCCCTAGAGAGGAGGAGAGATGGAGCATAGAAAAGATAAGTATTTACCTTAGTGAGTACCAACTTTATCGAACCAACAGGAGAACCATGCAAATTCCCATCTTCAGTGCCTACACACAAAAGAGCACACACTTGCACCCAATGAGGGCAAGAGGGTTGTCAATCCCCTTGAACTCGTTACTTGCAAGCGAGAAGTAGTGATAGATAGAGAAATTAACAAATAAAAATTACAAATAAAAATAAATTAAATAGTGGCAGCAATATTTTAGGCGTTTTTGTAATAATATTTGTGAATAGACCCGGGGGCCATAGTTTTTGCTGGAGGCTTCTCTCTCGAAGAAAGCATACGGCGGGTAGACAAATTATTGTTGGGCAATTGATACAAAAATGCATAGTTATGTAATATGTTTTCACGACAATGATCATGTATATAGGCATCACGTCGATAAGCAAGTATACCAACTCCTTCCTGCATCTAATTCTCTTACTCCACCGATCGACAACTATCCACCATGCATTTAGAATATTAAGTAAAAACAGTAATGTTGGAGGATGATGACATGATGTAGACAAAGTAAATCCAATTAATGAATGAACCCCATCATTTTACCCTTAATGGAATAAATACAATACATTTCATGTCCCTTTGTGTCACTGGGATTGAGCATCGCAAGATTGAACCCACTATAACGCACCAGTCCCACCGAAGAAAAATCGATCTAGTTGACCAAACCAAACCGATAGATTGGAGAGTATTATGAAGCTATAACAACCGTGTATATAAATAACCAGCAAGGATTCAATATATTTTCATGAATAATCTGAACATAAACCCACAATTTATGACATCCCAACAAACACACCACAAAGATGATTACATAGGATAGATCACCGCGGGAATCATGGGAATCTTTGCATTGAAGAACACACACATATATATATAGAGAGAGAGAGAGATGGACATCTAGGTACTAACTACGGACCCGTAGGTCTGTGGTGAACTACTTACACATCACCATGGGAGGAGCAAGGTTGATGTATAGGCCCTCCATGATTGATTCCCCTCTAAAAGGGCACTAGAACCGGGCTCCAGATGGGCACACGGTGGGACAAAGACTTGTGGAGGCAAAAAAAGTGTTTCGGGAGGCTCTCTAGGGTTTTACCAATATATGTGGATTCATAGTGAAGAAATAAGGGCCAGAAGCCGTGGGAGGTGGCCCCAAGCCATCAGGGCGCGGCCACCCCATGGACGCGCCTTGTTGGCTTGGCGCCACCCCGTGTGGCCTCCGGTCTCCCTCCGAAGCTTCCAAACCTTACTTTTGTCCAGAAAAAACCATCAAATTTTTGGGGGTACTTGGACTTCGTTTGGTACAGTATTCCCTAAAGGCCAAAAACAAGTAGAAAACAACAACTGGCACTGGGCACTAGGTTAATAGGTTAGTTCTCAAAAATAATATAATAGCATGGAATAATAAAAAATTATAGATAGGTTGGAGACGTATCAAGCGCCACTCCCACCCCAGGCCATGAGCCAAGGGTTAGTGGGAACCCTAGATGGGCCCCCCGCTTGCCTTGGGGAGTAAAGCATCCCCTAGGCCACCGCCCCCTCCCATGGAGGAGGGGCTAGGGCCAGCACCCCCATACCCTTGCCTCTATATATAGTTGGGGTGAGGAAGGGTAGTCTCACCCCTTCCCATGGCGTAGCCATCCATCTCATATTTCTCTCATTTCTTCCTTGTTCATCGTCTCGGCTGCGCTTGGCAAAGCCTTGTTGGCACTGCACCACCACCATATCCACCATACCATTGTGTTGGTCGATATCTCATCTACTCCCTCTCTCTTGTTGGATGAAGGAGGAGGAGATGTCACCGAGCCGCACGTGTGCTGAACCCTGAGGTGTCATCTGTTCGGCACTAGATCAGATTGGATCACGACCGGAATGCGAAGTGTATGACTCCATCAACCATGTTACAAATGCTTCCGCTTAACGGTCTATGAGGGTACATGGACACACTCTCCTCTCTCGTTGCGATGCATCTCCTAGATTAGATCTTGGGTGGTTTGTAGGATTTTTTAATTTTCATGCTACGATCCCAACATTATTCCCCTCAGTGATATGGAGTGAAGACTGTTGTTTACGGTGTTTCTTTTTTGTGGATTTGAATCATAGGAAAACCATACTATTAAGAGGAGGTCCTCATTTGGTTAGGGTGGGTCCAACACGTACAGATACCCATATGCACCCACATATTGCTTCCACAACATTGTAGTCTGTTCAATTATTCGATATTAGAGTATTGGAAGATCTCTGGCGGTTGTATCGCCCAGGCCAATGATAGTACCGCCAAGTCAGCGATAGTGCCGCTTCTCGCATAACTACCGCTGTCTAGTGTCGCGGGCACTACCGCTTGTAGCGGTAGTAGGTCGGTAGTACAACTTATGGTCGTACTGTCGTTCGCTACTACTGTACTTACTTCTGGTAATTTTGAGCTTCTGAAACTCATCATAAATTTTACGATAGTAGAGCAGTAGTGCCGCTTCAAGAGTACTACCGTCCTCATTAGCCTCTATCCGCCAGTTATGGGTCATGAGACACTTAGCGGTAGTACCGCTAAGTAAAGATGATAAGCGGCACTACCTGATGCACAAGTACAGGGGATCAATCGTAGTCCTTTTGATGAGTAAGAGCGTCGAACCCAATGAGGAGCAGAAGGAAATGATAAGTAGTATTCAGCAAGATATTCTCTCCAGGTACCGTGAGTAATAGTGATAGATAGTTTTGTAGCAAGATAATTCGTAACAAGTGACAAGTAACAATAGTAGAAAGTTTTAGTCAAAAACAATAGTAGAAAGTGTGTAGAAAGATATTCCAATCCTTTTTATAGTGAAGGATAGGCCTGAAGGAACTCTTATATAAAGCAAAGCGCTCCTGAGGACACATGGGAATTTCCGTCTAGTCATGTTCATCAAGTTTAGTTGATTCGCGTTCGTAACTTTGATAATTTGATATGTGGGTGGACCGGTGCTAAGGTGGTGTTGTTACTTGAACAAGCAACCCACTTATGATTACCCCATCTTGCAAGCATCCACAACTACAAAATAAGAATTAAGATAAACCTAACCATAGCATGAAACATATGGATCCAAATCAGCCCCTTACGAAGTAACGCATAAACTAGGTTTAAGTTTCTATCACTCTAGCAACTGATCATGTACTTATTACTTCACAATGCCTTCCCTTAGGCCCATTAGATCATGACATGTCATGTAGTCGATGTTCGCACGACACCACTAAAGGAAGCAACAATATACATATCATCAAAATATCGAATGAATACCAACTCCACGTGTGAGGGAGTCCTGGACTAAGGGGTCCTCGGGTTGTCGGCCTATCTCTCAATAGGATGGCTTGGTGGGCCAATCTTTGATTGTTGCAGGAAGGGCTGGATACATTGAGAGCCCAGATTCTAGAAGGAAGTCCCGAAGGCGCATCGTGCACTCCAAGTCAAGATGAGGAAATTGGAATCTCCATCCTCGGCAGCAGACATACCAGGTGTAAACCCTAGTACCCCCTGGTGCCTATATAAACCGGGAGGGTTTTAGATTGTAGGGCAGACAAACTCGTTTATGGTTTTAGCTATTCAATCTTGAGGTAGATCAACTCTGTATTCTTCATATCATCAATACAATCAAGCAGGACGTCGAGTTCTACCTCCATAGGAGGGCCCGAACCTAGGTAAACATCGTCTCCTTTGTTCCCTGTTACCATCGATCCTAGTCTCATAGCTCGGGATCCCCTACCTGAGATCCCCTGGTTTTGACAGCAACATTTGTGCTTTCATTAAGAGTTCTGCTGTGATTGCCAAAGGAATCGATGGCTCGCGTTGTCATTAACGAAGAAGTCCACAACATGGACACTTTTGTCCCCGGGCAGATCTTCGCTTTCGGCAGCATTGTGTTGCATGCTGACCCGACCGGCCGTCTGGGCCAGCTAGGTAGTTTCACCCCTAGTCAACACGTTAGATTCGGGAACCTTGAGTTCTCCGTAGACTCTTGGAGCGATCTTTCGCTAACCGGGCTCGTAGTCTCACTTGCCGTGCCCGAAGACTCTGAGGCTTTAACCTCGGATTCTGCCTTCGGTCCCGCCCACGGGATCCACCCACACGATGACCTGGATTTTAGTTCGGATCCGTTCATAGCGCAAGACGTCCGGATACCGGTTCCTACCGAACACTCCCCTCGCACAGGCACATCGCAGGCTAACTCCGAAAGCTCTGAGCAGGTTGACCCGATCGAGCTCTCAATACTCAACGAGGCCCTAGATCAGATCTTGTCGATGAAAATTACCGATGACCCAACCCCGATCCATGCTCAGACCGGTCTCAAGGTGGGTCAAGAAGAATTTTTCATCCCACCACCACCCACTTGGTAGCCACCATCGAGGATCTAACCAACATGTTGGACTACGCCTCCGAGGAGGCAGAATACATGGATGAGGAAGATTGCGCTCCCACCCCTGTTAACACTGGACGATGGGTCATGACCTCCACCTACGACGTCTACATGGAGGACACTCCAGCTGATAACTGCGAGCTCACACCCAAGAAAGATGGCGACAAATCGGGCGAAGCGTCATCAAGGCGATGAAAGACGCATAAAAGATCAAAGGCAAAAAAGGAAAGAAAAGCTATCACTGGCACCGGGGATGGAGATACCTTAGAAGACCTCGGCGATCCCGATATCCCCGAACACCCGCTAGAGGGTCAGGAGAAGCCGGAAGATCAGCACAACCTCGATGATCTAAACGATTCCGAGGACGACAACTACCTCCCCCCTGTCGAGGAGGAGCACATCCCAGAAGCCAAAGACTTCGCCATCCCCGATAACCCTGAAGATCAGGAATAGTACATGCAATAGCTTATAGCCATGGGCCGCAGCCTGAAGGCAAAAGAATAGCAGCTTAAGGCTGAACAGGACAACCTCAACGATCTATGGACGAGGGTCCTATCAGTCGAGGAAGGATACGGTACCGGTCTATTGGACCAACCCAAAAGCTATCCACACCGAAGGCTGCTGTGGTGCTGCCACAATTTGATGACGAGCTTACTGATATGCCGTCTCCCAAACATACTCCATACGACAAGGTAGACCGCCCTTCTCGAGGACGAGATAGGATGGCTGACGATACCAGTTATAGGCCGACGATACTCTAAAGACGGGGGAAAGGGCCAATAGAGCCTGATGACAGGTTTGACCTGCGACACGACCTGGATTATAGAGCAGGTCGTACGAGATCCATCTACTAATCCAGAGGGTACTCATTTGATAGACGAGAAGGGTGTCGGCCTTGGCTCGACCGCAACAACAGAGGTCGGGAGTGAAACAGGGCCAGAACAGACACCGATTACCGGTACGACATAGCTCGGGTCAAAGGCGCTACCCACCCATTGTGCTTCACAGACGAGGTGATGCAGCATCAGTTCCCGGAGGGATTTAAACCCGTGAACATAGAGCAATATGATGGGACAACTGACCCAATAGTATGGATTGAGGATTTCCTCCTCCACATCCACATGGCCCGGGGAGATGATCTCCACGCTATCAAGTATCTCCCCCTAAAGCTTAAGGGGCCAGCTCGGCACTGGTTAAATAGCCTCCCCAAAAATTCCATCGGGTGGTGGGAGGATTTCGAGGATGCATTCTGATCTAACTTTCAAGGCACATATGTTCGGCTGCCGGACTCCTCCAACCTAAGCAACGTCGTCCAGAAGACAGGAGAGTTCGCTCGGCAATTCTGGAATTGGTTCTTGACCAAGAAAAACCAGATCGTTGACTCCTCGGACGCCGAGGCAATAGCCTCCTTCAAGCACAATATTCGGGAGGAATGGCTAGCTCACCAACTCGGTCAGGATAAACCTAGGACAACGTCCGCCCTTACATCACTCATGACTCGCTTTTGCATGGGCGAGGATAACTGGTTAGCAAGACGGAGCCACAACACCGAAGACCCCGGAACCTTTGAAGTTCAGGACGGTAACGGGAAACCAAAACGCAACAAGAATAAGCGTCGGCACAGCAATAGTGATGCCCATGACCCGGGCAGCGGAAGAAGCCTCCTAAAGGCAATAGCGGCAGACCCACCCCGCTGGACAAGATCATGGAGAGGCCTTGCCAGATCCATGGCACTCAAGAAAAGCCCGCCAATCACACCAACCGTAAATGTTGGGTATTCAAACAGGCAGGCAAACTCGCAGCCGAGGAGCAAGGCAAGGGCCAACGTATCAAGGACGAGGATGAGCCCCGCGGTCCGATCAGTGGCAGACAAAAGCAGTTCCCTCCAGAGGTAAAAACCGTGAATATGATATATGCCACTCATATACCCAAAAAGGAGAGGAAGCACGCCCTTCGAGAGGTCTATGCCATAGAGCCCGTGGCCCCGAAGTACAACCCATGGTCAGCATACCCGATCACCTTCGATCGACGTGACCACCGGACCAGTATCCTTCATGGGGGTTCAGCCGCCCTCGTCCTAGACCCCATCATAGATGGGTATCACCTCACTAAAGTCCTAATGGACGGAGGAAGTAGCCTTAATCTGATTTACTTAGACATGGTGAAAAATATGGGTATAGATCCGTCAGGATCAAACCCAGCAACACTACCTTTAAAGGAGTGATCCCGGGGGTCGAAGCCTGGTGCACGGGCTCTGTAAGCCTGGAAATAGAGTTCGGTTCGCCTGATACCTTTCAAAGCGAAGACTTGGTCTTTGACATTGTACCTTTCCGCAGCGGCTATCATGCCCTGCTAGGCCGTAGAGCGTTCGCTCGCTTTAATGTCGTCCCACATTACACATACCTCAAGCTCAAAATGCCCAGGCCCAAGGGGGGTCATCACTGTGAACGACAACACAGAGCGCTCCCTCCGAACCGAGGAACATGCATTGGCCTTGGCGGCCGAATTCCATTACAAAGATGATCGGCAAAAACCGACATCTGTCGTAAAGGCACAAAAGGTTGAGAAGCGAGCTTGGTTTTAGCCCGAACTCACAGAACCTTCTCCTCCTCAAAAATAGGGATTCGCCCTCATTGCACAGCCCTAATACCAACAAGACACGTGCCAAGAAGGCACAACTTCACACTTAAGATTCCATGGGCAGTAGTGAGGAGCAGCTATCAAAGCAAAAGTGTTCGGCTGGACCGAACTACTAGCAATATAAGTCTTCAGACATACAACATGTACCATCAAGGACCTGTTAAGACGTAATGCTCATCAATAGTTCGGCAACCTCTCAAGATCTTCTTTCCAAGGTCCGCTCGCCGGCAACATTACCCATAAAGGAATGCAATCACCTAGGAGGCACAGGAGTGGACAGGCGACAGAGCATATCGAGGATGTCAGGCCACCCATCGCAGACCCCTGGTACAACCCCTCCTGTAAAATTTATATTTCATCTTCAAGTACCTGTAAATAGTTGCTTCGGCAATTTTAGATATAATAGTTATTGATCAAAATATAAGGCCATCATGAATGGCCGCTTCATTGTCTTTTTGTTGGTACATACTCTATTTCCTCCCTCCTCAAGCGCTTCTTGCAAAATTGTTTGGTACACATTACGAAGCAACCGGCTGATAGACCGGGGGCTGAAATTTAGAAAAAATCACCCTAAGCACAATCGATTATGTGTTCGACGTCTCGGAGTTTGCTTTATATGCATTGGTTCCGAACTATGTCTTGGGTCAATAGTTGGGTTGCCCGGCTTTTGTGCTTGCCCCTTTCTGCTCGTTCGGCTAAAAGGGGGGTCATCACTGTGAACGACAACACAGAGCGCTCCCTCCGAACCGAGGAACATGCATTGGCCTTGGCGGCCGAATTCCATTACAAAGATGATCGGCAAAAACCGACATCTGTCGTAAAGGCACAAAAGGTTGAGAAGCGAGCTTGGTTTCAGCCCGAACTCACAGAACCTTCTCCTCCTCAAAAATAGGGATTCGCCCTCATTGCACAGCCCTAATACCAACAAGACACGTGCCAAGAAGGCACAACTTCACACTTAAGATTCCATGGGCAGTAGTGGGGAGCAGCTATCAAAGCAAAAGTGTTCGGCTGGACCGAACTACTAGCAATATAAGTCTTCAGACATACAACATGTACCATCAAGGACCTGTTAAGACGTAATGCTCATCAATAGTTCGGCAACCTCTCAAGATCTTCTTTCCAAGGTCCGCTCGCCGGCAACATTACCCATAAAGGAATGCAATCACCTAGGAGGCACAGGAGTGGACAGGCGACAGGGCATATCGAGGATGTCAGGCCACCCATCGCAGACCCCTGGTACAACCCCTCCTGTAAAATTTATATTTCATCTTCAAGTACCTGTAAATAGTTGCTTCGGCAATTTGAGATATAATAGTTATTGATCAAAATATAAGGCCATCATGAATGGCCGCTTCATTGTCTTTTTGTTGGTACATACTCTATTTCCTCCCTCCTCAAGCGCTTCTTGCAAAATTGTTTGGTACACATTACGAAGCAACCGGCTGATAGACCGGGGGCTGAAATTTAGAAAAAATCACCCTAAGCACAATCGATTATGTGTTCGACGTCTCGGAGTTTGCTTTATATGCATTGGTTCCGAACTATGTCTTGGGTCAATAGTTGGGTTGCCCGGCTTTTGTGCTTGCCCCTTTCTGCTCGTTCGGCTAAAAGGGGGGTCATCACTGTGAACGACAACACAGAGCGCTCCCTCCGAACCGAGGAACATGCATTGGCCTTGGCGGCCGAATTCCATTACAAAGATGATCGGCAAAAACCGACATCTGTCGTAAAGGCACAAAAGGTTGAGAAGCGAGCTTGGTTTCAGCCCGAACTCACAGAACCTTCTCCTCCTCAAAAATAGGGATTCGCCCTCATTGCACAGCCCTAATACCAACAAGACACGTGCCAAGAAGGCACAACTTCACACTTAAGATTCCATGGGCAGTAGTGGGGAGCAGCTATCAAAGCAAAAGTGTTCGGCTGGACCGAACTACTAGCAATATAAGTCTTCAGACATACAACATGTACCATCAAGGACCTGTTAAGACGTAATGCTCATCAATAGTTCGGCAACCTCTCAAGATCTTCTTTCCAAGGTCCGCTCGCCGGCAACATTACCCATAAAGGAATGCAATCACCTAGGAGGCACAGGAGTGGACAGGCGACAGGGCATATCGAGGATGTCAGGCCACCCATCGCAGACCCCTGGTACAACCCCTCCTGTAAAATTTATATTTCATCTTCAAGTACCTGTAAATAGTTGCTTCGGCAATTTGAGATATAATAGTTATTGATCAAAATATAAGGCCATCATGAATGGCCGCTTCATTGTCTTTTTGTTGGTACATACTCTATTTCCTCCCTCCTCAAGCGCTTCTTGCAAAATTGTTTGGTACACATTACGAAGCAACCGGCTGATAGACCGGGGGCTGAAATTTAGAAAAAATCACCCTAAGCACAATCGATTATGTGTTCGACGTCTCGGAGTTTGCTTTATATGCATTGGTTCCGAACTATGTCTTGGGTCAATAGTTGGGTTGCCCGGCTTTTGTGCTTGCCCCTTTCTGCTCGTTCGGCTAAAAGGGGGGTCATCACTGTGAACGACAACACAGAGCGCTCCCTCCGAACCGAGGAACATGCATTGGCCTTGGCGGCCGAATTCCATTACAAAGATGATCGGCAAAAACCGACATCTGTCGTAAAGGCACAAAAGGTTGAGAAGCGAGCTTGGTTTCAGCCCGAACTCACAGAACCTTCTCCTCCTCAAAAATAGGGATTCGCCCTCATTGCACAGCCCTAATACCAACAAGACACGTGCCAAGAAGGCACAACTTCACACTTAAGATTCCATGGGCAGTAGTGGGGAGCAGCTATCAAAGCAAAAGTGTTCGGCTGGACCGAACTACTAGCAATATAAGTCTTCAGACATACAACATGTACCATCAAGGACCTGTTAAGACGTAATGCTC
The DNA here is from genome assembly GCA_022496015.1 of Hordeum marinum. Taxonomy (NCBI): domain Eukaryota; kingdom Viridiplantae; phylum Streptophyta; class Magnoliopsida; order Poales; family Poaceae; genus Hordeum; species Hordeum marinum. The sequence continues at coordinate 335,951,558 of CM039675.1, forward strand.
ATCAATAGTTCGGCAACCTCTCAAGATCTTCTTTCCAAGGTCCGCTCGCCGGCAACATTACCCATAAAGGAATGCAATCACCTAGGAGGCACAGGAGTGGACAGGCGACAGGGCATATCGAGGATGTCAGGCCACCCATCGCAGACCCCTGGTACAACCCCTCCTGTAAAATTTATATTTCATCTTCAAGTACCTGTAAATAGTTGCTTCGGCAATTTGAGATATAATAGTTATTGATCAAAATATAAGGCCATCATGAATGGCCGCTTCATTGTCTTTTTGTTGGTACATACTCTATTTCCTCCCTCCTCAAGCGCTTCTTGCAAAATTGTTTGATACACATTACGAAGCAACCGGCTGATAGACCGGGGGCTGAAATTTAGAAAAAATCACCCTAAGCACAATCGATTATGTGTTCGACGTCTCGGAGTTTGCTTTATATGCATTGGTTCCGAACTATGTCTTGGGTCAATAGTTGGGTTGCCCGGCTTTTGTGCTTGCCCCTTTCTGCTCGTTCGGCTAAAAGGGCAAAGCGAGAACCACTGCGATTGTGTTTCCATCTAGCCTAGTCAAGCACCTCAGGGGAGAAAGCCGAAAACTGACAGTCATAGTATGCGAGAATCGATCTATGAATCCGAGCATAAGTATTACACTAAAAACTTTGTTAGAAGTTACTCCATGTCATACAATGGGTTTGGTATTCGTACAAACCATGTGATGTCGGCTTTAGCCGCGGCTCATCTGAAACATCACAAACCACTGGGGGCTAGTCATTAGCCCCCACGTTCCTTTTTCACGCTCCTACGGCTAAGTGGAAGCAATAAAGCATTATGGCCTGATTGCCTTGTCCACCTCACACTACCGCCTTCGGGTATAGAAAGCTCGGCTAAGGGTCACAGTGCGGAGGTAGAGACACCTCGCATAGTATCTACATGGGGGCTAAAGCCGACAACTCGCAACTTTTAGTTTCAATGGCCACACATGAGTTATAGCAAATGCAAAACCTAAAAGACATGAGAAACCATGCATCATAACCATAAAAGCGTTAAAAGTTCTTCGGACATACTACAATGCATTTACTCAAAAATGTTATCTTTTGAGCATCGAGCTTCTATTGCCTCAGCACCCTCCATCACTATGGAGAAGTATTGCTCAGAGCACCTATGCTCCTTTCCAGGGGGCAGAGGAGCGGTGGCTATCTTCGTCGGATCAAGCCCCGGCCAGTGCACCTTAGCCATGGGAAATGCCATCCGAGCTCCCTCAATGTAGGAAGAACGCCTCAGCCCATCAATTCGAGGCGAGGCATCGCTCAGCTTCCGCACCAGGCCAAAGTTACTGCCTGGCAATGGCTCATCGGGCCACAGCCGGATGCAGAGATCCTTCATGGCCGGTTCCACCATCCTGTGTAGCTCCATCAGCTGCTTCATTTGCTCGGTGAGAAGAGGAGAGCGCCCGGGGGGGTTCAAACTGCACCCAAAATAGCTGAGCCTCATCTCCTTCTTCTCATGAAGCGTAGAACTGATTTGCCTCCGTCACACTCTTCGGCAAGTCCGAACAGACGCTTGAGGAATGCCACACCTGGGTGAGCAACGTGAACTTGCCATCATTGAAGGTACACTGCAATAAGTACGGCTCACCACCTGTAATAGCCTTGACTTGGCGGATCTGTTCTTCAAAGAACCACCTATCCACCCACTCCTTTTGGAGATCGGATTTTATAGTGGATAGCTTGGTGGCTTGCTCCTTTCCCTTCTGCTCAAGTCCCTCGCACTTCAGGCCGGCATCCTTGAGCTCCTGCTGAACCTCCTCCACCCGATCCTCATGCTTGGCACTTGTGGTTTTCAAGGCGAATAGTGTGACAGCCACTTGTTCGGCCGCGGCCTTCTCGTCCGCAGCCTCTTGCTTCATCTTTTGCAGCTTGGCCTTGAGCTTCTCAATTTCCTTCACCGAGGTTGTGTAAGGAATAAACATATAACCATACTGAATCGACAGTGCAAATTACTAATGATGAAAATTTCGGATATTACAATCCGGCTTACCTTGCACCTCGTCGAACCTCTTGTTCAGAGCGTCAAGCTCGTCTTCTGAGCTCTTGAGCTTCCGATTTAGCTCGTAAACCTCGGTGGCCTTAACTGCCGCCACTGATGACGAGGCCTACAAACAGCAAATTCTTATCAGTTTACATAGGTTCCAACCTTCGAACTGTTAGGACCATGATCCTATGTTCGGTCCTGTTAACGACTGTCAGAACATTACAGGATGAATAATGTCTCACACATTGTTTGATCATTTCTTTGTGTTTGACCCCCGGGTGAGTTTCTTCTCAACTCACCCAGGGCTCGGGGGCTACTATATATATAACGATAGCACAAACCTAATAAATTAAAATTTCAGAAAGAGAACATTACGTGGCTCACCTAGAAGCCCGTTAGGAGACCGTTGAATGCCTCCTTCAGTCCGCTATCAATAGACTGAATGCTTTGCAAAATCGCACCCATAAGGGTGTAGTGATTCTCGGAGATGGAGGCGCTTGATAGAGCCTCCTCCATGACCGTCCACCCGATCATTGGTGGCGCCGGTGGTGATCGGTTAACCCAGTTTTCAACGGGGATTGAACCGATGGCTCCGGAGGCGTGGTGTGCTCCGGGGATGACCTCGGAGGGGACTAGACGTCCCTTCGTCCGGTCTCTTCAGTGTCCAGGAGGGGCTCCTTCTCCTGGTCTTTGGTGGTCGAGGCATTAACCTCGACCATGACATCGTCACCCCCACCGCTTGTGTTCGGCTCCAAAGGAGCCTGGTGGGATGACACCTCCGCGGCATCCTTCCCGGCGCCCAGAGGTGTGGGATGTGACGTGGTCCCACTTTCTGCTAGCTCGGCGGGTGAAGTCTCCCCATGCGAAACTTGGTCGCTGGGGAGAAAGGCGTTGTGGATCAAAAGGCGCTCACGTGTTAATATCATCTAAAACTTTCCATAAATAGCTCAAGGAGTCTTTAGATTCTTACCTTTGAGCTGGGGGCTTGACCCTTAGGTTCCGCTGCGGAATCTTCTCGAAGTCCTCGGACTCGGTGTCCGAGTCTGAACTTTCGTCGGGCAGGATCAACCTCGCCCGACGTGCCCTTTTCGGGGCAGGAGGAGGTATCTCCTCCATGGTGTCTGACGACACCGCCCTCTTTCTTGGGAGGGGTGAATCCCCCTCCTCCTCGTCTTCATGCTCTTCCTCATCTTTAGAGGAGGCATGAGTTTCCTCGGACACAGCGTCTGGCTGGTCCTTTATGCGGGGACCTCCTTTCCCTTTCTTCTTCTCTTTCTTCTTTGGCGCCTGGTAAGGCACTACGACGAGCATCTCCAACAACAGCTTCAACCTAGGGTCTTCGGGCTGCGGTGCCAGGCAGTTGATTCCCGTGGCTTTGCTCAACAGAGCCGATCAATTGAAATTATATTATACCTAGGTAGGAGGGTTATCGGCGTGTAGGCCCCGATCCTCCTCCTCGGCTGGCCAACTCTCCCGAGGCTTGAACAACGACTTCCATAGCTTCTCCGAAGTGGTGCGGAAGAGCTGATGAACTGTAGGCTCATCATCAAGCTGATAAGCCCACATGGGGAATTCTGGCGCTGGCAGGGAAGGGTGCAGCGTCGGAGCATTATTTGGATCACGTTGACCAGCTCGATCATGGCCTTGATCATCTAGGCGATGCGCTTCTGTGGCATACCCACCTCTGCATCTGACCCCAAGTCGAGGCCCTTTCGGAGCCAGGAGGTCAATCTTGTGAGGGGTCTGGATCTAAACTCAACCGAAGTAGCTTTTGGCTCGATGATATAAAACCACTCCTTTTTCCAGATTTTGATGGTATCAATGAAGGTGCTAGTTGGCCATCCAATGCGGGGGAGCTTCCTGATGACCGCTCCTTTGCAGTCCGCGTGCTCGCTCGTGATGGTCTTCGGCTTGACATTGAAGACCTTGAGCCAGATGCCGAAGTGTGGTTCGACCCGCAGAAAGGCCTCACACACGATGATAAACATCGATATGTGCATAAAGGAGTTCGGGGGGAGGTCGTGGAAGTCTAGTCCATAGAAGAACATGAGCCCCCGGACAAAGGGATGAAGTGGGAAGCTTAGTCCCCGGTAAAGGGATGGACGAATAACACCCTCTCGCCTGGCTTGGGGGTGGGAACCACCTGGTTCTTCTCCAGAGTGTGGTGGTAGATGTTGGCGGGGAGGTAGCCGGCGTCTTTCAGGTCCCGAATGTCTAGGTCAATGGCCGTGGAGGCCTCCCACTTGCGGTTGGAGCCCGAACCCGCCATGGCTAAAGATCAGAGGATAAGTTAAGGAAGAACTGGATCTAGGCTCTTGGAGCTTGGAGAAGATTGAGGAAGCCCATGATGCGAGTGGGGAGCGTGAATAGGCCTTGAGGTTTTTTTCCTTTTATGAGGCGTGACGATGAGTAACCTCCCTTTACTACGCCACAAATTCCTCTGCTTCCCAAGACATGTGTGTCGTTATATGCGCATGAAGAAGCTTGATATGATTAATCATATCCCGTATAAAATGGAGCACGATTTATGCATTGATGAGTCGTGTTAAGATAAAAACGTCCTCGAACCACGAATCGAGTTTTCGTAAATGGTTTAATGGTTGTGGTGGGCCGTGACCCTTCGTCGGAAAGGTTGTCAGTATACACTGTTTACACTTTGACATTTGGCCTTTGGGACTAAGCAATCCACGGTGTCCGGATGATCATATGATCGGAAATGTTACGCGTCTTCGGAAGCCGTACTAATCTCAACCGATCATCAAATGGGGAGAAGAACTCACCCCATAAGTCAAAGACTCTAATCACGTGGAGAGGCCGAAGCTAAGACCCTTGGCGTTGGGGGCTAGTTCGGGGGCTACTGAGGCAGTCCCAAACTAAGGGGTCCTCGGGCCGTCGGCCTATCTCTTAATAGGCTGGCTTGGTGGACCAGTCTTTGATTGTTGCAGGAAGGGCCGGATACATTGAGAGCCCACATTCTATAAGGAAGTCCCGAAGGCGCATCGTGCACTCTAAGTCAAGATGAGGAAATCGGCATCTCCATCCTCGGCAGGAGACCTACCATGTGTAAACCCTAGTACCCCCCGGCGCCTATATAAACCGGGAGGGTTTTAGATTGTAGGGCAGATAAATTCGTCTAGGGTTTTAGTATTCGATCTCGAGGTAGATCAACTCTGTAATCTTCATATCATCAATACAATCAAGCAAGACGTAGGGTTTTACCTTCATAGGAGGGCCCGAACCTAGGTAAACATCGTCTCCTTCGTTCCATGTTACCATCGATCCGAGTCTCACAACTCGGGACCCCCTAACCGAGATCCACCAGTTTTGACACTAACAACGTGATTACTTATAACAAGACTTTTCCCATGTCCTCGTGAAAAAAAGTAACTACTCACAAATCATTGCAATGTTAAAAATCAAAGGTGTAATAATTATGAATAAGGATTTGAACAAATTATCTTCCACCAACTAAACCAACAAGAATCAACTACGAGATGTTATCAACACTACTAGTAACCCACATGTACCAATCTGAGGTTTTGAGTCAAAGATTGAGTACAAGAGATAAACTAGGGTTTGACATGAGATGGTGCTGGTAAATATGTTGATGAAGGTTGGTCCTCCCATGAAGGAGGAAGCGTTGGTGATGACGACGGCTTCAATATCCCCCTCCCCGAGAGAGATTTCCTCGGCAGAATCACCCTATCGGAGTGCAAAAGGGCATCTGTCCAGGTTTCCGCCACAAGACAGTGATGCTTCGTCCCGAAAGACTCTTCTTGTTTTTTTCAAGGTCAAAATACATCTTATAGTAGAAGAGGGAGAACGGGGCCCATTTGAGGGGACCACATGCTATCAGGGCGCGCCTAGGGGGGGTAGGTGCGCCCTGTTAGCTTGTGACCAGCAGGTGCCCCCTCTAGTATATTTTTTCTCCATAATTTGATATATATCCCACAAAAATTCTCCGTGAATTTTTTAGGTCATTTGGAGTCCAGTCAATTTTCACCGTTTTTCTTGGTTTTCAGGTCTAGAATTCCAGTTCCTGGTAATTTCCCTCTTTGTGATGTACCTTGTAAATTCATAGAGAAAAGGCATAAGAATTGTATCATAAAGTGGAATAATGGAAAATAATACTATAAATATTCATACGAAATCATGATGCAAAACGGGCGTATCAAGTCCCCCAAGCTTAGACATCGCTTGTCCTCAAGCAAAAGCCGAACTCAGAAATAATGACCACATAATTTGAGAGCATCGTGAATATTAACATAGAAGCAAGTTTTTCATCATATAAATTCTCATAGTCAAGTAACAATGTATCCATAGTGTTGAAGTATGAAGCATAAACTTTATTGGCAATCAACAAACTATGTTCTTAGTCATTGAGACAAACACAATTCATCATATTTTAGAGAAGAGTCTATGTAAGCGCTTTCAATTTAGCAAGTTCACACACTCAACTATCATTTTGTCTTCTATGATTGTTGACGTTCATTGCATATCTTTGGGGCTAATGTTTCCATTGGACAAATAGGAAGATAGGGGCTTTATTGTTTTTGCCACCCAACTTATTTACCTCAAGGATAATGTCAACAATATCAAGTCATGATCATCTAGATCCAGCGGGATATATATATATCTAGATCTTTCCCCACCACATGATGTTTGCTACTAAAGAGTTAATAGACTCGAGTAGAGTTGAACTTGACTAATGCATGAAATTAAGTACTTGAAAGGTAAGTTCATAAAAGTAAAAGATAGGCCCTTTTAGGACGTGCAAACTCTTAATGTAAAAGAACGTCACTTTATTTTAGGACGTGCAGACTCTTAATGTAAAAGAACGTCACTTTATATTGCCTCTTATGATAACAAACTTTATTATGCAGTCTGTCACCTTTATTTCTTTGTCATGACAAGATCGTACAAATATTATTTTCTCTTACAACAAAAAACATACATATTTAAGAGCAATTTTTATTGCTTTATGCACCGATGACAACTTACTTGACGGATCTTATTCAATCCTTAGGTAGGTATGGTGGACTCTCATGGCAAGAAACTAGGTTTAACGGTTATGGATGCACAAGTAGTATCTCTACTTAGCGCAAAGAAATGTTGGAAATATGCCCTAGAGGCAATAAATAAAGTGTTTATTATTATATTTCCTTGTTCATGATAATCGTTTATTATCCATGCTATAATTGTATTAATTGGAAACACATTACATGTGTGGGTAAATAGACAATACTTTGTCCCTAGTATGCCTCTAGTGAACTAGCTCGTTGATCAAAGATGGTCAAGGATTCCTAGCCATTGACATGAGATGTCATTTGATAACGGGATCACATCATTAGGAGAATGATGTGATGGACAAGACCCGAACTACAAACGTAGCATTTGATCTTGTCAGTTTATTGCTACTGTTTTCCGCATGTCAAGTATATGTTCCTATGACCATGAGATCATGCAACTCACGGATACCGGAGGAGTGACTTGTGTGTATCAAATGTCGCAACGTAACTGGGTGACTATAAAGGTGCTCTACAGGTATCTCCGAGGGTGTCTGTTGAGTTGGCATGGATCAAGACTGGGATTTGTTACTCCGTGTGACGGAGAGGTATCTCAGGGCCCACTCGGTAATACAATATCACAATAAGCCTTGCAAGCAATGTGACTAAGTGTTAGTTGCGGGATCTTGTATTACGGAACGAGTAAAGAGACTTGCCAATAACGAGGTTGAATTAGGTATGGAGATACCGATGATCGAATCTCGGGAAAGTAACATACCGAAGAACAAAGGGAACATCATACGGGATTAACTGAATCCTTGACATAGAGGTTTGACCGATAAAGATCTTCGTAGAATATGTAGGAACCAATATAGGCATCCATGTACCGCTATTGGTTATTGACCGTAGAGGTGTCTCGGTCATGTCTACATAGTTCTCGAACCCGCAGGGTCTGCACACTTAAGGTTTGGCGACGTTTCGGTAGTATAGTATTATGTATGGTGGTGACCGAATGTTGTTCGGAGTCCTGGATGAGATCCCGGACGTCACGAGGAGCTCCGGAATGGTCTGGAGGTAAAGATTCATATGTAGGAAGTCCTGTTTTGGTCGCCGGAAAAGTTTCGGGCTCATCGGTAGTGTACCGGGAGTGTACCAGGAGACCATCGGGAGGGGTATTTCGACCCAAGAGGCTCCATTGTCTGTGGGAGAGTGTTTACCAGCCCTTAGAAAGTATGGACTTTGGAAGTATTAACTGAAGGGCGAAAGGCCATTCAGAACAAATGGATCTTTAAGAAGAAGACAGATGCGGACGGTAATATCACCGTCTATAAAGCTCGACTTGTGGCAAAGGGTTTTTCACAAGTTCAAGGAGTTGACTACGATGAGACCTTCTCACCGGTAGTGATGCTTAAGTCTGTCAGAATCATGTTGGCAATAGCTTCTTATTTCGACTATGAAATTTGGCAGATGGATGTCAAAACAGCGTTCCTCAACGGTTTCCTTGAGGAAGAGTTGTATATGATGCAACCAGAAGGTTTTGTCGATCCAGAGAATGTTGACAAAGTTTGCAAACTCTAGCGATCCATTTATTGGCTGGTGCAAGCATCTCGGAGTTGGAATAAGCGTTTTGATGAGGTGATCAAAGCGTTTCAGTTTATACAAGTTTATGGAGGAGCTTGTATTTACAAGAAAGTGAGTGGGAGCTCTATAGCGTTTCTAATATTATATGTGGATGACATATTGCTGATTGGAAACAATATAGAAATGCTAGAAAGCGTGAAGGAATATTTGAACAAGAGTTTTTCAATGAAGGACCCAGGAGAAGCTGCTTTCATATTAGGCATTAAGATCTATAGAGATAGATCGAGACGCTTAATAGCACTTTCACAGAGCACATACCTTGACAAACTTTTGAAGAAGTTCAAAATGGATCAGTCCAAGAAGGGGTTCTTGCCTGTATTACAAGGTGTGAAGTTGAGTAAGACTCAATGCCCAGTGACTGCAGAAGATAGAGAAAAGATGAGTGTCATCCCCTATGCTTCAGCCATAGGCTCTATCATGTATGCAATGTTGTGCACAAGATCGGATGTCAGCCTTGCCATAAGTATGGCCGGAAGGTTTCAAAGTGATCCTGGAATGGAACACTGGGCAGCGGTCAAGAATATCCTTAAGTACTTGAAAAGGACTATGGAAATGTTTCTCGTTTATGGAGGTGATGAAGAGCTCGTCGTAAAGGGTTACGTCGATGGAAGTTTTGACACTGATCTGGATGACTCTAAGTCACAAACCGGATACGTATTTATTCTTAACGGGGGAGTGGTAAGCTAGTGCAGTTCCAAGCAAAGCGTGGTAGTCGATTCTACATGTGAAGCAGAGTACATCGCAGCCTCGGAGGCGGCGAAGGAAGGTGTCTGGATGAAGCAGTTCATGACAGATCTTGGAGTAGTGCCCAGTGCACTGAATCCAATGAACCTGTTTTGTGACAACACTGGTGCCATTGCTCTGGCCAAAGAACCAAGGTTTCACAAGAGGACCAGACACATAAAGTGACGCTTCAACTCCATCCATGATTACATCAAGGAGAAGGACATAAATATTTGCAAAGTGCACACAGATCTGAATGTTGTAGACCCGTTGACTAAACCTCTTCCAAGGGCTAAACATGATCAACACCACAACTGCATGGGTGTTCGATTCATTACAATGTAAATCACATAGTGATGTGATCTACATTATTGACTCTAGTGCAAGTGGGAGACTGTTGGAAATATGCCCTAGAGGCAATGAATAAAGTGTTTATTATTATATTTCCTTGTTCATGATAATCGTTTATTATCCATGCTATAATTGTATTAATTGGAAACACATTACATGCGTGGGTAAATAGACAATACTTTGTCCCTAGTATGCCTCTAGTGAACTAGCTCATTGATCAAAGATGGTCAAGGTTTCCTAGCCAGTGACATGAGATGTCATTTGATAATGGGATCACATCATTAGGAGAATGATGTGATGGACAAGACCCGAACTACAAACGTAGCATTTGATCGTGTCAGTTTATTGCTACTGTTTTCCGCATGTCAAGTATATGTTCCTATGACCATGAGATCATGCAACTCACGGATACCGGAGGAGTGCCTTGTGTGTATCAAACATCGCAACGTAACTGGGTGACTATAAAGGTGCTCTATAGGTATCTCCGAGGGTGTCTGTTGAGTTGGCATGGATCAAGACTGGGATTTGTTACTCCGTGTGACGGAGAGGTATCTCAGGGCTCACTCGGTAATACAACATCACAATAAGCCTTGCAAGCAATGTGACTAAGTGTTATTTGCGGGATCTTGTATTATGGAACGAGTAAAGAGACTTGCCAATAACGAGGTTGAACTAGGTATGGAGATACCGACGATCGAATCTCGGGCAAGTAACATACCAAAGAACAAAGGGAACATCATACGGGATTAATTGAATCCTTGACATGAAGGTTCGACCGATAAAGATCTTCGTAGAATATGTAGGAACCAATATGGGCATCCAGGTCCCACTACTGGTTATTGACTGTAGAGGTGTCTCGGTCATGTCTACATAGTTCTCGAACCCGCAGGGTCTGCACACTTAAGGTTTGGTGACGTTTCGGTAGTATAGAGTTATGTATGGTGGTGACCGAATGTTGTTCGGAGTCCCGGATGAGATCCCGGACTCACTAGGAGCTCCGGAATGGTTCGGAGGTAAAGATTCATATATAGGAAGTCCTATTTTGGTCACCAGAAAAGTTTCGGGCTCATCGGTAGTGTACCGGGAGTGCCGGTAGTGTACCGGGAGACCATCGGGAGAGGTATTTCGACCCAAGAGGCTCCATGGTCTGTGGGAGAGTGTTCACCAGCCCTTAGTGGGCTGGTGGAAGTCCCACACAAGGCCCATGCGGTTTGGGAAAAAGGCCTAAAGAGAAAAGGTGGAAAAAAGGCAAAAATAGGGTGAATCCTAGTCCTACTAGGATTGGAGGTGGAGTCCACCTCCTCCACCTGGTTCGGCCGACTCCTTGGAGGCTTGGCCCTTGTGCCAAGCCTCCTCCTCTCTTCCTCATATATATACTGGAGGTTTTAGGGTTTTTTCACAGAATTTTCAGCCACGTGTTGCCCGTTCCTCCAGTGCATAGTTTCTCCTCTAGATCGGTTTTCTACAGTGCTTAGGCGAAGCCCTGCCGGAATAGCTCCACCACCATCGCCGGAGCGCCATCACGCTGCCGGAGAACTCTTCCTCCTCTCCGCTCCCTCTTGCTGGATCAAGACGGCGGAGATCGTCATCAAGCTGTACATGTGCTAAACGCGGAAGTGACGTCCGTTCGGCGCTAGATCGGAAGGATCGTGATCAAGTTCGTGGAACGGATCGTGATCAAGTTCGTGGGACGGATCGTGATTGGATCACAGGATGGGTCATGATTGGATCACGGGATGCATGGCGATTTGGATCGCAAAGACCTTCGACTACACCAACCGTGTTTCTTAACGCTTCCCGCTTAGCGATCTACAAGGGTATGTAGATCCACTCTCCCTCTCGTAGATGCTCATCACCATGGATAGATCTGCATGTGCGTAGGAATTTTTTTGTTTCCCATGCAACGTTCCCCAACAAGAAATTTAGGCTAGCAAAAGATCTAAAGCAAGCACCATATGCTAAAGGATCCAAGACAATATAACTTATATTTATATGCAAACAAACATAGCTCATTATGATATCTTCCTTGTCCAACGTCAACAATTTGATCATTATATAATATTTGATGGGGGCTCACAATCATAGAAGATGTCCAAGATAGTGTATTTGCATGTGAATCTCCTCTCCTCTATCATATTTTTTCATGGATTGTATCAATGACTATCACTATGTTTGTCAACTCCCAACAAGTTTTATCAATCATGCATTTTTTTTATGTGAAGTCATTACTCCCCATGGGATTATAATATGATTTTTATTTTGCTTTCTTTTCTTTAATTGCTTTGATGATTGATGCATGAGAGTAAAGCAAAAAAATGTTTATTATATAACTCTCACACTCAATTACAAAGATACATAGATCACAAAGCAAACACTCTAATCAAAGAAAAACTAAATTTTATTCCTATAAATCAAAAAATAACTAAGGATCGAGCTAATATAAATGATAACGGTAAAAGTGATGGTTATACGATACTGGGGCACCTCCCCCAAGCTTAGAACAAGCTAAGGGTGGTGCCCATACCCATGTATGCAAGTGTCCCTCTTGGTTGATGGTGGTGATGATGTACCAGTTTTGGTCCTCCATCTTCCAAGGAATAGGCTCCCCTTTATAGGAAGAGGATCTTGTCTTTGGAATCCTGAAATCGAAAGCTATGCTCATCCTTTTAAATCTGGATTCATACTCATAGTTCTGGTTTTGCAAATCATAGATTTGAGCTTGGAGATGTTCGATCCACTTTTGAAGCTTGAAGAGAGCCTCTGCCATGTTCCTAGTGTCCAACTTGTTCTCCCGGATGAATTCTGTGATCATAGAGTGATTAGCACTCAAACCACATTCAACCATCCCTTGGCACTTGAAGATTTCCTGCTCCACCATTGCAAGCCTAGCCTCCTCGCTCCCCTCCTTCTTTGGACCTTGGACATCTCGGGTGTGGAGCAACCCCTCACGCATATCAATGGTTTGAGGGTGCTTCATCACCTCCGACAGGCCTTCTCGAAGAACTTGTCCATGAAGGAGCTTGACGTTGTCATGGCGATCTAGATCTGTCAAGAAAACAACCCAAAACAATTGCGATGCGGTGGTCAAAACATACAGGAGTATATATATAATGATTTTTTTTCTCGGTCATATTACATGTCTAGGAAGAAAACTGAGTCCATGAGGCACATGAGGTGCCCACAAGCTATCAGGGTGTGCCCAGGGGGTAGGGCACACCCTTTTTGGCTTGTGGCTCCCTCGTGGGTCCCCTTGGATCATTTTTATTTTTGTATTTTTTATCTAAAATACCAAAACCAATAGAGCATAATTTTACGGAATTTTTGGAGTCGGTTTGCTTACCGTATCACATACGTACCACTTTTTCAGGTTTCTGGAGTGCTCTAGAAGGTCTCTCTTATGTGTTCTTCCAATGTCATCACTTGAACAATATTGGTTTCAATATTAATGCGCATACCTGAGATATAATGGTTAATTCTTTGCCCATTAACCACTCTTGGATGTGTGCCTTCAGCATTATTGATTTTGATAGCACAAGAGCATAGACCTCTTCGACGATATAAGGTCCTGTCCCATTTGGACAAGAGCTTACCTCCAAAGAATCTGAAACGAGAATTGTACAAAATAACTAGGTCTCCTACATTGAATTCCCTTTTTTTAATTATCTTGACATGCCATCTTTAACTTTTTATTTAAATAACTTGGTATTATCGTAGGCTTGTGTCCTCCATCCACCTAATGAGCTAATATCAAATAACCTATTTTCACCAGAAAGCTTGAAATCATAGTTAAGTTCTTTAATTGCCCAATAAGCTTTATGGTCTAACTCAAGAGGTAAATGACAAGTGTTTCCATAAACCATTTTATATGGGGACATTCCCATTGGATTTTCGTAAGCAGATCTATCAACCCACAAAGAATCATCAAGTTTCTTAGACCAATTCTTTCTAGATCTATTAACGGTCTTTTGCAAGATTAATTTTATTTCCTGGTTACTCAATTCAACTTGACTGCTAGACAGAGGATGATAAGGTGATTCCATTCTATGGTTAACATCATATTTAGCTAGAAGTGTACGGAAATCACCATGAATAAAATGTGAACCACCATCAATCATTAAATATATAGGGACTCCCAACCTCGGGAAAATAAAATCTTTAAGTATTTTAATATAAGTGTTATGATCAACACCACTAGTTGGAATAGATTCTACCCACTTAGTAACGTAATTAACAGCAACTAAAATATGGGTATACCCATTAGAGGAAGGAAAAGGTCCCATACAATCAAAAACCCAAACATCAAATGGTTTAGTAGCAAGTGAATAATTCATAGGCATTTCCTGATGTCTACCAATGTTACCAATTCTTTGACATTCATCACAAGAGAGGACATACTTACGAGCATCTTTAAAAAGAGTAGGCCAATAAAAATTGGATTGTATTACCTTGTGTGCAGTTCTATTACCAGCTTGGTGCCCTCCGTAGGCCTCGGAGTGACACTTCCATCGGATATGTTCTTGTTCATGCCCAGGTACACAAAATATGGTAACACCATCTACTCCTTATTTATAAATATATGGGTCATCCCAAAAGTAATGTCTTAAATCATAGAAGAACTTTTATTTTGTTGGAAAGTGAAGCTAGCGGTGCATGTTTAGCAACAATGTAATTAGCACAATCTGCATACCAAGGAGTAATGTCGGAAGCATTTATAATAGCTAGTTGATCACCAAGAAAATTATCATCGATAGGCAGTGGGTCATCAATAGCATTTTCCATTCTAGACAAATTATCTGCTATAGGGTTTTCATCTCCCTTTCTATTAACAATAAGCAAATCAAAATCTTGAAGTAAAAGCACCCACCTAATCAGTCTAGGTTAGCATCTTTGTTTTCCATGGGGTATTTAATAGTAGCATGATTAGTGTGAATAATAGCATTAGAATCAACAATATAAGGTCTAAACTTATCACAAGCAAACACAAGTGCTAAAAATTCTTTCTCAGTGGTAGCATAATTTATTTGAGCATTATCTAGAATTTTACTAGCATAATGAATAACATTCAATTTCTTGTCTACACTTTGTGCTAGAATAGAACCAACAACATAATCACTAGCATCACACATAATTTCAAATGGTAAATTCCAATTAGGTGGTTGGACAATAGGTGCGGAAATAAAGGCTTTCTTAAGTATTTCAAAAACTTCTACACAATCATCATAAAAAACAAATGGCATATCTATTTGAAGAAGATTAGTTAATGGCCTAGAAATCTTCGAGAAATCTTTAATAAAACGCCTATAGAAACCATCATGACCAAGGGAACTTCGTATACCCTTAATAACTTTAGGACATGGCATTTTCTCTATTGCATCAACTTTAGCTTTGGCTACCTCAATACCTGATTCAAAAATTTTATGCCCAAGTACTATACCATCATTCACCATAACGTGGCACTCTTCCCAATTCAAGAAAAGATTAGTTTCTTCACATCTCTGCAAAACTCGATCAAGGTTGCTTAAGCAATCATCAAAAGAAGTCCCATAAACGGAGAAATCGTCCATGTAAACCTGAACAATCTTTTCAAAAAATTAGAGAATATAGGAGTCATACATCTTTGGAAGGTAGCTAGTGCATTGCATAAACCAAAAGGCATACGTCTATAAGCGTAAGTTCCAAATGGGCAAGTAAAGGTAGTTTTCTATTGGTCCTCTTTTGACACAGGTATTTGAGAAAATCCAGAATATCCATCAAGAAAGCAAAAATGTGTGTGTTTAGATAATCTTTCTAACATTTTATCAATAAAAGGCGAGGGGTAATGATCTTTTCTAGTGGCTTTGTTTAATTTCCTGAAATCATTACCATCCTATAACCAGTTACTATCCTTGTTATATAAGTTAATTTTCATCATTAGGGACAACAGTTATGCCTCCTTTCTTAGGAACACAGTGAACGGGACTTACCAATCTACTATCAGCTATGGGATATATTATACTTGCCTCCAGAAGCTTTATTGTTTCATTTCATACCACTTCTTTCATTTTAGGATTCAAGCGATGTTGATGATCAACGACAGGCTTAGCATCTGGCTCCATATTGATTTTGTGCACACATAGAGTAGAACCAATGCTCTTAAGATCATCAAGAGTGTATCCAATAGCAGCTCGGCACTTCTTCAGAGTTTTGAGTAATCTCTTTTTTTCATGCTCTGAAAGGTTAACACTAATAATAACATGATATATCTTTTTTTTCATCGAGAAAAGCATATTTCAAAGTAGCAGGTAATTTTTTTAGCTCAAACACGAGATCTCCCTTAGGTGGGGGAGGATCCCCTAAGATCTTAACTGGCAAGTTGTGTTTAAGGATAGGTATTTGTCTAAACAATATATCATCTATTTCATTTCTTTCATTCATATGCATATCACTCTCATGGTCTAGCAAGTATTGTTCTAGAGGATCAGTAGGAGGCGCATCAATAGAAGCAAGGCCAATAATTTCATCTTTATTAGACAATTCTTTCTCACATGGTTGTCTACCAAACTTAGAGAAATTAAATTCATGAGACACATCACCAAAGCTTACTTTAACTTTCTCTCTTACATTATTAATTTTGGCATTAACGGTATTCAAGAAAGGTCAACCAAATATAATGGGACAAAAACTATCTTGTTGCGAATCAAGTACTAATAAATTAGTAGATTGCTTAATTTTATCACACAAGGCCTCAACATTTCTAATAAAACCAAGGGGTGAAATAGTGTCTCTATTTGCAAGTTTAATAGTAACATCGATATTTTCAATTTCAGCACATGTTATGTCATTCATAATTTCTTAATATAAGGTAAAAGGTATAGCACGAACACTAGCACCAATGACACACAAGCCATGATAAACATGGTCTCCAATTTTAACAGAAACAACAGGCATGCAAGCAACTGGTTTACTTATGTTTAACTCATCCCGCTTATTTCTAACATGTTTTGCAATTCTAATACCTTCATCACAAAACTAAATAACATATCCATCAATATTATCAACTAGGAGATCTTTAACCATAGCAATATTAGGTTCTACATTTATTTGTTCAGAAGGTTTATGTGTTCCAATATTGCTTTTATTAACCATAGTTCTGGCTTTAGCATGTTCCTTAATCCTAACAGGAAAAGGTGGTTTCTCAATATAAGGAGTGGGTGCAACTGGACCAACATGGCAAACAATTATTTCTTCCTTAACCTTAACGGGTTCCTCTAGAGATTATTTAATAGGTGGATGAAATTTAAACAACTTCTCCTTAGGGAGTTTAACATGAGTAGCAAATTATTCATAGAAAGACGCTACTATCTTAGAGTCAGGCCCATATTTATTGCTAAACTTATGAAAAATATCGGTTTCCATAAAATATTCAACACAATCAAACTCAAGCGTTATACCACACTCTTTACCTTTGTCAGTTTTCCAGTCTTGAGAGTTGCGTTTAATTATTTCCATAAGATCCCATTTAAATTCAATAGTTCTCTTCATGTATGAGCCAATAGAGGAAGAATCAAGTAGTGATTGATCATCATTAGAAAGTTGAGCATAAAAGTTTTGTATTATAACTTCTCACGGGAGCTCTTGGTTGGGGCAAGTGTGCATCATAGATTTAAGCGTCTACCAAGCTTGAGTGGTGCTTTCCCGTTCAAGAGGCCAAAATTTGTATATATATATATATATATATAATTCCGATCACGATGAACTAGATGCATAGGATAAAACTTCTAATGAAATTCTAGCTGCAAGCGATTCCAGTCTCATGATTCAATATCATCAAATAACATGTACCACATCAATGCTTTTCCCTACAAAGATAAAGGGAAAACCTTCTTCTTGAGTTTGTCCTCGGATAAACATGCAAGCTTAATTAATCCACAAATCTCATCTACATATATCAAGTGGTAATCAGGATGAGTTGTACCATCTCCTGCATAAGGATTAGCTACAGGTTTGTCTAACGTACCCAAAGGAATCTCATAATAAATATTGTAAAGTTCAGTAGGTTGGGGAACGGCCCTTACCACTTCCGTTCGTGGCGAATATGCCCCTAAAAAATCGCTCAAAGGATGATCATCCATAGTAACAAGCAAGAGTAAATTTTAGCACGTACCAAAAATGTTTTTTATCAAATTCCACTCATCAATGGCGCTTCACTCCCCGGCAATGGCGCCAAAAAATAGTCTTGATGACCCACAAGTATACGGAATCAATCATAGTCCTTTAGATAAGTAAGAGAGTCGAACCCAAGGATGAGCAGAAGGAAATGATAAGCAGTTTTTAGCAAGATATTCTCTGCAAGTACTGTGAGTAACAATGATAGATGTTTTGTACCAAGATAATTCGTAACAAGTGACAAGTAACAATAGTATAAAGTGTGTAGCATGATATCTCAATCCTTTTTATAGAAAAGGACATGCCTGAAGGAACTCTTATCTAAAGCAAAACGCTCCCAAGAACACATGGGAATTTCCGTCTAGTCATGTTCATCATTTTTAGTTGATTTGCGTTCGTTACTTTGATAATTTGATACGTGGGTGGACTGGTGCTAAGGTGTTTTTATTACTTGAAAAAGCAACCCACTTATGATTATCCCCTCTCGCAAGCATCCACAACTACGAAAGAAGAGTTAAGATAAACCTAATCGTAGCATGAAACATATGGATCCAAATCATACACTTACGAAGTAATGCATAAACTAGGGTTTAAGATTTTGTCACTCTAGCAACCCACCATCTACTTATTACTCCACAGTGCCTTCCCTTAGGCCCATTAGATGGTCAAGTGTCATGTAGTCGATGTTCACATGGCACCACTAAAGGAAGCAACAACATACATATCATCAAAATATCGAATGAATACAAACTTCACATGATTACTTATAACAAGACTTCTCCCATGTCCTCGGGAACAAATGTAACTACTCACAAATCATCACCATGTTCAAGATCATAGGTGCAATAATGATGAATAAGGATCTGAACATATTATCTTCCGCCAAGTAAACCAACAAGCGTCAGCTACGATGTGTAATCAACACTACTAGTAGCCCATAGTATCAATCTTCGATGTGAGATGGTGTTGGGAAATATGTTGATGAAGATTTGTCCTCCCACGAAGGAGGGAGCATCGGTAATGATGATGACTTCGATCTTCCCCTCCTTGAGAGAGATTTCCCCGGCAGAATCACCCCGTCGGAGTGCAAAAGGGCCTTTGTCTAGGTTTGCGCCTCGAGACGGCTGCACTTCGTCGTGAAAGCTTATTCTTATTTTATTCTAGGTGAAAACACATATTATAGCAGAAGAGGGAGGTTGAGGCCCCTGCGAGGAGCCCACAAGATATCAAGGCGCGCTCTGATGGCTTATGCCCAGGCCCCCCTCCAGTATATTTTTGCTTCATAATTTCAGATATATTCCACGAAAATCCTCCATGAAGTTTCAGGTCATTTGGAGTCTAGTGATTTTTCTCCCTTTTTCTTGGTTTTTAGGTCCAGAATTCCAGTTCCCGGTAATTTCCCTATTTTTGATGTATCTTGTAAACTCAGAGAGAAATGGCATAAGAATTGTATCATAAAGTGGAATAATGGACAAGAATACTGTAAATATTCATAGGAAATCACGATGTAAAATGGACGTATCACTACCGTCCCTATAACTCATTACTCTCATGTACACCTAGAATTACCGCCTTAACCTGTAGTACCGCTCGCCCGAGCGGTAGTACCACTTGAGCTCGAAATTTTGGCAGAATAATGGTTGGATCCCCCACCCCCCCACCCCCGCACACACACTATATATATAAAGGGGGTATTCTTCCCCAAGAAGACTCACCTCTTATCCCTCCCAAGCTCCACTGTTGCCCCTAAGCTTATTTTCGCCAGATATCTCTCCCTAGTCATCAAATCTTGTTGATTTTCTAGGGTTTGGAGGAGAGGGGCTTGATCTACACTTCCACCAAGAGATATTTAATCACCCCCCCCCCCCCACTAATCCCTTGCGGATGTTATTACCCTTGGGTGTTTGGTCACCCTAGACGGAATAGGTCACCCTAAAGCCACATTGCATTGTGGTGGTGGTGTTGGGAGCTTCCAATTAAATTGTGGAGATTGCCCCAACCTTGTTAGTAAAGGCCCGGTTACCGCGTTCATGGGCACCACTAATGGAATCATGGCATCTTGCATTGTGAGAGGGCGTGAGGAGAATACGGTGGCCCTAGTGTCTTCTTGGGGAGCACTGTGCCTCCACACTGCTCCAAGAGAGACGTACCTTCTCCTAAAGGGAGGGAACTTTGGTAACACATCCTCGTCTCCATTGACTCCACTTGTGGTTACTTCTTACCTTTACTTTGTGCAAGCTATATTGTGTTTGTATCTTGTGCTTGAATTTGTTGTTGTTCTTAAGCTCTTCATATAGGTTTTCCACCTTGTTGCATCTCTAGACAACGTATTTTATTGTTTAGCCTAATTTGTTAAAAGAAGCTAAAAATTGTTAGTCGCCTATTCACCTCCCCCCCCTAGCCGACCATATAGATCCTTTCAACAAGTTTTGCAAGTATAAGCATCAATGGTCAGTGTGCTATATTTTTGTCCCGTTTCATATTGGCAAATAACGAGACACGATTTAAAATAGCATTAACATAATATGGCAATGTTCATAGATAGCACAAATCATGAAATGGCATTGTGCACGTGTGGGCAGCTTCACCACATTACTACATACATGGAGTACTAAAGAACATCACTCACTTTTTTATTTAATGTACATAAGACGAATAAGGAACTTGGTTGTACAACTAAAAATTGAACTGAGAAGGATGAACTTATGTTTATTACCTCCTTCATAGTAAAATTTAAACATCCAATTTGATTCAAACGCAAAAAAATAAACAACAGTTGTAGTCATGCCTATCAAATTTGCACAACAAAGTTTGAAGGCTTGAGAAGGACGAACATATGTTAGTATTTATGACCGACTCTATAAACCCCTCGTTCATGTTGATGGGATGGAGTGCGATTCAAGAAGTTTACCACATAATATTCTTCATAAGCATTGACTTTATTCCATATTTTGTTAAGAGTAAATATAGATCTGATGATATTGGAAGAAATGGAGGATATTGAAACTTGTAGAATCCACTAGCTGTAAAAATACTTCGATACACGCAAAAGCTACCGAAAATAGCAATGCAGAGCTAAACTTCTTCAGTGGCATTGTCCTTATCCAACATTCTACTAAGAGTAAATATAGATCTAAAAATGGAGGGCAGGGAAGATAGGCTGCATAGTGATGGTATACGAACAACTAGTTGTGAATGTAAGTACAATGATAAAGGACAACAGGTACTTACAACAACATTGCAGAGGTAAAAAAATCATAAGCATTGGGTTTATTCTACATTTATGTAAGCTTTAATATCTAGTAATTTGTAATGAATGGTGGATAAGCAAGGTAACATGCACACTATTGTCAAATAATTAACCAGCTATGAATGTAGGTATAGTGATACATGACAACTAATAAGAAAAGAAAAGCAGCGAGCAACATAGTTTCGGTATCCGGTCGTCCATTAGGAACTATTCTTCTTCTTCGAGTAGTTTTCCTACAAGAGAGATCAGCAAGGCACATATAGAAATGTACGAGTTCAAATTGTGATGCGATATCATAGAGCATACCTCATGCTAGGGACGATACCAGTGCATAACAAGTTTTTTTCCAGGCAATGTCTTGATAATGTAGCACAAGAGAATACACAAAAAATTTGTTTATAGACTTGCCACTAAAGTTTTTTTCCTCGGGTAACACCGATACTTCTGCAACACAGCATTGAAAAGCGCAAGCAAGCTTTGCTCATCATGACTATACATATTGCCCCTCAATTACTTAGAAGAACTTAAAGCACTGATGTGTTCAATCAGAAGAAAGCTAGACAATAATTACCATGAATATTAACACTTACACGTGAGTGGGACATGAAGATGTAAAAATGGTGTTTGTCTGCAGCATAATGTTCCCATGATGGGAAGATACACATGTGGGTCCAAATAGCAAAGAAAGAATTGTCTTTTAAACTTGGAATAACTGGAATGGTGTTCCTATCTGCCGGAATTAGGGCTCTTTGCAGTTGGAATAGGGGTTTGGCCACTAGAGTTGATGTACTTTTTGCTGAGGTGGGATTTTTCCGTGGTACGATTGGTGATATGGCATTACAAATCAGCGTACGTTTTGCTTGAGTACGGGTCATGTGTGCTAGGGATGGTGCTAAGAGAGTGGAGTATAGATACAATCTACTGGAGTCGGGGCTCTATTTTGTGGGGTTGGTGCTATCGCTACTATAAGCGGGGTGCTATCTGATTTCTCTAGTACCACCACCTTTTCCACAGACTTTGTTTGTAGTCCTTCAGGTTCTGCAATCATCATCTTCCTTTTGGATGTATAGCACATAAAAATCAACATTTGAATTAAAAAACATGGTAGGATGATAGATGGAATAAGTATTGCTAATGTATGGGCATGTCATGTTCACATATATGATGTGTAAACTAAGTAGATGGTGGTTCAAAAAAGTAGAAGCAATGCAATACTTCATGTGCGCGATACTTGCAACCAATAATACCTTTAAAAGTTAGAACAAGCACCTTGATGGGTGAATAGGATAAGCCATCGTCCTTTGACTCCTCATGTGGAGAACCACATTGACATAGTCACATAGGTCTCCATCAAGCTCAGAGTCGTCATTAGGACCATGTTCTAAACACAAATCTGTAGGTGGGGAGCATGGGCATTCAAGTGCATCCACAATGGAACTCAATTCCTTGATGCCAAGTTTATTAGACATTGCACTGTTTCGTAATATTCTTCTGATGCGTGTATTCTTATATTTCACTGTTATCATGTTCAATATCTGAGATGCATGAAAACATAAATAGTAGTGAGATTATATTTTTAATGCATATGGTATTCTAATCTAATAGGGGCTCCCTGTAAAACCATGTCTGATATTTCTAGAATTCTTATGAGAGAGGCCATGTGTGATGTAACTTCGTGTGTACATTAATATAATCTTGCCCTACTACTCAAAAAATAGGATCCCTTTTTAGAGTTCCATAAGTAATGTTAGTTGGTAAATGATAGCTTCAAAATATACCATGTACAAAGTTTATTGTCCAACCATGATGACCAGAGCCCACACAGAAATAGCATTCCCTCGTGTCTCCATATGTGACGTACATGCATTTAGAAACCCATGTAGGAACATTAGCTGACCAATTAAATGTGTCTTTATTTACTAATATTTATATCGTATCAGATTCGTATTTCAACAACTAAGTTTTGGAATTATGTGTGGCATGTTATTTAGCTTGAAGAGTGGAGTGCTGCTCGTACCACACAAAGCATCTAGGCATATCATAGTCTAAATAAAAGGGACAAACCCTAAGCATCATGATTAAAATCGGGAAAGTGGAACTGGCCGAAAAATATGAAGTTGTATTGCCGCTACAAATCAAAAGCCTTCGGATCCCCTACATGACACCTATCTTCAACTTAAGGCGCACTAGTATTTCTATCAGTCTTGTCTCTCGAAGGCAACACAGGTCACGGCATTTCCTGGATATTATGACAAACCAACTCGAAGTGTTGAAAGAATCTAGGAGAAGCGGCCCAATAGACCCGTCATCTGCAAATGTCCTTGCTCCTCTTCCTGACAAGGAACATACTATACTTATTAAATAAGAACACAGGCGGAACATGTTAAAGAATAGAATAGGAAGCATATTATGGAGATTACTCTTCTTTCTATATATTTTTTGTTGCCCACACATGATGAACCAGAGCACACACAGAAATGCAATTCCCTCGTGCCTCTCTATATGTGGCGTACATGCATATGGAAACTCAAGTGGAAAGATTAGCTGATCAATTAAATGTGTGTCTGTTAAATAATATCGGTATTGTATCACATTCATATTGAACAAATAAACATTGAAATTATGAGTGGCGTGTTGTTTAGCTTGAAGGGTGAAGTGCTGCTAGTACGACACAAAGAACCTACACAGATTAAGGTATAGATAAAAGAGGGAAACCCTAAGCATCACGAGTAAAATCGGGAAAGTGGAACTAGCTGTAAAATATGGGTTTGTATTTCTGCTCTGCTTAGAAAACCTTTGGATCCAATATAGGACATCTCTATGGCGCACTACTAGTACTATCAGTATCTGAAAGGCGACATAGCTATCAACATTTCCTGGATATTATGGAAGACCAACTCGAAGAGTTAAAAGCATCTATTAGAAGAGGGCTAATAGATCCGTCGACTGCAAATGTCACTCTCCTGTTCCCGACAAGGAATATAATATACTTATTAAGAAGAATAGAAGATGAACATGTTAAAGAAGAACGGAAGAGGAAGCAGATTTTAGATATTACAGTCTAACATCCCAATTTTTTCCATTTTGAAATGTTAATAATAAGTTATTATTGAGTGAGTTGCAATGCTTTTCAAGGGAAATTAATATCTTTTTTGAGTCTTGTTTCCAAATTTTCAAATTGGATTTCTTTTCTTTTTGACTCTAAGGAAATTTTTTGAAACTGTATTTAAAATTACGGAGTGAAAATAAAATAAGTTTCCCAATAGGGTGAAAATATTAAAATCGATTCATTTAAAATCTGGAGTTCTTTTGAATTTTGGAGTTTCATTTCAATTTGGAATTTATTTGGGAGTTTTAGTGTCATTTATATATTTCCAGTTAATTCAAATAAAAAAAATTAGAAGAGATAATGTGACTCCTCCAAGATATATTTGGAAATATTTAAGAAATGCACTATTATCTTTTTGTGAATGTGGAAAACTCTAAATTTATATTTGGGCGGTAATTTAATTAAGTTCATAGAGATTTAAGTACAACTATATGCATTTTTTGCATGGTCACACTAATTTGTTCTAACTACTACTAATATTTTCGTAATTATCAACATTTTTAATTATTATGTTGTTTTTACTTTTTTTCCACCTACTTTTTAGGTAACTAAAATCCTACTCGTGGACTACTTGACTCAGGCTGTGTTTGGTTGAGCTGAAGATTCTATAAAAACTGCTGTGAGCTGTGAAAAAGTTGTTGTGAGCTTTCAGCTGTGGAAAAGCTAGAAGCTGTTTGGCTGAAACAACTGTAAACTATAGATTTGTGTGTGAATTGTATGTAATGACATTGGCCAATGATTCAATATTTTTATGTGCAACTTGATCGTAAAATAATGACAAGAACATTGGTAGGCAATATAATGACTGTTTTGCAAAGGAAATTTATGACAATTTAGATGATTTCACAGCTAACACATAAGAATTGAACAACATATTACATATAAATAGATATTGACACCTAATATTTTTACAAAAGACATGCACCATAGAATATACATATGGTTCACATGATGATGACCTCCATCAAGATAGCTAACCTAGGTTTCTATCGCAAGACAAGCATCGGCTATCCTACTACGAATAGTATCCAGGGTATCTTCATTCTCCTCCTCTTCAACAGGATCTGCTTGTGTTGGTTCTACTTCCTGTCGTACGACTGGACGTACATACTCATCATCGGCATCACATTTATCAAAAAAATTGTCACTCAATTTGCTATCACGAATGAAGTTGTGCAATGCCATGCAAGCAATGATGATATGCTTTTGCATGTGAGGTGAGAAACTAGGGATTCCTTTCAGTATGCGTCATTTCTGCTTGAGCACCCCAAAAGCATGCTCAACGACATTGCGAAGGGACGAATGTGAAAAGTTGAATAACTCATACTTACCTTGAGGTGGACGATGACGCCGAAGACGAAATTCTAGTAGATGGTACATACTTCCCTTAAAAGGAGCAAGATATCTTGTTCGGTTTGCATACCGAGAGCCCACAAGATAGTATTTCCCTAAAAATAAACATCAAATCACAAAGTGAGCATTTCACATAATAATATAATGAATGATGACATTTGTTGTTATGTTATACCTTTGGGAGGTATAACATAGCAATATGTCTATGAGTTTCTTCAGATTTGCATCATCCCACGCCACTTTTTTAGACATTCTTCAATCAAGCAAAATAATGTTATAGCAATAGATCAATATATATATGTTCTAGCAAGGAATTACATAGCAATATGCAACACGCAATCATCCAATGTACAAGGACATACAACAATATGTGCAAAAATCTGGCATCTACTTGTACATCAAGCTATGAGCAAAAAATCAACAGCTTTCACCACATGACATGAAAGAGATGTGAAAAATACTATAAATATTTTTTTCCATCAGATGACAGAGCAAAAACCAACAGCTTTCTACTTGTACATCAAGCTGTGAGCAAAAACCATCCTCTTCCTACTTGTACAGGAGGTGGGGGAGGGATAGGGGAGAGGGAGGAGGGGGCAACAACGTTCAGAACGGAGGGGGAGGTCACGGCGGGGCTTCGGGTGGCGTCAAGGCGGCGGCACTGGTGGCAGGGCGAGCACCGGGGCCCTTGCTGGTTCAGTTGCTGGCGGAGGGAGGGGTGGGGGTAGTACCAGGGGCATTGGCAAAGGGAGGAGGTAGAGGGGAGGCGGGAGAGGGAGGTACGAGAGGCGTGGGCGGTAGAGGCGTCGGCGGTGGCTAGGAACCCTAGCCGCCGCTCAGGATAAGAAAAACGAGGGGGAGGGGGTTGGACGAGGGGGAGGGGGGTTCGGACGAGGGGGCTCTGGTTCAGTTGATGGAGAGGAACAGAGCACAATCGTTTTCCACTTACCAATGGCAATGGTGGGTAAATACCATCAAACTGTTAGGGGACAGCTAAAAATCCATTGCTGAAGTTGGGGGTATACCTGCTTCGAAAATTACACTACGGGAAAGTTGTAACTTCTCCAGATTCTACTTGTGCTTTTTCCCTTTGGTTATCTTATAGCTTCTAAAAGCCAGAAGTTGGCTTCAAAAGCTCAACCAAACAAGCCCTTAGTCCATCTTCTTTCTCTCTATCCATTGCTTGAGAGGGAAGCAACAAAACTATACCTAGCCATCCACCGGGACAGATTGGGCTTCGGGCCGGGCTCAACCAAGCCCAAGTCAAAAAACTAGGCCCGAGCCCGGCCTGGTCGTCGGGGCCTGGTTTGTAGGCCCAAGCCCGGCCCGTCGGTGATAAAGCCTGTCGGGCCTCGAGCCTCTGGTCGGGCATGTTCGGTACAATGTAAATATGACGGGCCTGGCCCGACCCGGCTATTGGTTTCAAAATCTAGGTCCGAACCCGGCCCGCGGGCAAGGTCGGGCCAGGCCGAGCGGGCCGGGCTTCCTGTGGCTAGATATAAGCACAACCCACCATTTTTTTCCATTTTCCATGGTCTAGTATTCAACTAAGGCCCATCATGGTCTCCTTCTTCCTCTTGTATAGGTTACAAGAACATCAAGAGAGGGGTCCACCTATTAACTCCGGGTGCCCCTATGCCTCGCCTTCCACAAGTCCTATATCTCACATTAAGGGAGAGGATAGCGGCTCTCACCGAAGGAAATAGTGACTCGCGCTAGCAACTAGGCCGGTCCACTCGCAAACACTAAATTGTTAATAAGTGAATGAAAAGAGAACTCACAAGGGATTCGATCCGTTGTCTACTCGGTAGTTGGGTGCTATGCGAGCCAACAAGCTACCATCCAAGTTGTGACATAGTAATAGCACGCGACATACTTGATGCATGATTTCTACTATTTTCACGGGTTCTTAGGTTTACTCGTTTTTCTCTTTGATGTTTTTTTGTTTCTTTTTGGGTTTTTCCATTTTCCTCGTTTTCTTTTGTTTTTTGTTTTTTCCTATTTTTTGTCTCCGGTTTTTATGTTTTTTGTTTTGGTTTTTCTTTGTGTTTTTCAATGTTTTTATCATTTTTTGTATTCTTACTCATTCCATCTTGTTTTCTAAGTTTTTTTGTTATTCTTTTCTCTTTATTGACTTTTACATTTTTTTATTCTTTATGCATTTGTTTCTTTGGTTTTATATTTTTGCTTGGTTTATTTTAATTTTTAATTTTTTTAATTTTCTTTCTTTTGTTTTTCATCCTGCATTTTTTGTATACGTTAAAAACATTTTCCACATGCACGTTTAACATTTTTGAACTACGAGTTTAACATTTTTTTAATACATAGTCAACATTGTATCTGCACTTTCAACATTTTTCAACTCCTTGTCTAGCATTTCAAATACTCGTTAACATTTTTCAAATAAAGATTTTTTTAATCTTTCCTTTTTCTTAGTATTCATCCCACATTTTCTGTATATGTCTAGAAATGTTTTTAAATACATGTTTAATATTTTGCAAATATGAGTTCAACATTATTTTAATACATGTTCAACAGTTCTTATATACATATTTTCAACATTTAGAATGCTTTATATCATTTTTCAAATACTTCTTAGACATTTTTCAAACTACAAGATTAGCATTTTTCTAATACATAGTGAATATTTTTTCAATACACATTTTTTAAGAATTTTGAAATACAATATTAACATATATTTTTAAATGGTCGACATTTTTCTATGCACATTTCAAAAAATTAAAAATTCTTGAATAGGATTATTCAAATGAAATATTAATTTTTTTAAATACATGATCAGCATTTTTTCCATACACAATTAACTTTTTCCAAATTCTTCATTAGTATATTTCAAATACTTGTTAAATATTATTTTTAAAAGCTTGAATAAACAATGTATATACATGTTACAAAAACTCATAATTTTTTAATACACGATCAACAATTTTTCTATACACATTCGACATTTTTCTGAATGCTTGATTAATATTTTTTCAAATCCTTGTTCAACATTTTTGGAATGTTTTTTATCGAGTGTTTTATTCATATATATATTTATAATATGTAAATTATAAGCAAAGCAAAAAGGAGGCACTGGCCTCATGTGCTCCTGCTCGGTCTCCCCTTCAGCCAGTGTTAAAAAATGTAGTGTACTTTAAAAAAAATAGTGTACTTGTCTCAAAAAAAAACATAGTGTACTACAAAATGATTAATAAAATTACAATGTATATAGAAAGTTTGGGTCAAGCATTTAAAAAATGTTTAAAATATATTTGAAAAATGTTTATAAATCATTTAGAAGCTGTAAATGTGTATAGGTTTTTTTTTACCATTTGCTGAAAAAATGTTAATATCGCATTTAGAAGAAACAAACATCAAACATTAGAAAAAATGTTATAATGTGCAAAGAAAAATGTTAACCTTTCGAAAACTGTCGACAATGTGTATGAAAAAATATTGAGAAAGTATTAAACATGTTAAACTTGTATTGAAAACATGTTCAACATGTATTAAAAACATGTTAAACGTGTATTTCTTACAGGCATATACAAAAATTTCGATTGAAAACAAAAATGAAAAATGAAAACCACAAAGAAAAAGAATAAACTAAAAAGAGAAGAAAAATAAAAACAAAGAAACAAATGTAGAAAGAATAGAAAAGGAATGAAAACAAAATAAAAAACCCGAGAAGAAAAAGAAAAGAAATAGAAGAATACAAAAAAGCATTGAAAACCGAAGAAACATGAGAAGAAAGAATAAATAATAAAAATGGAGAAACAAAAAACAAAGAAAAAAACAACGAAAGAAAAAAAACAAGAAAATGGAAAAAGAAAAGGAAAAAAAATCTGAAAACAAGTTTGTTCCCTTCTAATCGGTTGGGTCAAAGTTGTTTAAAACGAACTGGATGTTGTCTTGTACTGTCGTTGTGGTTATTAGTGCGACGAAGAAACGAAGAGGCCCAGGTTCGAAGAAATGCCAGTGGGCTGGCCCGATCAGAACGAACGCTTCAACGAGAGATCGCTACGTCTCGCTGAATGCGAGATATAGCTCTCGCGATGAACCCCTGTACCTCTTCTCTCTCTAGCATTTGATTCGTTCATCGTTTCCATTTTTGATCGATATGAAATTTGTGAATGACGTTAAGCTGAAACAATTCAGGAAATTGAAATCAAAATTTATTGCTTTAATTGTTTGTAATCAGCCGCACATCACGCTAGTTTTTGTTGGATTTTTGCTAATAGGCCTTTGGCCCAAAGCCTATCCAAAAATCTAAAATTCTCATGGCCCATGTGTGTTGGCTGTTGGTGTGGTGTGGGTGGGACTAAAGTTTAGTCCCACCATGCAAGTGGAGGGAGAGCAACACCTCTTTATAAGGTGAGCTCTTCTAGCACTTGTAAGGGAGTGAGAAGAGAAGAAGCCCTCGCGCACTCCTCCTCCTCGCTTCGCGCCGCGGGTTGCGGTATTGAGCTGAGCTCATACCTAAGCGCTTATTTTTGCCGGTCAGGAATGAAGAGTCCTTAACAAACGCGCCACGATCTGAGACGTTGGATCGTGGGTTGTAACCAACTCGGACGTGAGTTTATTCCACGTCTCTCCACCCTGCCGCGCATATATATATACGCGTGGTTCCTGCCAACCCCTAGCCGTCGTCGCTACATATGGTTTCGCACTGTTCGAGATCATTGTGCTGCCATACAAGTCTTATCCATCCCTCCTTCCGGCGTGCACCGCGAGAAGGGACAGCAGGCCTTCGGAACCCCGCCTCTCGTGATCTTGTACGGGAGAGGGGCGATCAGGTTTTGGGGGAACGCACTCGCGCGACTGTTGGCCGCGACAACTTCCTCGACGATGACTTCTTCCCCGATCTCGGCAACCTCTTCCTCAACGACATGGGCAACAACATCAACATTGGTGGTTCTACTCCCGCTGCACCGTATGCAATCTTGCCCTCTATGTTTGAGATCATGCTAGAACTTATGTGTCTAGTTTGTGTCATAGATTCGATCTACTCGTTTACGATGCTAGTCTGCATGCTAAGTTTAATCTATGCTCTTGCTGCCATGATTTATTTTCTTCTTATTCAGATTAAATATTATAGTAATTTGCTCATATACTCAACAATCAAAAAACCTGATTATAGGCAATTTACTCCAAGTGGTTTTGCTGCGCATGTGAAGCCGCCCACCCTTAAGGGGGTTGCAATATAAGAGGTGGCGCATGAGAGCAGTCTACTCGTTTCAGACCATGTACTGGTATGACGCCATGAAGGGTAAGACCGAGGGCGATCTTAATCCTACACAGCAGGAAGCTTTTGAGAAGATCGATACCCTCTTCAAGGGCGCCCTACTGAGTGTTCTTGACGATTCCATTGTGGATTCGTATATGTCGTTTGACAATGGTGACTTATGAGCGCTCTATTGTTCAACAAGCTCATGAGATATAGTCTCTCGCCAAGGAGCTTGAGTACTTCAAGTGTGTGTTGCCGGACAAGTTTGTGGACGGTGGCATCATTGCCAAGCTTCCACCCTCGTGGAACAATTTTGCTACTTCTCTGAAAAATGAGACAAGAGTTTTCCGTTTCGGATCTCATTGGAACTCTTGATGTTGAAGAAAAGGCGAGAGCAAAAGACACACCTGCTCGAGCCGTTGAGGGAGCTTCTAGTGCCCATGTGGTGCAGAAGAAGAACTTCCATCTCAACAAGCCCTAGAACAACAAGAAGAAATCTCAGGGCAAAGGCAAGTTTGTTGCAAATAACAAGCTGTCACAATCTACCAACTTCAAGAAGAATTCTCATAAGAAGGGGAAGGGACTGTGTCATGTCTGCGGTGATCCCAATCACTAGGATCCGAGATGTCCTAACCGCTATGAGGAGCGCGAACATGAGAAGAGCGGCAAGTCTGCTAATGTTGTCATCGGTGATACTGATATGAAGGATTCTGGGTACGGTATTTTTCCTACCATCTTTTCAGTTTGTCATACTCAAGATTGGTTAATTGACACCATTGCCAATGTACATGTTTGTCCTGATGCCTCCATGTTTTCTTCTTATCAAGTCACAAGGACTTCCCCCGTGATGATGGGTAATGGGTCACATGCCATCATTCTAGGTGTCGGTACAGTCAATCTGAAGTTTACTTCGGGGAAGATCGTGCGCCTGAAGAACATTCATCATGTTCCCTCCATCAATAAAAATCTCGTAACTGGTTCCCATTTGTGTTGAGACGGTTTTAAGTTGGGTTTCAAGTCCAATAAAGTTGTAATTTCTAAGTATGGACAATTTGTTGGAAAAGGCTATAAGTGTGGAGGCTTGTTCCGCTTGTCTTTGTCAGATATTTGCACTAAAGTTATTAATAACATTTTCCACGATAATGAGTCTAATATTTGGCATTCGTAACTTTTTCATATTAATTTTGGTTGCATGACGCGGCTAGCAAATATGAGTTTAATTCCGAAATTCACTAATATCAAAGGCTCCAGGTGCCAAGTGTTTGTGCAAGCTAAGCAACCTCACAAGTCCCATAAGACTGCAGAGGCGAGAGACTTGGCGCCACTAGAGCTTATCCATTCTGCTCTTTGTGAGATGAATGGCGTGTTGACAAAAGGTGGAAAGAAATACTTCATGACATTGATTGATGACTCCACTAGATATTGTTATGTGTATCTTCTGGAATCAAAAGACGAGGCTTTAAACTGCTTCAAAAACTATAAAGCTGAAGCAGAGAACCAACTTGATCGGAAAATTAAACGGCTTACATCCGATCGTGGTGGAGAATATTTTTCATGAATTTGATTCGTTTTGTGCGGAACATGGTATAATCCATGAGAGCATGCCTCCCTACTCACCTCAGTCAAATGGGATGGTCGAAAGAAAGAACGGAACTCTAACTGATTTGGTTAACGCCATGTAGACACAAGGGGTCTCTTCATGATATGGTGGGGGGAGGCGCTAATGACTGCATGTCATGTCCTAAACCGAGTTCCCACAAAGAATAAAATAATTACTCCATTTGAGGAATGGGAAAGGGAAAGGCTGAAACTCTCTTATCTACGTACTTGGGGTTGTTTGGCGAAAGTCAATATACCAATTCCCAGAAGTGCAAGCTTGGACCCAAAACCATGGATTGTGTTATTCTGGCTATGCTTTTCATAGCAGTGGCTATAGATTTTTGATAATAAAATCTGAGGTATCTGACATGCATGTTGGTACGATTTATGGAGTCGAATGATGTGACTTTCTTTGAGGACACATTTCCTATGAAGGATATGCCTAACTCATCAAATCAGGAGATACCTACTCTATCTACTCAGGAGTCTTCTCTAATTCCTGAACCCACCATTGCGATGGAAAACGTTGAGAATCCCGAGGAGGATGACAATTAAACTTCTATAAGGAGTAAGAGACGAAGGACTGCAAAGTCTTTTGGTGATGATTTCATTGTGTACCTCGTGGATGACACACCCAGGACTCTTTCAAAAGCCTATGCATCTTCTGATGCTAACTACACTGGAAGGAAGCTATCCATAGCGAGATGGATTCCATCTTAGACAATGGAACCTGGGGAATCACTGATCGTCCTTATGGGTATAACCCGTGTGGATGTAAGTGGGTGTTCAATAAAAAGCTTAGACCTGATGGTACAATTGAAAAGTACAAGGCATGGCTTGTGGCCAAGGGTTATACCTAGAAAGAAGGTGAAGACTTCTTTGATACTTACCCACCCGTGGCTAGACTGACCACTATTCGGGTGCCACTATCGCTGGCTGCCTCACATGGTCTTCTCGTTCATCAAATGGATGTTAAGACGGCTTTCCTCAATGGAGAGTTGGATGAGGAAATTTACATGGATCAGCCTGATGGTTTTATAGTGCCTGGTCAGGAAGGGAAAGTGTGCAAGTTATTGAAGTCTTTATATGGCCTTAAGCAAGCTCCTAAGCAGTGGCATGAGAAGTTTGAAAGAAGATTAACTACTGCAGGCTTTGTTGTAAACGAAGATAACAAGTGTGTATACTATTGCCATGGTGGGGGCAAAGGAGTTATTCTCTGTCTGTATGTCGATGACATACTAATCTTTGGAACCAACCTTGGTCTAATCAAGGAGGTTAAGGATTTCTTATCTTGCTGTTTTGATATGAGATATCTTGGAGTAGCTGATGTTATACTGAACATCAAGCTGTCGAGAGATGAGAATGGTGGGATTACACTGCTCCAATCTCACTATGTCGAAAAGGTCTTGAGTCATTTTTGGTATAGCGACTGCAAGCCTTCTCCAACTCCATATGATGCTAGTGCGTTGCTTTGAAAGAATCAACGAATTGCGAGAGATCAACTAAGGTATTCTCAGATAATAGGCTCGCTTATGTACTTGGCGAGTGCCTTGAGGCCTGACATCTCGTTTGATGTAAGCAAACTAAGGCGGTTTGTCTCAAACCCGGGAGATGATCATTGTCATACGCTGGAGAGAGTTGTGCGCTATTTGAAAGGCACTGCGAGCTATGGGATTCACTACACTAGGTACCCGAGGGTACTTGAGGGTTATAGTGACTCAAATTGGATATCTGATGTTGATGAGATTAAAGCCACTAGTGGTTATGTTTTTACACTTTGTGGTGGCGTTGTTTCCTGGAAGTCTTGCAAGCAGACCATCTTAACGAGGTCAACTATGGAAGCATAACTCACACCATTAGACACAACCACTGTTGAAGCAGATTGGTTTTGTCAGCTCTTGATGGACTTGCCTATGGTTGAAAAACCAATACCCGCCATCCTGATGAACTGTGATTATCAAACTGTGATCATAAAGATAAACAGTTCTAAGGATAATATGAAGTCCTCAAGGCATGTGAAGAGGAGATTGAAAACTGTCAGAAAAATGAAGAACTTCGGAGTTATTGTGTTCAATTATATCCAAACGTCTAAAAACTTGGCAGATCCCTTTACAAAGGGTTTATCGCGTAATGTGATAGAAATGCATCGATGGAGATGAGTTTGAGACCCACTGTATGAGTTGTCCATAGATGTAACCCACTCTGTGTGATCGGAGATCCCGTGAAGTAGAAGTGGGAGACAAGCTGTTGGATAGCTAGAAGGAGAGTATCCCTATATTCGCTATCCCACTCCGTGAAGATGCAATACTCTCAGAATCTGCATGGCAGGTTGATATCTATCTTAATGTGTTCCAAGTGGCTTATTTGGGTAAGCAGAGATGTTGTCCTGCAGAACATCTCCTAAGGAACACACCTATATGAATTTGATTGTAAAACATCGTAGTCTGTGAGAATTATGTGTTCTCTAAGAAGTTCATGAAAGGCCTTGGAGTATGATGTATATGCCCCACCCGTGGGGAAGCCTTGTGGCAGCCCAGTATCAGTCAAGGTTTTGTGTGAAACTAGACTCGTAGAAAATTTGTAGTTCAAGGCATAGTCCACTATTCAAGTTGCGACGTAGTGTAGCATAAATTTCTAAATGGAAGTTCAACTTAACAGTCTCCATCAAGAACCGGTATATAAATAATGTTTTGGAACTAAGAAATGATGAGATGTGCCAATGAGAGTTTGTGGGGGATTGTTGGATTTTTGCTAAGAGGCCTTTGGCCCAAAGCCCATCCAAAAATCTGAAATTCTCATGGGCCATGTGTGTTGGCTGTTGGTGTGGTGTAGGTGGGACTAAAGTTTAGTCCCACCATGCTAGTGGAGGGAGAGCAACACCTCTTTATAAGGTGAGCTCTTTTGGCACTTGTAAGAGAGTGAGAAGAGAAGAGGCCCTCACACACTCCTCCTCCTCGCTCGCCTTGCCACGCCATGCCATGCCTCGTCACGACACGACACGCTGCAGGTTGCGGGATTGAGCCGAGCCGAGCTCATACCTACGCACTTATTTTTGCCGATCGGGAACGAAGAGTCCTTAACATACGCGCCACGATCTGAGACGTTGGATCGTGGTTTGTAACCGACTCGGACGTGGGTTTATTCCATGTCTCTCCACCCTGCCGCGCATATATATACGCGAGGTTCCTGCCAACCCTAGCCACCGTCGCAACATATGGTTTTGCACCATTCCACATCATTCGCCGCCATACAAGTCTACTCCGTCCCTCCTTTCGACGTGCATCACGAGAAGGGTTAGCAGGCCTTCGAAACCCCGCCTCTGGTGATCCTGTATGGGAGAGGGGCGATCAGGTTTTTGGGGAGCGCACTCGCGCGACTGCTGGCTGCGACGACTTCCAAGACGACGACTTCTTCTCCAATCTCGGCAACCTCTTCCTCAATGACATGGGCGACAACATCAACGTTGGCGATTCTACACCTACTACACCGTATGCAATCTTGTCCTCTATGTTTGAGATCATTCTAGAATTTATGTGTCTAGTTTGTGTCATAGATTCGATCTACTCATTTACGATGCTAGTCTGCATGATTAGTTTAATTTATGCTCTTTCTGTCATGATTTATTTTCTGCTTATTCTGATTAAATATTGTAGTAATTTGCTCATATACTCAACAATCCAAAAACCTGATTATAGGCAATTTACTCCAAGTGGTTTTTCTGCGCATCTGAAGCCGCCCACCTTTAAGGGGGTGCAATATAAGAGGTGGCGCACAAGAGCAGTCTACTGGTTTCAGACCATGTACTGCTATGACGGCACCAAGGGTAAGCCTGACGAGGATATGTACCTGGGGTAGGGTCCTAGGCCTGACCTAGATACCCTACCTAAGGACACTATATTGGAGGAGCTAAAGATTACAAGAGAGGTTCCGATTGGATTCACCATGGTTCTCAAGTCACTGGACATTTTATCCACTTGGTATCTTCTCCCTCCACTCGACAATCACCTGTCACTCAGAAGACCTCGCTTCCAGTCGACGCCAGAAGACCATAAGCCACCCCAGGGAGGCCAATAGGCAGGCGTTAGGGCAGTCATCATTAGTAGCAGTTATGATGTACGTTACCAGTAACGTTCGTCTTTATACCCACGATCAAACCCTTGGATGTCTGACACTTATGAGGGGCAGTGTACTCTATATAAGACGCCCCTCCCCTTTGGCACAAGGGTTCGCACCTTCTGTAACTCATACTTTCCACACGACAAGAGCTTCCAAGCACTGAGACATAGGGCTGTTACCTCCACGACAGGGGCCTGAACTCATACATCCGTGTGTACACCCTCGCCGTAGCTAGGACTCTGCCCTCTCCTTTCATACCCTTATATTCTATTGTCATTCTCGTTCCCACGACAGTTGGCGCCCACCTTGGGGCAGGCGTCTAAGCGACTTCCTGCGAGGTTGCATTTTTCCCCTTTGTCATGTCTTCTGGCAGTGGTTTGTTCTTGGGCCACGAGAACCGTCTCGGAGCGCTCACCTTCAGCGCCGATGATTCGACATGGCTCCCGGAGGCGCCTCTCGACGTTGAGGCGCTCCCGATCTGTGGGGCGGCGCACTTCCGCACGAGCTCCTACGGTGTTTTTCTACGGCAGTCGTCGACTCCGTACTCTACAACCATCCCCGTTGTTCGCCGCCGCAAGCGGTACGGTCACTCACGGCTCCAGCGCTGGGTGAGGCATGCGGTTGATTGCCAAGTTTCATCTCCGCAGATTGCGGCGATCGATCCCGCCGAGTCCCTTCACCGCGTGTTTGACTTGGAGTCGGATCAGTCTGACGTTCCTTCCAAGTGTGAGAGTTGCTATCCTGCAACGGAGGTTCTTATGGCTGGTTCACATCAGATCCCGCCGCCTGGTTTCGGCCGCGGCAGGCGAGAGGCTGGTGTGGCATCGAATGAGCAGCCGCACCGGGATGAGGAGGTCCTCCATATGCCCATCTTTGGTGCGACCGCTGAGGCTCAGGCCTTGGAGGCCATGCGCATTCAGCTCGAAGAG
The DNA here is from genome assembly GCA_022496015.1 of Hordeum marinum. Lineage (NCBI taxonomy): Eukaryota > Viridiplantae > Streptophyta > Magnoliopsida > Poales > Poaceae > Hordeum > Hordeum marinum. The sequence goes on from CM039675.1 coordinate 335,989,040, forward strand.
CTTCAGAGGGAACTCGACGAGCGTGATCGCCAGCGTCCACCACCTCCTAGTCGACATCAGCGACAACTGTTCCCAAGTGGTTCACGGAACAACGTCGAGGTATACCGTACTCCAGTTTTAAATGTTGCAGCAGCAGCTAGGATAGCAGATTCCATTCAGCCGTTGCGTTCAGAGGTTGGCAGAGGTTTGCTGTAGATCAGAGTGTTGCTTGATGCAGCGCAGCGCCAAAACTCAGTTGTTTCATAGTCGCGCAATAGAATACATAGTAATTCACCAAGATCAGAGACACTTCAGTCGGCACACAGTCCTGGTTCGCCTCTGTGTCGTAGGGGCAGAGGTTTCCATGAGGATCAGTACAGGGATCAGGGACGAGATCAGTTTCACCGTGATGACCACCATCGAGTGCCCACTCCTCCGCGGTGTGGTCCGTACGTCCCCCGGCACCAGGACGATAGGCGCCCATTTGGTGAGGAGCGGAATCGAGGGTTTGATGCAAGAGATTTCCTTACTCAGAGGCGAATCGACAGAGGCAGAGCCCACAGAGATGGTTTTGACGGAGATTACGCGAGTGGCAGCAGTGCTATTATTTCTGGTCCCGAGTGCTTTAGTAGAGCCATTTGTTTTGCAGAGATTCCTCCCCCCCAACTTCAGATTAGCGGCTGGGATAGGCAAGTTTTCTGGCGAGTCGAAACCGGAGACATGGTTGGATGATTACTGAGTGACTATTCAGATTGATGGTGGCAATGACAACATTGCAATGAAGCATTTGTCCTTGATGTTCGATGGTTGGGCCCATGCATGGCTGAATCATTTGGTTCCTTCTAGCATCCACTGTTGGGAGGATCTTGCCCGAGCGTTCATCAGAATGTTTGAGGGCACTCCAAGCATCCTGCGGTTTGATTGATTTGCAACATTGTGTTCAGAAGCCCAACGAGTCGTTGAGGGATTACTTTCAGCGCTGGTCCACTTTGCATCATACAGTGGAGAATGTTTCCAAGCATCAGGTTGTTTGTGCTTTCAAGGCCAGAGTGAAGTACAGAGAGCTTTACCTGAAGTTTGGGCGAACAGGCGATATTTTGCTAAGTAAGATGATGGAAATTTCCACTCGATACGCCAATGGAGAGGAAGAAGACCGCCTCCATAGCGGCAAAGGAAAAAGCAGTCGATAATGATGCCGACGGCAATTCCAGTCGGAAGCATAAGCAGAAGGCTAATGGCCCTATTCAGGCAGAGGCAGCCGCCCTGGCGGCACAAGGAAAAAACAAGGGGAAGTCCAAAGGACAGTTCACCCCCAAGAAAGGAAAAAATCAGTTGGGAACAGATGTTCTTGACTTTCCGTGTGCAATCCGCCCGAGGAAAGACGAGGATGGTAATTTGATATTACCGAAACATACCACTCGACACTGTCGTCTACTGATCCAGCAGTTCAAGGAGGGTCAGTCGAGTGAGAAAACCCCTAAAAAGGGGATGATGAAGACAACAAAACTTTTCCCAATGTCAACACCACTCTAATGATTTTTGCTGATATTGAGAGCAAGAGTCGATTGAAGGTTATAAACAAAGAAGTCAACATGGTTGTGCCTACAATCCCCACGTACCTCAAGTGGTCTCAGACTGCCATCACATTTGATCAGTCAGATCATCCTGCTCATGTCGCCACACCCGGTCGGCAGGCTTTGGTGGTAGATCCCATTGTGCGAGGCACTTGACTCCGCAAGGTCCTCATGGACGGAAGGAGTGGAGTGAATATTCTGTATGCAGATACCCTTAAGGGGGTGGGAATTCCGATGTCCAGACTCAGTGAGAGCAACATGCAGTTCCATGGAGTAATCCCAAGTAAGAAGGCCAAGCCACTCGGATAGATTGCTTTGGATGTGGTGTTCAGGATAGCTAAGAATTTTTGCAAAGAGAAATTGACGTTTGAAGTCGTGGATTTCCAGAGCGCTTACCACACAATCCTTGGTCGACCAGCTTATGCCCATTTCATGTCCCGTTCATGTTATGTGTATCTTAAACTGAAGATGCCTGGGCCCAAGGGTGTGATCACAGTCACTGGCAATCGACAGAGGGCTGAGGAGTGCCTCCAGTAGGGCTCCAAAATTGTCGATCATCATATGGCTAAGGTCGGCCTAGAAGAGTACAAGAAGAGCGTTGACCCTGCTGAGTTGTTGCGTGCTAAGAAGCCTGCTTTAGAGTCAGCTTTTCAGTTGGCAGGGGAGGTGGAAAAGGTGCACATTCACCCGACAGATCCTACTGCTTCCCCGACCAACATATCTTCGACACTCGATGGTAAATAGGAAGTTGAGCTCATCCAGTTCCTTCATGAGAACTAGGACATCTTCGCATGGAAGCTAGCTGACATGCTGGGGGTTCCCAGGGAACTGGCTGAGCACCGACTAAGAGTTGATCCGAAGGCCAAGCCGGTGAAGGAAAATTTGTGTCGGTCGGCAGCGGAGAAGCGAAAAGCAATCGGTGAAGAGGTGGCTCGTCTCTTGGCAGCTAAGTTCATTCGAGAGATTTACCACTCCGAGTGGCTCTTGAATGTCGTCATGGTCCCCAAGAAAGACAAGTCACTCCGCATGTGTATCGACTTAAAGCATATCAATCGGGTCTGCCCAAAAGATCATTTCCCACTCCCTCGCATTGATCAAATTGTTGAATCTACTGCGGGGTGTGAGCGTTTATCGTTTCTAGATGCATACTCCGGTTACCATTAGATCCGTCTGTCTGGTCCGGATGAAATAAAAATAGCCTTCATCACCCCATTCGGGTGTTTCTGCTATGTCACCATGCCTTTTGGTTTGAAGAATGTCGGCGCTACATTCATGCACATGATCCAGAAGTGTTTACTCGACCAAATCCTCAAAATGTTGAAGCTTACGTGGACGATATTGTCGTCATATCCCGCAAAGGTTCCAACCTGCTGGCTGACTTGGCTGAGACATTCGCCAATCTTAGGAGGTATGATATCAAGTTGAATCCGACTAAGTGTACTTTCGGTGTTCCTGGCAGCAAGTTACTCGGTTTTCTCGTTTCTGAACGAGGAATCGACGTCAGTCCTAAGAAAATCAGCGCCGTTACCCGAATGAAAAGCCTCGTGCATGTGCATGATGTTCAGCAGCTCACAGGTTGCTTGGCAGCATTGAATCGATTCATTTCTCGTCTCGGTGAGAAGGCATTGCCTTTGTACCGACCGATGAAGAAGTCTGACATGTTCGAGTGGACTCTAGAAGCTGAAGCAGCATTTGTCAAGCTCAAAGCCCTACTTTCCACCTAGCCGGTGCTTGCTACTCCACACAGCAAAGAGCCTTTGCTCTTGTACATCGCGGCCACTAATCAGGTCGTCAGTATAGTTCTGATTGTCGAGCAGGAAGAGGAAGGTAAGGCCTACAAGGTTCAACGTCTAGCCTACTACATTTCTGAAGTGTTGACTCCTTAGAAGCAAAGGTACCCGCATTACCAGAAGCTTGTCTATGGTATCTATCTGTCAGCGAAGAAGGTGGCACACTACTTTCATGATCACTCAATTTTAGTTGTCAGTGATGCTCCATTGTCTGAGATCCTCAACAATCGAGATGTGATTGGTCGAGTGGCTAAATGGGCGATTGAGCTCCTATACTTTGACATCAAGTTCGAAGCTAAAAAGGCGATCAAGTCTCAAGCACTGGCTGATTTCTTGGCCGAGTGGGTTGAACAGCAGCAGCCAATCCAGGTTCACTCGGTGCACTGGACCATGTTCTTTGATGGATCAAAAATGCTGAATGGGTCTAGTGCTGGCGTTGTTTTGGTATCCCCAAAAGGCAACAAACTCAGTTATGTCCTGCAGATTCACTTTTATTCCTCCAACAATGAAGTAGAATATGAAGCACTCTTCTATGGGTTGTGCATGGCCATCTCACTCGGCGTCAAGCACTTGATGGTTTACAGTGACTCGGATTTGGTGGTCAATCAAGTGATGAAAGAGTGGAATGTTCGGAACCCCGCTATGACTGGATATTGTAATGTTGTTAGAAAACTTGAGAAGAGATTTGAAGGTTTAGAACTCCATCATGTTCCCCGAGTGAAGAATCAAGCAGTTGATGAGCTGGCAAAGATTGGACCACTCGAAGACCTATCCCCAGCAATGTATTGTTAGAGCATCTTCATACTCCTTCAGTGCAGGAAGATCCTTTCACCAAAGATCCCCCACAAGCTATGAGCGCCTCTGATCCGACTGAGGTTGATGTCCCTGTGGTTATTGATCTGGTCATGGAGGTTCTCGTCATCATTCCCGACTAGACAGTGCCCTACATTGCATATATTTTGAGGCAAGAACTCCCTGAGGATGAAGTTGAAGGCTGACAGATTGTGCGTAGATCCAAAGCTTTTAATGTGATGGATGATTAAATTTACAGAGAAAGTGTAACTGGTGTGACACAGCGGTGCATCTCCCCTAAAGAAGGTCGAATGATCCTGGAAGAGATCCACTCGAGAACTTGCGACCATCATGCGTTCTCTTGGACAATTGTCGCTAAAGCGTATCGAGATGGTTTCTTTTGGCCACGTGCCAATGAGATGGCCAAGGACATTGTTGATGACTACGAAGGGTGCTAGTTCTACGCAAACTTGTCTCACAAAAATGCGTCTGCCCTGAAGACCATTCCACTCATTTGGTCGTTCGCTGTGTGGGGTTTGGATACGGTTGGTCCCTTTCGAACAGGATAGAGTGGATTTACTCATTTGCTTGTTGCATTGGACAAGTTTACGAAGTGGATTGAGGCCAAGCCTATAAAGAAACTGAACTCACGCACTGCGATCAAATTCATGAGAGAGATAATCTACCGGTATGGAGTGCCCCACAGTATAATCACAGATAATGGCTCAAACTTTGACTCGGAATAGTTCAGACACTTTTGCTTCTCCCAATGCACTCTGGTGGATTATGCATTTGTTGTACACCCCCAAACCAATGGCCAAGTTGCGCGAGCCAATGGCTTCATTCCGCAAGGTCTGAAGCCTCGTCTCATGCGAGATTTGGAACATACAGTCGGAGCCTGGGTGTCCGAGTTGCCATCTGTTTTATGGGGCTTGAGAACAACTCCTAATCGGTCGACTGGACGAACTCCATTTTTCCTGGTCTATGGAGCCAAAGTTTTCCTGCCGAGTGACCTATTTCACAATTCCCCTTGAGTGGATCTTTATTCCAAAGTTGAAGCTCAGCAAGCAAGACAGGATGGCGTAGATCTCCTAGAAGAGGAACTAGAGATGGCTTTCATTCGGACGACTACATACCAGCAAGATCTGTGACGTTTCCATGTGAAGCACGTTAAGAGTCGGTCGTTTCATGAAGGTGATTTGGTGCTCCGAGTGGATCAACAACGACTTCACAAGATCGCTTGGGCATGGGAAGGACCTTTCATCGTCACTAAGACGTTGAACAACGGAGCTTATCACCTCAAAACCTCAAGAAGAATATCGATGAGCCGCGAGCCTGGAATGCAGATCTGCTCCGTGTTTCTATACCTAAAAACAGAGTTGTGTTGATGTAATAAAAGTATTTCAGACAATGCCGTTTATGCAAGTATGACTTCCGCAGTCTTTTGTCGATTCGGATCACACAATTTCACATTTGGGAACACTCCGAGTGTCGAGCGATCCTCGCACTCGGGGCTTAGCTGCGAACACACTTTCGCCTAAGTTAAAAACCCTACCAAGTGGATAGCAGTCCAATCACTCGGAGACTTAGCTACGAACCAGTCTTCGTCTAAGTTCAAACATCTCCGAGTGTTGAGCGATCCTCATGCTCGGGGGCTTAGCCGCGAACACACTTTCGCCTAAGTTAAAAAATCCTTTCGAGTCTATAACATCATATTCACTCGGAAACTTAGCCACGAACCAATATTCGTCTAAGCTCAAAACTTCTCCAAGTGTCGAGCGATCATCGCACTCGGAGGCTTAGCTGCAAACACGCTTTTGCCTAAGTGAAAAACCCTACTGAGTGGATCGGAGTCCATTCACTCGGAGACTTAGCTACGAACTAGTCTTCGTCTGAGTTCAAACTTCTCAGAGTGTCGAGCAATCCTCACACTCAGTGCTTAGCTGTGAACATGCTTTCGCCCAAGTTAAAAACCCTACCGAGTGTATAACATCATATTCACTCGGAAACTTAGCCACGAACCAGTATTCGTCTACGCTCAAAACTTCTCCGAGTGTTGAGCGATCCTCACTCTCGGGGGTTTAGCTGCGAACCAGCTTTCGCCTAAGATAAACAACCTTTCCGAGTGGATAACATTCCATTCAATCGGAAACATAGCTACGAACCAGTCTTCGTCTAAGTTCAAAACTCAACCCGAGTGATGGATATACTTCTCATTCGGGGGTTCAGAAAAACAAATTCAGTCAAACAAAGATTGAAAGCGAAACGCATATAAATCCAAAGTTTTCAGCGCGGATAAAGGTTCTACGTGCAAGCAAGGGTACTCAGGCTTAAGGCCTGAATGAAGTTTTACGGCCATTACATTTCCACTCAGCATTCCGAGGCGAGTAAAGTTTTCATTGCGAATAAAGTTTTTTAAGCACCAGACGGACTTGCTGGCTCGATGAAGGTGTCCAAATCGATCCCGTCTACGATCCAAGTGGTTGCCTCGATGAAGGTCTCTATGAAGTCTTCGAACTGAAGTTTCTTCATGTTAATCACCCGGATGTCCTTCAACTTGTCCTCTCTTGCCTCCTTGCAATGGACTTTGACAAGCGAGCACGCCACATCGGCTCTGCGACGGGCAGGTGACTTCTTCCAAGCTTGCACTCGACTGGGGATCTCGTTGAGACGAGTCATCATGGATGCAAGGTCAGTATGGAGGGTGTCTTCAGGCCACATTTCCTTGTCAATCTTCTCCAGCACAGCCTTCAGTCAAATGATGTATGCTTCAACACCCTGGAGACAGACGTTGAGGCAGAACATGTTCATGGCCACAACATCTCCAATGAGCGACTTAGTGGGATCCAGATTGGGCTCAATCTCTTCGGTCTCTTTTTCGAAGTCCTGGTAGAATTCTATATGGAGGGAGGAATGGAAAGATGGTTACATTACTAGCCTATGGAAATTAAGGAAATTCACTCGACAAGGGAAGTTACTGTCGAGCATAATGAACATATTCTTCGCGAAATCTCCCAAGTGCTTCTCCAGGCCATTGTTCCTCCTAGTCAGCTGTTCGGCCTTCTTGATAATTTCGATTCATTCTAGTTTCATCTTGGAGTTTTCCTCCTCTATCTTCTTGGTTGTGGCAAGCTTCTTCTCGGTGGCTTCAGTTTTCTCCCTCGCCACCTTTTGAGCATCAGTGAGCGCCTTGTCCTTGTCCTCCAGTGCTTTCTTCATGGTATCTAAAGAAATAGTATTGTTGAGTCGCGCTTGGAGTCGACGATTTTCATCACTCACATCTTTCGAGTGAGAGCACTCGGTTCAAAGGATGGAAGGTGAAAGTAAGAGTGCATTGGGTTGACAAAGATTACCTCCCAGGGTCTTCAACTCAGTCTGCGCATGTTCCAGGTTGTTCTTGGAGACCTCCAGATCCAATTGCAGTTGGTCCCTTTCCTTCTCCAAGTCCTTGTATTGTGTGCCAAGTTCGCAAGCTCTCTGAAATCAACAAAAAACACAATTTAGTCGACATAAAAATTTCTCTACTCCCGAGTGGAAAGGGTCAAGAACAGTCAACTGGATGGCGTCCCGCCGCCCCACCCCACACTCCTGAAATAGCATCATATCATGGTTGATGGAAATTATGTCCATGAAACCTGTATCATATCATAGTTGATGGCAATGATATCCATGAAACCTGCAAGGTAGCTTCGGAGTGGTAACGATAAAGCAAAGAGTTCACTCTACATGTCGACTGGCAAGCGTACGCCGCGTACGACAAAGAACCCTGAGTTCAAGTTCTTAAGACTACTGCTCATCGTCAACGATCAACAGTAGTCTCGGACACTACACCTAGTGGGTGCACTCAGCATGCCCCCATTGGTTCCGAAATCACTCGACAAGGTCTGCCCTGTCTGAGCATGAAATGGTCTCTATCAGACCCTCGCCGATACAAGCACTCGACGACGGTCTCGGGGACTACACCTAGTGGGTGCACTCAGCGTGCCCCCACTGGTTATGAAATCACTCGACAAGGTCTGTCTTGTCCGAGCACAAAATGTTCTCTATAAGACACCTGCCGATGCAAGCACTTGACGGTGGTCTTGGGGACTACACCCAGTGGGTGCACTCAGAGTGCCCCCAGTGGATCTGCTAATACTCGATCTGTCGAGTGGCAAGAAAATAAAAATATATGCGCAAGCATGTGAATATCGTCTCTATTAAGACCCCCGCCAGTGCAAGCACTCGACGGTGGTCTTGGGGACTACACCCAGTGGGTGCACTCAGCATGCCCCCACTGGACCTTCTATCACTCGATCCGTCGAGTGGTTACCAAAACAAGTCTAAGACCCGTGCCGATATCATCACCATTCGACAGCGGTCTCGAAGACTACACCTAGTGGGTGCACTCAGCATGCCCTCACTGGACCGAAATCTACTCGACTAAGACCTGATCTATTCGAGTGGAGAACATACAAGTATTTTACAAAAGGAAAACACCCACTGGGTGTACAATCAAGAAAGACAGGAATTCAATTGGAAATGCACTTACAATCGCACTTACTCGGACGTTGGTGTGAAGCACCACGCTGGCATCATAAGCCAGCTTGCTGGCTTCGTATGCCTCCTTTGTGTGCAACATCATCTGCTCCGCTTGGATCATGGCTTCCTTCACAGCTCTAGTTTGGTCTTCCAGGATGTGGTGTAGAGGAAAGGCAGTTGTCGACAGAATTGATGCTACGGCTAGGGTAGCTAAGGTGGTTTGGAGTTGTCCAACTGGTGTCGAGGCCACGATGGTTGAAGCAGCCGGTGGAGCACTCGACAACGGAGCCACAAGCTCGGTTCTGGCTCGCGACGAGTCATCTACCCCCTGGGACGATGCAGCAGTCGACCTTTGAGGCGTTTGCGCTGATGGCATTCTTCGGGCACGTACGCGTGGGGTGCCTGAGGTCACACCTTCACCCCCAATACCCCGAGGTGGCTCCTCATCGTCCTCCAATTGAATGATCTCTAGAAGCATCAATCGACAACATTAGCTTATTCAATCGGCAAATCATTTTCAAGAAACAAAGCTGAGTGAAGATTTGTTTTACCTCGTTGGGAAGTGGCCGCGTCGGCGGTATCCACATCCATTTGCTCCTCTCCGTCCCGTGGAGGCGACGTCACTGAGGTAGCAGCTCTGGTAGACCAAATTCCACTCGGTCAGCAAGAATTTGAAGTCCTATACAACAGCAAAAGAAGAAAACGAACACTTATGTTAAGACAACATGCATAGCCATTTTCATGTAGGGCAAAGCTTTCCGAGGTTTTGACGCGTCGGGCTTGGGCTGCTTTGCGGCCGTTCACTCGACTCAACGGTCAAGGGTCGGTCCCGCTTTAGGCTCCTGTCACTTGATGCTAGGGCCTTGCCTGGGGCAGTCGCAGGGTCCTGACGTAGCTTGCAGCAATGCTCAGTGCGCGGAGGAGACTCGACTTCTTCTTCGTCCTCATCTGAGCCCTCATAGTCATCCTCACTGTCGTTGGCACAATCAAAGTCCATGTTGTCGCCCTCGCTCTCCCCTCGGTCTTCGGGCTGATTCCCGTTTGGCATGGGTGAGTAAATGCTCGTCCACTCCTACAAGATTCAAACATCAAAGTCAGTCAACCGATGATTCAACCACTCGACAGAATAGTACGACAACCGACAAAGATATAATTTACAGATTCTTTGGTGGATTCTTAGCAGAGTAAGGCTTGATCCTCTTGGCTCCCAGGGGATTGTCGTAGGCCTCAAGTGATGCTTCGAAGCCATTGCTCGACAGTTTTCTATGGGACTTCCTCTGGGTGCGTCCGGGTCGTGTCTTCGGGGCCTGAGTAATGCCACATAGCATGGTCCCTTGCCTGGAGGGGATGGATCCGTCAACTGAGGAATGTCTCCAGAAGGTCCATGCCAGTCACTCCGCCACGGACAATGGCCACTACGGCATCCACTAAGATCCCCACTTGGACTTTCTCCCCATCTAACACTATCAAGGATTTGGGAACGGTGGGTCGATCTAACGTGAAAGGGGAAAGACCAGTCGACATGTTGGGAGATGCTAAATCTTTGTCGTAGAACTAGGTCGACTGCCATCCCCTAACAGATTTTGGGAAGGTCATGGATAGAAAGGCACTCCTACCCCTCTTTTGGATCCTCAAGCCACCACATAATTGGATGACATGGGTTTTATCATCCTCACGGTTGGCCTTTTTGACCGACTGAGATCTAATGGTGAAGATGTGTTTGAACAAGCCCTAGTGGGGGGCAAGAAACATTCACACATGGTGATGAAAGCAGAAAGATAAAAGACTGCATTCAGAGGAAAATGATGGATTTGGGCTCCGAAGAAATTCAGAAACGCTCGGAAGAAAGGATGGGGGGCATGGAGAAACCTCTCTTGAAGTGGGTGAGGAGAAGGACCCGCTCCCCCTCGCGCGGCTCCGGCTCGATTTCCACCACCGAGCCTTTAGCTACGAGCCCATCGACGACGAGGTTCTCGACGTCCGTAGGTGCGACCGTCGACGGGAGGAAATCCCCCTGGATCCACCCTGTCGGCGCGGTGAACCGCGCGCTTGACGGCTTCTTGGCCTTGCCCTTCATGATTCCCTTCTTAGCGTGCTCTAGCTTCTTGGTCTTCCCCTTCGTCATCCCGGCGATGGCAGTCATCGAGGTAGAGCAGTGCAGTGCTCTTAGAGCAGGGAGGCGGAGGGAGAGAGGAGATTTGGGAGAAGAAGACTCTGCAGACCGCGGTGTTGCGGGATTTCATACTGTGTCAAGTGTCTCGCTGACTTGTGGGCCCACTAAATCCCCACGTATATCGACCAAAGACGTTGCATGGTACGTGGAGAAATGGGCGGTGCGTGAATTGAGGCATCGTGCTCCCACGTGCCCCAGTCACGGCGTCATCTTTGTGAGGTGTGCGCCTCCCAAATTTTCGAATCCTGTGAAATCTGGGTCTTACAGAGCGACCCATCACGTCTAAAGATCCCTTCAAGTCATTCGGAACATAACTAATGCTTAGAATTCATTCGGACACTTACAGGGCAGAATCAATCTGGGCGAATGACAAAGATTTCAGTCGACGCAAATTTCATTGAAGCCCCGAAGTACATTCGGAAGTTTAGTGCCTTATCAGAACTGGCATCGATCCCCTTTATCACTCGAATCCCGGTCCATTCGGGGGCTAATGACGAGGGTATGTACCTAGGGTAGGGTCCTAGGCCTGACCTAGATACCCTACCTAAGGACACTATATTGGAGGAGTTAAAGATTACCAGAGAGATTCTGATTGGATTCACCACGATGCTCAAGTCACTCGACATTTTATCCACCCAGTATCTTCTCTGTCCACTCGACAGTCACCTGTCACTTGGAAGACCTCGCTTCCAGTCGGCGCCAGAAGACCAGAAGCCACCCCAGGGAGGCCAACAGGAAGGCGTTAGGCCAATCATCATTAGTAGCAATTATGATGTACGTTACCAGTACGCTCGTCTTTATACCCACGATCGAACCCTTGGATGCTTGACACGTATGAGGGACAGCGTACTCTATATAAGCCGCCCCTCTCCTCTGGCACAAGGGTTCGCACCTTCTGTAACTCATACTTTCCAGACGACAAGAGCTCCCGAGCACTGAGACGTAGAGCTGTTACCTCCACGAGAGGGGCCTAAACTCATACATCCGTGTGTACACACTCGCTGTAGCTAGGACTCTGCCCTCTCCTTTCGTACCCCTATCTTCTACTATTAGACTTGTTCCCACGACAAAGCCCGAGGGCGATCTTAATCTTGCACAACAGGAAGCTTTTGAGAAGATCGATACCCTCTTCAAGGGTGCCCTACTGAGTGTTCTTGATGATTCCATTGCGGATTCATATATGTCGTTTGACAACGGCAAGGACATGTGGGCTGCGCTCAAGGCCAAGTTTGGGGCCTTAGACGATGGCAGCGAGTTGTACTTCATGGAGCAATTCTATGACTACAAGATGACTGATGAGCGCTCTATTTTTCAACATGCTCATGAGATACAGTCTCTCGCCAAGGAGCTTGAGTACTTCAAGTGTGTGTTGCCAAACAAGTTTGTGGCCAGGGGCATCATTGCCAAGCTTCCACCCTCGTGGAACAATTTTGCTACTTCTCTGAAACACAAGAGACAAGAGTTTTCCGTTTCGGATCTCATTGGAACTCTTGATGTTGAAGAGAAGGCGAGAGCAAAAGACACACATATTCGAGCTATTAAGGGAGCTTCTAGTGCCCACGTGGTGCAGAAGAAGAACTTCCATCTCAACAAGCCCGAGAACAACAAGAACAAATCTCAGGGCAAAGGCAAGTTTGTTGCAAAGAACAAACCGTCACAATGTACCAACTTCAAGAAGAATTCTCATAAGAAGGGGAAGGGAATGTGCCATGTCTACGGTGATCCCAGTCATTGGGCTACGAGATGTCCTAACCGCTATGAGGAGTGCAAACATGAGAAGAGCGGCAAGTTTGCTAATGTGTTCATCGGTGATACCGATATGAAGGATTCTAGGTACGGTATTTTTCCTACCATCCTTTCAGTTTGTCATACTCCAAATTGGTTAATTGACACTGGTGCCAATGTACATGTTTGTGCTGATGCCTCCATGTTTTCTACTTATCAGGTCACAAGGACTTCCCCCGTACTGATGGGTAATGGGTCACATGCCATCGTTCAAGGTGTCGGTACAATCAATCTCAAGTTTACTTCAGGGAAGATCATGCACGTGAAGAACGTTCATCATGTTCCCTCCATCAATAAAAATCTCGTCTACAGTTCATGTTTGTGTCGAGACAGTTTTATGTTGGTTTTCGAGTCCAATAAAGTTTTAATTTCTAAGTATGGACAATTTGTTGCAAAAGGCTATGAGTGCGGAGGCTTGTTCTGCCTGTCTTTGTCAGATATTTGCACTAAAGTTATTAATAACAGCTTCAACGATAATGAGTCTAATATTTGGTATTCGTGACTTTGTCATATTAACTTTGGTTTCATGACGCAGCTAGCCAATATTAGTTTAATTCCGAAATTAGCTAATGTCAAAGGCTCCAAGTGCCAAGTGTGTGTGCAAGCTAAGCAACCTCGCAAGTCCCATAAGACTGCAGAGGCGAGAGACTTGGCGCCACTAGAGCTTATCCATTCTGATCTTTGTGAGAGGAATGGCGTGTTGAAAAAACGTGGAAAGAAATACTTCATGACGTTGATTTATGACTCCACTAGATATTTTTATGTGTATATTCTGAAATCAAAAGATGAGGCTTTAAACTTCTTAAAAAATTATAAAGCTGAAGCAGAGAACCAACTTGATTGGAAAATTAAACGGCTTAGGTCCGATCGTGGTGGAGAATATGTTTCCAATGAATTTGATTCGTTTTTTGTGGAACATGGTATAATCCATGAGAGGATACCTCCCAACTCACCTTAGTCAAATGGGGTGGTCGAAAGAAAGAACCGAACTCTAACTGATTTGGTTAACGCCATGTTAGACACATCGGGTCTTTCCAAGGCATGGTGGGGGGACGCGCTAATGACTGCATGTCATGTCCTAAACCGAGTTCCCACAAATAATAAAATGATTACTCCATTTGAGGAATGGGAAAGGAAAAGGCTGAAACTCTCTTATCTACGTACTTGGGGTTGTTTAGCGAAAGTCAATATACCAATTACCCAGAAGCGCAAGCTTGGACCAAAAACCGTGGATTGTGTTCTTCTGGGCCATGCTTTTCATAGCATTGGTTATAATTTTTGATTATTAAATTTGAGGTATTCGGCATGCATGTTGGTACAATTATGGAGTCGAATGATGCGACTTTCTTTGAGGACATATTTCCTATGAAGGATATGCCTAACTCATCAAATCAGGAGATACCTACTCTATCTACACAGGAATCTTCTATAATTCCTAAACCCATCATTGCGATGGAACACATTGAGAATCCTCAAGAGGATGACAATGAAACTTCTATAAGGAGTAATAGACGAAGGACTGCAAAATCTTTTGGTGATGATTTCAGTGTGTACCTTGTGGATGACACACCCAGGACTCTTTCAAAAGCCTATGCATCTTCTGATGCTGACTACTGGAAGGAAGCTGTCCATAGTGAGATGGATTCCATCTTAGCTATTGGAACCTGGGAAGTCACTGATCGTCCTTATGGGTTTAAACCCGTGGGATGTAAGTGGGTGTTCAAGAAAAAGCTTAGACCTGATGGTACAAATGAAAAGTACAAGGCACGTCTTGTGGCCAAGGGTTATACCCAGAAAGAAGGTGAAGGCTTCTTTGATACTTACTCACTTGTGGCTAGACTGACCACTATTCGGGTGCTACTATCACTGGATGCCTCACATGGTCTTCTCATTCATCAAATGGACGTTAAGACGACTTTCCTCAATAGAGAGTTGGATGAGGAAATTTACAGGATCAGCCTGATGGTTTTATAGTACCTGGTCAGGAAGGGAAAGTTTGCAAGTTATTGAAGTCTTTATATGGCCTTAAGCAAGCTCCTAAGCATTGGCATGAGAAGTTTGAAAGAACATTAACTACTGCATACTTTGTAGTAAACGAAGTTGACAAGTGTGTATACTATAGCCATGGTGGGGGCGAAGGAGTTATTCTCTGTTCGTATGTCGATGACATACTGATCTTTGGAACCAACCTTGCTCTAATCAAGGAGGTTAAGGATTTCTTATCTCTCTATTTTTAGATGAAAGATCTTGGAGTAGCTCATGTTATACTGAACATCAAGCTGCTGAGAGATGAGAATGGTGGGATTACACTTCTCCAATCTCACTATGTGGAAAAGGTCTTGAGTCGTTTTGGGTATAGCGACTGCAAGACTTCTCCAACTCCATATGATGCTAGTGTGTTGCTTTGAAAGAATCGACAAATTGCTAAAGATCAACTGAGGTATTCTCAGATAATAGGCTCGCTTATGTACTTGGCGAGTGCCACGAGGCCTGACATCTCGTTTGCTATGAGCAAACTAAGCCAGTTTGTAATAGACCTGGGAGATGATCATTGGCATGCGCTTGAGAGAGTTATGCGCTATTTGAAAGGCACTACGAGCTATGGGATTCACTACACCGGGTACTTGATGGTACTGGAGGGTTATAGTGACTCAAACTGGATATCTAATGCTGATGAGATTAAAGCCACAAGTGGTTATGTTTTTACACTCGATGGTGGCATTGTTTCCTGTAAGTCTTGCAAGCAGACCATTTAACGAGGTCAACTATGGAATGAGAACTCATAGCATTAGACACAACCACTGTTGAAGCAGATTGGCTTCATCAGCTCCTGATGGACTTGCCAATGGTTGAAAAAAAAACCACCATCCTGATGAACTGTGATAATCAAACTGTGATCATAAAGATAAACAGTTCTAAGGATAATATAAAGTCCTCAAGGCATGAGAAGAGGAGATTGAAATTTGTCAAAAAATGAAGAACTCCGGAGTTATTGCGTTGGATTTTATCCAAACATCTTAAAACTTGGTAGATCCCTTCACAAAGGGTTTATAGCATAATGCGATAGAAAATGAATTGATGGAGATGGGTTTGAGACCCATCGTATGAGTTGTCCATAGAGGTAACCCACTCTATGTGATCGGAGATCCCGTGAAGTACAAGTGGTAGATAAGCTGTTGGACAGCTAGAAGGAGAGTATCCCTATATTCTCTATCCCACTCTGTGAAGATGCAATACCCTCATGATCTGCATGGCAAGTGGATATCTATCTTAATGTGTTCCAAGTGGCTTATTTGGGTAAGCAGAGATGTTGTCCGGCAGAACATCTCCTGAGGAACACACCTATATGAATTTGACTGTGAACGTCGCAGTTTGTGAGAATTGGGCGTTCTCTAAGAAATTCATGAAAAGCCTTGGTGCATGACGTATACGCTCCACCCGCGAGGAAGCCTTGCGATAGCCCAGTATTGGTCAAGGTTTTGTGTGAAACTAGACTCGCAGAAAACTTGTAATCTAGTGTAGCATAAATTTCTAAATGTCAGTTCAACTTGACAGTCTACATCAAAAACCAGTATATAAACAATGTTTTGGAACTAAGAAATGATGAGATGTGCAAATGAGACTTTGTGGGGGGGGGGGATTGTTGGATTTTTTCTAAAATGCCTTTGCCCAAAGCCCATCCAAAAATCTGAAATTCTCATGGCCCATGTGTGTTGGCTGTTGGTGTGGTGTGGGTGGGACTAAAGTTTAGTCCACCACGCTAGTGGAGGGAGAACAACACCTCTTTATAAGGTGAGCTCTTCTGGCACTTATAAGAGAGTGAGAAGAGAAGAAGCCCTCGCACACTCCTCCTCCTCGTTCGCCTCGCCACGCCACGCCTCGTCACGACGTGCCACGGGTTGCGGGATTGAGCGGAGCCGAGCTCATACATATGCACTTATTTTTGCCGGTCAGGAACGAAGAGTCCTTAACAGACGCGCCACGATCTAAGACATTGGATCGTGGGCTGTAACCGACTCGGACGTGGGTTTATTCCACGTCTCTCCACCCTGCCACGCATATACACACACACACACACACACACACACACACACACATTTGGGCTATTCGGTTTCGCGTAACAGAATATTATTTTGTTACCCTACTTGAACTGACGTAGTTTACAGATTGGACTAACGAATTCGAGCGGGTGGACTCATGCTTTCATTACGCCGAACTGATCATCTTGTTTAGTTCAAAAACATAATAATCAAACATTGCAAGAAAAAATTGTCGGAACAGGGCGTGTAATATATCGTTGGAAAGCCCTTGACATCTAAATTACAGTCATCTAATTTGTTTTTGTAAAATCATCATGGTTTAATAGCAGTTTTAAAAAACGTTTTTTTCAAAACCGAAAACGCGAATCGTATTTTGGCGTTAATTTTCAAATGGTTTGTCGAGATTGAGCAAATGAGATGGCGTTGGAAAGCTAGTAAAAAACCGCATCTTCCATATGCAGATTGATTTTTCAAATTATGTATGATTTAAAAGTAATTTGAAAAATGGTGAAATTCCGGACGAAACGTATTTTCGCGATTTTTTGCAAACGGCTTGTCGGATTGATGCAAATGACATGGCGTTGGATAGCTATGGAAAATGCATAACTATTGCGTATTTGAAGTTTTTTCTAATTCTTTACGGTTTGAAGTCGGATTCGAATTCAAATTCGGTGAAATTTGGTGTCGAACGTGATTTTTTTGAAAAGTTTGTCGAAATAAGGCAAATAATATACCGATAAAAAGATATCAAAAATGTCAAACTTAGTCATGTTGAATGTTGTCTCAAATTCGCAACTGTTTAAGAGTAATTTTGAATACGGTGAAAACCATCTTGCTGTTTTCCCGTCCGAAAACAAAGTACTCTAGTGATAAATGTGTGTGTTTGTACTGAGCATTATTCACTGACTATACTTTACTCTGGTTTTTTTACTATTTTCGTTAGAAATTTTTAACCATTTGTCAGAGTTCAGCAAATTATATTATTCTGATAGTATTCCCGAACTGACGACTTGGAGCAGTTGTACTGACGCTTTCCATCTCGTCGAACTGATTCTCGAGCTTGGGCGGCGTGCGGGCCGGCGGGATGGGGTGGCGCGCGGGGCCGGTGAGCTGGGGCGACGTGACGACTACCTCCGGTGGTAGGAGGCGGGTTGGGGTGGGACGGGTCGCAGCAGAGTTCGGCCTCGTACATGTATTATTTTGTTACTAGTAACAGAATAGCCCTGTCATATATATATATATACATATATATATATATATGTGAGGTTCCTGCCAACCCTATCCGCCGTCACAACATATGGTTTCACACGGTTCCAGATCATTGTGCCGCCATACAAGTCTTACCCATCCCTCCTTTCGGTGTGTAGCGACCCGACTCAAAACGATTCAAGCCTCTGTGTGTTCCGTGCCATCCCTGGATTAGTATGCTGGCACACACAATACATCAATGTATATATCAAAGTGCAATCACATGTAATTAACGTAAAGTTGATATATACCTTAAAATCTCAGCGGAAACAGTCAACGGGAGTGAGGCGAGGGAGCGTCGGGGGCGACGAGCAGGTGCTCTGAGAGTTTCGGGAGGTGGCCGAACTCCGGCGAGGTGGCGGTGGAGCGTTCTAGCGAGGGAGACTCGAGGGTTTGGGGTGGAATGGAGCGCGAAGGGAGGCAGGGGCTTTTATAGGCCAGGTGCGGGGTCGGGAGAGGGAGAGAGGGGCGAGATTAGCGAAGGAGAGATCCCCGGCGAGGCAGGGGCGCGGTGGAGGGGGTGACCGCGGGGATGGCTCGGTCGGTCGGGGTCCCACGCGTCAGAGAGAGAGGGGGCGGTGTTAGTGGCGTCGGTGACCGATGCGGAGGAGTTTCGGGGAGGGATTAGGGGCAGGTGGGCCATGGGGTTTAATACACGTTAAATTGTTTCCTTTATTAATTTTACAGAGCACTAAAATAACACTAAGGCATTCAAAACCTGTCCAAAAAATAAAGTTTTATATACGGAATGATCAGGGAAATAAATTCCATTAAATGAACATTTTTCCTCTGCCAAATTAAATATTTTTAAAAAAACTTTATTTTCAGAAATGCCTAAATGGCTTTATTTATTTTTGCAAATATTTTTTCAAATAACCCCTTGGGTTTTATGATTCAAAAACTTCACAAAGTACCCCCTGGTTTTGAGTGTCATATTACTCCTCTCAAAAATTTTGTCAAGGGTTTGAATGCTTACAAATTCAAATAGGGAATTCAAATATGGAAGGTGAAACTCCATATGAGAAATTTTCAAATGGTTTTCAAACTCCCTTTCCAAATCTTTTCATGTTGAAGAAGTCATGTCATCTTCTCTCACTGATTTGAAAAGTAAGAATTTGAATTCAAAAGAAAATGGGAAAGTCATTTTATTCCCTCTCATTCCAAAGTTTTCAAAAGTTTCAAATTTCACTCAATTTCAATCACTCAAGCAAACAAGCATTCATTCTAATATTAATTATAACATTCCAAAATTTGGGATGTTACACGGTGTGCACCGAGAGAAGGGATAGCTGGCCTTCGGAACCCCGCCTCTCGTGATCCTGTACGGGAGAGGGGCGATCAGGTTTTTGGGGAGCGCACTCGCGCGACTGCTGGCTGCGACGACTTCCTTGACGATGACTTGTTCCCCGATCTCGGCAACCTCTTCCTTAATGACATGGGCGACAACATCAACAATGATGGTTCTACTCTTGCTGCACCGCATGCAATCTTGTCCTCTATGTTTGAGATCATGCTAGAATTTATGTGTCTAGTTTGTTCCGTAGATTCGATCTACTCTTTTATGATGCTAGTCTGCATGATTAGTTTAATCTATGCTCTTGTTGTCATGATTTATTTTCTACTTATTCGGATTAAATATTGTAGTAATTTTCTCATACACTCAACAATCCAAAAAGCTGATTATAGGCAGTTTACTCCAAGTGGTTTTGCTGCGCATCTGAAGCCGCCCACCTTTAAGGGGGGTGCAATATAAGAAGTGGCGCACGAGAGCAGTCTACTGGTGTCACACCATATACTGATATGACACCCCCAAGGGTAAGCCCGAGGGCAATCTTAATCCTGAACAGCAGAAAGCTTTTGAGAAGATTGATACCCTCTTCAAGGGCGCCCTACTGAGTGTTCTTGACGATTCCATTGTGGTTTCGTATATGTCGTTTGACAACGGCAAGGACATGTGGGCTGCGCTCGAGGCCAAGTTTGGGGTCTCGGACGCTGGCAGCGAGTTGTACATCATGGATCAATTCTATGACTACAAGATGACTGATGAGCGCTCTATTGTTCAACAAGCTCATGAGATACGGTCTCGCCAAGGAGCTTGAGTACATCAAGTGTGTGTTGCCAGACAAGTTTGTGGCCGGGGGCATCATACCAAGCTTCCACCCTCGTGGAACAATTTTGCTACTTCTCTGAAGCACAAGAGACAAGAGTTTTCCGTTTCGGATCTCATTGGAACTCTTGATGTTGAAGAGAAGGCGAGAGCAAAAGACACACGTGCTTGAGTTGTTGAGGGAGCTTCTAGTTCCCACGTGGTGCAGAAGAAGAACTTCCATCTCAACAAGCCCGAGAACAACAAGAACAAAACTTAGGGCAAAGGCAAGTTTGTTGCAAAGAACAAGCCATCACAATCTACCAACTTCAAGAAGAATTCTCATAAGAAGGGGAAGGGATTGTGCCATGTCTGCGGTGATCCCAATAACTGGGCTCTGAGATGTCCAAACTGCTATGAGGAGCGCGAACATGAGAAGAGCAGCAAGTCCGCTAATGTGGTCATCAGTGTTACTGATATGAAGGATTCCGGGTATGGTATTTTTCCTACCATCCTTTCAGTTTGTCATACTCCAGATAGGCCAATTGACACCGGTGCCAATGTACATGTTTGTGCTGATGCCTCCATGTTTTCTTCTTATCAGGTCATAGGGACTTCCCCCTTGCTGATGGGTAATGGGTCACATGCCATCGTTTGAGGTGTCGGTACAGTCGATCTGAAGTTTACTTCAAGGAAGATTTTGCGCCTGAAGAACGTTCATCATGTTCCCTCCATCAATAAAAATCTCGTCAGCGGTTCCCATTTGTGTCGAGACGGTTTTAAGTTGGTTTTCGAGTCCAATAAAGTTGTAATTTCTAAGTATGGACAATTTGTTCGAAAAGGCTATGAGTGTGGAGGCTTGTTCCGCCTGTCTTTGTCAGATATTTGCACTAAAGTTATTAATAACGTTTTCCACGATAATGAGTCTAATATTTGTTATTCTCTACTTTGTCATATTTACTTTGGTTGCATGACGTGGCTAGCCAATATGAGTTTAATTCCGAAATTCACTAATGTCAAAGGCTCCAAGTACCAAGTGTGTGTGCAAGCTAAGCAACCTCGCAAGTCCCATAAGACTACAGAGGCGAGAGACTTGGCGCCACTAGAGCTTATCCATTCTGATCTTTGTGAGATGAATGGCGTGTTGACAAAAGGTGGAAACAAATACTTCATGACATTGATTGATGATCCACTAGATATTTTTATGCGTATCTTATGAAATCAAAAGATGAGGCTTTAAACTTCTTTAAAAACTATAAAGCTGAAGCAGAGAACCAAATTGATCGGAAAATTAAACGGCTTAGGTCCGATCATGGTGGAGAATATTTTTCCAATGAATTTGATTCGTTTTGTGCGGAACATGGTATAATCCATGAGAGGACGCCTCCCTACTCATCTCAGTCAAATGGCCTAGCCGAAAGAAAGAACCAAACTCTAATTGATTTGGTTAACGCCATGTTAGACTCATCGGGTCTCTCCAAGGCATGGTGGGGGAGGCGCTAATGACTGCATGTCATGTACTAAACCGAGTTCCCACAAAGAATAAAACGATTACTCCATTTGAGGAATGGAAAAGGAAAAGGCTAAAACTCTCTTATCTACATATTTGGGGTTGTTTGGCGAAAGTCAATATACCAATTCCCAAGAAGAGCAAGCTTGGACCAAAAACCGTGGATTGTGTTCTTCTAGGCTATATTTTGATAGCATTGGCTATAGATTTTTGATAATAAAATCTGAGGTGTCCGACATGCATGTTGGTATGATTATGGAGTCGAATGATGTGACTTTCTTTGAGGACATATTTACTATGAAGGATATGCCTAACTCATCAAATCAGGAGATACCTACTCTATCTACTTAGGAATCTTCTATAATTCCTGAACCCAGCCTTGCGATGGAACACATTTAGAATCCTAAGGAGGATGACAATGAAACTTCTATAAGGAGTGAGAGACGAAGGACTGCAAAGTCTTTTGGTGATGATTTCATTGTGTACCTCGTGGATGACACACCAAGGACTCGTTCACAAGCCTATGCATCTTCTGATGTTCACTACTGGAAGGAAGCTGTCCGTAGCGAGATGGATTCCATCTTAGCTAATGGAACCTGGGAAGTCACTGATCATCCTTATGGGTGTAAACCCGTGGGATGTAAGTGGGTGTACAAGAAAAAGTTTAGACCTGATGGTACAATTGAAAAGTACAAGGCATTGCTTGTGGCCAAGGGTTATACCTAGAAAGAAGGTGAAGACTTCTTTGATACTTACTCACCCGTGGCTAGACTGGCCACTATTCGGGTGCTACTATCATTGGCTGCCTCACGTGGTCTTCTTGTTCATCAAATGGACGTTAAGACGGCTTTCCTCAATGGAGAGTTGTATGAGGAATTTTACATGGATGAGCCTGATGGTTTTATAGTACCTGGTCAGGAAGGGAAAGTGTGCAAGTTTTTGAAGTCTTTATATGGCCTTAAGCAAGCTCCTAAGCAGTGGCATGAGAAGTTTGAAAGAACATTAACTTGTGACGCCCCCAATTTTGACCGTACGCTAAACATCCACGCAATGTTTACGACCAAGATTAGGGACTCACTTATCGATATCACAACACAACATTAGACACAAATTAAAGTCATACAGCTTCATATTACAAGCCAGAGGCCTCAAGAGCTCGAATACAAAGCTCGACAAGCACGAGTCAACGGAAGCAAATAATATCTGAGTACAAACATAAGTTAATAAAGCTTTGCCTTAAGAAGGCTAGCACAAACATAAGCAGCGGATCGAAAGAGGCGAGGCCTCCTGCCTGGGAACCTCCTAACATACTGCTAGTCGGGGGAAGCGCCTGGACGTAGTAGTAGGCGCCTACGGTGGTGTAATAGTCGTCTCTAGCATACTCCAACTCAGGGGCTCCATCGTCTGAACGTAGCAATCGTATCGAGGGGGAAAGAGAAAGCAAAGCAGTAGTGAGTACTCACCCAAAGTACTCGCAAGACTGACATCAGAACTATGCTAAGTATGCATCAGTATCAAGGAATGGGGTTATATCTGGCTGACTATAGAAAGCAAGAATAGGGGGAAGACCTAGTCCTATCGAAGACTAGCATCTTCAGCATCTTGCAGCATTAGAAGAGAGTAGACTGGTATCTCACATATAGTCATATTATTGTAGAAAATTTTATGAAGTAACCACACCCAGAGATTCTTCCTCCACTCCCTGCGAGGAACCAATCTCAGAGCGGACATTCATTTCAATTTAAAGTCACAATTTTAGTTGTAGTAGGTCAAAGTACAACTCCAAGTCATCCTATTACCGTGGATGTGGCTATTTGAATAGATGAATTCATCCTTGCAGGGGTACACGCATTTCCAACATGCTTGATCACCTCGGACACACTTTCCTGGGTAATGCCCGGCCTCGGGACACAAAATGTCGTCGCCCCGCCTAGGCTCAACAAAGAGGCCAGCCCGCCGGTCTAAATCCTAAGCGCACAGGTTCGTGGGCCCACTTTCCCTTGCACTCCTGCATGATGCGTACGCGGCCGGAAGCAGACCTAGCACACTTCAGTCCGAGAGTTGTACCTTCTAGCCCAATCCGATGCGCGCTGCTCCATTGCTAACGTCCGAAGAGCTTCGGCTGACACAATGATGCTGAGTACCCATAACTTCTCCCACGTGAAGGTTTGGTGCGTAAAAGATCAACTGACCCACTCAGATCAAATACCCAACCCATTACCATTTTATTAATGCAGGGCAAGCGCGACCCATAAAGTGTGGTCCCGTCGCCCCGTCTCGAGGATGTGTGGAAAAGGACTCTCTCGCCAGTCCACGCCTGATCATCACCCTTTTGGATGCCTTACCGACGCATCCCATCACATCTTACACATGGGTACCCTTGGGACCGACCCATCTCAAGATTGTCGGGAACTCAGCTCCACCTCAACCAGGGTGGTACCACTTGTCCCTCTAGTCCCGTCTTTCACATGTAAACAAGGTCAAGTTGAAGTAACTGTGTGTTTATACACCAAGTGGATATCCGAGGAATCACCCTCGATGGATCCCACTCGAGGTATGTGTATAACAAGAGTCGCCATCGATAAATGGGAAGGAGGAATCACCCTCGATACCCACGGCCGATTAGCTACGCTGCAGAATTAACACTGGGTGCTAAGTGAGGTATCACCCTCGGCACTCGGTAGTAGCTCTGTAGCGCCATACTAAAGGGGTGTGCAGTGATGTGAGGGGCCTAGCTCGTCGGTCGGTTGACCGAGTCTTCGGTTCTTCGAGTCGTTGATGCAGAAGTAGGGGCAACTGGGACTAAGGGGTCACTCGGGATTCATTAATCAACCTATACTAAGGAGTTCATTTTATTGCAGGTATAGTAGCAGTTATCAAAAATAGGCTATGCATCAGAATAGGAGCTAACTAATACAGTAGCAAAATCTAATGAAAGAATAAGAGGGAAAGAAATGGGCAATATCTGAATGCTCAAGAGGGGTGCTTGCCTTGCTGCTCTGCGGCAAAGGTCTGGTCGTCAACGCCGTAGTCATACTCGGCAGCACCGTTAGTCTCGGGGTCTACCGGAGGGAAGAGGGGGGAAGAAACAATAAATATAAAGCAGACAAATGCATCACGATGCATGACATGGCAATATGCAGATAGGCATGTACTAACGCAGTATTACAAGTCGCAGATGGGTCGGGAGAATATCTGCCGATATTTTCCGGGTCTCGGGCTACTACCGGACAGATGAAATCGATTGAAAAGTTCCATGTTTGCTATGCTAGGAGCACGCGACAGATTAAGGACTGCGTATTCGGATTCGTTGGATTTTTCTAAACAACTTTCATGTATAAATTATTTTTATCCGAGTTACGGATTATTTTATATTAATTTTTAAAGTTTTATTAATATTCAGAAATTAAAACAGATTAAATTAAATCAATTAATTGCATTATGACATCAGCAGTCAACAGGGGTCAGACTGGTCAAACTAACCAGTGGGCCCCACATGTCATAGACTCAGTGTTAATTAATGTTTAATATTATTAATCAGAATTAATTAGGGGGTAGGTCCCACCTATTAAGGTTAACGGAGTAATTAATTAAACTAATCAGCCACAATTAAAGAATTGACTAATTAATCATTTTAATTAATTAATTAATTAATGATTAATATATTTATTAATTCATTTTTTAACATTTTAATTATTTTATTTACAATTATTATTTTTTATCATTTTAATAAAAATGTTTTGGGGGTGGGCCCCTAGCGTCATACACCCAGGGGTTAGTGGAGGGCTTAATCCCCCACTAACCAAATCGGGCCGGGGTGGGGGATGACCAGGGGCTCGCCGGCAGCCAGGGCACGGCGGTGGGAAGCAGGGGCGAGGGGGGCAGTGCGTGGGGCCGCAGGGAGGCGCCGGTGACGGCGGTAATGCATGGCGCGCGGGGCCAGGGCACGGCCGGCGATGTGCGCACTGTTAGAGTTATGTTAGTAGTGTCGTTTGGTCTTTTACATTCTATTCTCTTGGCATCTTCATGTATCCTTTTGGCATCCTCATATATGTATATATATATATGTTGGCTTTGACCTTCTAATAATATTAGAGCCTAGGATTTTTTAGCACGCGCAACTCGTGCATGCCGATCCTATCGCACTGCCATCGTTCTTGCCACCCGTCGCTGCTGCCTCTTCCCCATCACCGTTGTCCGGCTACTGCGGATCACCCCGTCCACCCACTCAACAGAGCAGCGCTGCTGCTTTGCATCCATCCAAGCCAGTCCACCCACTCAATAGAGCAGCGCTGCTGCTTTGCATCCATCCAAGCCAGCACAACGCCCCTGCTTTGCATCCATCCATCTAGCAGGTCAGTGCTGCTGCAGCCCACGTCTTTTGGCCGCTGTCCGTCCGCTATCCGGCGCTCCTCCGGCCTCGCCCGGTGCTTCTCCGGCCGCCGACCGGCGCTCCGCCGGTCGCCGCCCGACACTGGTCCTCTGGTCGTGCCCGGCGCTCCTGCAGCCCGACACCGAGCGCTCCTCCGGCTCCGTCGCTGCGCCCGACGCTCCTACAGCCCGACGCCCGGCGCTCCTCCGGCTCCCTCGCCGCCGGCCGCCCGTTCTGCCCTATCCTTGCTTCCGCGGCTGCTCGCCTGGTCGCGGGCGTGTTTGTGCCTGATCGGTCGCTGCTCGTGACTCGATCCGATCTGGTTGTCTTGGGCTCCTGGGACGCCGTGATTGGACTTCTGGCTCACGGCTGCAGTCCAGACTGGTAGCGTCTTGCGTGTGCATGGTGTGAAACCGATTGAAATCTAGACGTGAACCAGGTCTGATTCCTAAAAAAGGGGTCCAATGCTTTCGATGGGTATGCCTCTTCCTCGCTGCTCGATGTTTTTTGACGGTGTTCCCTACATGGATCCCGTCTTTGACGGTGTTCCCTACATGGATCCCGTCTTGCACATGCGTCATTCCTCGGTGCTTGGTGCTCGCCTGCTTGAAGGTGGTGGTTGTCGCTCTACTTCGACACCTTTTGCGACTTCCGTCGGTGTTGTTGGCCACTCTATGCCGACTCCTTCGACAGCTGCACCACCTCTGTTGGCCCGTGTTGGTCGTTCAACGACTCTTCCCACGACTTCCCCACCTGGTCATTGTTTCCCTACGTCGACTCCGCTTGCGGCTTCCGCGCGCGACGGAGACCGCTCTACGTCGACTCCTCCAGTGGCTTCTACGTGTGGTTCTACATCGACTCACTAGTCTCGATCGACTCTACACGCTGCTTTCATGAGTGGTGGAGACTGCTCATCGTCGACAGGTGTTTCTACCTCGACCTCTTCGATTGTGTCCCTGTCTATGCATGAGATTGCGCAGTTGTGATGCCTACTTGATGCTTGGGATTCTTCATCGACAGGTTCTGCAGTTTTTTTGGATGACTTTTCTGGTATTGAGAAACCACCATCTACTCATTCAGGTACATCCCCATGGATTCTTGATACCGGAGCGTCTTTTCATATGACTTATGATTCTTCCACTTTGACCTCCGTTTGACCCGTCGAGTCTCCAGTTCGTGTTATTATAGCTGGTGGCACTCCCCTTCCTGTAGCTAGTCAAGGCACTCTTAGCACTTCTTCATTTCATGTTCCCTCTGTCGCTTATGTTCCTCGACTTACCATGCAACTCATATCTGGTGGTCAGATTGTTAACTCTAATTGTAGGGTCATTCTCGACTTTGATTTGTGTTCTGTTCAAGATCGTCACACTGGCGCTCTGCTTGGTACTGGCCCTCGACGCTCTGATGGTCTCTGGGAGCTTGACTGGCTTTGTCTTGCCTCCGCTGCCACCACCGCCAGTCTCGCAACCCCTATAGCTGCATGGACCAACTCTTTTCAGCAGTGGCATCATCGTCTTGGCCATTTATGTGCTTCTCAACTCTCATCTTTGGTTCATCGTGGAGTTCTGGGGTCTGTCTTCGGTAATGCTTCGTTGGATTGTCTAGGTTGTAGACTTGGTAAGCAAATTCAGCTGCCCTACCCTCACAATGAGTCTATGTCCGAGCGTCCTTTTGATCTCGTTCACTTTGATGTTTGGGGTCTGTCTCCCTTCGCTTCGAAAGGGGGTCATCGCTACTATATTATCTTTATAGACAATTTTTCTCGGTACACTTGGATCTATTTCATGTCTTCTCGCAGTGAGGTCCTATCTATATACAAAAAATTTGTTGCCATGGTTCATACCTAGTTTTCCACCCCTATTCGTGTTTTTCGCGCAGATTCAGCTGGTGAGTATATCTCTCATGCGTCGCGAGTATTTCTTGCTGAGCAGGGTACTCTTACTCAGTTCTCTTGCCCTGGTGCTCATGCTTAGAATTGTGTGGCTGAGTGCAAGCATCGTCACCTTCTTGAGATGGCGCATGTGATGATGATTGCCGCCTCTCTTCCACCTCATTTTTGGGCTGAGGTTGTTACCACTTCCACCTATCTCATCAAGATTCAGCCTTCTAATGCTCTATAGGATGGTATTCCTCACGAGCGTCTTTCTGGCCATTCTCCTGATTATTCGGTGCTTCGTTTGTTTGCTTGTGTTTGCTATGTTTTGCTTGCCCCTCGTGAACGCACCAAACTAAACGCTTAGTCAGTTGAGTGTCTTTCTCGGATACAGTGATGAGCATAAGGGCTATCGATGTTGGGATCCTGTCGGTTGCCGGATGCGTATTTCCCGGGATGTGACTTTTGATGAGTCTCGTCCCTTCTACCCGCGTCAATTCTCCTCGGCTTTTTCTGTGGAGGACATCTCCTTTCTTACATTTCTAGATACACCTCCCTCTGTGCCAAGTATTCCTATTCCTCATCTTGCTATTGCGGATCCGAGGCCGTCCTCTCCTACGGATTCTCCTCCTCCCTCATCGCATGACTCTCCACCTTAATCATCGATACCTTCCCATTCTCCACCTTCATCACCGATAGCTTCCCCTTCTACATCTTCATCACCGATACACTCCCGTCTCCACCTCCAGTGATTCCACTGTTGGAAATATGCCCTAGGGGCAATAAAAAAGTGTTTATTATTGTATTTCCTTGTTCATGATAATCGTTTATTATCCATGCTATAATTGTATTAATTGGAAACATGGATACATGTGTGGATACATAGACAAACACAATGTCCCTAGTATACCTCTAATAAACTAGCTCGTTGATCGAAAGATGGTTAAGGTTTCCTAGCCATGGACATGAGATGTCATTTGATAACGGGATCGCATCATTAGGAGAATGATTTGATGGATAAGACCCACTACAAACGTAGCTTATGATCGTGTCAGTTTATTGCTACTGTTTTCTGCATGTCAAGTATATGTTCCTATGGCCAAGAGATCATGCAATTCATAGATATCGGAGGAGTACCTTGTGTGTATCAAACGTCGCAACGTAACTGGGTGACTATAAAGGTGCTCTACAGGTGTCTCCGAGGGTGTCTGTTGAGTTGGCATGGATCAAGACTGTGATTTTTTACTCCGTGTGACGGAGAGGTATCTCAGGGCCCACTCGGTAATACAACATCACAATAAGCCTTGCAAGCAATATGACTAAGTGTTAGTTACGGGATCTTGTATTACGGAATGAGTAAAGAGACTTGCCAGTAACGAGGTTGAACTAGGTATGAAGATACCGACGATCGAATCTTGAGCAAGTAACATACCGAAGAACAAAGAGAACATCATACGGGATTAACTGAATCCTTGACATAGAGGTTTGACCGATAAAGATCTTCGTAGAATATGTAGGAACCAATGTGGACATCCAGGTCCCGCTATTGGTTATTGACCGTAGAGGTGTCTCGGTCATGTCTACATAGTTCTCGAACCCGCAGGGTCTGGACACTTAAGGTTTGGTGACATTTCGATAGTATAGAGTTATGTATGGTGGTGACCGAAGTTTGTTCGGAGTCCCAGATGAGATCCTGGACGTCACGAGGAGCTCCGGAATGGTCCGCAGGTAAATATTCATATATAGGAAGTCCCGTTTTGGTCGCCGGAAAAGTTTCGGGCTCATCGGTAGTGTACCGGGAGTGCCGGTAGTGTACCGGGAGGCCTCCGGGAGGGGTATTTCGACCCAAGAGGCTTCATGGGCTGTGGGAGAGTGAATATAAGCCCTTAGTGGGCTGGTGGAAACTCCCACACAAGGCCTATGTGGCTGGAGGAAAAAACCCAATAGGAAAAGGTGGAAAAAAAGGCAAAAAGGAGCAATCCTAGTCCTACTAGGATTGGAGGAGAAGAGTCCTCCTCCACCTCCCACTTCGGCCGAAGCCTCCAAGGCTTGGGGGCCAAGGCTTCCTCTCCTCCTCCTTCCCTCCTATATATACTAGTGGATTTCTAGGGTTTTGCACTAGTTTTTTCAGCCACGTGCTACCTGTTCCTCCAATGCATAGTTTCTCCTCTAGATCGAGTTTCTGCAGTGCTTAGGCAAAGACCTGCCGGAATTGCTCCACCACCATCGCCGGAGCGCCGTCAAGATGCCGGAGAACTCTTCTTCCTCTCCACTCCCTCTTGCTGGATCAAGACGGTGGAGATCGTCATCAAGCCGTACGTGTGCTGAACGCGGAGGTGTCGTCCATTTGGTGCTAGATCGGAAGGATCGTGATCAAGTTCGTGGGATGGATCGTGATCGGATTGCGGGACGGATCGTGATTGGACCGCGGGACGGATCGTGATTAGATCGCGGGACGCACGGCGATTTGGATCGCGAAGACGTTCGACTACACCAACCGCGTTTCTTAACGCTTCCGCTTAGCGATCTACAAGGGTATGTAGATCCACTCTCCCTCTCGTAGGTGCTCATCACCATGGATAGATCTGCGTGTGCGTAGGAAATTTTTTGTTTCCCATGCAATGTTCCCCAACAATGGCATCATGAGCTAGGTCTATGTGTTGATGAGATCTCAAGTAGAACACAAAAGGTTTGTGGGCGTTGATGCTTAGATTGATTCCTCCCTTGGTCGGATTTTGGTTCAGCGGTATTGTGAGATGAAGCGGCCCGGACCAACATTACTCGTACGCTTACGAGAGACCGGTTCCCTCGATGCAACTTGTTGCCTAGATGGCTTGCGGGTGGCAGTTTCTCTCACTTTAGTTGGATCGGATTCGACAAAGGCGGTCCTTGACAAGGTTGAAAAGCAAATTATGTATCACCGTTGTGGTTTATGCGTAGGTGAGAATCGTTCTTGCTAGAAACCCGTAGCAGCCACGTAAAACATGCAACAACAATTAGAGGACGTCTAACTTGTTTTTGCAGGGTATGTTGTGATGTGATATGGCCAATTACATGATGTGATATATGTGATGTATGAGATGATCATGTGATGTATAGAATTTCATGACTTGCATGTCGATGAGTACGGCAACCGGCAGGAGCCATAGGGTTGTCTTTAATTATTGTATGACATGCGTGTCAATCATTAAGCGCTATGTAATGCTTTACTTTATCGCTAAACGGTAGCAATAGTAGTAGAAGCATGGTGGGCGCGACAACCCCGATGGCGACACGTTGATGGAGATAAAGATGATGGATATCATGGTGTCTTGCCGGTGACGATGGAGATCATGCCGGTGCTTTCAAGATGGAGATCTAAAGCACAAGTTCATGGCCATATCATGTCACTTATGAATTGCATGTGATGTTAATCCTTTTATGCACCTTGTTTTGCTTAGTACGATGGTAGCATTATAAGGTGATCCCTCACTTAAATTTCAAGATAAATTGTGTTCTCCCCGAGTGTGCACTGTTGCGAAAGTTTGTCATGTTGAGACACCACGTGATGATCGGGTGTGATAGATTCTACGTTCACATACAACGGGTCCAAGCCAGTGTTGCACGCGCAGAACACTCGGGTTAAACTTGACGAGCCTAGCATGTACAGACATGACCTCGAAACACAAGAGACCGAAAGGTCGAACATCGGTCATGTAGTAGATATGATCAATATAATGATGTTCACCATTGAAGCCACCTCAACTCACGTGATGATCAGACTTGAGTTGGTGGATTTGGATCATGTGACACTCAGATGACCTGAGGGATGTCAATTTGAGTGGGAGCTTTAGTAATTTGATTAACTAAACTCATTATCTTGAACAATAGTCTAAGTAAACTTTGCATATTTATGTTGTAGATCAATGGCTCGCGCAGTAGCACCCCTGAATTTTAATGCATTCCTAGAGAAAGCTAAACTCAAAGATGATGGAAGTAACTTTGTTGACTAGGCCCGTAATCTGAGGATTATCCTCACGGCTTCCCAGAAATCATATGTCCTTGATGCACCGCTTGGTGACCAACCAGAAGACATGACCTCGGAAGACGTTAAGAACGCTTGGGAGGCACGTACTGAAGATTACTCAATAGTTCAATGTGTAATATTGTATGGCTTAGAACCGGGACTTCAAAGACGTTTTGAACGTCATGGAGCATATGAGATGTTCCAGGAGTTGAAGTTTATCTTTCAGAAGAACGCCCGGATTGAGAGGTATGAAACCTCCGATAAGTTCTATGCTTGCAAGATGGAAGAGAACGGGTCTATCAGTGAACATATACTCAGAATGTCTAGGTATTCAACTCGTCTAGCGGAGTTAGGAATTGCCCTTCTGCCAGAAGCGATCACTGACAGAGTTCTTCAATCACTGCCACCTAGTTACAAGAGCTTTGTGATGAACTATAACATGCACGTGATGAACAAGTCAGTCGCCGAGCTGTTTGCGATGCTAAAAGTCACTGAGTCTGAAATCCAGAAAGAACATCAAGTGTTGATGGTCAATAAAACCACTAGTTTCAAGAAAAATGGCAAAGTCAAGGGCAAGGGCAAGAAGGGTAAAACCAAGAAGGATGGCAAAGCAGTTGCTACTCCTGCAAAGAAGCCCAAGCATGGACCCAAGCCAGAAACTGAGTGCTTTCATTGCAAGGGAACTGGTCACTGGAAGCGGAACTGCCCCAAGTACCTGGCTGACAAGAAGGCGGCCAACGACAAACAAGGTATATATGATATACATGTTATTGATGTGTGCCTTACTAGCTCTCATAGTAGTGCCTGGGTATTTGATACCGGTTCGGTTGCTCACATTTGCAACTCAAAGCATGAACTACGGAATAAACGAAGGCTAGCAAAGGACGAAGTGATGATGCGCGTGGGAAATGGTTCCAAGGTTGATGTGACCGCCGTCAGCACGCTCTCTCTTCGATTACCATCGGGATTAGTGATGAACCTGAATAATTGTTATTTAGTGCCTGTGTTAAGCATGAACATTATATCTGGATCTTGTTTATTGCGAGACGGTTACTTATTTAAATCAAAGAATAAAGGTTGTTCTATTTATATGAGTAATATCTTTTATGGTCATGCACCCAATGTGAGGGGTTTATTCATATTGAATCTTGATAGTGATGATACACATGTTCATAACATTGATGCCAAAAGATGTAGAGTTGATAATGATAGTACCACTTTCTTGTGGCACTGCCGTTTAGGTCATATTGGTGTAAAACGCATGAGGAAGCTCCATGCTGATGGACTTTTGGAGTCACTTGATTTTGAATCACTTGACACATGTGAACCATGCCTCATGGGCAAGATGACTAAAACGCCGTTCTCTGGAACAATGGAACGGGCAAGTGACTTGTTGGAAATCATACATACTGATGTGTGCGGTCCAATGAATGTTACAGGGCGTGGCGGATATTGTTATTTTCTCACCTTATTTGATGACTTAAGTAGATATGGGTATATTATTTGATGAAACACAAGTCTGAAACGTTTGAAAAGTTCAAGCAATTTCAGAGTGAAGTTGAGAATCATCGTAACAAGAAGATTAAGTTCCTGCGATCTGATCGAGGAGGTGAATAACTGAGTTATGAGTTTGGTAGTCACTTAAGACAGTGTGGAATTGTTTCACAGTTGACACCACCCGGAACACCACAGCGTAATGGTGTGTCTGAACGTCGTAATCGAACCTTATTAGATATGGTGCGTTCTATGATGTCTCTTGCTGATTTGCCACTATCGTTTTGGGGTTATGCATTAGAGACAGCTGCATTCACTTTAAATAGGGCACCATCAAAATCCGTTGAGACGACGCCATATGACCTATGGTTTGGCAAGAAGCCAAAGTTGTCGTTTCTTAAAGTTTGGGGATGTGATGCTTATGTCAAAAAGCTTTAGCCTGAAAAGCTGGAACCCAAAGCGGAGAATTGTGTCTTCATAGGATACCCGAAAGAGACAGTCGGGTATACCTTCTATCTCAGATTTGAAGGCAAAGTGTTTGTCGCTAAGAACAGAACATTTCTTGAGAATGAGTTTCTCTCGAAAGAATTGAGTGGGAGGAAAATAGAGCTTGATGAGGTTATTGAACCTTTACTTCAACCAGAAAGTAGCACAGCACAGAAAGATGTTTCTGTGGAACCTACGACGATAGAAGAGGAAGTTAATGATGATGATCATGACGCTTCAGATCAAGCTGCTATTGAACCTCGTAGGTCGACAAGGCTGCGTACTACCCCTGAGTGGTATGGCAACCCTGTCTTGGAGGTTATGTTGTTGGACAACAATGAACCTACGTGCTATGGAGGAGCAGTGATGGGCCTGGATTCTGAGAAATTTTAGAGGACATGAAATCCGAGATGGGATCCATGTATGAAAACAAAGTATGGACTTTGGAAGTATTACCTCAAGGGCGAAAGGCCATTCAGAACAAATGGATCTTTAAGAAGAAGACAGACGCGGACGG
Source organism: Hordeum marinum (assembly GCA_022496015.1). Lineage (NCBI taxonomy): Eukaryota > Viridiplantae > Streptophyta > Magnoliopsida > Poales > Poaceae > Hordeum > Hordeum marinum. Next base: position 336,023,286 of record CM039675.1, read on the forward strand.
TAATGTCACCGTCTATAAAGCTCGACTTGTGGCAAAGGGTTTTTCACAAGTTTAAGGAGTTGACTACGATGAGACTTTCTCACCCGTAGCGATGCTTAAGTCTGTCAGAATCATGTTAGCAATAGCTGCTTATTTCGACTATAAAATTTGGCAGATGGATGTCAAAACAACGTTCCTCAACAGTTTCCTTGAGAAAGAGTTGTATATGATGCAACCCGAAGGTTTTGTCGATCCAGAGAATGCTGACAAAGTTTGCAAACTCTAGCGATCCATTTATGGACTGGTGCAAGCATCTCGGAGTTGGAATAAGCACTTTGATGAGGTGATCAAAGCGTTTGAGTTTATACAAGTTTACGGAGAAGCTTGTATTTACAAGAAAGTGAGTGGGGGCTCTATAGCATTTCTAATATTATATATGGATGACATATTGCTAATTGGAAACAATATAGAAATGCTAGAAAGCATGAAGGAATATTTGAACAAGAGTTTTTCAACGAAGGACCTATTGGAAATATGCCCTAGAGGCAATAATAAATTAGTTATTATCATATTTCCTTGTTCATGATAATCGTTTATTATCCATGCTATAATTGTATTGATCGGAGACTTAAATGCATGTGTGGATACATAGACAAAACCATGTCCCTAGTATGCCTCTAATGGACTAGATCGTTGATCAAAGGATGGTTAAGGTTTCCTAGCCATGGACATGAGATGTCATTTGATAACGGGATCACATCATTAGGAGAACGATGTGATGGATAAGACCCAAACTACAAACATAGCATATGATCGTGTCAGTTTATTGCTACTGTTTTCTGCATGTCAAGTATATGTTCCTATGACCATGAGATCATGCAACTCACGGATATCGGAGGAGTGCCTTGTGTGTATCAAACATAGCAACGTAACTAGGTGACTATAAAGGTGCTCTACAGGTATCTCCGATGGTGTGTGTTGAGTTGGCGTGGATCGAGACTGGGATTTGTTACTCCGTGTGACGGAGAGGTATCTCAGGGCCCACTCGGTAATACAACATCACAACAAGCCTTGCAAGAAATGTGGCCAAGTGTTAGTCACGGGATCTTGTATTACGGAATGAGTAAAGAGACTTGCCAGTAATGAGGTTGAACTAGGTATGGAGATACCGACGATCGAATCTCGGGCAAGTAACATACCGAAGAACAAAGGGAACGTTATACGGGATTAACTGAATCCTTGACATAGAGGTTCGACCGATAAAGATCTTCGTAGAATATGTAGGAACCAATGTTTACGTCAAGGTCCCGCCATTGGTTATTGACCATAGAGGTGTCTCGGTCATGTCTACATAGTTCTCGAACCCGCAGGGTCTGCACACTTAAGGTTCGGTGACGTTTCGGTAGTGTAGAGTTATGTATGGTGGTGACCGAAGTTTGTTCGGAGTCCCGGATGATATCCCGGATGTCACGAGGAGCTCCGGAATGGTCCGGAGGTAAAGATTCATATATAGGAAGTCCCAGTTTGGTTTCCGGAAAAGTTTCGGGCTCATCGGTAGTGTACCGGGAGTGTCGGGAGTGCCGGTAGTGTACCGGGAGGCCTCCGGGAGGGGTATTTCGAACCCAAGATGTCCATGGGATGTGGGAGAATAATAACCAGCCCTTAGTGGGCTGGTAAAACAGCCACAAAGGCCCATGGCGCAGTAGAGAAAGTCCTAAAGCAAAAAGTGGAAAATCAGCCAATAGGAGGCAATCCTACTCCAACTAGGATTGGAGGTGAAGTAGGATTGCTTCCCACCTCCTATTTCGGCCGACCCAAAGGCCTTGGCTGCCTCTCCTCTCCTCTCCTCCTATATATACTAGTGGATTGGGTGGTTTTTGGACAGAATTTCCGGCCACGTGCTACCCGTTACACCGGTGCATAGTTTCTCCTCTAGATCGGTTTTCTGCAGCGCTTAGGCGAAGCCCTACCGGAATTGCTCCACCACCATCACCGGAGCGCCGTCACGCTGCCGGTGAACTCTCTCTCCTCTCCACCTCCTCTCGCTGGATCGAGACGGTGGAGATCGTCATCAAGCTGCACGTGTGCTGAACGCGGAGGTGACGTCCGTTCGGCGCTAGATCGGAAGGACCGTGATCGAGATCGCGAGACGGTTCGTGATGTGATCAAGGAACGGATCGTGATGAGTTCGCGGAACAGATCGTGATCAAGATTGTGAGACGGATCGTTATTAGTTCGCGGGACGGATCATGATGTGTTCGCGGGACGGTTCGTGATTGGATCCCGGGACGCTCGGCGATTTGGATCGCGAAGAAGTTCGACTACACCAACCGCGTTTCTTAACGCTTCCCGCTTAGCGATATACAAGGGTACGTAGATCCACTCTCCCTCTCATAGATGCCCATCACCATGGATAGGTTTGCGTGTGCGTAGGAAATTTTTTGTTTCCCATGCGACGTTCCCCAACAGGACCTAGGAGAAGCTGCTTTCATATTAGGCATTAAGATCTATAGAGATAGATCGAGACGCTTAATAGCACTTTCACGGAGCACATACCTTGATAAAGTTTTGAACAAGTTCAAAATGGAACAGTCCAAGAAGGGGTTCTTGCCTGTGTTACAAGGTGTGAAGTTGAGTAAGACTCAATGCCCGGTAACTGCAGAAGATAGAGAAAAGATGAGTGCCATCCCCTATGCTTCAGCCATAGGCTCTATCATGTATGCAATATTGTGCACAAGACCCGATGTCAGCCTTGCCATAAGTATGGCCGGAAGGTTTCAAAGTGATCCTGGAATGGAACATTGGCAAGCGGTCAAGAATATCCTTAAGTACCTAAAAAGGACTAAGGAAATGTTTCTCGTTTATGGAGGTGATGAAGAGCTCGTCTTAAAGGGTTACGTCGATGCAAGCTTTGACACTGATCCAGATGACTCTAAGTCGCAAACCGGATATGTATTTATTCTTAACGGGGGAGCGGTAAGCTGGTGCAGTTCCAAGCAAAGCGTGGTAGTTCATTCTACGTGCGAAGCGGAATACATCGCAGCCTCGGAGGTGGCGACGGAAGGTGTCTGGATGAAGCAATTCATGGCAGATCTTGGAGTAGTGCCCAGTGCACTGAATCCAATGAACCTGTTCTGTGACAACACTCGTGCCATTGCTCTGGCCAAGGAACCAAGGTTTCACAAGAGGACCAGACACATAAAGCGACGCTTCAACTCCATCCGCGATTACATCATGGAGAAAGACATAAATATTTGTAAAGTGCACACGGATCTGAATGTTGCAGACCTGTTGACTAAACCTATTCCAAGGGCTAAACATGATCAACACCAAAACTGCATGGGCGTTCGATTCATTACAATGTAAATCACATAGTGATGTGAACTAGATTATTGACTCTAGTGCAAGTGGGAGACTGTTGGAAATATTCCCTAGAGGCAATAAATAAAGTGTTTATTATTTTATTTCCTTGTTCATGATAATAGTTTATTGTCCATGCTATAATTGTATTAATTGGAAACATGGATACATGTGTGGATACATAGACAAACACAATGTCCCTAGTATACCTCTAGTGAACTAGCTCGTTGATCGAAAGATGGTTAAGGTTTCCTAGCCATGGACATGAGATGTCAGTTGATAACGGGATCGCATCATTAGGAGAATGATGTGATGGACAAGACCCAAACAACAAACGTAGCTTATGATCGTGTCAGTTTATTGCTATTGTTTCTGCATGTCAAGTATATGTTCCTATGACCATGAGATCATGCAACTCACAGATATCGGAGGAGTACCTTGTGTATCAAACGTCGCAACGTAACTGGGTGACTATAAAGGTGATCTATAGGTGTCTCCGAGGGTGTCTGTTGAGTTGGCATGGATCAAGACTGCGATTTGTTACTCCGTGTGACGGAGAGGTATCTCAGGGCCCACTCGGTAATACAACATCACAATAAGCCTTGCAAGCAATGTGACTAAGTGTTAGTTACGGAATCTTGTATTATGGAACGAGTAAAGAGACTTGCCATTAACGAGGTTGAACTAGGTATGGAGATACCGACGATCGAATCTCGGGCAAGTAACATACCGAAGAACAAAGGGAATATCATATGGGATTAACTGAATCCTTGACATAGAGGTTCGACCGATAAAGATCTTCTTAGAATATGTAGGAACCAATGTGGACATCCAGGTCCCGCCATTTGTTATTGACCGTAGAGGTGTCTCGGTCATGTCTACATAGTTCTCGAACCGGCAGGGTCTGCACACTTAAGGTTTGGTCACGTTGCGGTAGTATAGAGTTATGTATGGTGGTGACCGAAGTTTGTTCGGAGTCCCGGATGAGATCCCGGACGTCACGAGGAGCTCCGGAATGTTCCAGAGGTAAATATTCATATATAGGAAGTCCCGTTTTGGTCGCCGGAAAAGTTTCGGGCTCATCGGTAGTGTACCGGGAGTGCCGGTAGTGTACCGGGAGGGGTATTTCGACCCAAGAGGCTTCATGAGCTGTGGGAGAGTGAATATAAGCCCTTAGTGGGCTGGTGGAAACTCCCACACAAGGCCTATGTGGCTGGAGGAAAAAACCCAATAGGAAAAGGTGGAAAAAAGGCAAAAAGGAGCAATCCTAGTCCTACTAGGATTGGAGGAGAAGAGTCCTCCTCCACCTCCCACTTCGGCCGAAGCCTCCAAGGCTTGGGGGCCAAGGCTTCCTCTCCTCCTCCTTCCCTCCTATATATACTAGTGGATTTCTAGGGTTTTGCACTAGTTTTTTCAGCCACGTGCTACCTGTTCCTCCAATGCATAGTTTCTCCTCTAGATCGGGTTTCTGCAGTGCTTAGGCAAAGACCTGCCGGAATTGCTCCACCACCATCGCCGGAGCACTGTCAAGATGCCGGAGAACTCTTCTTCCTCTCCACTCCCTCTTGCTGGATCAAGACGGTGGAGATCGTCATCAAGCCGTACGTGTGTTGAACGCGGAGGTGTCGTCCGTTTGGTGCTAGATCGGAAGGATCGTGATCAAGTTCGTGGGATGGATCGTGATCGGATTGCGGGACGGATCGTGATTGGATCGCGGGACGGATTGTGATCGGATCGCGGGACGGATCATGATTGGATCGCGGGACGGATCGTGATTAGCTCGCGGGACGCACGGCGATTTGGATCGCGAAGACGTTCGACTACACCAACCGCGTTTCTTAACGCTTCCCGCTTAGCGATCTACAAGGGTATGTAGATCCACTCTCCCTCTCGTAGGTGCTCATCACCATGGATAGATCTGCGTGTGCGTAGGAAATTTTTTGTTTCCCATGAAACATTCCCCAACATCCACCTCTTTCCTACTTTCCTTTCCATTATAGCCGTCGTCCACGTGTTGTGGATAAATCCATTGACGTGCCATCTACTTCTAGTGCATCGTCATCCTCATTCCAGCCGACTTATGGTCTTCGGGCTCGGCCTTGCCGTCCCCCTGACCGCTATTCTCCTAGTAGATATGGTCTTTCGGCTATACTTGAGCGTACCTCTTATCGCGATGCTATTGTTCATCTTGAATGGCAGTTTGCGATGGTGGAGGAGCTTGCTGCTCTTGAGCATACCGGCATGTGGGATCTTGTTTCTCTTCCTCCCGATGTTCGTCCCATCACTTGTAAGTGGGTATACAAGGTTAAGACTCGCTCTGATGGTTCTCTTGAGCGCTACAAAGCTTGTCTTGAGGCTCGTGGCTTTTAGCAGGAGCATGGTCATGATTACGATGAGACATTTGCTCATGTGGCCCATATGACCACTATCCGCACACTTCTTGCTATGGCCTCTATTCGCCATTGGTCTGTTTCTCAGCTTGATGTTAAGAATGCCTTTCTTAATGGTGAGTTGTGTGAGGAGGTTTCTATGAAGCCACCACCCAGATATTCTGTTCCTGATGGCATGGTATGTCGTCTTCGTCGCTCTCTTTATGGGCTTAAGCAAGCCCCTCGCGCTTGGTTTGAGCGTTTTGCCTCTGTGGTGACTGCCGCTGGTTTTTCAGCGAGTGCACATGATCCGGCATTGTTTGTCCACCTTTCATCTCGTGGGCGGACTCTTCTTCTTCTATATGTTGATGACATGATCATCACTGGCAGCGACCCTGAGTACATTGCCTTTGTCAAGGCCTGTCTTAGTGAGCAGTTTCTTATGTATGGTCTTGGTCCTCTTTGTTACTTTCTTGGGATAGAGGTTTCCTCCACCTCTGTTGGCTTTTTTATTTCTTAAGAAAAGTATATCCAGGATCTTCTTACTCGTGTGGCTCTTAGTGATGAGCGCAATGTTGAGACTCCTATGGAGCTCAATGTTCACCTTCGTGCTTCTGATGGTGAGCCCTTGTTTGATCCGACACGTTATCGTCATATTGTTGGGAGTCTTATCTATCTCGATGTCACTCACCCGGACATCTCCTATCCTGTCCATATCTTGAGTCAGATCGTTTCTTCTCCCACTTCGGTACACTATAGTCACCTTCTTCGTGTTCTATGATATTTTCATGGCATGATCTCTCACCGTCTCTTCTTTCCCCGCTCCAGCTCGTTACAACTCCAGGCCTATTCGGATGCTACGTGGGCTAGTGATCCTACGGATCGCCGTTCACTTTCTGCTTACTGTGTTTTTCTTGGTGGTTCTCTCATTGCCTGGAAGACAAAGAAACAGACTGCAGTTTCCCATTCGAGTGCAGAGGCTGAGCTGCGAGCTATGTCTCTTCTGACGGTAGAGGTGACGGCGTGCGGCGATGGTGGCGCAACGCTAGGGACGGGGGCCGGCGGTCAGAGAAGGCGTCGGCGGGTGGACCAACGCGGTGGCATAGGGGGTGCGTCGCGGTGGGGAGGAGGGTGAGGAGGTACGGGGCGATGGGGAGGCGACGTGGCGCCAACGAGGGAGCCGGTGGCGGGGGGACGACCAAGCACCCGCGGTGGGGGTGCTCTGCCCGATCCAGAGCGAGAGGGGGTGGAGGGGCGAGTGGGGTGGGGCGTCGGTGGAGTGGGTGGGGGAGGGGTTATCCCCCAGGGGCATAGGGGTGGGCCGGCCCGCTGGGCCGGTGGCCTAGTTGGGCAAGTGGGGGGCTTTTACTTTTTTTTTTGTTTCAGTTTTTTTAATTATTTTTAATTTATTTTTGCTAATAAAAATACAAAGACAATACTAAAATTAGTATAACTAAATATGCTACTTCCACGTTAATTATGGCACCCTGATAAAATAGTTTGTTTTTGTTTTATTAAATAAAAGCATTTAATTAATTGTTTTAGATGTTGTTTTATTTATAATTGGGTATTTAAACACTTATAAAAATGTGATTTCAACATGACAAATAACCTAAGAATATTTTCCACACTTTGAACATTTTTGTTTTCATGTCTGACAAAATTGAATTTTGACTTTAATTTGAATTTGAATTTGAATAGGATTTGGATTAACGCGAGATTAACAACAGTAACAGTGGTGACTTGGCATCATTAGCATGGGATTACTGTACCTAATGATCCGGGCGTCACAATTAACTACTGCTGGCTTTGTTGTAAACAAAGCTGACAAGTGTGTATACTATAGCCATGGTGGGGGCAAAGGAGTTATTCTCTGTGTGTATGTCGATGACATACTGATCTTTGGAACCAACCTTGATCTAATCAAAGAGGTTAAGGATTTCGTATCTCGCAGTTTTGAGATGAAAGATCTTGGAGTAGCTGATGTTATACTGAACATCAAGCTGTTGAGAGATGAGAATGGTGGGATTACACTACTCCAATCTCACTATGTGGCAAAGGTCTTGAGTCGTTTTGGGTATAGCAACTGGAAGCCTTCTCCAACTCCATATGATGCTAGTGTGTTGCTTCAAAAGAATCGACGAATTGCTAGAGATCAACAGAGGTATTCTCAGATAATAGGCTCGCTTATGTACTTGGCGAGTGCCACGAGGCCTAACATCTCGTTTGCTGTGAGCAAACTAAGCCGATTTGTACCAAACTCGGGAGATGATCATTGGCATGCGCTTGAGAGAGTTATGCGCTATTTGAAAGGCATTGCGAGCTATGGGATTCACTATACCGGGTACCCGAGGGTACGGGAGGGTTATAGTGACTCAAACTGGATATCTGATGCTGATGAGATTAAAGCCACAAGTGGTTATGTTTTTACACTTGGTGGTGGCGCTGTTTCCTAGAAGTCTTGCAAGCAGACCATCTTAACGAGGTCAACTATGGAAGCAGAACTCACAGCATTAGACACAGCCACTGTTGAAGCAGATTGGCTTCGTCAGCTCTTGATGGACTTGCCTATGGTTGAAAAACCAATACCCACCACCCTCATGAATTGTGATAATCAAACTTTGATCATAAAGATAAACAATTCTAATGATAATATGAAGTCCTCAAGGCATGTGAAGAGGAGATTGAAGTCTGTCAGAAAAATGAAGAACTCTGGAGTTATTGCGTTGGATTATATCCAAACGTCTAAAAACTTGGCAGATCCCTTCACAAAGGGTTTCTCGCGTAATGTGGTAGAAAATGCATCGATGGAGATGGGTTTGAGACCCACCGTATGAGTTGTCCACGGAGGTAACCCACTCTATGTGATCGAAGATCCCGTGAAGTGGAAGTGGGAGACAAGGTATTGGACAGCTAGATGGAGAGTATCCCTATATTTGCTATCCCACTCCGTGAAGATGCAATACTCTCATAATCTGCATGGCATGTGGATATCTATCTTAATGTGTTCCAAGTGGCTTATCTTGGTAAGCAGAGATGTTGTCCTGAGGAATATCTCCTGAGGAACACACCTATATGAATTTCACTGTAAATGTCGCAGTCTATGAGAATTGGTTGTTCTCTAAGAAATTCATGAAAGGCCTTGGAGTATGACGTAAATGCTCCACCCACGAGGAATCGTTGTGGCAACCAAGTATCGGTCAAGGTCTTGTGTGAAACTAGACTCACAGAAAACTTGTAGTTCAAGGCATAGTCCAGTATTCAAGTTGTGGTCTAGTGTAGCATAAATTTCTAAATGGAAGTTTAACTTAACATTGTCCATCAAGAACCGATATATCAACAATGTTTTGGAACTAAGAAATGATGAGATGTGCCAATGAAACTTTGTGGGGGGTTATTGGATTTTAGCTAAGATGCCTTTGGCCCAAAGCCCATCCAAAAATCTGAAATTCTCATGGCACATGTGTATTGGCTGTTGGTGTGGTGTGGGTGGGACTAAAGTTTAGTCCCACCATGCTAGTGGAGGGAGAGGAACACCTCTTTATAAGGTGAGCTTTTCTATCACCTATAAGAGAGTGAGAAGAGAAGAGGCCCTCGCGCACTCCTCCACCTCACTCACCTCGCCACGTCATGCCTCGTCAAGACACGCCGCGGGTTGCGGGATTGAGCCAAGCCGAGATCATACCTACACATTTATTTTTGTCGGTCAGGAACGAAGAGTCCTTAACAAACGCGCCACGATCTGATACATCGGATCGTGGGTTTATTCCACGTCTCTCCACCCTGCCACACACACATATATGTATATATATATATATGCGAGGTTCCTGCCAACCCTATCCGTCGTCGCAACATATGGTTTCGCACTATTCCAGATCATTGTGCCGCCATACAAGTCTTCTCCATTCCTCCTTCTGGTGAGCACTGCGAGAAGGGACAGTAGGCCTCCGGAACCCTGCCTCTCGTGATCCTGTATGGGAGAGGGGCGATCAGGTTTTTGGGGAGCACACTCGTGCAACTGCTGGCTATGACGACTTCCTCGACGACGACATCTTCCCCAATCTCGGCAACCTCTTCCTCAACGACATGGGCGACAACATCAATGCTGGCGGTTCTACTCTCGCTGCACCATATGCAATCTTGTCCCCTATGTTTGAGATCATGCTAGAATTTATGTGTCTAGTTTGTGCCGTAGATTCGATCTACTCTTTTACGATGCTAGTCTGCATGATTAGTTTAATCTATGCTCTTGCTGTCATGATTTATTTTCTGCTTATTCAGATTAAATATTGTATTAATTTCCTCATACACTCAACAATCCAAAAACCTGATTATAGGCAATTTACTCCAAGTGGTTTTGCTGCACATCTAAAGCCGCCCACCTTTAAGGGGGGCTGCAATATAATTGTTGGAGCAATAGGGCAGTCTACTGGTTTCAGACCATGTACTTCTATGACGCCACCAAGGGTAAGCCCGAGGGCGATCTTAAACCTGCCCAGTAGGAAGCTTTTGAGAAGATCGATACCCTCTTCAAGGGTACCCTACTGAGTGTTCTTGACGATTCCATCGTGGATTCGTATATGTCGTTTGACAATGGCAAGGACATGTGGGATGCGCACGAGGCCAAGTTTGGGGCCTCGGACGCTGGCAACGAGTTGTACGTCATGGAGCAATTCTGTGACTACAAGATGAATGATGAGCGCTCTATTGTTCAACAAGATCATGGGATGCAGTCTCTTGCCAAGGAGCTTGAGTACTTCAAGTGTGTGTTTCCGAACAAGTTTGTGGCCGGTGGTATCATTGCCAAGCTTCCACCCTCGTGGAACAATTTTGTTACTTCTCTAAAACACGAGACAAGAGTTTTCCGTTTCGGATCTCATTGGAACTCTTGACGTTGAAGAGAAGGCAAGAGCAAAAGACACACGTGCTCGAGCTGTTGAGGGAGCTTCCAGTGCCCATGTGGTGCAAAAGAAGAACTTTCATCTCAACAAGCCCCAGAACAACAAGAACAAAACTCAGGGCAAGGCAAGTTTGTTGGAAAGAACAAGCCGTCAGAATCTACCAACTTCAAGAAGAATTCTCATAAGAAGGGGAAGGGACTGTGCCATGTTTATTGTGATCCCAATAACTAGGCTCAGAGATGTCCTAATCGCTATGAAGAGCGCGAACATGAGAAGAGTGGCAAGTCCGCTAATGTGGTCATCGGTGATACTGATATGAAGGATTCTGGGTACGGTATTTTTCGTACCATCCTTTCAGTTTGTCATACTCCAGATTGGTTAATTGACACTGGTGCCAATGTACATGTTTGTGCTGATGCCTCCATGTTTTCTTCTTATCAGGTCACTGGGACTTCCCCTGTGCTGATGGGTAATGGGTCACATGCCATCGTTTGAGGTGTCGATACAGTCGATCTAAAGTTTACTTTGGGGAAGATCGTGCGCTTGAAGAACGTTCATCATGTTCCCTCCATCAATAAAAATCTCGTCAGCGGTTCTCGTTTGTGTCGAGACAGTTTTAAGTTGGTTTTCGAGTGCAATAAAGTTGTAATTTCTAAGTATGGGCAATTTGTTGTAAAAGGCTATGAGTGTGGAGGCTGGTTCGGCCTGTCTTTGTCAGATATTTGCACTAAAGTTGTTAATAACGTTTGCCACGATAATGAGTCTAATATTTGGCATTTGCGACTTTGTCATATTAACTTTGGTTGCATGACGCGGGTAGCCAATGTGAGTTTAATTCGGAAATTCACTAATGTCAAAGGCTCCAAGTACCAAGTGTGTGTGCAAGCTAAGGAACCTCCCACGTCACATAAGACGGCAGAGGTGAGAGACTTGGCGCCACTAGAGCTTATCCATTCTGATCTTTGTGAGATGAATGGCGTGTTGACAAAAGGTGGAAAGAAATACTTCATGACGTTGATTGATGACTCCACTAGATATTGTTATGTGTATCTTCTGAAATCAAAAGATGAGGCTTTAAACTTCTTTAAAAACTATAAAGCTAAAGCAGAGAACCAACTTGATTGGAAAATTAAACCACTTAGGTCCGATCATGCTGGAGAATATTTTTCCAATGAATTAGATTCGTTTTGTGCGGAACATGGTATATTCCATGAGAGGACGCCTCCCTACTCACCTCAGACAAATGGGGTGGCCGAAAGAAAGAACCAAACTCTAACTGATTTGGTTAACGCCATGTTAGACACATCGGGTCTCTCCAAGGCATGGTGGGGGGAGGCGCTAATGAATGCATGTCATGTCCTAAACTGAGTTCCCACAAAGAATAAAATGATTACTCCATTTGAGGAGTGGGAAAGGCAAAGGTTGAAACTCTCTTATCTACGTTCTTGGGGTTGTTTGGAGAAAGTCAATATACCAATTCCCAAGAAGCGCAAGCTTGGACCAAAAACCGTGGATTGTGTTCTTCTGGGCTATGCTTCTCATAGCATTGGTATAGATTTTTGATAATAAAATCTGAGGTATCTGACATGCATGTTGGTACGATTATGGAGTCGAATGATGCGACTTTATTTGAGGACATATTTCCTATGAAGGATATGCCTAACTCAGCAAATCAGGAGATACCTACTCTATCTACACAGGAATCTTCTATAATTCCTGAACCCACCATTGCGATGGAACACGTTGAGAATCCTGAGGAGGATGCCCATTAAACTTCTATAAGGAGTAAGAGACGAAGGACTGCAAGTCATTTGGTGATGATTTCATTGTGTACCTTTCAGAAGCCTATGCATCTTCTGATGCTGACTAATGGAAGGAAGTTGTGTGTAGCAAGATGGATTCCATATTAGCTAATGGAACTTGGGAAGTCATTGATCGTCCTTATGGGTGTAAACCCACGGGATGTAATTGGGTGTTCAAGAAAAAGCTTAGACCTGATGGTACAATTGAAAAGTACAAGGCACGGCTTGTGGCCAAGGGTTATACCCAGAAAGAAGGTGAAGACTTCTTTGATACTTACTCCCCTGTGGCAAGACTGACCACTATTCGGGTGCTACTATCACTGGCTGCCTCACATGGCCTTCTCGTTCATCAAATGAAAGTTAAGATGGCTTTCCTCAATGGAGAGTTGGATGAGGAAATTTACATGGATCAGCCTGATGGTTTTATAGTACCTGGTCAGGAAGGGAAAGTGCGCAAGTTATTGAAGTCTTTATATGGCCTTAAGCAAGCTCCTAAGCAGTGGCATGAGAAGTTCGAAAGAACATTAACTACTGTAGGCTTTGCTGTAAACGAAGCTGACAAGTGTGTATACTATCGCCATGGTGGGGGCGAAGGAGTTATTCTCTGTCCGTATGTCGATGACATACAGATCTTTGGAACCAACCTTGATCTAATCAAGGAGATTAAGGATTTCTTATCTCGTTGCTTTGAGATGAAAGATCTTGGACTAGCTAATGTTATACCGAACATCAAGCTGCTGAGAGATGAGAATGGTGGGATTACACTGCTCCAATCTCACTATGTGGAAAAGGTCTTGAGTCGTTTTGGGTATAGCGACTGCAAGACTTCTCCAACTCCATATGATGCTAGTGTGTTGCTTTGAAAGAATCGACGAATTGCTAGAGGTAAACTGAGGTCTTCTCAGATAATAGTCTCACTTATATACTTGGCGAGTGCCACAAGGCCTGACATCTCGTTTGCTGTGAGCAAACTAAGCCGGTTTGTATCAAACCCGGGAGATGATCATTGGCATGCTATTGAGAGAGTTATGCGCTATTTGAAAGGCACTACGAGCTATGGGATTCACTACACTGGGTACCCAAAGGTATGGGAGGGTTATAGTGACTCAAACTGGATATTTGATGCTGATGAGATTAAAGACACAAGTGGTTCTATTTTTTACACTTTGTGGTGGCGCTGTTTCCTGGAAGTCTTGCAAGCAGACCATCTTAACGAGGTCAACTATGGAAGCAGAACTCACAACATTAGACACAACCACTGTTGAAGCAGATTGGCTTCGTCAGCTCTTGATGGACTTGCCTATGGTTGAAAAACCAATACCCGCCATCCTGATGAACTGTGATAATTAAATTGTGATCATAAAGATAAATAGTTCTAAGGATAATATGAAGTCCTCAAGGCATGTGAAGAGGAGATTGATATTTGTCAGAAAAATGAAGAACTCCGGAGTTATTGCGTTGGATTATATCTAAACATCTAAAAACTTGGCAGATCCCTTCACAAAGGGTTTCTCGTGTAATGTGATAGAAAATGCATCAATGGAGATGGGTTTGAGACCCACTGTATGAGTTGTCCATAGAGGTAACCCACTCTATGTGATCGGAGATCCTGTGAAATAGAAGTGGGAGACAAGCTGTTGGACAGCTAGAAGGAGAGTATCCCTATATTCGCTATCCCAGTCCGTGAAGATGCAATACTCTCATAATCTGCATGGCAGGTTGATATCTATCTTAATGTGTTACAAGTGGCTTATTTGGGTAAGCAGAGATGTTGTCCTGCAGAACATCTTCTAAGGAACACACCTATATGAATTTGACTGTAAACATCACAGTCTGTGAGAATTGGGTGTTCTCTAAGAAATTCATGAAAGTCCTTGAAGTATGACGTATACGCCCCACCCGCGGGGAAGCCTTGTGGCAGCCCAGTATCGATCAAGGTTTTGTGTCAAACTAGACTCGTAGAAAACTTGTAGTTCAAGGCATAGTCCACTATTCAAGTTGTGATCTAGTGTAGCATAAATTTCTAAATGGAAGGTCAACTTAACAGTCTCCATCAAGAACCGGTATATAAACAATGTTTTGGAACTAAGAAATGATGAGATGTGCCAATGAGACTTTGTGGAGATTGTTGGATTTTTGCTAACAGGCCTTTGGCCCAAAGCCCATCCAAAAATCTGAAATTCTCATGGCCCATGTGTGTTGGCTGTTGGTGTGGTGTGGGTGGGACTAAAGATTAGTCCCACCATGCTAGTGGAGGGAGAGCAACACCTCTTTATAAGGTGAGCTCTTCTAGCACTTGTAAGACAGTGAGAAAAGAAGAGGCCCTCGCGCACTCCTCCTCCTCGCTTGCCTCGCCACGCGATGCCTCGCCTCGTCACGATGCGGGTTGCGGGATTGAGCCAAGCCGAGCTCATACCTACGCGCTTATTTTTGCTGGTCAGGAACAAAGAGTCCTTGATAGACGTGCCATGATTTGAGACGTTTGATCGTGGGTTGTAACCGACTTGGACGTGGGTTTATTCCACGTCTCTCCACCCTGCCGCGCATATATATACGCGAGGATCATGCCAATCCTAGCCGTCGTCGCAACATATGGTTTCGCACTGTTCCAGATCATTGCGCCGCCATACAAGTCTTCTCCATCCCTCATTCCGGCGTGCACCGCGAGAAGGGATAACAGGCCTCCGGAACCCCGCCTCTTGTGATCCTGTACGGGAGAGGGGCGATTGGGTTTTTGGGGAGCGCACTCGCGCGACTGCTGGCTGCGATGACTTCCTCGACGACAACTTCTTCCCCGATCTTGGCAACCTATTCCTCAAAGACATGGGCGACAACATCAACGCTGGCGGTTCTACTCCTGCTGCACCGTATGCAATCTTGTATGCTATGTTTGAGATCAGGCTAGAATTTATGTGTCTAGTTTTTTCGTAGATTCGATCTACTCGTTTATGATGCTTGTCTGCATGATTAGTTTAATCTATGCTCTTGTTTTCATGATTTATTTTCTGCTTATTCGGATTAAATATTGTAGTAATTTGCTCATATACTCAACAATCGAAAACCAGATTATAGGCAATTTACTCCAAGTGGTTTTGTTGCGCATCTGAAGTCGTCCACCTTTAAGGGGGGTGCAATATAAGAGGTGAGCTCTTATATTGATCTCTAAGCTCCCCAACTTGCTTTCCACCCAATCAATCTCTTCTACCAAGCCAAATCTGTGAGAGAGTGATTGTGTGTTGAGGAGTCTATCATCTTGAAGCACAAGAGCAAGGAGTTCGTAGACACTATCGAGCCTATTACATTTTGGAGGGTAGTGCCTCCTATATTGGTTAGGTTTCGCTTGGGAGCCTCCTACTTCGTGTTGTGGAGTGAACCAAGAAGTTTGTAAGGGCAAGGAGATCGGCTACTTCGTGAAGATCTACCCCGAGTTAGGCTAGTCCTCCGTGGACATAGGCCATCATGGTATAGTCAAGGTTGCTTCTTCGTGGAACCCTCCGTGGATAGAACCCTCCGTGGACTCTCGCGACCGTTACCCTTCGTGGGTTGAAGACTCCATAAACATGGATGTACGATAGCGCCACCTATCGGAACCATGGGAAAAATCATCGTGTCACCAATTGTGTTTGATCTTCCTACCCTCTCTTTACTTACATGCTTGTCTTTACTTTCCGCTGCTATACTCGTAGACATGCATGTGTAGGGTGTACTTACATACTATGAATGCTAAAATCTGCCAAGAATTAAAATTGGGAAAAATTAGATTTTTTTGTTCAAGTAGTCTAATCACCTCCCCCCTCTAGCACTACTTTCGATCCTACAAGTGGTATCAGAGCTTTGGTCTCCATTGCATTGGTCTCACAACCTAGGAGTGTATGGCGTGTAGCGAGGGAAATTATCACCGTAGAGGTCTGTACTTTGATGGCACAAATTTTGCTAGTTGGAAGCACAAAATGAAAATGCATTTGCTTGGTCATAACCCCACCGTTTGCGCTGTCGTTCGTGTTGGTATGCAAGGTGAATTCTTTGCGGAAGGAAGGGAACCCGATCGCGAAGCGACTGCGGATGAATTGAAGATGTTGCATGTCAATGCTCAAGCATGTGACATTCTTTTAAACTGCCTATGCCTCGAAGAATTCAACAAAACTAGCCGTCTTGAGAATGCAAAAGAGATTTGGGATACTTTGATTGATATACAAGGAAGAGCTTCACCACAAGTCTAGCGGTGCTTATAAAGCCACAAGTGTTACTCCTGCTACCTCTAGCGACAACCTTGTCTCAAATGAAGAGATAAGCCTCATGATCAAGAAATTCAACAAGTTCTACAAGAATAGAAGCAAAGATCGAAGATCCAACACAAGATATGAAGAGAAGCATTAATCCACTCGTGACTGAAACTGCTACAATTGTGGGAAGCCTGGACAGTACTCAAATGAGTGCATTGCTCCTTACAAGAGGAAAGAAGAGTCACCAAGAAGACAAAGCTCAAGAGACGAGTCACCTCGAGGAGAGACAAGGAGTAGAGATGATTGTTATGAATGAAGACCCTCAAGGAGAAGTAGGGACTCGGAGAAGAAGGACAAGTACACCAAAAGCTACTCAAGAAGGAAACATCAAGCTCATGTTGGTGAATGGGTTTCTAGCTCTGAATCCGACAAATCACTCCGAGAGAAGATATCACTCCAACTGAAAGTGTCCTGGACTAGGGGGTACTCACCATGTTGCCTCCCGACATATGGGTCGGGCTGAGGACCCCATGACGATTCACCAATGGGCCACTTCGGGCAGCCCATGCCGAATACAAGAAGGATTCTACTAGACTTGGCGCACAAGACAAGGACTCCTCTAAACCCTAGGCATACGGTGCATATATAAACCGAGACCAGGCTAGTCAATCTCAATCTCGTATTCATTACTACAATCTCATGGTAGATACATGTACTATGTACTATCCCCCATATCAATACAATCAAAAGCAGGACGTACGGTATTATCTCCTTGAGAGAGCCCGGACCTGGGTAAAATCTTGTGTCCACGTTACCATCGCTCCAGGACGCCTAACTTATGACCCCTACTATGAGATACGCCGGTTTTGACACCGATAATGGTGCTTTCATTGAGAGCATGTTGGGTAGTCGCCGCGGTGCGATGGAAATTCAGATCGGCTCCATCGCGATCTATGCGTCAGAACCGAGCTACGTCGTCAACGTCGGCATCTTCATCGCCGGCTTGACTGGTCACTTCGGCTATGCTGACGATTGCGCTCCACGTCGGGTCATATGGATTGGGTGGGTGCCTTCATCAACATCAACTCCAATCTCAGACAAGATCATGGAAGAATCCTTCATGTTGCTCGGGGGCTCAACGTCAACATTGCCCTTGCGCGACCATGCAGTTTTTCTGGACAGCGGATTCGTGTTCATCGTCCCCGCCTCATCGAGTGTCGTTTTGACGATTACTTCGGCGGAATTGTGCGGAATTGAGTCTAGAACAATCTTGCAAAATTTCGTCGCGTTTCGGTGGAGGAATCTCTGGCGATCTACAATATACCCGAGCCCTGTCGAATCTGGATGAGTTTATGGCAAGGAGTCCAGCATCTAGCTTGGACGTCCATTGGAAAATCTCACCATTCATCGGCTGCGGAATTCCTATAGCGATCACCCCTCAAAATTTCAGCTCGATCCGATAGTCCAAACTCCAGGAAACATCCGATTAGTACAACGAATTTTGGATCTATTTTCTGCCCGAAAACGAATCTGACCCGAGTTCATCTTTTTCAAGAACGGGTTGTCGGACGTCCTTTTTGAAGGAAATTTTCTCATCATCTCGGTCATCCGACAAAGAGTTCGGCATCGCGAGGGCCGAATAATGATCAAGTGAACCTCGTCATCCACGGGTTGTACGGGTCTGGCGATCCGTTGCTTCATCAAGCCAGCGTCGACCTTGTCACAAATTCCGACCTACGTCGGCATCGTCGCGCCGTTACTTTTTCAAGTTGACGTCCACCACGCCGACCTGCTTCCACACGTCGGCTGGCATGGGGCTCTAGCGCCACCTAGTCGGCCTGCTTCAACACCTCGGCTGGCATGAGACTTCGGCGTCACCAGCCGACCTGCTTCAACACCTTGGCTGGCATGAGACTTCGACGTCACCAGCCGACCTGCATGAGACTTCAGCGTCCGCCGATCACAACTTCGCCATGCTAACTGGACCGAGGACTTCATGTCGCCACTTCGTCAAGCCGAACTCTTCGTTCAGGCACCTCGGCGCCCAGGCCTTATTCCTTTACTTATTTGCTTCACTTAAATTAACTAAGTAGAAGAATTTTTCTAAAATATATTGCTATCTTTATTTGCTATTACTTTCGTCTTGCACTATTTTATGAGTGTAGGAAATCGACTTCGACTGCCGTCACGCGGTCACCCCGGCATCACCTTGCCGACCTACTCCACCACCTCGGCTGGACCAGGGGCTTCACCTCGCCACATCGGCCGAACCGTGACACTACTTCGGAGTGCCAAACTCCTCGTTAGATCACCTCGGGGCGGGCTTGGGGGCTAGGACTTCGGTCATGTGCCGAAGATTAGACACTAGATCTGTCAAAGTTCGATGGGCGTCCTCGTCCCGCCACAATCCGGGATCACGTCATCGACATCGAGCACATTAACCAGCTAAGTCACTTTCATGCTCAAAAACTTCCACTTTTAAATTTTGTCGGTTCGACCAAGCATTATACTTTTTTGACAAAAAGTTGTTTGCGAAAAACTTTCTTTGTCAAAACTTTCTTTGTTACAAACAAATTCAAATACCCCGTTTACTTGGGGGCTTCCTTTATGAAACCATTCCTCTTGCACATGATTAGTAATGTATCGCACCCTTCCTTGTTCGTGTTTATGCCAATATATCCATCATGTTGACTTAAGTGTTCCGCAAAGCTGGGGTGCCTTGCTCTTGTGCTTACCCTTGCGTTCCCGATTGTTCAGCTAGGGTAAATAGAGCACCTTTGTGATTGTTATGATCGGGTCATCTGAACTCGTACCTTAGGCGGGTGAAGCCGAAAGCTAGCGCTCTTACTATTTTTTGTTGGAAATATGCCCTAGAGGCAATAATAAATTAGTTATTATCATGTTTCCTTGTTCATGATAATCGTTTATTATCCATGCTATAATTGTATTGATCGGAGACTTAGATGCATGTGTGGATACATAAACAAAAACCATGTCCCTAGTATGCCTCTAGTGAACTAGCTCGTTAGTCAAAGATAGTCAAGGTTTCCTAGACATTGACATGTAATGTCATTTGATAACAGGATCACATCATTAGGAGAATGATGTGATGGACAAGACCCAAACTACAAACGTAGCATATCATCATGTCAGTTTATTGCTACTGTTTTCTGCATGTCAAGTGTATGTTTCTATGACCATGAGATCATGCAACTCACGGACACCGGAAGAGTGCCTTGTGTGTATCAAACGTGGCAACATAATTGGGTGACTATAAAGGTGCTCTACAGGTATCTCCGAGGGTGTCTGTTGGGTTAGCATGGATCAAGACTGGGATTTGTTACTCAGTGTGACGGAGAGGTATCTCAGGGCCCACTCGGTAATACAACATCACAATAAGCCTTGCAAGCAATGTGACTAAGTGTTAGTCACGGGATCTTGTATTACGGAACGAGTAAAGAGACTTGCCGGTAAGGAGGTTGAACTAGGTATGGAGATACCGACGATCGAATCTCGGGCAAGTAACATACCGAAGAACAAAGGGAACATCATACGGGATTAACTGAATCCTTGACATAGAGGTTCGACCGATAAAGATCTTCGTAGAATATGTAGGAACCAATATGGGCATCCAGGTCCCGCTATTGGTTATTGACTGTAGAGGTGTCTCGGTCATGTCTACATAGTTCTCGAACCCGCAGGGTCTGCACACTTAAGGTTTGGTGACGTTTCGGTAGTATAGAGTTATGTATGGTGGTGACTAAAGGTTGTTCGGAGTCCCAGATGAGATCCCGAACATCATGAGGAGCTCCGGAATGGTCCGGAGGTAAAGATTGGTATATAAGAAGTCCTATTTTGGTCACCGGAAAAGTTTTGGGCTCATCGATAGTGTACCGGGAGTGTCGGTAGTGTACCGGGAGACCATCGGGAGGGGTATTTTGACCCAAGAGGCTACATGGGCTGTGGGAGGATGAATACCAGCCCTTAGTGGGCTGGAGGAAGTCCCACAAAGGGCCCATGCGTCTGGGAAGAAAAAGCCTAAAAGGAAAAGGGTGGAAAAGGCAAAAAGGGCTAAATTAGGAAGGAGTCCTAATCCTACTAGGAGTTGAGGAGGAGGACTCCTCCCTCCTGGTTCGGCTGACCCAAGGGCTGGATCCTTGGGAGCCAAGCCTCCTCCTCCTCTCCTCCTATATATACTAGGGGTTTTTAGGGTTTTGGCACAAGTTTTTCAGCCACGTGCTACCCGTTCCTCCAGTGCATAGTTTCTCCTCTAGATCGGATTTCTGTAATGCTTAGGCGAAGCCCTGCCGGAATAGCTCCACCACCATCGTTGCCGGAGTTCCCTCACACTGCCGGAGAACTCTTCTACCTCTCTGCTCCCTCTTTCTGGATCAAGAAGGCGGAGATCGTCATCAAGTTGTACGTGTGCTGAACGCGGAGGTGCCATCCGTTCGGTGCTTGATCGGGACGGATCGTGATTGGATCACGGGACGCTCAGCGATTTAGATCGCGAAGACGTCCGACTACACCAACCACGTTTCTTAACGCTTCCCGCTTAGAGATCTTCAAGGGTATGTAGATCCACTCTCCCTCTCGTAGATGCTCATCACCATGGATAGGTCTTGCGTGAACGTAGGAATTTTTTGTTTCCCATGCGACGTTCCCCAACATTTTCAACTATGGTCGGCCACGACGGAAGACAAGCATACATACATCTATTGCCCACCCCTCATGGTAATCATGAGAACCCAAATAAAGGAACCGTTGGCGGAACTATTTTCTCTAAAGATGCTTCTTACATTAATTAGTAATATAGCATAAGTTCCTTGGGCACGCTTTGTCTTTCATAGCCTAATGGCCTGATTGTCTGGTTATCCGAAACACCTCCGATATCCTCGAATGGCATACTAGATAACACTTCTCGGCCTTTGGCCGAAGAGGGAGAAGCCAATGGTCGGTTAAGACGTGTTTAAAGTTCGGGCAAACACATATATGATATGAGTACTTTGGTACATACAATCACTATACATTAAATTCTTTTACCCAAGTCACTTGGGGTCTCTTAATTTATATGAGCCATTTTATAATAAATGTTGTTTTCTTCTTGGTCATTGGAAAGTCTTTTTCTTCTACTCCTTTTTTCGACACGAGTGTTCGGTCAATAACCGGGTATTCTAGTTTCTCTCTAAATCCACTTGAGTTTAGTTTGCTAAACAGGCCTCGGAGAAAGACTCCGCCCTCGGGATATGGTGGTTGAAGGCAAAGGCTGACCCGCTTGAAGTCTGAGAGATCGGATATATCATGTGAAAGCACGGCCGAAGCACATGTTAATTTTGAGACCAATTTTCGGATTGGCACCAAAACACTTGATTTAGTTCGAACGTCAAAGTTTTTACATAAGTTCTTTGGATTTTCAAGCTTATGGCACTTTTAAGCTATTTGTATGTTTTTTAGGAGGAGGGACATCATCTTGACCGAAGTGCCCTACGTAATAATTCAGCTCGGGGAATCTTTTTGACCTGCTGTTTGGCATCTTCCCTGCCAACCTCCACCTCGGCGTCTTGGATATTGCTCTATATGCATCAGTTTCGAATTGTGTCTTCGGTCAATAGTTGGGTTGCCTAGCTCCTATGCTTGCCTCCTACGTTCTGCTTTGTTCGGCTAGGAGTGCAACAGGAGAACCACTACGATTGTACTTCCGGTTTAACTGGTCAAGTACCTTAGTGGAGAAAGCCAAAAACTGACTGTCACAATGAGCGTAAACTGGTCGGTGATCCAATGACCGTATTAAATAATGGGCCTTTCATAAAATTGGCCGGAGTGTTAATGGATTTACCTCGACTAATGTCGAACACTAACCGGGGGCTAGTAACTGGCCTCCCAAACTTTAAACTCCTGTGACTAAGTGAAAGTTATAAAGCCTAGATATCTAATTGCCTCGTTTCCACTAACACAACTGCCTTCGGGCACCGAGACATCGGCTAAGGGTTGTCTTGTTACTGCGGAAACACCCTGAGTAGAATTTACAAAGGGGTAGAAGTCGATGATGGGTCACTCTAAAATGATAAACGGTCACAAAGGAGTCAAAATAGCACATAGCATAAAAGCATTTGTATTAAATATGCGAGTGCTGCCTTCCATAATCATCATTGTAAAGCCATAAATATGCATCAATTTGAATTACGATTTTGGAGAAGCTGGGTTGTCTGGCTCCTGTGCTTACCCACCGTGTTCCCGATTGTTCGGCTAGGGGGTAAAGAGAGCACCTCTATGATTGTTACTTGCGGGTCATCCGGGTTAGTACCTCCGACTGGGTGAAGCCAAAAGCTAGCCATCTTAAGAATATAATTGGTTGGCAGCAATGGAAGTGAAAATTTTGGTTCATTAAAGATCACAGAGTTCAAGAAAATTCCCAAAACTAAATCCTCAATATTTACCTTCCACATTGATCAGAGTTGACGTTTCACAATCATGGTCAACATGGTATCCTTGGAAAAGAACTTATAAAATAACTATTTTCCCAAAAGATGTTTCTTACTTTAAATAGTAGTATAACATATCTCTCCGCGTACCTTCGTTTATAAAACCGTATGGCCGGATTGTCTTGTTTGTCGTAAATCTGTAGCCTTATAAAGGCTTTATAAAGTAGGGCAAACACTCCTCGGCTGTTGGCCGAGGAGGTTGAAGCTGATGGTCGGTCAACGAAGCCTTGTACAATGCGGATCCGGGCATTAATGATGTAAAGTACTTGAATATATAGAATCATTACACATGAATTGTGTCAAACGAAACAAAATTTGTGTCAAACAAATATCGATCCTTAATTCAACCACCCATGCCCAAATTAAGGCTCGGGGGCTACTGCATTGCCTATTTGATGCAGCAAATTCAAAGTGCAATACAGCTTCCAAGGATATTAAGATCCTTGGGTTGGTCGCCCGCACCCAACCTGAGTCTCGAGGTCTGTGCACACCACTTTTGTGTTCTGAAGTATGCTGCCAAGCTAGGAGTTAATCCTCATGCCGATTTTGCGAATTGACCTGAGTCTAAGGGGCTACTGGGATCAACGGTTTTATGTCATCCTTCCGATGCATCTCGGGTTATAGACCGACACACACCTTGAGGGCTACTCGCTATATATCTTGGTAGAGAATAAATTGCACCAATCGAAAATATCCACAAAAAATCAGCCCACGGTCGGGGTGGTGCACCACCTCGAAAGCAGTCCAGCATAAAGCTCGAGCGCAAGTGGCTGGCTCCATAGAGAGCATTTCCGACATTAAGCTCGGATGAATTCCTTCAATTTTTTAAGGTCCAAATTAGTTCATGATACCTCGGACGCTGACCATCGTTAGAGCTCGGATGCAGTCCGGCATTGGAGCTCGGAAACAGTCCGACATAAAGCTCAGAAGCGAATAACTAGATCCATAAAAGACTAATTACAACATTTATGCTCGGATGGACTCCTTCAAATTTTCAGAGACCAAGGTAATCTATGACACCTTGAATGCCGAATAGTGTTGGAACTCGGCTGCAAAAAGACACCTCAAATGCAGTCCAACGTTGGATCTCGGACACAAGAGGATACCTTGAACGCCGAATAGTGTTGGAGCTCGGCTATGAAAAGACGCCTTAGATGTAGTTAGGCGTTGGACATCGGACGCAAGAGGCCGCCGCCGCATGGGAAACACTTCGAACCCCGGGTGTGGTGTAAAAAATTACAAGGCATTGATAAAAGCCGATAACTTAAAGGGGCTCCTTGGATGTCTATGTGTGAACTCTTCGGATACAGTTCGGCGATCCTCAATATCGAAGATGGGAAGATTTGTTAAACCAGTTTTCAAGACTGACGACCGAAGACAAAGAGGTGTTCGGAAGAACCGAGGAGCGTCCCCAACTTGAAGACCGGTTCAGGGGCTACTAATGGTGTCCTGGACTAGGGGGACTCACCACGTCACCTCCCGACCTATGGGTCGGGCCGAGGACCCCCATGATGGTTCACTAATGGGCCACTTCGGGCAGCCCATGCCGAATACAAGAAGGATTCCACAAGACTTGGCGCACAAGAAAAGGACTCCTCTAAACCCTAGGCATACGGTGCATATATAAACCTAGGCCAGGCTAGTCAATCTCAATCTCGTATTCATTACTACAATCTCGTGGTAGATACATGTACTATGTACTATCCCCCATATCAATACAATCAAAAGCAGGATGTAGGGTATTATCTCCTTGAGAGAGCCCGAACCTAGGTAAAATCCTGTGTCCACATTACGATCGCTCCAAGACGCCTAGCTTAGGACCCCTACTACAAGATACGTCAGTTTTAACACCGACACCAACTCTGACTATAGTCAATATGAAGGTGTTGCCAGACTTGCACTAGTGACAACCGACTCCTACGACATATTTGATTCACCAAATGAAGGGAGTGGACGTTGCTTCATAGCTAAAGGCCCCAAGGTATCACACCCGAGTATCTTGATTTCAATAGTGATGAAGATGACTTGTTAATTGAAGATGACTTGCTATTTGACAAATCTAGTAATGTTAGTCAAAATGAACTTGCTAGTACTCACTCTAGTGTAGACAAGTCATGCAATGATGATAATTTGTAAATAGAACGACTAACTCAAGAACTAAAAACTCTTAAGTTAGCTCACGAGTCAACTCTAGAATATCATAAAGAGCTTGTAAGAACACATGAGAAGCTATGCTTCAAGAAGCTAGATTTAGAGCAAGAGCATGAGTTCCTAAAAGCTATCAATGACGATCTTCAAAACAAGACTTCCTCTTATCTAGCCAAGCAACTTCTCCTATCTACATTCATGCCACAAGTTAAGTCTAAGAAATCTAGTAACAAAGGCAAGAAAGGTTCTTCATCTAGTAGCAACAATAAAAATGCTAAACCTAATGATGTTGCTTCTAGTAGTTCTATTGATCCCACTAACTCTTCTCTTAGCCAAGTTACACTTGAGCAAGAATATGAAATTTTGAAAGGGATTATAGAGAAATGTATCTACAAGAGTCTTGAAGGATGCAAACAATTTGAGGAAATTGTACGCAAGCACGGAGGATACTGAAAGAACCATGGTGTTGGCTACTTCAGCGCTAATGGAGTTGAATGGGAAGAAGGTCAATACCCCAAGCCCAAGTTTGTTCCTCAAAAGGAGAAGTATGAAAATACTCTCCCCAAGGGAACAAAAGCTCAAGATGACCTTCCACCACAAGACCCCAAGTTCAAGGACAAGAACAAGCTTCAAGAGGACATTGGCTCATATGAAGATGATTCTTGAGCTTTGGTGGAGTGGGTTCCCAAGGCTACTTCAAGCTCAACTTCTACAAAGGCTACTACAACACCGAGGATCCCCATCTACTTGATGTGGGTCCCCAAGAAGAAGAACTAGAGAAGTTCTTGAGGGGTGACTCCGCCAATGAAATTCACTCACATTCATTATTAGCAAGAACTATTTGCAATCAACATCAACTTTATGCAATAGGTCAAGGAGTCACACATTCCCTCAATGGTAAGCAAGGGACAAGGTAATAAACAAATCAATGGACATCAGAACACATGCTTTGCACTCCATGTCCATAGATATCCTTGTATTTGTCTCTTGTGTGTTGGGACTACCCATGTAGGTGAGAAGAGTAAGGAAACGACAAGGATGCTCCCAACTCTTGGTGATCTTCATCAACCTTGAGCATCCAACACTACCTCACCAACATGAAGTCTTCATCGACAAAACCTAAGATTAGTTTATCCCTCTTTTGACGGGATGTCACATCAAGGGGGAGCTTTACTCTAAGACTTGAGTCAAAGCATCTCTTAGTATGTGACAATATTAAATGTTTTATGTAAATGTGGTAACCCCACTTGTGCTTAAACGATGAGTATGATCTACTATCAAGTATTATTACTTGGCTCCTAAGTCAATATACTCATATGTAGATGACTCTATCATCGCCAAAGTTCTTTTTAGATGCTATTGTGTTTGTGCATGTCTGCCATGATTTCATATGACATCATATTGTGTGAGCATGTTGATCTGCATTTATTTACTCATTCGGAAATATCCAATTGTTGCTATTTGGCTTTTGATTTTCATTTTCCAATTGGATATACAAGAATGCCAGGACCACTCATGTAGCTATCTATGCTTTTTCACCTCATATTCTATTCATGATGCATCACAAAATTTGAACAAGTACTTTTCGATCACTATGTGTGAGGAGCACTCGGAGTTTCGTATCATCAAGGACTGACCATTAAAACCTCCCAAGTGCATCTCGGTGGAACCAACCCACAATTCTCGGTCTCACCGAATGCCTGGGGTTGATTTGGTTTTCTTATCTCGGTAAGACTGATTTCATATTCTCGGTTACACCGAGTATCCCTGTCAGCTGGCAGTTGTGAAACTCGGTGACACTGAAAATATCAAATCGATGTCATCGACAGCGATGGGTATATATTCGGTGGACCCTGACACTTTGAATTTCATTCGTCAAATGTCGCGCCACCACAACCCTAGTTGCCGCCCGATGACCCCTGGTCATCGCCTTGCCTACCCCGAGCGCCTCCGCCATTGGGAATCTCCATTGTCGATGTTTTCTTCACCAACGTCACCATCGTAGCGGATCCATTGCCGCATTAGGGTATGGATTCGGCCCCCTCCTGTGCTCTGCTATCCAAATCTTGCACATTAAGGCTTATTCCCAATCTACCCACAGTTTGAAAGTTTTCCATCCAATAGAAAATCCCGAAGAATAGTGAACGGTTGATTTTTAGGGTTTTGCCGTCCGCCAACTGTATCTCGGTAGATCCGATGCAAAGAAATCAATGTCACCGATTTTATTTTCTGCCACACTGAGAACACCTCGGTGTAACCATGTTCTCATTTTCGGTGCAATGAAAAATGGTGCCAAGTTCTTGGAAAGAAGGTTGTTTGTCTCGGTGTGACCGAAATTTTTGCCTCGGCTGTACCAAATACACTTGACAGAATGCAAAACTTGGAAAATCTTTTGTTCAAACTTTCAAAAACATCAGCATTTTTTGATGACTTATCCTATTCTACACTTCTATACTCTATTCATAGGGTCAGCATGTCAGGGTCAGATAGTCATAATTTGCCAGAGCAAAATGTTGACATGAGTTCAGGGACTAGTCCTGAGTCCAGTTCTTCCATAGATCCAGGCACTCCGAGTTCTCATGGGTTGCCTAAGGCTGCAACTATAACAAGGAACTCAACTGAGAGGAAGAGGATTCTAATTTTGTCCCGGAATAGGTTCTTGCTAAGAAGCAAGAGAAGGCTGCAAGGAAGTCTACCAATGAGGCCACCTCATCTAGGAGGGTGGTCAGCAAAGTTCATGCTCCTGTAGAAACTTTCAAAGCACATGAGAGTGCTAGGGATACCATGACTGTTGAGCCCCCAAGGAAAGCATTGCCTAAGAAGGAAGGAGATAAGAAGACAGCCAGGAAGAGGATCATCCATGTGATGGGCAGGCCTACCTCTATGTACGAGGATCCAGAGGAGGCTGCTGCTGGTGGTGTTGCTGCTGTAGAGGAGGAAGAGGAGGAACCTGTTGCTCAGGACCCTCCTAAGAAGAAGGCCAAGAAACTTTTGGTTGATGTTATGCCCAAGCGAGGCACCTCCAAGAGCACCAAGGCTGCTCCCAAGAAAGTTGTTGCACAGAAGTCCAAGAGGACTACCAGGGATATACCTGCTTCTGAGAAGAACAAGAAGTCCACATTCAGAGAAGATGATGATGATTATGATGTTATGTCTGTTCTGATGAAGCTCGGACCTCACCTTCCTATTCATGATTCCAGCCATCCTATTTGCTGAGGACATGAAAATAAGAAAGATTCAAGCTTGAGGGCATGGAGAGCCATTGATCCATATGCCCACAGGAGGAAGACTGTTGTAGATTACAAGTTTTATACCAAGGAACAACAAGACTTCTATGAGACAGTTTTGCTAGACAAGAGTCCCGCAGTTAGTGACATGAGATATGTAGACTAGAAGTATATCAAGGATAATGAGAATTACTTTCCATGTGTCTAAGACAACTTCCATTGCATTGGCCTTGATCAATTAGTTGGCAAGGAGTTCACTGCTTGGAACGATGAGATGATCCTGCAGTTCTATTCTACTCATTTTTATGGAGATGGCAGGATTGTTTGGATGATTGAAGAAGCAAGATATGAGTCTACTGTTGATGAATGGGCTACCATCTTAGGAGTCCCCGAGGCATAGGATGGAGACATTTGCGTATACTCAGAGTCCAAGGCAAGCCACAATGCCATAAAGGACATGTATAATCCCATTCCTATTGCACAACTTCAATCCCACAAGCTAGGATCCATCTACCACCTCCAGGAAGGTCTACGCACCATCAACACTATACTGAGGTATACCTTGATGCCCAAGTCAAGTGATGAGAAGATGATCCGAGGCTATTCCATCAACTTGCTTATTCATATTGACCAGAACTAGAGATTCCGAATGATGGATTTGATGTGGAGACAGTGAAGAGGGTTGCTGCTGATCACAAGCGCTCATGCTGCTATGCACCCTACATTCAGGTGCTTATCAACTCTAAGATTGAGAAGCACATCTTTGCTCTAGATAGACCCCACTTGCCACTTAAGACAAATCTCGAGGACAACATAGTGGTGATGGACCCAGATCATCCCACATCAGCTGCATCTCAGGCACAGACAGAGGCAGAGGCAGAGGTAGCTCGAGCCACTAGTGCTCAGGTTCCCAGGTCCAGGAACGAGCAAATGGATTTTTTGATCACCATTGTCATGGACATGAACAAGGACATCAAGACCATCATGGACACTCAAGAGAGCCTTGTGAACATTATTGAAGATAGAGAGAAAACTCTTAATGACAAGGTAGATGGGTTGACTAAGACAGTCAATGAGCTGAAGAAGGAGGTTGATGAAGCCCCAATCCCTCGCACCTCTTTAGAGTCTGAGTGTTTTGATGATGAGGAGGATAGTGCACCTGGCAGGACTACTTCCCAGTTCACGACTAAGGCCAGGACATCTATAGTGCCAGCTCCAAAGAAGAGGCCTTCATCTTCTGCTCTATCAGCTCTAGTGCCCTCAGTATCTACTCCAACTCCATCCAGGACTTCAATGGAAGTCTTCGCCGACGCAGTTCTCTCAACTCCGTCATCGACCACCGGAGGAGATCAGCCACAGAAGGACGATTAGCTATATCTCTTTGAACTTTTTGGTAACTTGTTGCCAAAGGGGGAGAAGTTGTATATAGATCTTAGGCTTCGAGTGAGAGAACGTCTGCTTTTATTGCCGTTCTTCAAAACATTTGGTCTTTTGGTTTGGATGTGATATACTTTTGGTTGCTTGCTGTTTAAACACACAAAAAAAGTCTATTTGTGTTTGATCATACGCTATTATGTGTGTTGCTACTAACTCCTATCTTTTTGATGGTTATGCGATGATCATTCACTTTGCTTGATGTGTTGTGCTATGTTGTTAACTCTTATTACTCTCGCACACCACCAAGTAGTATGTGACATGGAATAAGTGCCCCATGTACCTAATCAATTGTGCATTT
Source organism: Hordeum marinum (assembly GCA_022496015.1). Classification (NCBI taxonomy): domain Eukaryota; kingdom Viridiplantae; phylum Streptophyta; class Magnoliopsida; order Poales; family Poaceae; genus Hordeum; species Hordeum marinum. Next base: position 336,053,512 of record CM039675.1, read on the forward strand.
GCGTTCAAACGCAAATTTAAAATAATGCACAAATTTAGGGGGAGCTCTTGCTTATCACATACTCCTCAAGCATTCAAACGCAAATTTAAAATAATGCACTAGTACTTCTCAAAGCGATGATTATATTCATTGACTATATCATATGTCGAAGCTTTGATCTATATGTTGTCATCAATTACCAAAAAGGGGGAGATTGAAAGCACATTTGCTCCCTTGGTGGTTTTGGTAATTAATAACAACATATATGTCGTTGAGCTAATGTTTCCACTAAGTATGTTTGAGGAAAAGTTCAATGATGGGTTGGCAAAAGGATTGTAGAATACCCCAAGATGCAAGGGAATAGATTGGCAAAGCTTCAAGCAAAGGACTCTATATTTTACATTTGTGAGAAATCACTTTGAGTCCATAGGAAGCCAATACTATTAAAAGGGGGTAAGGTTTTGTTGGTGAACAAAATGCTCATACGTGCACAAGTGATAGTCACCATATACATCCACAAGCTCTTCCACAAAAGTCTGTCCAAAGCCAAATACTCAAAATCGGTGCAACCAACACATTCCACTCGGTGCCACTGATTCTAGAACCTAGATAGACTCAGCCAAACCCTAGCCACTTCGGTGCAACCGATTCTGCTTCGGTGCCTCCGAGTTTGGGTTACCAACTTTCTATTACGCAAATTCACAATATAGGTACCACCGAGATTGTTGGATCGGCGTCATCGATATTGGGAAATCTGACCGTTAGTCACCTTATCGGTGCAACCGAGATTCCTATATCGGTCTCACCGAGATTCGAAAGTTACCACCTTTTGGTCACTTCGGTACCACCGAGATTAACACATCGGTGCCACCGAGTTGGTCATTTTGTGTTTAATGGTTGGACTTTTGGAGATGCCTATATATACCCCTCCACCACCACTCACTCATAAGAGAAGCACTCGAAACTGTTCCCCACTCATACCTACTGATTTTCTGAGAGGCAACCACCTACTCAAGTGTTGAGATCATGCCATTCCATTCCTAACATGTGAATCTTGATCTCTAGCCTCCCCAACTTGCTTTCCACCCAATAAATATCTTCTACCAAGCCAAATCTGTGAGAGAGTGATTGTGTGTTGAGGAGTCTATCATCTTGAAGCACAAGAGAAGGGTGGTGCCTCCTAGATTGGTTAGGTGTCTCTTGGGAGCCTCCTACTTCATGTTGTGGAGTGAACCAAGAAGTTTGTCAAGGAAAGGAGATCGCCTACTTCATGAAGATGTACCCTAAGTTAGGCTAGTCCTCCGTGGACGTAGGCCATCATGGTAAACCCTCCATGGGTAGAGCCATCCGTGGACTCTCGCGACCGTTACCCTTCGTGGGTAGAAGACTCCATAAACATGGATGTACGATAGCACCACCTATCGGAACCACGGGAAAAATCATCGTGTCACCAATTGTGTTTGATCTTCCTACCATCTCTTTACTTACATGCTTGTCTTTACTTTCCGCTGCTATACCCGTAGACATGCATGTGTAGGGTATACTTGACATACTATGAATGCTAAAATCTGCCAAGAATTAAAATTGGGAAAAAGTAGATTTTTTTGTCAAGTAGTCTAATCACCACCCCCCTCTAGCACTACTTTCGATCCTACACAGACCATCTTAACGAGGTCAACTATGGAAGCAGAACTCACAACATTAGACACAACCACTACTGAAGCAGATTGGCTTCATCAGCTCTTGATGGACTTGCCTATGGTTGAAAAACTAATACCTGCCATCTTGATGAACTATGATAATAAAACTGTGATCATAAAGATAAACAGTTCTAAGGATAATATGAAGTCCTCAAGGCATGTGAAGAGGAGATTGAAATCTTTCAGAAAAATGAAGAACTCCGGAGTTATTGCGTTGGATTATATCCAAACGTCTAAAAACTTGGCAGATCCCTTCACAAAGGGTTTATCGCGTAATGTGATAGAAAATGCATTGATGGAGATGGGTTTGAGACCCACCGTATGATTTGTGCATAGAGGTAACCCACTCCATGTGATTGGAGAACCCATGAAGTACAAGTGGGAGACACATTGTTGGGCAGCTAGAAGGAGAGTATCCCTATATTCGCTATCCCACTCCGTGAAGATGCAATACTCTCATAATCTGCATGACAGGTTGATATCTATCTTAATGTGTTCCAAATGGCTTATTTTGGTAAGCAGAGATGTTGTCCTGCAGAACATCTCATGAGGAACACACCTATATGAATTTGACTATAAACGTCGCCGTCTATGAGAATTGGGAGTTCTCAAAGAAATTCAAGGAAGGCCTTGGAGTATGACGTATACGCTCCACCCGCGGGGAAGCCTTGCGGCAGCCCAGTATCGGTCAAGGTTTTGTGTGAAACTAGAGTCGCAGAAAACTTGTAGTTCAAGGCATAGTCCACTATTCAAGTTGTGATCTAGTGTAGCATAAATTTTTAAATGGAAGTTCAACTTAACAATCTCCATCAAGAACCGGTATATAAACAATGTTTTGGAACTAAGAAATGATGAGATGTGCCAATGAAACTTTTGTTGGAAATATGCCCTAGAGGTAATAAATAAAGTGTTAATTATTATATTTCCTTGTTCATGATAATCATTTATTATCCATGCTATAATTGTATTGATTGGAAACACATTACATGTGTGGGTAAATAGACAACACTTTATCCCTAGTATGCCTCTAGTGAACTAGCTCGTTGGTCAAAGATGGTCAAGGTTTCCTTGCCATTAACATGTGATGTCATTTGATAACGGGATCACAACATTAGGAGAATGATGTGATGGACAAGACCCAAATTATAAACGTAGCATATGATCGTGTCAGTTTATTGCTACTGTTTTCTGCATGTCAAGTGTATGTTTCTATGACCATGAGATCATGCAACTCACGGGTACCGGAAGAGTGCCTTGTGTGTATCAAACGTTGCAACGTAACTGGGTGACTATAAAGGTGCTCTAAAGGTATCTCCGAGGGTGTCTGTTGGCTTGGCATGGATCAAGACTGGGATTTGTTACTCTGTGTGACGGAGAGGTATCTCAGGGCTCACTCAGTAATACAACATCACAATAAGCCTTGCAAGCAATGTGACTAAGTGTTAGTCACAGGATCTTGTATTACGGAACGAATAAAGATACTTGTCAGTAACGAGGTTGAACTAGGTATGGAGATACCGACGATCGAATCTCGGGCAAGTAACATACCGAAGAACAAACGGAACATCATACGGGATCAACTGAATCCATGACAAGAGGTTCGGCCGATAAAGATCTTTGTAGAATATGTAGGAACCAATATGGGCATCTAGGTCCCGCTATTGGTTATTGACCATAGAGGTGTCTCGGTCATGTCTACATAGTTCTCGAATCCGCAGGGTTTGCACACTTAAGGTTTGGTGACGTTTCGGTAGTATAGAGTTATGCATGGTGGTGACCGAAGGTTGTTCGGAGTCCCGAATGAGATCCCGAACGTCACGAGGAGCTTCGGAATGGTCTGAAGGTAAAGATTGATATATAGGAAGTCCTATTTTGGTCGCCGGAAAAGTTTTGGGCTCATCGGTAGTGTACCGGGAGTGCCGGTAGTGTACCGAGAGACCATCAGGAGGGGTATTTCGACCCAAGAGGCTACATAGGCTTTGGGAGAGTGATAACCAGCCCTTTGTGGGCTGGTGGAAGTCCCACACAAGGCCCATGCGGCTGGGAAGAAAAGCCCAAAGAGAAAAAGGTGGAAAAAGGCAAAAAGGCAAAAGTAAGGGGAGTCTTAGTCCTACTAGGATTAGAGGAGGAATCCTCCTCTCCTCTTGGTTCGGCCGACGCCTAGGTGGCTTGGCCCTTGGACCAAGCCTCCTCCTCTCTTCCTCTTATATATACTAGAGGTTTTAGGGTTTTTGCACTAGTTTTTCAGCCACGTGCTACCCGTTCCTCTAGTGCACAGTTTCTCCTCTAGATCGGTTTTCTGCGATGCTTAGGTGAAGCCCTCCTGGAATTGGTCCACCACCATCGCTGCAGCACGGTCACGCTGCTAGAGAACTCGTCTACCTCTCTGATCCCTCTTGCTAGATCAAGAAGGCGGAGATCGTCATCAAGTTGTACGTGTGCTGAACGCGGAGGTGTCGTCCGTTCGGTGCTTGATCGGGACGGATCGTGATTGGATCGCAGGACACTCGACGATTTGGATCGCGAAGACGTTTGACTACACCAACCGCATTTCTTAACGCTTCCCGCTTAGCGATCTACAGGGGTATGTAGATCCACTCTCCCTCTCGTAGATGCTCATCACCATGGATAGGTCTTGCATGAACGTAGGAAAAAAATCACATGCGACATTCCCCAACGGTGGTATCAGAGCTAGGTCTATGTGTAGATGATATCTCGAGTAGAACACAAATAGTTTGTGGGCATTGATGCTTAGATTGCTTCGTCCCTTGGTCGTGTTTTGGTTCAGCGGTATTGTGGGATGAAGCGGCATGGACCAACATTACTCGTATGCTTACGAGAGACCGGTTCCCTCAACTGCAACTTGTTGCAAAAGATGGTTGGCGAGTGGCAATTTCTCCTACTTCAGTTGGATCGGATTCAACAAAGGTGGTCCTTGCGAAGGTTGAAAAGCAACTAATGTATCACCGTTGTGGTTTATGCGTAGGTGAGAATTGTTCTTGCTAGATACCCATAGTAGCCACGTAAAACATGCAACAACAATTAGAGGACGTCTAACTTGTTTTTGCAGGGTATGTTGTGATGTGATATGGCCAATTACATGATGTGATATATGTGATGTATGAGATGATCATGTGTTGTATAGAATATCACAACTTGCATCTTGATGAGTATGGCAACCGGCAGGAGCCATAGGGTTGTCTTTAATTATTGTATGACCTGCGTGTCAATCATTAAGTGCTATGTAATGCTTTACTTTATTGCCAAATGGTAGCAATAGTACTACAAGCATGATGGGCGCCACAACCCCGATGGCGACACGTTGATGGATATCAAGATGATGGAGATCATGGTGTCGTGCCCGTGACTATGGAGATCATGCCGGTGCTTTCAAGATGGAGATCAAAAGCACAAGTTCATGGCCATATCATGTCACTTATAATTTGCATGTGATGTTAATCCTTTTATGCACGTTGTTTTTCTTAGGACGGCGGTAGGATTATAAGGTGATCCCTCACTTAAATTTCAAGATGAATTGTGTTCTCCCCGAGTGTGCACCATTACGAAAGTTCGTCGTGTCGAGACACCACGTGATGATCGGGTGTGATAGACTCTATGTTCACATACAACAGGTGCAAGCCAGTATTGCACATGCAGAACACTCGGGTTAAACTTGACGAGCCTAGCATGTATAGACATGGCCTTGGAACACAAGAGACCGAAAGGTCGAACATGAGTCATATAGTAGATATGATCAACATGATGATGTTCACCATTGAAACACCTCAACTCACGTGCTGATCGGACTTGAGTTGGTGAATTTGGATCATGTGACACTTAGATGACCCGAGGGATGTCAATTTGAGTGGGAGCTTTAGTAATTTGATTAATTAAACTCATTATATTGAACAATAGTCTAAGTAACCTTCGCATATTTATGTTGTAGATCAATGGCTCGCGCAGTAGCACCCCTGAATTTTAATGCGTTCCTAGAGAAAGCTAGGTTGAAAGATGCTGGAAGTAACTTTGTTGACTGGGCCCGTAATCTGAGGATTATCCTCATGGCTTCCTAGAAATCATACGTCCTTGATGCACCGCTTGGTGACCAACTAGAAGACATGTCATCCTAAAACATTAAGAATGCTTGGGAGGCATGTTCTGGAGATTACTCAATAGTTCAGTGTGCAATATTGTATGGCTTAGAACAGGGACTTCAAAGACGTTTTGAACGTCATGGAGCATATGAGATATCCATGAGTTGAAGTTTATCTTTCAGAAGAATGCCTAAATCGAGAGGTATGAGACCTCCAATAAGTTCTATGCTTGCAAGATGGAGGAGAACGGGTCTATCAGTGAACATATACTCAAAATGTCTGGGTATTCGACTCGTCTAGCAGAGTTGGAAATTTCCCTTCCGCCAGAGGCGATCACTGACAGAGTTCTTCAATCACTGCCACCTAGTTACAAGAGCTTTGTGATGAACTATAACATGCATGGGATGAACAAGTCAGTCGCCGAGCTGTTTGCGATGCTAAAAGTCACTAAGTCTGAAATCCAGAAAGAACATCAAGTGTTGATGGTCAATAAAACCACTAGTTTCAAGAAGAATGGCAAGGGCAAGGGCAACAAGGGTAAAACCAAGAAGGATGGCAAACCAGTTGCTACTCCTGTAAAGAAGCCCAAGCATGGACGCAAGCCAAAAACTGAGTGCTATCATTGCAAGGGAACTGGACACTAGAAGTGGAACTGCCCCAAGTACCTGGCTGACAAGAAGGCGGCCAACAACAAACAAGGTATATACGATATACATGTTATTGATGTGTACCTTACTAGCTCTCGTTGTAGTGCCTGGGTATTTGATACCGGTTCGGTTGCTCACATTTACAACTCAAAACAGGAAGTACGGAATAGACGAAGGCTGGCAAAGGATGAAGTGACGATGCGCGTGGGAAATGGTTCCAAGGTTGACGTGATTGCCGTCGGCACGCTCTCTCTTCGATTACCATCGGGATTAGTGATGAACCTGAATAATTGTTATTTAGTGCCTGCGTTAAGCATGAACATTATATCTTGATCTTGTTTATTGCGAGACAGTTACTCATTTAAATCAGAGAATAAAGGTTGTTCTATTTATATGAGTAATATCTTTTATGGTCATGCACCCAATGTGAGGGGTTTATTCATATTGAATCTTGATAGTGATGATACACATGTTCATAACATTGATGCCAAAAGATGTAGAGTTGATAATAATAGTACCACTTTCTTGTGGCACTACCGTTTAGGTCATATTGGTGTAAAACACATGAGGAAGCTCCACGCTGATGGACTTTTGGAGTCACTTGATTTTGAATCACTTGACACATGTGAACCATGCCTCATGGGCAAGATGACTAAAACATCATTCTCTGGAACAATGGAACGGGCAAGTGACTTATTGGAAATCATACATACTGATGTGTGCGGTCCAATGAATGTTACAACGCATGGTGGATATTGTTATTTTCTCGCCTTCACTGATGACTTAAGTAGATATGGGTATATTTACTTAATGAAACACAAGTCTGAAACGTTTGAAAAGTTCAAGCAATTTCAAAGTGAAGTTGAGAATCATCGTAACAAGAAGATTAAATTACTGTGATCTGATCGAGGAGGTGAATATCTGAGTTATGAGTTTGCAGTCACTTAAGACAGCGTGGAATTGTTTCACAGTTAACACCGCCCGGAACACCATAGCGTAACGGTGTGTCCGAAGTCGTAATCGAACCTTATTAGATATGGTGCATTCTATGATGTCCCTTGCTGATTTGCCACTATCGTTTTGGGGATATGCATTAGAGACAACTGCATTCACTTTAAATAGGGCACCATCGAAATCCGTTGAGACGACGCCATATGAACTATGGTTTGGCAAGAGGCCAAAGTTGTGGTTTCTTAAAGTTTGGGGATGTGATGCTTATGTCAAAAAGCTTCAGCCTGAAAAGCTGGAACCCAAAGCGGAGAAATACGTCTTCATAGGATACCCGAAAGAGACAGTCGGGTATACCTCCTATCTCAGATCCGAAGGCAAAGTGTTTGTCGCTAAGAACGGAACGTTTTTGAGAAAGAGTTTCTCTCGAAAGAATTGAGTGGGAGGAAAATAGAGCTTGATGAGGTTATTGACCCTTTACTTCAACCAAAAATTAGCGCAGCGCAGAAAGATGTTTCTGTGGAACCTACGACGGTTGAGGAGGAAGTTAATGATGATGATCATGAAGCTTCGGATCAAGCTGCTATTGAACCTCTTAGGTCGACAAGGGCGCGTACTACTCCTGAGTGGTACGGCAACCCTGTCTTGGAGGTCATGTTGTTGGACAACAATGAACCTACGAGCTATGGAGGAGCGGTGATCGGCCCGGGTTGTGAGAAATGGTTAGAGGCCATGAAATCCGAGATGGGATCCATGTATGAAAACAAAGTATGGACTTTGGAAGTATTACCTAAAGGGCGAAACACCATTCAGAACAAATGGATCTTTAAGAAGAAGACAGACGCGGATGGTAATGTCACCTTCTATAAAGCTCGACTTGTGGCAAAGGATTTTTCACTAGTTCAAGGAGTTGACTGCGATGAGACCTTCTCACCCGTAGCGATGCTTAAGTCTATCAGAATCATGTTGGCAATAGCTGCTTATTTCGACTATGAAATTTGGCAGATGGACGTCAAAACAGCATTCCTCAATGGTTTCCTTGAGGAAGAGTTGTATATGATGCAACTAGAAGGTTTTGTCGATCCAGAGAATGCTGACAAAGTTTGCAAACTCCAGCGATCCATTTATGGGCTGGTGCAAGCATCTCGGAGTCTGAATAAGCGCTTTGATGAGGTGATCAAAGCATTTGAGTTTATACAAGTTTATGGAGAAGCTTGTATTTACAAGAAAGTGAGTGGGAGCTCTATAGCCTTTCTAATATTATATGTGGATGACATATTGCTGATTGGAAATGCTGGAAAGCATGAAGGAATATGTGAACAAGAGTTTTTCAATGAAGGACCTAGGAGAAGCTGCTTTCATATTAGGCATTAAGATCTATAGAGATAGATCGAGACGCTTAATAGCACTTTCACAGAGCACATACCTTGATAAAGTTCTGAAGAAGTTCAAAATGGATCAGTCCAAGAAGGGGTTCTTGCCTGTGTTACCAGGTGTGAAGTTGAGTAAGACTCAATGCCCAGTGACTGCACAAGATAGAGAAAAGATGAGTGTCATCCCCTATGCTTCAGCCATAGGCTCTATCATGTATGCAATGTTGTGCACAAGACCGGATGTCAGCCTTGCCATAAGTATGGCCGGCAGGTTTCAAAGTCATCCTGGAATGGAGCACTGGGTAGCGGTCAAGAATATCCTTAAGTACCTGAAAAGGACTAAGGAAATGTTTCTCGTTTATGGAGGTGATGAAGAGCTCGTCGTAAAGGGTTACGTCGATGCAAGCTTTGACACCGATCCGAATGACTCTAAGTCACAAACCGGATACATATTTATTCTTAACGGGGGAGCAGTAAGCTGGTGCAGTTCCAAGCAAAGCGTGGTAGCCGATTCTACGTGCGAAGCGGAATGCATCGCAGCCTCGGAGGCGGCGAAGGAAGGTGTATGGATGAAGCAGTTCATGATAGATCTTGGAGTAGTGCCCAGTGCACTAAATCCAATGAACCTGTTGTGTGATAACACTGGTGCCATTGTTCTAGCCAAGGAACCAAGGTTTCACAAGAGGACCAGACACATAAAGCGACGCTTCAACTCCATCTGCGATTACATCGAGGAAAAGGACATAAATATTTGCAAAGTGCACACGGATCTGAATGTTGCAGACCCGTTAACTAAACCTCTTCCAAGGGCTACACATGATCAACACCAGAACTGCACGGGTGTTAGATTCATTACAATGCAAATCACATAGTGATGTGAACTAGATTATTGACTCTAGTGCAAGTGGGAGACTGTTGGAAACATGCCCTAGAGGCAATAAATAAAGTGTTTATTATTATATTTCCTTGTTCATGATAATTGTTTATTATCCATGCTATAATTGTATTGATTGGAAACACATTACATGTGTGGGTAAAAAGACAACACTTTGTCCCTAGTATGCCTCTAGTGAACTAGCTCGTTGGTCAAAGATAGTCAAGGTTTCCTAGCCATTGACATGTGATGTCATTTGATAACAGGATCACATCCTTAGGAGAATGATGTGATGGACAATACCCAAACTACAAACGTAGCATATGCTCGTGTCAGTTTATTGCTACTGTTTCTGCATGTCAAGTGTATGTTTCTATGATCATGAGATCATGCAACTCACGGACACTGGAAGAGTGCCTTGTGTGTATCAAACATGGCAACGTAACTGGGTGACTATAAAGGTGCTCTACAGGTATCTCCGAGGGTGTCTGTTGGGTTAGCATGGATCAATACTGGGATTTGTTACTCCGTTTGACGGAGAGGTATCTCAGGGCCCACTCGGTAATACAACATCACAATAAGCCTTGCAAGCAATGTGACTAAGTGTTAGTCACGGGATCTTGTATTATGGAACGAGTAAAGAGACTTTCCGGTAATGAGGTTGAACTAGGTATGGAGATACCGACGATCGAATCTCGGGCAAGTAACATAACGAAGAACAAAGGGAACATCATACGGGATTAACTGAATCCTTGACATAGAGGTTCAACCAATAAAGATCTTCGTAGAATATGTAGGAACCAATATGGGCATCCAGGTCCCTCTATTGGTTATTGACCATAGAGGTGTCTCGGTCATGTCTACATAGTTCTCGAACCCGCAGGGTCTGCACACTTAAGGTTTGGTGACGTTTCGGTAGTATAGAGTTGTGCATGGTGGTGACCGAAGGTTGTTCGGAGTCCCGGATGAGATCCCAGACGTCACGAGGAGCTCCGGAATGGTCTGAAGGTAAAGATTGATATGTAGGAAGTCCTATTTTGGTCGCCGAAAAAGTTTCGGGCTCATCGGTAGTGTACCGAGAGTGCCGGTAGTGTACCGGGAGACCATCGGGAGGGGTATTTCGACCCAAGAGGCTACATGGGCTGTGGGAGAGTGAATACCAGCCCTTTGTGGGCTGGTGGAAGTCCCACACAAGGCCCATGCGGCTGGGAAGAAAATCCCAAAGAGAAAAAGCTGGGAAAAGGCAAAAAGGCAAAAATAAGGTGGAGTTCTAGTCCTACTAGGATTGGAGGAGGAATCCTCCTCTCCTCTTGGTTCGGCCGACACCTAGGTGGCTTGGCCCTTGGGCCAAGCCTCCTCCTCTCTTCCTCTTATATATACTAGAGGTTTTAGGGTTTTTGCACTAGTTTTTCAGCCACGTGCTACCCGTTCCTCTAGTGCATAGTTTCTCCTTTAGATCGGTTTTCTGTAGTGCTTAGGCGAAGCCTTGTCGGAATTGCTCCACCACCATCGCCGTGGCACCGTCACGCTGCCGGAGAACTCGTCTACCTCTCCGCTCCCTCTTGCTAGATCAAGAAGGCGGAGATCGTCATCAAGCTGTACGTGTGCTGAATGCGGAGGTGTCGTCCGTTCGGTGCTTGATCGGGACGGATCGTGATTGGATCGCGGGACACTCAGCGATTTGGATTGCAAAGACGTTTGACTACACCAACCGCGCTTCTTAACGCTTCCCGCTTAGCGATCTACAAGGGTATGTAGATCCACTCTCCCTCTTGTAGATGCTCATCACCATGCATAGGTCTTGCGTGATCGTAGGACTTTTTTCCCATGCGACGTTCCCCAACAACTTTGTGGGGGATTGTTGGATTTTTGCTAACAGGCCTTTGGCCCAAAGCCCATCCAAAACTCTGAAATTCTCATGGCCCATGTGTGTTGGCTGTTGGTGTGGTGTGGGTGGGACTAAAGTTTAGTCCCACCATGCTAGTGGAGGGAGAGCAACATCTCTTTATAAGGTGAGCTCTTCTAGCACTTGTAAGAGAGTGAGAAGAGAAGAGGCCCTCGCGCACTCCTCCTCCTCGCTCGCCACACCACGCCTCGTCACGACGCACCGCGGGTTGCGGGATTGAGCCAAGCCGAGCTTATACCTACGCGCTTATTTTTGCCGGTCAGGAACGAAGAGTCCTTAACAGACGCGCCACGATCCGAGACGTTGGATCGTGGGCTGTAACCGACTCGGATGTTGGTTTATTCCACATCTCTCCACCCTGCCGCGCATATATATGTATGCGAGGTTCCTGCCAACCCTAGCCGTCGTCGCAACATATGGTTTCGCACCGTTCCGGATTATTGCGCCGCCATACAAGTCTTCTCCATCCCTCCTTCCGACGTGCACCGCGAGAAGGGACAGCAAGCCTCCGGAACCGTGCCTCTCGTGATCCTGTACGGGAGAGGGGCGATCAGGTTTTTGGGGAGCGCACTCGCGCGACTGCTGGCTGCGACAACTTCTTCGACGACGACTTCTTCCCCGATCTCGGCAACCTCTTCCTCAACGACATGGGCGACAACATCAACGCTGGCGGTTCTACTCCCGCTACACCGTATGCGATCTTGTCCTCTATGTTTGAGATCATGCTAGAATTTATGTGTGTAGTTTGTGTCGTAGATTCGATCTACTCGTCGACGATGCTAGTTTGCATGATTAGTTTAATCTATACTCTTGTTGTCATGATTTATTTTCTGCTTATTCAGATTAAATATTGTAGCAATTTGCTTATATACTCAACAGTTTTAATGGCACATTAACTTTGCGAGATCTACTCGAACCGACCTCCCCCGCCTGTATAAAAGAGCCTCTGAGGTGCTCCCCGAACACCCTCACTTCGAGACCGAACACCCCACTCGAAATTGTTGTCCTCCGCGAGCAATTTCTTGTCGGGGTTCCCCAACTCCATCCACCCTTGGAGGCAGCCCGAGGAAGAGACCCCTTGCAGTCTCCATCATCTCTCCCTCGTCGTTCCCTACGACATGGTGCACCTCCTGTTCCCTAGAGACATCTCAAGCGCATGCCGCCGTACTCCGGCGAACCTCACGGTGAGCACCTAACCATTACATCCTCAAACGTGTTCTTAAATAAGGGGTATCCACCACTCACAACTTGACACGTGGCAACTCTGTGTTAAATCCCGTAATGCTTTTTGCAAACTATACCAGGAAATTCATATCTCCTAAACCATTAGTCCGAATAGGACAATTTTTTATAAAAATTGTTTCAAAATTGACACACACACACACGCACGCACACGCACGCACGCACGCACACACACACACACACACTTGTGAGGAGCTTGATTAGTCTCACTAAGGTTTGAACGGTTATATCATATTTCTGTTTAAATGGTATGCAAAAATTATCATTATTTTTTATAATTTAGTTTTGAATTTCTTTCATATTCAAGAGTTACTTTTGTATTTATTTTTATTTTTGTTTATTGTGTATTGCATCGTGCACTCGGCCTTGGGGCTTCGAAGCTGGCCTTGCTTTTATTTAACCTTTTCAATTGCTTTTTCCTGAATGGTAATAGTGGTTCCACTAATTCAATTCTTCTTAAGAAACTTCATTATTTTGTTTTTGCTTTATTTTGTATTTTAACATATATTAGTATTGGGGATGAGAATGCTAGAGAAAGTAGAATTTTTTATGTTCTATTATGTTGCACATGGTTGGATAATATTAATTCTATTTTCAAATTTGTGTTTTTTTAATTTAGAATTATAAAAGTGTGACTACGTATATTGACGTTCTTTATCATCAGAACCAAGACAAGAGTATAGTTGCGGTCATGTGGGTGCGTTAAGTGTAGAGTTCTCATCGGGCCCCCTGCTCCGCAAAAGCCCTGTCCACCTATGAACTAACCTGTAGCTGATACGTGTGTTGGAGAAAAAAGGCTCTAGCGGGCAACATAACACGACGTCGCTAAGAAAAGTGACTAACACGAGTTTAATTATCTTAACAAAACCGACCCTGACATGTGGGTCCTCTTTGTCATAAACGCGTTTGAAACACTAGACCGGTAACTAACTCGTTGGGTTAGGTCTTTACGAAAAAATCAATAATACCAGACACACAAATAATTTACAATGTTTTACTGACATTTGAACTAATTCTCTCCCTCTTGAAATCAACTGGGATGGCCTCCTTCACCCTCTTATTACCAATCATATTTCTCGCGTCAGTTTGCCTGTAAAAATATTCAAGTAACCTTTTATAGACATTACTACAAAAAAGGAAAAGATAACGTCTACACGTGTGAGTGTTTTGCAACTCGTCCATACGCGTGGATCGTCGTCCATACGGCTTTGCTCGAATCTTGACACAATTTGATAGATTTTTTGTCCACGTAGGAAGGGGCTGATATGTGGGTGTTTATCATTTCGCCCGCACGTTTGTTTTACGCACGCAGAAGCCGCGGCACCAACCCGACGTGCGGTGAAACTACCGTCGCGCTCACACGCCCGCACGCCTGTCAGTTGTCATGCCTTTTCGGTATTACATGGTAACTGGGTGGAACTGCCGTCACGCGCCCACACGCCCGCATTGTCAGTTGCGATGTCTTTCTAGTGTTACATGGCAACTGGATAGAACTGGCATCGCGCGCCTACATGACTGCACACCTGTCAGTTGTCATGTCTTTCCAGTGTTACATGACAACTGGGTGAAACTGTCGTGCGCCCACATGCCTGTCAGTTGACATGTCTTTTCCAATGCTACATGACAGTGCAGTTGTTCAGACATGAAGACTGCAGTTGAGCAACCATGACAACTATAGTGTGCAGACATGACAAATGCAGTTAAACAAACAGTTGTCACGGTTCAGCAACCATGACAACTGTCACGCGGGGAAGCCGGACGTGTGGGCGTTAGCTGTTTTGCCCACACGCAGACGTGCTGGCCATTTCTCTTACACACCATACGGGACGTGTGGCAAGACTACCTTAATGACGTGTGTGTGGACAACATCAGGACCCCAAAAATTGCCCTAAAGTGTTTTTTTGTTAGGTCCCTCAGAATGTAGTTTCTGGCTATTCAATGCACAAGGATAATTAACTTGCTTTGTCTAGCAAGATTGTCTATGTTAGAAATAATCTTGATTGAGTAGTAGTGTCATAACGTGATTTAGTGTTCTAGCAATGGTATACGTGTTAGCTTGCCAGTTAGGTGTGTGTCCTAATCCTAGTAGTAGTAGGACTGGTCATGTACCTATAGGTTTAAGAACTGTATCCGACTAGGTAGGATAGGCTGGGTTAGTATTAGGAGGTTGAGAAACAGAGAAAAGAAATAAAAAGAGAAGAAGAGCACGACACGTGCCTTTGGCTATCAGTTTTATACGTGTGTGTTCATCGTGATTTGATCGGGCGTATTTCTAACCGTCTCCTCCTGATACTCGGCTAGATCCGGCCCCTATGGCTCTAATTCCTATGCTTGTAAATGAATAAACGAGGTTTAAAGTGTAAAAAAATGATAAAACACGCCTTGTCTAGCAGATGCTCTTATGCATCATCTCGTTGTACTGGAGCCAGGAGATCTGCCTCTGCAGCCTCATCTGCGAATAGAAGTTGGCGATGAACTCCTCCGCCTTCCCGTCCACCCCGGCGTCCTCGCAGTCCTCTTGTTCCGCGCCGCCCAAGTTCGCGCAGCTCGCTCCCATCACCGCCCGCTGGAGCAACTCCTCCTCCACGCAATCGTCGAGGTTCTCGACGCCGTACTCGCTCGGCCCGGCGCCGTGGCAGTCCCCGACGCTGCCCGCGTCCCTCTCGCGCGCGTCGCAGAAAAAGTAGCGGTCGCCACTGTAGTCGTCGGGGGTGTCCGGGACGGCGGGGGCGACGCAGGGGATGAACCGGAGCACGCGCGCGGAGGGGGCGCGGAACCGGAACGCCGGCGTCTCGTCGATGGAGAACTCGCGCTCACCGTAGCGCAGCCGGTCGCTGCGCCCGCTGCGCCCTAGGGTGTTGAGCAGGCGGAGGCCGTGCACCACGATTCCCTTCCGTGCCCGGAGCGCCGCCAGCCGCAGCAGACGCCACGCCCGCCCTCGGATCGACGCTCTCCTCATCGCCTTAGGTGTCGTCGTCGCCATTGCAGTGCTGTCCACCGGAATGGCTGCCTCCCCTGTTGCTTGCTGCAATGTTGCTCTGCTGTTTCGCTTCTACTGCGCTAAGTTAGTGATGAGATAAGTGGGCAGTGCTGCATAAATAGGGAGCTGGCAGCTGGCGTTGCTTGTGCTGTGTGTCGTGTGGCGGGAGCCGGAGCGCGACGGGAGAAAAGAGAAGCGAGCGCGTTTGTTTGGCTGCATGCTTCATGGTTGGCACAAAGCTGGAGGCTAGAGCGGCGGGGTGACTACTGACTAGGGTCGTGCCCGCCAGCAAAGGAGGCTGATCGACCAGACGGACGGCGGGAAGGAAGCGATGCGTTTCTCAGCGTGGGGACGTTTTCACGTCGCTTGTATTTCGTGGGCTCAGTTTCCAGCTCCTGGTTTTTCGAACACGGTTTGTCTGGGCTGTTTGGGTGTTTTGTTTTGCCTGCCAGAGGCGTCGGCCATACCGGTTTCTCTACCGAGTCTGACAGCAAACTGTGAAGAGTGAAGACTGGGACCTGCTGATGCTAAATTTTCTAGTATACATAGTATCAGCAGCCCTGACATAACGGGCCCACATATCCACCCATGTGACGGACATAGAGCTCGTCCACGCCTAGCTCCCAAGCGAACGCCCGCTACCGAGGCCCCGAATGGGTAAACGCCATTGTATCACCATCGTCAACTACTTAAGGCCACAAGACAGAAGCGCAACCCATCCAGTGGATCACAGCATCAGGCGGCGGCGGCTACTCTAGTTTATCCTTCCCCAAATTCCCAATTCGTGTAACCTGACGATCATGTATTGAGAGACCTGATTCGAATTGGAGCTCATACAGTGCTAGATCGAGTGATCCCCAACCTGTCTCTCACATCTGGTATCAGAGGTTAGTCTTCCCCTTCCCCGTCGCGCTGATCTGGCGCAGTTCGTCGAGACCCGACGTCTTCGGCAAGCGCGATCTCAACTCTCCGCCATGGATCCGGCAATCCAGGCCTTCCTCGAACGGCTAGATTCCACGCTGGCGGCGCACACGTCCGCCATCTTGTCGATCCAGTCTTCCACCACCAAGATCGACGAGCTCATCAGCTGGCGCCCCGATCTGGAGCAACGCGTCACGGAGCTCGGAGAAGCGGTGGCGGCGCTGCAACGCGAGTACATGACCGCTCCACCACCGGCGCGCGACGAGGGCAACCGCTCTGGTGCGCCTCGGACTCTGGGCGCGGCGGCCACTTCCCATGGGTATGCGGACCACGGCGATGCTCATCTTCCCCGGGGGACGCCGGCCGCCGCTCCCGGCAACGGGTCAGTACAACCATGCGTCTCCTGTTGCACTTTCATCACCATTTGCACACGCAAGCCAACTGTTGAGCGGTTTAGGCCAGGCGCATCCATCGATTAGCTTTCCTCAATTCACGGGCGATAACCCACGACTGTGGAAAACGCTGTGTAAACAGTATTTCGTCATGTTTGCGATCAGTGAATCATTTTGGGTCCCCATGGCATCTCTGAACTTCTCAGGGTCGGCCTCCATATGGCTTCAGTCAGTGCAGAAGAAACTAACTGAATTAGATTGGGAATCCTTTACATCTCTGTTATTTACTTGTTTTGGGCGTGATCAGCATCAAATGCTAATCAGGCAATTTTACACAGTGCGGCAGATGACCACTGTCGCTGAGTACATTGAGAAATTTGAAGTTATTGTCAATCATTTGACTTCCTATTCTGATTCAAATCACCCATATTTTTTCTCGACACGTTTTGTCGAGGGACTCCGGGCGGACATACGAGTTGTGGTGCTGGTGCAACGGCCACAGGACCTCGACACGGCCTGTTCGTTGGCATTGCTACAAGAAGAGGTGGTCGATGGGGTACATGGGGAACACGGGCGTCCATCTACATCACGCCCGCCGGATCCCACACCGCGCATGGTCACACCGCTTCCGTTGCCACCTCCACCAATGAAGCCACTGGCAACGAACACAGCAATAGACCGCCGTGGCACGGAAGGTGCACGCACGGACACCACCAAAGTGAAAGCTCTCCGCGACTATCGCCGTGCCCGCGGCCTATGCTTCAAGTGCGGTGAGCGCTGGGGCCACGACCACACCTGCCCCATCTCGGTGCAGCTACACGTGGTCGAGGAAATGCGGGAGTTGTTCGGCACCGATGCAATGAGCGACAACTTGCACGACGACCCCGACGACTACCATACAGCTATGGCTATCTCCAAGTCGGCTGTCCCGGGCGGAGTCTCAGCCAAGGCGTTCCAATTGCAAGCTTGGATACAGGGTCGAGAAGTCCTCATCGTGGTGGATAGCGGCAGTTCCACTTCTTTCATCAATCAGAAGCTAGCGGACACGTTGACAGGCGCGCAACTGTTGCCACGCCCCTGTCACGTCCATGTGGCACACGGCGGTGAATTGTACTGTGCTGAACTCATTCCCAGCTGCAAGTGGTCGTCACAAGGGCATGAATTCAGGACCAACCTGAACATCCTTCCCCTGGGAGTATATGATGCTATCCTAGGGATGGAGTGGTTTGAGGAACACAGCCCCATGACTGTTGATTGGCGCGACAAAACTCTGAAATTTCCTGCAACCGATGGTACATCAGTTTGCCTCCGTGGTCATGAAGCCGAATCATCTATTTGTCATGTGATCAACAACATTCAACTCCAAAACTTACACAAACAAGGGTCGTTACTGCACATTTTTTATCTCTATGCAGCAAATACAGTTAAAGGGGAACAGCAAGAATGTCCAGCAAAATTACACAATGTCTTGCAGGAGTTTGAAGATGTGTTTGGGGAACCTACGGGACTTCCACCCCGGCTCCATTGTGACCACCACATACCCCCTGATGCCAGGAGCTCAGTCGGTCAACATCCGTGCTTACCGTCACAAACCCGAGCACAAATATGAAATTGAGCGTCAGGTGGCAGAACTACTGAAAACAGGGGTCATTTAGCGCAGCGTCAGCAAGTTCGCATCACCGGTGATTTTGGTAAAGAAGAAAGATGGGACATGGCGCCTCTGCATCGACTACAAGCAACTTAATGCTATGACAGTGGTCCATAAGTTTCCGGTGTCGATGATTGAGGAGCTCCTGGACGAATTACATGGTGCTGTATGGTTTTCCAAACTGGACCTCCGCGTCGGGTATCATCAGATTTGGCTCGCTCCGGGAGAAGAACACAAAACGGCCTTCCAGACCCATTCGGGACACTATGAATTTCTAGTGGTGTCGTTTGGATTAGTAGGAGGACCTGGCACGTTCAACGGAGCCATGACTGAAACCTTACAACCCCTCAATCGACACTGTGTGCTTGTCTTCTTCGACGACATTTTGGTGTTCAACAAAACTCTCAAAGATCATCGACAGCACCTTAGAGAAGTGTTAACACTGCTGTGCCGCGACCAATGGAAGGTCAAACGGTCCAAGTGCGCATTCGAACAACGCCAATTGTCATACCTGGGCCACACAATTAGCGCTGCGGGCATAGCCATAGACCCAAGCAAGGTACAAGCTGTAGCAGAATGGCCTACGCCATCATCCATCAAAGATGTCAGACGATTCCTAGGTCTCGCAGGGTACTACAGATGCTTCGTACGCAACTTTGGCATGCTAGCCCGACCCCTGTTCAATTTACTGAAGAAGGGGGTACGGTTTATGTGGACATCCAACACGGAACATGCATTCCAAGTGTTTAAGCAACACTTGATCTCAGCACCCGTGCTTGCACTACCGGACTTCACCAAGCCATTCACGGTGGAGACGGACGCCAGCGACAAAGGAATAGGAGTGGTGCTCCAACAACAGGGGCACCCGATCGCCTTCATGAGCAGAGCTCTCTGCCCTAGATACCAAGGCATGTCCACTTATGAGAAGGAATACCTGGCGATCGTCGTCGCGGTTGATCAATGGCGACCCTACTTGCAACACTCGGAATTCACAATCTTGACGGATCAGCGAAGCTTGGTGCACCTGGAAGACCAGCGTCTGCATACTCCGTGGCAACAAAAGGCTTTCACCAAGCTATTGGGGCGGCAGTACACCATTAAGTACAAGAAGGGAGCGGACAACACAGCAACACATGCTCTCTCCAGGGCAGAACCGCAACAACTCCTGACTACAGCCACTACCTGCCAGCCCGCATGGTTAGATGATGTCGTGGCTAGTTACAATTGCAATCCACAAGCTCAAGGCTTCCTGGAACAGTTGGCAGTACGCCCAGATCCAAAGGAGCGTTTCACCTTGAAGCAAGGGATTCTTCGTTTCCGAGGCAGGATCTGGTTGGGAGGCTCCACAGAGTTACAACAGAAGATCATATCGGCCTTACATGATAGCCACATGGGCGGACACTTTGGATTTCCAGTCACATATAGCAAGATCAGACGGCTGTTCGCATGGCCCAAGATGAAAACACATGTGCTTCGATATGTCAAATGTTGCCAGGTATGCCAACAAGCAAAGCCGGATCACTCAGCATCCCCTGGTCTATTATAGCCTTTGCCAATTCCATCGGAACCATGGGAGATGATCACGATGGATTTCATCGATGGTCTGCCTCAATCAGGGAAATTTAACTGCTTGTGGGTGATTGTAGACAAGCGCACCAAGTCCGCGCACTTCATTGCTTTGGCACATCCATATACTGCTTCCAAAGCGGCCCTCCTATACATGAATCACCTATACAAGTTGCATGGACTAATAGGAGCCATCGTGTCCGACTGAGACCCAGTGTTCACCAGTCACTTCTGGCAATAATTGTTCAAATACGCGGAAACTTACCTTTGTTGTTTTGCTCAAGCTTGCCCGAAGAGATGGAGCTTTTGGGTGCCACTTGTTCAATTTTGGTACAATTCCTCGCATCACTCAAGCATTGGGATGACTCCATTCAAGGCCTTGTATGGACATGAGCCTCGCCACTGGGGCATCACAACCACGAATTCGTGCTCAGTGCCATCCTTACAGACTTGGTTGGAAGAAAGGGCAGTTATCCAAGACCTGCTCCAGCAACACTTGAACAGAGCGCAGCAGTACATCAAAATGCAAGCTGACAAGCATCGCTCTCAGCTCTCGTTTCAGGTGGGGGACATGGTATTCCTCAAACTGCAACCTTACATCCAATCTTCAGTGGTGACGCGAGCATGCCACAAGCTGTCCTTCCGTTTCTTTGGCCCCTTCAAGATACTGCGCAAGATCAATGAAGTGGCATACCACCTGGAGCTGCCACCACAAGCTCAAGTCCATCTGGTGTTCCATGTGTCACAACTGAGGTGCTGCGTGCAATCGGGTACGCCTGTTTCTCCTACCCTCCCAAGCAATTCTAACATACCTGTGGTGCCTGTGGAAGTTCTCCAGACTCGATGGCGCAAGAAACATGGTGCGATGAGCGAGCAAGTCCGGATTCGCTGGTCAGACGCAGAAGCAATGGGCGACACATGGGTGGACAAAGTCGAGCTTCAATCTCGATTTCCTGATGCGGAGGCTTAGGGTCAAGCCTTGTCTCAAGGAGGAGGGGATGTCAGCAGCCCTGACATAACGAGCCCACATATCCACCCACGTGACGGACCTAGAGCTCGTCCGTGCCGAGCTCCCCAAGCGAACGCCCGCTACCAAGGCCCCGAGTGGGTAAATGCCACTGGGCCACCATCGTCAGCTACTTAAGGCCACAAGACAGAAGCGCAACCCATCCAGTGGATCACGGCATCAGGCAGCGGCAGCTACTCTAGTTTATCCTTCCCCAAATTCCCAATTCATGTAACCTGATGATCATGTATCGAGAGACCTGATTCGAATTCGAGCTCATACAGTGCTAGATCGAGTGATCCCCAACCTGTCTCTCACACATAGCCTCAACTTTAGTGTTCTTGGCGCATACGAAGCTTTGGTACTCCATCCATTTCATAACGTAGTGCGCCCATGCTTTTCCAAATCTAAGTTTGACCATGAATTTGACCAACGAGACCGATTGTGGCCAGAGCAAAAACTATACCACTGAATTCATATTTTCGATACGAATTCAGTGGTATAATTTTTACCCCCGCTTCAATCGGTCTCGTTGGTTAAATTTATGGTCAAAATTAAAGCTTGAAAACCGAGGATGCACTACATTATGAAACGAAGGGAGTAGATTGGTGTGGATTTTGCTTGCCACAGCTCTAGCAGTGAGATAGAGTCAAAGGTCGATTTGTTTGCAGTACAACTGCATGCACAGACCGTTCATGGCTTATTTTTCTGCCTGCACAACGGTGCTCTTTAAATGTCCATCCCTCAAAACTATACAATGCATTCAACTAAATATATTAACATAGCAAAATAGCATAATCCGGACCCAAAAGAGCAAGTTCATTACATGACATCACTAGAAACTAGATACATGATAAATGATAGCTATATAAATAGAGAGGGATGTCGGACATCATCATTTCATCGTTGCTCCCTTCCTCTTGCGGTCACCAGAGCGGCGGTAGGACTCCTTCGCGTAGTCGACGGCGAATGGAGGGGTGTAGGATCGAAAGTAGTACTAGAGGGGGTGATTAGACTACTTGACCAAATAAAATCTACTTTTTCCCAATTTTATGTCTTGGCAAATATTAGCATTCATAATATGTCAAGTACACCCTACACATGCATGTCTACGACTATAGCAGCGGAAAGTAAAGACAAGCGTGTAAGTAAAGGAAGGGTAGGAAGATCAAACGCAATTGGTGACACGATGATTTTTCCCGTGGTTCCGATAGGTGGCGCTATCGTACATCCACGTTTATGGAGTCTTCAACACACGGAGGGTAACAGTCACGAGATTCCATGGAGGGCTCTACCCACGGAGGGTTCCACGAAGAAGCAATCTTGACTATACCATGATGGCCTACGTCCATGGAGGACTAGCCTAACTCAGGGTAGATCTTCACGAAGTAGATGATGTCCTTGCCCTTACAAACTTCTTGGTTCACTCCACAGCACGAAGTAGGAGGTTCCCAAGCGACACCTAACCAATCTGGGAGGCACCACCCTCCAAAAGGTAAAAGGCTTGATTGTGTCGATGAACTCCTTGCTCTTGTGCTTCAAGATGATAGACTCCTCAACACACAATCACTCTCTCACAGATTTGGCTGGGTGGAAGAGATTGATTGGGTGGAAAGCAACTTGGGGAGGCTAGAGATCAAGATTCATATGGTAGGAATGGAATGGCATGATCTCAACACATGAGTAGGTGGCTCTCTCTCAAAAAATCAGTAGGTATGAGTGGGGAACTATTCTGAGTGCTTCTCTTGCGAGCGAGTGGTGGTGGAGGGGTATATATAGGCATCTCCAAAAATCCAAACATTACACACAAAATGACCAACTCGGTGACACCGATGTGTTAATATCGGTGGTGCCGAAGTGACCAAAATGTGGCAACTTTTGAATCTCGGTGAGACCAATATAGGAAACTCGGTTGCACCGATAAGGTGACCAATGGTCAGATTGCCCAATCTCGGTGACGCCGATCCAACAATCTCGGTGGGACCGATATTGTGAATTTGCGTAACAAAAAGTTGGCAACCTAAACTCGATGGCACTGAAGCAGAATCGGTTGCACCAAAGTGGCTAGGGTTTGGCTGAGTCTGTCTAGGTTCTCGAATCGGTGGCACCGAGTGGAAAGTGTTGGTTGCATTGATTTTGAATATTTGGCTTTGGATAGACTTTTGGAAAGCTCATTGACTGTCTTAGTTAGCCCATCAACCTTGTCGTTAAGAGTTTTCACTCTATCGTCAATGGTGTTCACAAGGCTCTCCTGAGTGTCCATGATGGTTTTGATGTCCTTCTACATATCCATGATAGTGGTGATCAAGAGATCCATCTGCTCGTTTCTAGATCTGGGGACCTGAGCACTAGTGGCTCGAGCTGCCTCTGCCTGTGTCTCTGCATGTGCCTGAGCTGCAGCTAATGTGGGATGATCTGTGTCCATCACCACAACATTGTCCTTAAGATCTAGCTGAAGTGGAAAGTGGGGTCTATCCAGAGCAAAGATGTGCTTCTCAAGCTTAGAATTGATAAGCATCTGAATATAGGGTGCATAGCAGCATGAGCGCTTCTGATCAGCAACAACCCTCTTCACAGTCTCTACTATCAAATCCATCACTCGAATCATGGTGTGACGATCAAGATGGATGAGCATGTTGATGGAGTATCCATGAATCATCTTCTCATCTCCAGACTTGGGCATCAAAGTATTCCTCGGGATGGTGTTCATGGTATGGAGGCCTGGCTGGAGGAAGTAAATATATCCCAACTTGTGAGATTGCACATTAGCAGCAGGGATATGATTATACATATCCTTCGTAGAATTGTGGCTCTCCTTGGATTCTGAGTAGACATCCAAATCTCCATCATGTACCTCTCGGACTCCTAAGATAGTAGCCCACTCATCAATAGTAGATTCATATCTTGTTCCTTCAATCATCCAAATAATCCTGCCATCTCCATAAAAATGAGTAGTGGAGTAGAACCGCATGATCATCTCATCATTCCAAGCAGTGAACTCCTTGCCAACAAATTTATCTAGCCCAATGCAGTGGAAGTTGTCTTGGACACATGGAAAGTAGTCCCCATTATCCTTGATATATTTCCAGTCCACATATCTCATGTCACTGACTGCAGGGCTCTTTTCATGCAATATCGTCTCATAGAAGTCTTGCTACTCTTTGGTATAGAACATGTAGTCCACATCAGTCTTCCTCCTATGGGCATATGTATCAATAGCTCTTCATGCCCTCAACCCCGAATCCTTCCTCTTCTTCATATCCTCAGCTCTAGGATGGCTGGCATCATGTACAGGAAGGTGAGGTCTAAGCTTCATCAGAACTATCATGGCATCATCTGCTTCTCTGAAAGTTGATCTCTTGTTCTTCTTTGCAGCAGGAATATCTCTGGTAGTCCTCTTGGACTTCTGTGCAGTAGCTTTCTTGGGAGCAGCCTTGGTGCTCTTGGAGGGACCAGACTTAGGCATAGCATCAGCCAAAAGTTTCTTAGCCTTCTTCTTAGGAGGGTCCTGAGCAGCAGGTTCCTCCTCTTCCTCCTCTTTAGCAGCAGCACCAGCAGCCTCCTCTGGATCCTCATACATAGAGGTGGGTCTGCCCATTGCACAAATGATCCTCTTCATGGCTGTCTTATTCTCTCCTGCCTTCTTAGACAAAGATTTCCTTGGAATCTCAACAGACATAGTTTCCCTAGCACTCTCATGTGCTTTGAAGGTCTTTGCAGGTGCATAAACTTTGCTTACCACCCTCCTAGATGAGGTGGCCTCATTGGCAGATTTCCTTGCAGCCTTCTTTTGCTTCTTAGCAAGAACATCTTCTGGCACAAAATTAGAATCTTCCTCATCTGAATTGAAACTCTTCCTAGTCCTTATTCTAGCCTTAGGCAACCCATGAGAACTAGGAGTGCCTAGATCTGAGGATGAGCTAGGCTCATGACTAGTGCCTGAACTCATATCAACATTCTGCTCCTACAGATTCTGGCTATCTTCAGCATCTGACATGTCTGACCCTGTGAATAGAGTATAGAAGAGTGGAATAGGATAAGTCATCACAAAATGCAAAGATTTTTGAAAGTTTGAACTAAGAATTTCCAAAGTTGTGCATTCTGTCAAATGTATTTTGGTACAGCCGAGGCAAACTTTTCGGTCACACCGAGAAAAACAACCTTCTTTCGAGGAACTTGGCACCATTTTTGGTTGCACCAAAAATGAGCACTTGGTTCCACCAAGGTGTTCTCACTGTGACAGAAAATAAAATCGGTGACACCGATTATTTCACATCGGTTCTACCAAGATACAGGAGGCGGACGACAAAACCCTAAAAAATCGTTGTTCGCTATCTAATGGAATTTTCTATTGGATGGAATAATCTCAAACAGTGGCTAGACTAGGAATAATCCCTAATGCGCATGAATTGGACAGTGGAGAGCGAGAAGGGGCCGAATCCATACCGTAATTTGGCGATGAATCCGCTACGGCGGAGACGTTAGAGAAGAATACGTCGACGGTGGCGATTCCCAGCGGTGGAGCCGCTCGGGGAAGCAAGGCGATGACCAGGGGCCTTCGGAACGACAACTAGGGTTGTGGAGGCGCGATGTTTGAAGAATGGATTTCAAAATGTCAGGGTCCACAAATTATATACACATCACTGTCGGTGACACCGATTTGATATTTTTGGTGTCACCGAGTTTCACAATGTCAACTGACAGGGAAACTCGGCGTAACCGAGAATATGAAATCGGCAGTACCGAGATTGAAAAACTAGATCAACCCTAGGCATTCGATGGTACCGGGAATTTGGAGTTGGTTCCACCGAGATGCACTTGGGAGGTTTAATGGCCAGTCTTTGACGATATGGAACTCCGAGTGCTCCTCACACAGAGAGATCGAGAAGTACTTGTTTAAATTTTGTGATGCAGCATGAATAGAATATGAGGTGAGAAAGCATAGATAGCTAGAGGAGTGATCCTAGGCATTATTGTATATCCAATTGGCAAGTGAAAATCAAAATCCAAATAGCAACAATTGGATATCCTCGAATGAGTAAATAAATGCAGACCAACATTCTCACACAATAAGATGTCAAATGAAATCATGGCAAACATGCACAAACACAATAGCATCTAAAAAGCACTTTGGTGATGACAGAGTCATCTATATATGAGTATATTGACTTAGGAGCCAAGTAAGAATACTTGATCATAGGTCATACTCATCATTTAAGCACAAGTGGGGTTACCACTTTTACATAAAGCATTTAATGTTGTCACATTCTATGAGATGCTTTGACTCAAGTCTTAGAGTAAAACTCCCCCTTGATGTGACAACCCCCCATAGGAGGGATAAACTAACCTTGGGTTTTGTCGATGAATACTTCATGTAGGTGAAGTAGTGGTGGATGCTCAAAGTTGATGAAGATCGCCAAGAGTTGGGAGCATCCTTATTGTTTCATTACTCTTCTCACCTACATGGGTTAGTCCTAACACACAAAAGATGGATACAAGGATATCTATGGACATGGAGTGCAAAGCATATGTGATGATGTCCATTGATTTGTTGATTACCTTGTCCCTTTCTTACCTTTGAGGGAATGTGTGACTCCTTGATCTATTGCATAGGGTTGATGTTGATTGCAAATAGATCTTGCCAACAATGAATGTGAGTGAATTTCATTGGCAGAGTCACCCCTCAATAAATTTCTAGTTCTTCTTCTTGGGGACCCACATCAAGTTTATGGGGATCCTTGGTGTTTAAGTAGCACTTGTAGAAGTTGAGCTTGTAGTAGCCTTGGGAACCCACTTCACCAAAGCTTGGGATTCATCTTCATATGAGTCAATGTCCTCTTGAAGCTTGTTCTTGTCTTTGAGCTTGAGGTCTTGTAGTGGAAGGTCATCTTGAGCTTTTCTTCCCTTGGGGAGAGTATTTTCATACTTCTCCATTTGAGGAACAAACTTGGGATTGGGGTATTGACCTTCTTCCCATTCAACTCCATTAGCGTTGAAGTAGCCAACACCATGATTCTTTTGGTATCCTCCATTCTTGCGTTCAATCTCCTCAAATTGTTAGCACCCTTAAAGACTCTTGTAGATACCTTTCTTTACAATCCCTTTCAAGAGTTCATTTCCTTGCTCAAGTGTAACTTTGGTAAGAGAAGAGTTAGTGGGATCAAGAGAACTACTAGAGGCAATATCATTGGATTTATTATTCTTATTGCTACTAGTGTTGGAAATATGCCCTAGAGGCAATAATAAATTGCTTATTATCATATTTCCTTCTTCATGATAATCGTTTATTATCCATTCTAGAATTGTATTGATCGAAAACTCAGATACAAGTGTGGATACATAGATAACACCATGTCCTTGGTATGCCTCTAATAGACTAGCTCGTTGATCAAAGATGGTTAAGGTTTCCTAGCCATGGACATGAGATGTCATTTGATAATGGGATCACATCATTAGGACAATGATGTGATGGACAAAGACCCAAACTATAAACGTAGCATATGATCGTGTCAATTTATTGCTATAGTTTTCTGCATGTCAAGTATCTGTTCCTATGACCATGAGATCATGCAACACACTGACACAGGAGGAGTACCTTGTGTGTATCAAACGTCGCAACATAACTGGGTGACTATAAAGGTGCTCTACAGGTATCTCCGAGGGTGTCTGTTGGGTTGGCTTGGATCAAGACTGGGATTTGTTACTCCGTGTGACGGAGAGGTATCTCAGGGCCCACTCACTAATACAACATCACTATAAGCCTTGAAAGCAATGTGACTAAAGAGTTGGCCACGGGATCTTGTATTACAGAACGAGTAAAGAGACTTGCCGGTAACGAGATTGAACTAGGTATGGAGATACCGACGATCGAATCTCGGGCAAGTAACATACCGAAGAACAAAGGGAACAACATACGGGATTAACTGAATCCTTGACATAGAGGTTCAAGCGATAAAGATCTTCATAGAATATGTAGGAACCAATATGGGCATCCAGGTCCCGCTATTGGTTATTGATCGTAGAGGTGTCTCGGTCATGTCTACATAGTTCTCGAACCCGCAGGGTCTGCACACTTAAGGTTCAGTGATGTTTCGGTACTATAGAGTTATGTATGGTGGTGACCGAAGGTTGTACGGAGTCCCGGATGAGATCTCGGACATCATGAGGAGCTCCTGAATGGTCCATAGGTAAATATTGATATATAGGAAGTCCTGTTTTGGTCACCGAAAAAGTTTCGGGCTCATCGGTGGTGTACCGGGAGTGCCGGGAGGGTACCGGGGGACCATCAGGAGGGGTGTCTCGACCCAAGAGGCTACATGGGATGTGGGAGGAGGTAAACCAGCCCCTGGTGGGCTGGTCGAAGCCTCCTCTAAGGGCCCATGCTACTGGAGTGGATTGGGAAGAAAAAAAATACAAGGTGGAAAGAGTTTCCAAGTGGGAAGGAGGACTCCTAATCCTACTAGGATTGGAGGAGGACTCCTCCTCTCCTCCTTGCGTCAAGGACAAGGGCTGGCCCCTTGGGCGCCAAGCCTTCTACCTCCCTCCTCCTACATATACTAGAGGTGTTGAGGGTTTTGAGACATAGAAATCAGCCACCTGCTACCCTTGTTGGAAATATGCCCTAGGGGAAATAATAAATTAGTTATTATCATATTTCCTTGTTCATGATAATCGTTTATTATCCATGCTATAATTGTATTGATCGGAGACTTAAATGCATGTGTGGATACATAGACAAAACCATGTCCCTAGTATGCCTCTAGTAGACTAGCTCGTTGATCAAAAGATGGTTAAGGTTTCCTAGCCATGGACATGAGATGTCATTTGATAACGGAATCACATCATTAGGAGAATGATGTGGTGGACAAGACCCAAACTGCAAACGCAGCATATCATCGTGTCAGTTTATTGCTACTGTTTTCCGCATGTCAAGTATGTGTTCCTATGACCATGAGATCATGCAACTCACAGATATCGGAGGAGTGCCATGTGTGTATCAAACGTCGCAACGTAACTGGGTGACTATAAAGGTGCTCTACAGGTATCTCCGATGGTGTCTGTTGAGTTGGCATGGATCGAGACTGGGATTTGTTACTCTGTGTGACGGAGAGGTATCTCGGGGCCCACTCGGTAATGCAACATCACAATAAGCCTTGCAAGCAATGTGACTAATTGCTAGTTGCGGGATCTTGTATTACGGAACGAGTAAAGAGACTTGCCGGTAACGAGGTTGAACTAGGTATGGAGATACCGACGATCGAATCTCGGGCAAGTAACATACCGAAGAACAAAGGGAACGTTATACGGGATTAACTGAATCCTTGACATAGAGGTTCGACCGATAAAGATCTTCGTAGAATATGTAGGAACCAATGTGGACGTCCAGGTCCCGCCATTGGTTATTGACCGTAGAGGTGTCTCGGTCATGTCTAGATAGTTCTCGAACCCGCAGGGTCTGCACACTTAAGGTTCGGTGACGTTTCGGTAGTGTAGAGTTATGTATGGTGGTGACCGAAGTTTGTTCGGAGTCCCGAATGAGATCCCGGACGTCACGAGGAGCTCTGGAATGGTCCGGAGGTAAAGATTCATATATAGGAAGTCCCAGTTTGGTTTCCGGAAAAGTTTCGGGCTCATCGGTAGTGCACCGGGAGTGCCGGTAGTGTACCGGGAGTGCCGGTAGTGTACCGGGAGGCCTCCGGGAGGGGTATTTCGACCCCAAGAGGTCCATGGGCTGTGGGAGAATAATAACCAGCCCTTAGTGGGCTGGGAAAACATCCACAAAGGCCCATGGCGCAGGAGAGAAAGTCCTAAAGCAAAAAGTGGAAAATCAGCCAATAGGAGGCAATCCTATTCCAACTAGGATTGGAGGTGAAGTAGGATTGCTTCCCACCTCCTATTTCGGCCGACCCAAAGGCCTTGGCTGCCTCTCCTCTCCTCTCCTCCTATATATACTAGTGGATTGGGTGGTTTTTGGACAGAATTTCCGGCCACGTGCTACCCGTTACACCGGTGCATAGTTTCTCCTCTAGATCGGTTTTCTGCAGCGCTTAGGCGAAGCCCTGCCGAAATTGCTCCACCACCATCACTGGAGCACCGTCACGCTGCCGGTGAACTCTCTCTCCTCTCCACCTCCTCTTGCTGGATCGAGACGGTGGAGATCGTCATCAAGCTGCACGTGTGCTCAACGCGGAGGTGCCGTCCGTTCGGCGCTAGATCGGAAGGACCGTGATCGAGATCGCGAGACGGTTCATGATGTGATCACGGAACGGATCGTGATGAGTTCGCGGGACAGATCGTGATCAAGATCGTGAGACGGATCGTGATGAGTTCGCAGGACGGATCATGATGTGTTCGTGGGACGGTTCGTGATTGGATCGCGGGACGCTCGGCGATTTGGATCGCGAAGAAGTTCGACTACACCAACCGCGTTTCTTAACGCTTCCCGCTTAGCAATCTACAAGGGTACGTAGATCCACTCTCCCTCTCGTAGATGCTCATCACCATGGATAGGTTTGCGTGTGCGTAGGAAATTTTTTGTTTCCCATGCGACGTCCCCAACAGTGGTATCAGAGCTAGGTTGATGGTTCGATGAGATCTCGAGTAGAACACAAAAGGTTTGTGGGCGTTGATGCTTAGATTGCTTCGTCCCTTGGTCGTATTTTGGTTCAGCGGGATTGTGAGATGAAGCGGCCCGGACCAACATTACTCGTACGCTTACGAGAGACCGGTTCCCTCGATGCAACTTGTTGCCTAGATGGCTTGCGGGTGATAGTTTCTCTCACTTTAGTTGGATCGGATTCGACAAAGGCGGTCCTTGAGAAGGTTGAAAAGCAAACTAGTGTATCACCGTTGTGGTTTATGCGTAGGTGAGAATAGTTCTTGCTAGATACCCGTAGCAGCCACGTAAAATATGCAACAACAATTAGATGACGTCTAACTTGTTTTTGCAGGGTATGTTGTGATGTGATATGGCCAATTACATGATGAGATATATGTGATGTATGAGATGATCATGTGATGTATAGATTATCACGACTTGCATGTCGATGAGTACAGCAACCGGCAGGAGCCATAGGGTTGTCTTTAATTATTGTATGACCTGCGTGTCAATCATTAAGCGCTATGTAATGCTTTACTTTATCGCTACGGTAGCAATAGTAGTAGAAGCATGCAGGGCGTGACAACCCCGATGGCGACACGTCGATGGAGATCAAGATGATGGAGATCATGGAGTCATGCCGGTGACGACGGAGATCATGCCGGTGCTTTCTAGATGGAGATCAGAAGCACAAGTTCATGGCCATATCATGTCACTTATGATTTGCATGTGATGTTAATCCTTTTATGCACCTTGTTTTGCTTAGGACGACGGTAGCATTATAAGGTGATCCCTCACTTAATTTCAAGATAAATTGTGTTCTCCTCGAGTGTGCACCGTTGCGAAAGTTCGTCGTGTTGAGACACCACGTGATGATCGGGTGTGATAGACTCTACGTTCACATACAACGGGTGCAAGCCTGATTTGCACGCGCAGAACACTTGGGTTAAACTTGACGAGCCTAGCATGTACAGACATGGCCTCGGAACACAAGAAGACCGAAAGGTCATACATGAGTCATATAGTAGATATGATCAACATAATGATGTTCACCATTGCAGCCACCTTAACTCACGTGATGATCGGACTTGAGTTGGTGAATTTGGATCATGTATCACTCGAATGAGCCGAGGGATGTCAATTTGAGTGGGAGTTCTTAAGTAATATGATTAATTGAACTCATTATCATGAACATAGTCAAAGTGTCTTTGCAAATTATGTTGTAGATTACTAGCTCGCGCTGTAGCTCCCTTAAATTTTTATATGTTCCTAGAGAAATAGAGTTGAAAGATGTTGGTAGCAATATTGCGGACTGGGTTCGTGATCTGAGGATTGTCCTCATTGCTGCATAGAAGGCTTATGTCCTTAATGCACCGCTCGGTGCGCCACCCCCTCTAGCGTCGTCTATAGATGTTGTGAACATCTAACAGGCACGTTTCGATGACTACTTGATAGTTTAGTGGGTCATGCATTACGGCTTAGAATTGAGGCTCTGAAACGTTTTGAACATCACGGAACATATGAGATGTTCTAGGAGCAGAGATTGTGATCTCAGGCTCGTGCCTGTGTTGCGAGATATGAGATCTCCAACAAGATTCTTTGCCTGTAAGATGAAGGAGAATAGCTCAATCGTTGAGCATGTACTCAGATTGTTTGGGTACTACAATCGCTTGAATCAAGTGGGAGTTGATCTTCCAGATAAGATAGTGATTGATATAGTTCTCCAAGTCACTATCACTAAAGCTACTAGAACTTAGTGATGAACTATAATACACCAGGGATAGAAGTATTGATCCCTGAGCTGTTCGCGATGTTTGACACCGCGAAGGTAGAAATCAAGAAGGAGCGTCAAGTGTTGATGGTTAATCAAACCACTAGTTTCGAAAAGGGCAAGAGGAAGGAGGCAAACTTCATGGATAGCAAATCAGTTGCTGCTCGAGTGAAGCAACCCAAAGTTAAACTCAAACCCGAGACTAAGTGCTTCTATTATGAGGTGAGAGGTCGCTGAAGCGGAACAACCCTAGATACTTGGTAGATAAGAAGGCTGGCAACATCGACAGAAGTATATTTGATATACGAGTTATTGATGTGTACCTTGCTAGTACTCCTAGTAGCACCTGGGTATTGGATACCGGTTCGGTTGCTAAATGTTAGTAACTCGAAATAAAAGCTACGGAATAAACGGTGAACTAGCTAAGGGTGAGGTGACGATGTGTGTTGGAAATGTTTCCAAGGTTGATGTGATCAACATCGCACGCTCTCTCTACCTTCAGGATTAGTGACGAACCTAAATAAATGTTATTTGGTGTTTTGCGTTGAGCATGAACATGATTAGATCATGTTTGTTGCAATACGGTTATTTATTTAAGTCAGAGAATAATAGTTATTCTGTTTACATGAATAATACCTTCAATGGTCATGCACCCAGTCAGAATGGTTTGTTGAAATCTTGATCGTAGTAATACACATGCTGATAACATTGATGTCAAAAGATACAAAGTTAAATAATGATAGTACCACATACTTGTGGCACTGCCGCTAAATGTCATATTGGTATAAAGCGCATGAAGAAACTCCATGCTGATGGATCTTTAGACTCATTCGATTTCGAATCGGTTGAGACATGCGAACCATGCCTCTTGGGCAAGATGACTAAAGGACCCCGTTGGATGGAGCGGGCAAGTGATTCATTGGAAATGATACATGTTGATGTATGCAATCCAGTGAGTCTTGTAGCGTGCAATGGATATCGTTATTTTCTTACCTTCACTGATGATTTGAGTAAATATAGTGTATATTTACTTAATGAAACACAAGTCTGAATCGTTTGAAAGGTTCAAGCAAATTCAGAGTGAAGTTTAAGATCATCGTGACAAGAAGATAAAAATAAATGCGATATGATCGTGGAGGTGAATATGTGAGTTACGAGTTTGGCATACAACTTAAGACAATGTGAAATTTGTTTCACAACTAACGCCACCTGGAACACCATAGTGTGATGGTGTGTCCGAACATCATAGTCATGCTCTATTGATATAGTGCATACTGTGATGTCTCTTATCGTTTTACTACTATAATTTTTGGGGTTATGCATTAGAGACAACTACATTCACTTTAAATAGGGCATCATCTAAATCCGTTGAGATGACACCGTGTGAATTATGTTTTGATAGAAACCTAAGCTGTCATTTCTTAACATTTGGGGCTGTGACACTTGTGTGGAAAATGTTTTCACCTAATGAGGTCGAACCCAAGGCGGACAAATGCATCTTCATAGAATACCCTAAGATCAGTTGGGTGAACCTTCTATCTCAGATCCAAGTGCAAAGTGTTTGTTACTAAAACGGATCCTTTCTCGAGGAAAAGTTTCTCTCGAAAGAATTAAGTGGGAGGAAGATAGAACTTGATGAGGTTGTTTAAACTTTGTTCAACCAGAGAGTAGCGCAGCGCAGGATGTTGTTTCTGTGAAGCCTACGTTAGTTGAAGAGGAAGTTAATGATGATGATCATGAAGCTTCAGGATCAAGTTACTATCGAACTTCGTTGGTTGACAAGGATATGTACTGCTCCTAAGCAGTACGACAACCCTGTCTTGGAGGTCATGTTGTTGGACAACGATGAACCTACGAGCTATGGAGAAGCGATGATGGGCCCGGATTCCGACAAATGGTTGGAGGCCATAAAATCCGAGATAGGATCCATGTATGAAAACCAAGTGTAGACTTTGGTAGACTTTCTCGTTGGACGGTAGGTCGTTGAGTACAAATGGATCTTTAAAATGAAGACAGACACTGATGGTGAATGTCACTATTTGTAAAGCTCGACTTGTTGCAAAGATGTTTGTGACAAGTTCAAGGAGTTGACTACGATGAGACTTTCTCACTCGTAGTGGTGCTAAAGTCTGTTGGAATTATGTTAGCAGTTGCTGTGTTTTCAATTATGAAATCTGGCAGATGGATGTCAAAACATCGTTTCCTTAACTGTTTACTTGAGGAAAGGTTGTATGTGATACAACCGGATGGTTTTGTTAGTCCTAAGGATGCTAAAAGGAGTGGAAGCTTTAGTGATCCTTCTATGGACTGAAGCAAGCATCTCGGAGTTGGAATATACGCTTTGATGAGGTGATCAAAGTTTTAATGTTTATACAAGGTTTACGAGAAACTTGTATTTGCAATAAAGTGAGTGGGAGCACTATAGAATTTCTGATAAGTATATGTGGATGACATATTGTTGATCAGAAATAATGTAGAGTTTCTGGAAAGCATAAAACGGTCATTTGGAAAGTGATTTTCAAAGGAAGACCTGGATGAAGCTACCTAATTGTTGAGCATCAAAATCTATGGAGATAGATCAAGATGCTCGATGAGACTTTCAATGAGTGCATACCTTGACAAGATTTTGAAAGAGTTCAAAATGGATCAGTCAGAGAAAGAGTTCTCGCCTGATTTGTAAGGTGTGAAAGTTGAGTGAGACTCAAAGCTCGACAACGGTAGAAGAAAGATAAAGGACGAACGTCGTCCCCTATGCCTTAGCCATAGGCTCTATATTATGCCATGATGTGTACCGCACCTGTGTGTGCCTTGCCATGAGTCCGTCAGGGGGTACAAGAGTGAACCAGGAGTGGATCACTAGACAGCAGTCAAGATTATCCTCAGTAACTAAGAGACTGAGGAGATGTTTCTCGATAATGGAGGTGATAAAGAGTTCGTCGCAAAGAGTTACGTCGATGCAAGCTTTAACACCAATCCGGATGACTCGTAGTAGCAATCTGGATACGTATAGTGGAGCAGCCATTTGGAATAGTACCAAGTGGAGTGTGGTAGCAGTGTTTTCGGTTTGACATAGAAATTTGCAAAGTAAACATGGATCTGAATATCGCAGACCCGTTGACTATAAGACCTCTCTCACATGCAAAGCATTATCGAGCCCCAGAACTCATTGGGTGTTAGATTCATAACAATGAGAATCACATGGTGATGTGAACTAGATTATTGACTCTAGTGCAAGTGGGAGACTGTTGGAAATATGCCCTAGAGGCAATAATAAATTAGTTATTATCATATTTCCTTGTTCATGATAATCGTTTATTATCCATGCTATAATTGTATTGATCGGAGACTTAAATGCATGTGTGGATACATAGACAAAACCATGTCCCTAGTATGCCTCTAGTAGACTAGCTCGTTGATCAAAAGATGGTTAAGGTTTCCTAGCCATGGACATGAGATGTCATTTGATAACAGGATCACACCATTAGGAGAATGATGTGGTGGACAAGACCCAAACTGCAAACGTAGCATATGATCGTGTCAGTTTATTGCTACTGTTTTCCGCATGTCAAGTATGTGTTCCTATGACCATGAGATCATGCAACTCACAGATATCAGAGGAGTGCCTTGTGTGTATCAAACGTCGCAACGTAACTGGGTGACTATAAAGGTGCTCTACAGGTATCTCCGATGGTGTCTGTTGAGTTGGCATGGATCGAGACTGGGATTTGTTAATCCGTGTGACGGAGAGGTATCTCGGGGCCCACTCGGTAATGCAACATCACAATAAGCCTTGCAAGCAATGTGACTAATTGTTAGTTGCGGGATCTTGTATTACGGAACGAGTAAAGAGACTTGCCGGTAACGAGGTTGAACTAGGTATGGAGATACCGACGATCGAATCTCGGGCAAGTAACATACCGAAGAACAAAGGGAACGTTATACGGGATTAACTGAATCCTTGACATAGAGGTTTGACCGATAAAGATCTTCGTAGAATATGTAGGAACCAATGTGGACGTCCAGGTCCCACCATTGGTTATTGACCGTAGAGGTGTCTCGGTCATGTCTACATAGTTCTCGAACCCGCAGGGTCTGCACACTTAAGGTTCGGTGACGTTTCGGTAGTGTAGAGTTATGTATGGTGGTGACCGAAGTTTGTTCGGAGTCCCGGATGAGATCCTGAACATCACGAGGAGCTCCGGAATGGTCTGGAGGTAAAGATTCATATATAGAAAGTCCCAGTTTGGTTTCGAAAAAGTTTCGGGCTCATCGGTAGTGCACCGGGAGTGCCGGTAGTGTACCGGGAGGCCTCCGGGAGGGGTATTTCGACCCCAAGATGTCCATGGGCTGTGGGAGAATAATAACCAGCCCTTAGTGGGATGGGAAAACAGCCACAAAGGCCCATGGCGCAGGAGAGAAAGTCCTAAAGCAAAAAGTGGAAAATCAGCCAATAGGAGGCAATCCTATTCCAACTAGGATTGGAGGTGAAGTAGGATTGCTTCCCACCTCCTATTTCGGCCGACCCAAAGGCCTTGGCTGCCTCTCCTCTCCTTTCCTCCTATATATACTAGTGGATTGGGTGGTTTTTGGACAGAATTTCCGGCCACGTGCTACCCGTTACACCGGTGCATAGTTTCTCCTCTAGATCGGTTTTCTGCAGCGCTTAGGCGAAGCCCTGCCGGAATTGCTCCACCACCATCACCGGAGCACCGTCACGCTGCCGGTGAACTCTCTCTCCTCTCCACCTCCTCTTGCTGGATCGAGACGGTGGAGATCGTCATCAAGCTGCACGTGTGCTGAACGCGGAGGTGCCGTCCGTTCGGCGCTAGATCGTAAGGACCGTGATCGAGATCGCGAGACGGTTCGTGATGTGATCACGGAACGGATCGTGATGAGTTCGCGGGACAGATCGTGATCAAGATCGTGAGACGGATCGTGATGAGTTCGCAGGACGGATCATGATGTGTTCGCGGGACGGTTCGTGATTGGATCGCGGGACGCTCGGCGATTTGGATCGCGAAGAAGTTCGACTACACCAACCGCGTTTCTTAACGCTTCCCGCTTAGCGATCTACAAGGGTACGTAGATCCACTCTCCCTCTCGTAGATGCTCATCACCATGGATAGGTTTGCGTGTGCGTAGGAATTTTTTTGTTTCCCATGCGACGTCCCCAACAACCCTCTCCTCTAGATCGTAGTTTCCCCTCTATATCGTTTTAGCGGTGCTTAGGCGAAGCCCTGCTGGAAGTGTTCCACCACCATCGCTGCCACGCTGTAGCGTTTCCAGAGAACTCATCTACCTCTCCGCTCCCTCTTGCTGGATCAAGAAGGCAGAGATCGTCATCGAGTTGTACGTGTGTTGAACGTGGAGGTGTCGTCCGTTCGGCGCTAGATCGGAAGTACCGTGATCAAGATCGTGAGATGATTCATTATTGGGTCATGGGAAGGATCATGATGATATCTCGGGACGGATCGTGATTGGATCACGGGATGGATTGTGATGGGATCGCAGGATGCTCGGCGATTTGGATCGCGAATACGTTCGACTACATCAACCGCGTTTCTTAACGCTTCCCGCTTAGCGATCTACAAGGGTATATAGATCCACTCTCCCTCTCGTAGATGCTCATCACCATGGATAGATCTTGCATGTGCGTAGGAAATTTTTTGTTTCCCATGCAATGTTCCCCAACAGCGGCATCATGAGGTAGGTCTATGTGTATATGAGATCACGAGTAGAACACAAAGGAGTTTGTGGGCGTTGATGCTTAGATTGCTTCCTCCCTTGGTCGTGTTTTTATTCAGCGGTATTGTGGGATGAAGTGGACCGGACCAACCTTTTTCGTACGCTTACGAGAGACCGGTTCCATCAACTAATGTGTAACTTTGTTGCACAAAGATGGTTGGCGGGTGTCTGTGTTGGAAATATGCCCTAGAGGCAATAATAAAATGGTTATTATTGTATTTCCTAGTTCATGATAATTGTCTATTGTTCATGCTATAATTGTGTTAACCGGAAACCGTAATACATGTGTGAATACATAGACCACAACGTGTCCCTAGTGAGCCTCTAGTTGGCTAGCTCGTTGATCAATAGATGGTCTCGGTTTCATGACCATGGACATTGGATGTCGTTGATAACGGGATCACATCATTAGGAGAATGATGTGATGGACAAGACCCAATCCTAAGCATAGCACAAAGATCGTGTAGTTCGTTTGCTAAAGCTTTTCAATGTCAAGTGTCATTTCCTTAGACCATGAGATTGTGTAACTCCCGGATACCGTAGGAATACTTTGGGTGTGCCAAACGTCACAACGTAACTGGGTGGCTATAAAGGTACGCTACTCGTATCTCCGAAAGTGTCTGTTGGGTTGACACGAATCGAGACTGGGATTTGTCACTCCGTGTGACGGAGAGGTATCTCTGGGCCCACTCGGTAAGACATCATCATTATGAGCTCAATGTGACTAAGGAGTTAGTCACGGGATGATGTATTACGGAACGAGTAAAGAGACTTGCCGGTAACGAGATTGAACAAGGTATGGGGATACCGACGATCGAATCTCGGGCAAGTACCATACCGATAGACAAAGGGAATTGTATACAGGATTGATTGAATCCCTGACATCGTGGTTCATCCGATGAGATCATCGTGGAGTACGTGGGAGCCAACATGGGTATCCAGATCCCGCTGTTGGTTATTGGCCGGAGAGGTGTCTCGGTCATGTCTACGTGTCTCCCGAACCCGTAGGGTCTACACACTTAAGGTTCGATGACGCTAGGGTTATAGGGAAATAGTGTACGTGGTTACCGAAGGTTGTTTGGAGTCCCGGATGAGATCCCGGACGTCACGAGGAGTCCCGGAATGGTCCGGAGACGAAGATTGATATATAGGAAGTGAGGATTTGGTTACCGGAAGTGTTCCGGGTGTCACCGGTAGTGTACCGGGACCACCGGAAGGGTTCCGGGGGTCCACCAAGTGGGCCCACCTGCCCTGGAAGGTTCCGTGGGCTAAGAGTGGGAGGGAGCCAGCCCCTAGGTGGGCTGGTGCGCCTCCCACCCCAGCCCAAGGCGTGGCAAAGGTGGAGGGGGGCAAACCCTAGGCTTAGATGGGCCTTAAGGCCCACCCTAGGGCGCCCCACCTCTCCCTTGCCCTAGCCGCCGGCCAGATGGCATCTGGTGGCTGCCGCCACCCCTAGGGTGGAACCCTAGGGCGCAGCCACCCCTCCTCCCTCTCTCCTATATATAGTGGAGGTATTTGGGGCTGCACAACACACGGTTCTCCCTCTCTCTCTGGTGCAGCCCTACCTCCTCCTCCCCTCGTTCTCCGTAGCGCTTAGCGAAGCTCTGTCGGAGTATCACGCAGCTCCACCGCCACCACGCCGTCGTGCTGCCGGAGCTCTCCCTCAAACTATCCTCCCTCCTTGCTGGATCAAGGCGTAGGAGACGTCACCGGGCTGCACGTGTGTTGAACGCGGAGGTGCCGTCCGTTCGGCACTTGATCGGATCCACCGCGATCTGAATCGCTGCGAGTACGACTCCATCAACCGCGTTCTTGTAACGCTTCCGCTTAGCGATCTTCAAAGGTATGAAGATCCACTCTCCCCTTGCTCGTTGCTGGTTTCTCCATAGATGGATCTTGGTGAACGCGTAGGAAATTTTTTGATTTACTACTACGTTCCCCAACAGTAGCATCATGAGCTAGGTCTATGCGTAGAATCTATGCACGAGTAGAACACAAAGTAGTTGTGGGCGTCGATTTTGTTAATATGCTTGCCGTTACTAGTCTTATCTTGATTCGACGGTATTGTGGGATGAAGCGGCCTGGACCAACCTTACACGTACGCTTACGTGAGACCGGTTCCACCGCCTGACATGCACTAGTTGCATAAGGTGGCTAGCGGGTGTCTGTCTCTCCCACCTTAGTCGGATTGGATTCGATGAAAAGGGTCCTTATGAAGGGTAAATAGCAATTGGCATATCACGTTGTGGTTTTGGCGTAGGTAAGAAACGTTCTTGCTAGAAACCTATAGCAACCACGTAAAAACTTGCAACTACAAATTAGAGGACGTCTAACTTGTTTTTGCAGCATATGCCTTGTGATGTGATATGGCCAGAAGGATGTGATGTGATGCATTGTGATGTATGAGATTGATCATGTTCTTGTAATAGGGTTCACGACTTGCATGTCGATGACTATGACAACCGGCAGGAGCCATAGGAGTTGTCTTACATTATTGTATGACCTGCGTGTCAATCATAAACGCCATGTAATTACTTTACTTTATTGCTAAGCGTTAGCCATAGTAGTAGAAGTAATAGTTGGCGAGACAACTTCATGAAGACACAATGATGGAGATCATGATGATGGAGATCATGGTGTCGTGCCGGTGACAATGATGATCATCGTGCCCCGAAGATGGAGATCATAGGAGCAAGATGATATTGGCCATATCATGTCACTATATTGATTGCATGTGATGTTTATCATGTTTACATCTTATTTGCTTAGAACGACGGTAGTAAATAAGATGATCTCTCAATAAAATTTCAAGAGAAGTGTTCACCCTAAATGTGCACCGTTGCTAAGGATTGTTGTTCCGAAGCACCACGTGATGATCGGGTGTGATAGGTTCTAACGTTCGCATACAACGGGTGTAAGCCAGATTTACACACGCGAAACACTTAGGTTGACTTGACGAGCCTAGCATGTACAGACATGGCCTCGGAACACGGAAGACCGAAAGGTCGAACATGAGTCGTATAGAAGATACGATCAACATGAAGATGTTCACCATGGATGACTAGTCCGTCTCACGTGATGATCGGACACGAGCTAGTTGACAAGGATCATGTATCACTTGGATGACTAGAGAGATGTCTATCTAAGTGGGAGTTCATTGAATAATATGATTATGTGAACTCAATTATCATGAACTTAGTCTAAAATTGCCTTTAATATCTATGTTGTAGATCCAATGGCCAACGCAAATGTCAACCTCAATTTCAACGCGTTCCGAGAGAAAACCAAGCTGAAAGATGATGGAAGCAACTATGCGGACTGGGTCCGTGGCTTGAGGATCATCCTCATAGCTTCCAAGAAACTATATGTCCTTGATGCACCGCTAGGTGACCCACCCCTTCTCCCAGCAGAACAAGACGTTGCGAACGCTTGGCATTCTCGCTGCGATGATTACTCCCTTGTTCAGTGCGGCATGCTTTACAGTTTAGAACCGGGGCTCCAAAAGCGTTTTGAGCAACACGGAGCATATGAGATGTTCCAAGAGCTGAAACTGGTTTTCCAAGCTCATGCCCGGGTCGAGAGATATGACATCTCCGATAAGTTCTTTAGCTGTAAGATGGAGGAGAATAGTTATGTCAGTGAGCACATCCTCAAGATGTCGGGGCTTCACAACCGCTTGACTCAGCTAGGAGTTAATCTCCCGGATGACTCGGTCATTGACAGAATCCTCCAGTCGCTTCCACCTAGATTCAAGAGCTTTGTGATGAACTACAACATGCAAGGGATGGAGAAGTCCATTCCTGAGTTGTACTCGATGCTGAAATCAGCGGAGGTCGAGATCAAAAAGGAGCATCAAGTGTTGATGGTAAATAAGACCACTAGTTTCAAGAAAGGCAAGGGTAAGAAGAACTTCAAGAAAGACGGCAAAGCTGTTGCCGCGCCCGGTAAGCAAGTTGCCGGGAAGAAGAAGAACAAGAATGGACCCAAGCCTGAGACTGAGTGCTTTTATTGCAAGGGTACCGGTCACTGGAAGCGGAACTGCCCCAAGTATTTAGCGGATAAGAAGGACAGCAACGTTAAAGGTATATGTGATATACTTGTTATTGATGTGTACTTGACCAGCGCTCGTAGTAGCTCCTGGGTATTTGATACCGGTGCAGTTGCTCACATTTGTAACTCCAAGCAGGAGCTGCGGAATAAGCGGAGGCTGGCCAAGGATGAGGTGACGATGCGCGTCGGGAATGGTTCCAAGGTCGATGTGATCGCCGTCGGCACACTACCTCTACATCTACCTTCGGGATTAGTTTTAAACCTTAATAATTGTTATTTAGTACCAGCTTTGAGCATGAACATTGTATCTGGATCTCGCTTGATGCGAGATGGCTACTCATTTAAATCCGAGAATAATGGTTGTTCTGTTTATATGAGAGAAATGTTTTATGCTCATGCCCCGCTGGTCAATGGTTTATTTTTGATGAATCTCGAACGTGATGTTACACATATCCATAGTGTGAGTACCAAAAAGTGTAAAGTTGATAACGATAGTCCCACTTACATGTGGCATTGCCGTCTTGGCCATATTGGTGTCAAACGCATGAAGAAGCTCCACGCTGATGGACTTTTGGAGTCACTTGATTTCGAATCATTTGACACATGCGAACCATGCCTCTTGGGCAAGATGACCAAGACTCCGTTCTCCGGAACAATGGAGCGAGCAACTAACTTGTTGGAGATAATACATACCGATGTATGCGGTCCAATGAGTGTCGAGGCTCGCGGTGGCTACCGTTATGTTCTCACCCTCACTGATGACTTGAGCAGATATGGGTATGTCTACTTAATGAAACACAAGTCTGAAACCTTTGAAAGGTTCAAGGAATTTCAGAGTGAGGTCGAGAATCAACGTGACAGGAAAATAAAATGCCTACGATCTGATCGTGGCGGAGAATATTTAAGTCACGAGTTTGGCACGCACCTTAGGAAATGTGGAATTGTTTCACAACTCACGTCGCCCGGCACACCTCAGCGAAGTGCTGTGTCTGAACGTCGTAATCGCACTCTATTGGATATGGTGCGATCTATGATGTCTCTTACCGACTTACCGCTATCATTTTGGGGATATGCATTAGAGACTGCCGCATTCACTTTAAATAGGGCACCGTCTAAATCCGTAGAGACGACACCGTATGAATTATGGTTTGGAAAGAAACCTAAGCTGTCGTTTCTAAAAGTTTGGGGATGCGATGCTTATGTGAAGAAACT
The DNA here is from genome assembly GCA_022496015.1 of Hordeum marinum. Classification (NCBI taxonomy): domain Eukaryota; kingdom Viridiplantae; phylum Streptophyta; class Magnoliopsida; order Poales; family Poaceae; genus Hordeum; species Hordeum marinum. Next base: position 336,097,164 of record CM039675.1, read on the forward strand.
TCAACCTGAGAAGCTCGAACCCAAAGCGGAAAAGTGCGTCTTCATAGGATATCCCAAGGAGACGATTGGGTATACCTTCTACCTACGATCCGAAGGCAAAGTCTTTGTTGCCAAGAATGGATCCTTTCTCGAGAAAGAGTTTCTCTCGAAAGAAGTAAGTGGGAGGAAAATAGAGCTTGATGAGGTAATTGTACCTCCACTCGAACCGGAGAGTAGCGCAGCACAGGAAGTTGTTTCTGTGGAGCCTACACCGGCTAGAGAGGAAGTTAATGATGATGATCATGAAACTTCAGATCAAGTTGCTATTCGAAGGTCCACTAGGACACGTTCCGCACCAGAGTGGTACGGCAATCCTGTCCTAGAGATCATGTTGTTGGACAACGGTGAACCTTCGAACTATGAAGAAGCGATGGCGGGCCCGGATTCCAACAAATGGCTTGATGCCATGAAATCCGAGATAGGATCCATGTATGAGAACAAAGTATGGACTTTGGTGGACTTGCCTAATGATAAGCGAGCCATTGAAAACAAATGGATCTTTAAGAAGAAGACTGACGCAGACGGTAATGTCACCGCCTATAAAGCTCGGCTTGTCGCTAAGGGTTATCGACAAGTTCAAGGAGTTGACTACGATGAGACTTTCTCACCCGTAGCGATGCTAAAGTCTGTCCGAATCATGTTAGCAGTTGCCGCATTTTATGATTATGAGATCTGGCAAATGGACGTCAAAACGGCATTCCTTAATGGCTTCCTCAAGGAAGAACTGTATATGATGCAGCCGGAAGGTTTTGTCGATCCTAAAGATGCTAACAAGGTATGCAAGCTCCAGCGCTCCATCTATGGGCTGGTGCAAGCATCTCGGAGTTGGAACATTCGCTTTAATGAGGTGATTAAAGCGTTTGGGTTTGTACAGGTTTATGGAGAACCCTGTATTTACAAGAAAGTGAGTGGGAGCTCTATAGCGTTCCTTATACTGTATGTGGATGACATGCTGATAATGGGAAATAATATAGAACTCTTGGAAAGTATAAAGGCCTACTTGAATAAGTGTTTTTCAATGAAGGACCTTGGAGAAGCTGCTTACATATTAGGTATTAAGATCTATAGAGATAGATCGAAACGCCTCATTGGTCTTTCACAAAGCACATACCTTGAAAAGATATTGAAGAAGTTCAATATGGATCAGTCCAAGAAGGGGTTCTTGCCTGTGTTGCAAGGTGTGAGATTGAGTACGACTCAATGCCCGACCACGGCAAAGGATAGAGAAGAGATGAGTGTCATCCCCTATGCTTCAGCCATAGGCTCTATCATGTATGCCATGCTGTGTACCAGGCCTGATGTGAACCTTGCCATAAGTTTGGTAGGGAGGTACCAAAGTGATCCCGGAGCGGAACACTGGACAGAGGTCAAGAATATCCTGAAGTACCTGAAAAGGACAAAGGACATGTTTCTCGTTTATGGAGGTGCCGAAGAGCTCGTCGTAAAGGGTTACGTCGATGCTAGCTTCGACATAGATCCGGACGACTCCAAGTCGCAAACCGGATACGTGTATATTTTGAATGGAGGGGCAGTGAGCTGGAGCAGCAGCAAGCAAAGCGTCGTGGCAGCATCTACATGTGAAGCGGAGTACATAGCTGCTTCGGAAGCAGCAAAGGAGGGAGTCTGGATGAAGGAGTTCATCACCGACCTACTACGTTCCCCAACAGTCTGTCTCTCCTACTCTAGTTGGATCGGATACGACAAAGGCGGTCCTTGAGAAGGTTGAATAGCAATTTGTGTATCACCATTGTGGTTTATGCGTAGGTGAGAATTGTTCTTGCTAGATACCCAGGGCATCCATGTAAAACTTGCAACAACAATTAGAGGACGTCTAACCTGTTTTTGCACGGTATGTTGTGATGTGATATGGCCAATTACAAGATGCGATATATGTGATGTATGAGATGATCATGTATTGTATAGAATATGACGACTTGCATGTCGATGAGTACGACAACCAGGAGGAGCCATAGGGTTGTATTTAATTATTGTATGACCTGTGTGTCAATCATTAAGTGCTATGTAATGCTTTACTTTATCGCTAAGCGGTAGCAATAGTAGTAGAAGCATGGTGGGTGCGACAACCCCTATGGTGACACGTTGATGGAGATCAAGATGATGGAGATCATGGTGTCATGCCGGTGATGATGGAGATCATGCCGGTGCTTTCAAGATGGAGATCAAAAGCACAAGTTCATGGCCATATCATGTCACTTATGATTTGCATGTGATGTTAATCCTTTCATGCACCTTGTTTTGCTTAGGACGACGGTAGCATTATAAGGTGACCCCTCACTTAAATTTCAAGATAAATTGTGTTCTCCCTGAGTGTGCACCATTGCGAAAGTTCGTCGTGTCGAGACACCACGTGATGATCGGGTGTGATAGACTCTACATTCACATACAACGGGTGCAAGCTAGTGTTGCACGTGCAAAACACTCGGGTTAAACTTGATGAGCCTAGCATGTACATACATGGCCTCGGAACACAAGAGATCGAAAGGTCAAACATGAATCATATAGTAGATATGATCAACATGATGATGTTCACCATTGAAACCACCTCAACTCACGTGATGATTGGACTTGAGTTGGTGAATTTGGATCATGTATCACTCGAATGACCGGAGGGATGTCAATTTGAGTGGGAATTGAAAAATGAACTCATTATCATGAACATAGTCAGTAGTGTCCTTGCAAATTATGTTGTAGATTACTAGCTCACGTTGTAGCTCCCTTGAATTTTTATATGTTCCTAGAGAAATAGAGTTGAAAGATGATGATAGCAATATTGCAGACTGAGTCCATGATCTGAGGATTGTCCTCCTTCCTGCACAGAAGGCTTATGTCCTTAATGCATCGCTCGGTACGCCACCCCCTCTAATGTCGTCTGTAGATGTTGTGAACATCTGACAGGCACGTTCCGATGACTACTTGATAGTTTAGTGCGTCATGCATTATGGCTTAGAATTGAGGCTCCAAAACGTTTTGAATGTCACGGAACATATGAGATGTTCTAAGAGCTGAAGTTGGGATCTTAGGCTCGTGCCCGTGTTCTGGGATATGAGATCTCCAACAAGATTGTTTGCCTGCAAGATGAAGGAGAATAGCTCAATTCTTGAGCATGTGCTCAGATTGTCTGGGTGCTACAATCGCTTAAATCGAGTGGGAGTTGATATTCTAGATAAGAAAGTGATTGATATAGTTTTCCAAGTCAGTGTCACTAAGCTACTAGAGCTTCGTGATGAACTATAAAATGCCAGGGATGGAAATAATGATCCCTGAGCTGTTCGTGATTTTTGACACCGCGAAGGTAGAAATCAAGAAGGAGCATCATGTTGATGGTTAGTAAAACCACTAGTTTCGAGAAGGGCAAGGGAAAGGAGGGAAACTTCATGGATGGCAAGTCAGTTGCTGCTCCAGTGAAGCAACCCAAAGTTGAACCCAAACCCGAGACTAGGTGCTTCTATTATGAGGAAAGCGGTCGTTGAAGCGGAACAACCCTAGATACTTGGTAGATTTGAAGGGTAGCAACGTCGACATAAGTATATTTGATATACGTGTTATTGATGTGTACCTTGCAGTACTCCTAGTAGAACCTGGGTATTAGATACCGCTTTGGTTGCTACATGTTAGTAACTCGAAATAAAAGATACGGAATAAATGGAGACTGGCTAAGGGTGAGGTGACGATGTGTGTTGGAAATGTTTCCAAGGTTGATGTGATCAACATCGTATGCTCTCTCTACCTTCGGGATTAGTGACGAACCTCAATAAATGTTATTTGGTGTTTGCGTTGAGCATGAACGTGATTAGATCATGTTTATTGTAATACGATTATCCATTTAAGTTAGAGAATAATGGCTATTCTATTTACGTGAATAATACCTTCAATGGTCATGCACCCAATGAGAATGGTTTATTGAATCTTGATCGTAGTGATACACATGTTCATAATATTGATGCCAAAAGATACGAAGTTAATAATGATAGTACCACATACTTGTGGCACTGCCGCTAAATGTCATATTGGTGTAAAACACATGAAGAAACTCCATGCTGATGCATCTTTGGACTCATTCAATTTTGAATTGGTTGAGACATGTGGACCATGCCTCTTGGGCAAGATGACTAAAACCCCGTTTTCCGGCTTGATGGAATGCGCAAGTAACTTATTGGAAATGATACATGTTGATGTATACGGTCCAATGAGTGTTGTAGCGTGTGGTGGATATCGTTATTTTCTAACCTTCACTGATGATTTGATTAGATATAGGGTATATTTACTTAATGAAACACAAGTCTGAATCGTTTGAAAAGTTCAACAAGAATCAGAGTGAAGTTTGAGATCATCGTGACGAGAAGATAAAATTTCTACAATATGATCGTGGAGGTGAATATCTGAGTTACGATTTTGGTATACAACTTTAGACAATGTGAAAGTTGTTTCACAACTCACGCCACCTGGAACACCGTAGTGTGATGGTGTGTCTGAACGTCATAGTCGTGCTCTATTGGATATGGTGCGAATTATGATGTCTCTTATCGTTTTGCCACTATCGTTTTGGGGTTATGGATTAGAGATAACTACATTCACTTTAAATAGGGCACCATCTAAATCCGTTGATATGACACCGTATGAATTATGGTTTGATAGAAACCTATGTTGGGGAACGTTGCATGGGAAACAAAAAATTTCCTACGCACACGCAAGATCTATCCATGGTGATGAGCATCTACGAGAGGGAGAGTGGATCTACGTACCCATGTAGATCGCTAAGCGGGAAGTGTTAAGAAACGCGGTTGATGTAGTCGAACGTCTTCGCGATCCAAATCGCCAAGCGTCCCGTGATCCAATCACGATCCGTCCCGATCTAGCACCGAACGGACGACACCTCCGCATTCAACACACGTACGGCTTGATGACAATCTCCGCCTTCTTGATCCAACAAGAGGGAGCGGAGAGGTAGACGAGTCCTCTGGCAGCGTGACGGCGCTACGGCAATGGTGGTGGAGTAATCTCAGCAGGGCTTCGCCTAAGCACAGCTGAAACCGATCTAAAGGAGAAACTACGGACTAGAGGGTAGGGTTGCACGTGGCTGAAAATCTAGTGCAAAAACCCTAAAACCTCTAGTGTATATAGGAGGAGAGGAGGAGGAGGCTTGGCGCAAGGGCTAGACCCTCTTGGGTTCAGCCGAAGTGGAGAGGAGGAGTCCTCCTCCTCCACTCCTAGTAGAATTAGGACTCCTTCCTTATTTCCACCTTTTTGCCTTTTTTCCACCTTTTCCACTTTGGAATTTCTTCCCAGCCGCATGGGCCTTGTGTGGGACTTTGGCAAGCCCACTATGGGATGGTATTTATCCTCCCACAGCCCATGTAGCCTCTTGGGTCGAAATACACCTCCCGATGGTCACCCGGTACCCTCCCGTCACTTCCGGTACACTACCAATGAGCCCGAAACTTTCCGGCGACCAAAACAGGACTTCCCATATATCAATCTTTACCTCCGGACCATTTCGGAGATCCTCGTGACATCCGGGATCTCATCCGGGACTCTGAACAATCTTCGGTCACCACCATGTATAACTCTATACTACCGAAACGTCACCGAACCTTAAGGGTGCAGACCCTGCGGGTTCGAGAACTATGTAGACATGACCGAGACACCTCTACGGTCAATAACCAATAGTGGGACCTAGATGCCCATATTGGTTCCAACATATTCTATGAATATATTTATCGCCCGAACCTTTATGTCAAGGATTTAGTTAATCACCGTATGATGTTCCCTTTGTTCTGCGGTATGTTACTTGCCCGAGATTCGATCGTCGGTATCTCCATACCTAGTTCAACCTCGTTACCGTCAAGTCTCTTTACTCATTCCGTAATACAAGATCCTGTGACTAACGCTTAGTCACATTATTTGCAAGGCTTATTGTGATGTTGTATTACCGAGTGGGCCCTGAGATACCTCTCCGTCACACGGAGTACCAAATCCCAGTGTTGATCCATGCCAACTCAACAGACACCCTCAGAGATACCTGTAGAGTACCTTTATAGTCACCCAGTTACGTTGTGATCTTTTATACACACAAGGCATTCCTCTGATGTCCGTGAGTTGCATGATCTCATGGTCATAGGAACATATACTTGACATGTAGAAAACCGTAGCAATAAACTGACACGATCATATGCTACGTTTATAGTTTGGGTCTCGTCCATCCCATCATTCTCCTAATGATGTGATCCCATTATCAAATGACATCACATGTCAATGCTAAGAAACCTTGACCATCTTTGATCAACGAGCTAGTTCACTAGAGGCATACTAGGGACAAAGTGTTGTCTATTCATCCACACGTGCAATGTGTTTCCAATCAATACAATTATAGCATGGATAATAAAAAATTATCATGAAAAAGGAAATATAATAATAAACACTTTATTTATTGCCTGTAGGGCATATTTCCAATAGTCTCCCACTTGCACTAGAGTCAATAATCTAGTTCACATCACTATATGATTTACATTGTAATGAATCGAACACCCATGCAGTTCTGGTGTTGATCATGTTTAGCCCTTGGAAGAGGTTTAGTCAACGGGTCTACAACATTCAGATCCGTGTGCACTTTGCAAATATTTATGTCCTTCTCCTCGATGTAATCGCGGATGGAATTGAAGCTTCGCTTTATGTGTCTGGTCCTCTTGTGAAACCTTGGTTCCTTGGCCAGAGCAATAGCACCGGTGTTGTCACACAACAGAGTCATTGGATTCAGTGCACTGGGCACTACTCCAAGATCTGTCATGAACCGCTTCATCCAGACACCTTCCTTCGCTGCCTCCGAGGCTGTGATGTACTCTACATCGCATGTAGAATCGGCTACCATGCTTTTCTTGGAACCGCACCAGCTTACCGCTCCCCCGTTGAGAATAAATACGTATCCGGTTTGCGACTTAGAGTCATCCGGATCAGTGTCAAAGCTTGCATCGACGTAACCCTTTACAACGAGCTCTTCATCACCTCCATAAACGAGAAACATTTCCTTAGTCCTTTTCAGGTACTTAAGGATATTATTGACCGCCGTCCAGTGCTCCATTCCAGGATCACTTTGAAACCTTCCGGCCATACTTTTGGTAAGGCTGACATCGGGTCTTGTGCACATCATTGCATACATGATAGATCCTATGGATGAAGCATAGGGGATGACACTCATCTTCTCTCTATGTTCTGCAGTCAGTGGGCATTAAGTCTTACTCAACTTCACACCTTGTAACACAGGCAAGAACCCCTTCCTGGATTGATCCATTTTGAACTTCTTCAAAACTTTATCAAGGTATGTGCTGTATGAAAGTGATATTAAGCGTCTTGATCAATCTCTATAGATCATAATGCCAAATATGAAAGCAGCTTCTCCTAGGTCCTTCATTGAAAAACTCTTGTTCAATTATTCCTTCATGCTTTCCAGCATTTCTATATTGTTTCCAATCAGAAATATGTCATCTACATATAATATTAGAAATGCTATAGAGCTCCCACTCACTTTCTTGTAAATACAAGCTTCTCCATAAACTTGTATAAACCCAAACGCTTTGATCACCTCATCAAAGCGCTTATTCCAACTCCGAGATGCTTGCACCAGTCCATAAATGGATCGCTGGAGTTTGCAAACTTTGTCAGCATTCTCTCGATCGATAGAACCTTCCGATTGCATCATATACAACCCTTCCTCAAGGAAACCGTTGAGGAACGCTGTTTTGACATCCATCTACCAAATTTCATAGTCGAAATATGCAGCTATTGCTAACATGATTCTGACGGACTTAAGCATCGCTACGGGTGAGAAGGTCTCATCGTAGTCAACTCCTTGAACTTGTGAAAAACCCTTTGCCACAAGTCAAGCTTTATAGACGGTGACATTACCGTCCATGTTCGTCTTCTTCTTAAAGATCCATTTGTTCTGAATGGCCTTTCGCCCTTCAGGTAATATTTCCAAATTCCATACTTTGTTTTCATACATGGATCCCATCTCGGATTTCATGGCCTCTAACCATTTCTCGAAATCCAGGCCCATCATCGCTCCTCCATAGCTCGTAGGTTCATTGTTGTCCAACAACATGACCTCCAAGATAGGGTTGTCGTACCACTCAGGAGCAGTAGTGCCCTTGTCGACCTATGAGGTTCAATAGTGACTTGATCCGAAGCTTCATGATCATCATCATTAACTTCCTCTTCAATTGTTGTAGGCTCCAAAGAAACATCTTTCTGCATTGCGCTACTCTTTGGTTGAAGTAAAGGTTCAATAACCTCATCAAGCTCTATTTTCCTCCCACTCATTTCTTTCGAGAGAAACTCTTTCTCAAGAAATGTTCCGTTCTTAGCGACAAACACTTTGCCTTCGGATTTGAGATAGAAGGTATACCCAACTGTCTCTTTCGGGTATCCTATGAAGACACATTTCTCCTCTTTGGGTTCCAGCTTTTCAGGCTGAAGCTTTTTGACATAAGCATCACATCCGCAAACTTTAAGAAATGACAACTTTGGCCTCTTGCCAAACCACAGTTCATATGGCGTCGTCTCAATGGATTTTGATGGTGCCCTATTTAAAGTGAATGCAGTTGTCTCTAATGCATAACCCCAAAACGATAGTGGCAAATCGGCAAGAGACATCATAGAATGCACCATATCTAATAAGGTTCGATTATGTCATTCGAACACACCATTACGCTGTGGTGTTTCGGGCGGTGTCAACTATGAAACAATTCCACACTGTCTTAAGTGACTGCCAAAATCATAAGTCAGATATTCATCTCCTCGATTAGATCGCAGGAATTTGATCTTCTTGTTACGATGATTCTCAAATTCACTCTGAAATTGCTTAAACTTTTCAAACATTTCAGACTTGTGTTTCATTAAATAAATATACCCATATCTACTTAAGTCATCAGTGAAGGTGAGAAAATAACGATATCCACCGCGCGCTGCAACATTCATTGGACCGCACACATCAGTATGTATGATTTCCAACAAGTCACTTGCCCGTTCCATTGTTCCAGAGAACGGCGTTTTAGTCATCTTTCCCATGAGGCATGGTTCACATGTGTCAAGTTATTCAAAATCAAGTGACTCCAAAAGTCCATCATCATGGAGTTTCCTCATGCGTTTTACACCAATATGACCCAAACGGCAGTGCCACAAGAAAGTGGTTAACATTATCAACTCTACATATTTTGGCATCAATGTTATGAACATGTGTACCATCACTATCAAGATTTAATATGAATAAACCCCTCACATTGGGTGCATGACCATAAAAGATATTACTCATATAAATAGAACAACCATTATTCTCTGACTTAAATGAGCAACCGTCTCGCAATAAACAAGATCCATATATAATGTTCATGATTAACGGAGGCACTAAATAACAATTATTCAGGTTCATCACTAATCCCGATGGTAATCGAAGAGAGAGCATGCCGACAGCGATCACATCAACCTTGGAACCATTTCCCACGCGCATCGTCACTTTGTCCTTAGCCAGCCTCCATCTATTCCGTAGGTCCTGCTTTGAGTTGCAAATGTGAGCAATCGAACCGGTATCAAATACCCAGGCAATACAATGAGAGCTAGTAAGGTACACATCAATAACATGTATATCATATATACCTTGTTTGCTGTTGGCCGCCTTCTTGTCAGCCAGGTAATTGGGGCAGTTCCGCTTCCAGTGACCAGTTCCCTTGCAATGAAAGCACTCAGTTTCTCGCTTGGGTCCAGCCTTGGGTTTCTTTACAGGAGGAGCAACTGCTTTGTCGTCCTTCTTGGATTTACCCTTCTTGCCCTCGCCCTTGCCATTATTCTTGAAACTACTGGTTTTATTGACCATCAACACTTGATGTTCTTTTTGGATTTCAGACTCAGCGACTTTCAGCATCGCAAACAGCTCGGCGACTCACTTGTTCATCTCGTGCATGTTATAGTCCATCACAAAGCTCTTGTAGCTAGGTGGAAGTGATTGAAGAACTCTGTCAGTGATCGCCTCTGGCAGAAGGACAATTCCCTACTCCGCCAGACGAGTCGAATACCCAGACATTCTGAGTATATGTTCACTAATAGACCCGTTCTCCTCCATTTTGCAAGCATAGAACTTATCAGAGGTCTCATACCTCTCGATCCGGGCATTCTTCTGAAAGATAAACTTTAACTCGTGGAACATCTCATATGCTCCATGAAATTCAAAATGTCTTTGAAGTCCCGGTTCTAAGCCATACAATATTACACACTAAACTGTTGAGTAATCTCCAGAACGTGGCTCCCAAGCGTTCTTAACGTCTTCAGATGACATGTCTTCGGGTTGGTCACCAAGCGGTGCATCAAGGACATATGATTTCTGGGAAGCTATGAGGATAATCCTTAGATTACGGGCCCAGTCAACAAAGTTACTTCCATCATCTTTCAACTTAGCTTTCTGTAGGAACGCATTAAAATTCAGGGGTGCTACTGCGCGAGCCATTGATCTACAACATAAATATGCAAAGGTTACTTAGACTATTGTTCAAGATAATGAGTTTAGTTAATCAAATTACTAAAGCTCCCACTCAAATTGACACCCCTTAGGTCATCTAAGTGTCACATGATCCAAATTCACCAACTCAAGTCCGACCATCACGTGAGTTGAGGTGGTTTCAATGGTGAACATCATCATGTTGATCATATCTACTATATGACTCATGTTCGACCTTTCGGTCTCTTGTGTTCCGAGGCCATGTCTGTACATGCTAGGCTCATCAAGTTTAACCCGAGTGTTCTGCATGTGCAACACTGGCTTGCACCCATTGTATGTGAACATAGAGTCTATCACACCCGATCATCACGTGGTGTCTCGACACGACGAACTTTCACAACGGTGCACACTCGGGGAGAACACAATTCATCTTGAAATTTAAGTGAGGGATCACCTTATAATGCTACTGTCGTCCTAAACAAAACAAGGTGCATAAAAGTATTAACATCACATGCAAATCATAAGTGACATGATATGGCCATGAACTTGTGCTTTTGATCTCCATGTTGAAAGCACCGTCATGATCTCCATCGTCACCGGCACGACACCATGATCTCCATCATCTTGATCTCCATCAACGTGTCTCCATCGGGGTTGTCGTGCCCACCGTGCTTCTACTACTATTGCTACCGTTTAGCGATAAAGTAAAGCATTACATAGCGCTTAATGATTGACACACAGGTCATACAATAATTAAAGACAACCCTATGGCTCCTGCCGGTTGCCGTACTCATCGACATGCAAGTCATGATATTCTATACAACACATGATCATCTCATACATCACATATATCACATCATGTAATTGGCCATATCACAAAACAACATACCCTACAAAAACAGGTTTGACGTCCTCTAATTGTTGTTGCGTGTTTTATATGGCTACTACAGGTTTCTAGCAAGAACGATTCTCACCTACGCATAAACCACAACGGTGATACATAATTTGCTTTTCAACCTTCTCAAGGACCGCCTTTGTCGAATCTGATCCAACTAAAGTAGGAGAAACAGACACCCGCCACCTCCACCTCCACCTCCTTCCCTCCTATATATACTGGTGGAACAAAGGAGCAATCCTAGTCCTACTAGGATTGGAGGAGGATAGTCCTCCTCCACCTCCCACTTCGGCCTAAGCCTCCAAGGCTTGGAGTAGAAGGCTGCCTCTCCTCCTCCTTCCCTCCTATATATACTGGTGGATTTCTAGGGTTTTGCACTAGTTTTTTCAGCCACGTGCTACCCATTCCTCTAGTGCATAGTTTCTCCTCTAGATCGGGTTTCTGCAGTGCTTAGGCAAAGCCCTGCCGGAATTGCTCCACCACCATCGTCGGAGCGCCGTCAGGCTGCGGAGAACTCTTCTTCCTCTCCACTCCCTCTTGCTGGATCAAGACGGTGGAGATCGTCATCAAGCCGTACGTGTGTTGAACGCGGAGGTGCCGTCCGTTCGGTGCTAGATCGGAAGGATCGTGATCAAGTTCGTGGAATGGATCGTGATCGGATCGCGGGACGGATCGAGATTGGACCGCGGGACGGATCGTGATTAGATCGCGGGACGCACGGCGATTTGGATCGCGAAGACGTTCGACTACACCAACCGCGTTTCTTAACGCTTCCGCTTAGCGATCTACAAGGGTATGTAGATCCACTCTCCCTCTCGTAGGTGCTCATCACCATGGATAGATCTGCGTGTGCGTAGGAAATTTTTTGTTTCCCATGCAATGTTCCCCAACAATGGCATCATGAGCTAGGTCTATGTGTTGATGAGATCTCGAGTAGAACACAAAAGGTTTGTGGGCGTTGATGCTTAGATTGATTCCTCCCTTGGTCGGATTTTGGTTCAGCGGTATTGTGAGATGAAGCGGCCCGGACCAACATTACTCGTACGCTTACGAGAGACCGGTTCCCTCGATGCAACTTGTTGCCTAGATGGCTTGCGGGTGGCAGTTTCTCTCACTTTAGTTGGATCGGATTCGACAAAGGCGGTCCTTGACAAGGTTGAAAAGCAAATTATGTATCACCGTTGTGGTTTATGCGTAGGTGAGAATCGTTCTTGCTAGAAACCCGTAGCAGCCACGTAAAACATGCAACAACAATTAGAGGACGTCTAACTTGTTTTTGCAGGGTATGTTGTGATGTGATATGGCCAATTACATGATGTGATATATGTGATGTATGAGATGATCATGTGATGTATAGAATTTCACGACTTGCATGTCGATGAGTACGGCAACCGGCAGGAGCCATAGGGTTGTCTTTAATTATTGTATGACATGCGTGTCAATCATTAAGCGCTATGTAATGCTTTACTTTATCGCTAAACGGTAGCAATAGTAGTAGAAGCATGGTGGGCGCGACAACCCCGATGGCGACACGTTGATGGAGATAAAGATGATGGATATCATGGTGTCTTGCCGGTGACGATGGAGATCATGCCGGTGCTTTCAAGATGGAGATCTAAAGCACAAGTTCATGGCCATATCATGTCACTTATGAATTGCATGTGATGTTAATCCTTTTATGCACCTTGTTTTGCTTAGTACGATGGTAGCATTATAAGGTGATCCCTCACTTAAATTTCAAGATAAATTGTGTTCTCCCCGAGTGTGCACTGTTGCGAAAGTTTGTCATGTTGAGACACCACGTGATGATCGGGTGTGATAGATTCTACGTTCACATACAACGGGTCCAAGCCAGTGTTGCACGCGCAGAACACTCGGGTTAAACTTGACGAGCCTAGCATGTACAGACATGACCTCGGAACACAAGAGACCGAAAGGTCGAACATCGGTCATGTAGTAGATATGATCAATATAATGATGTTCACCATTGAAGCCACCTCAACTCACGTGATGATCAGACTTGAGTTGGTGGATTTGGATCATGTGACACTCAGATGACCTGAGGGATGTCAATTTGAGTGGGAGCTTTAGTAATTTGATTAACTAAACTCATTATCTTGAACAATAGTCTAAGTAAACTTTGCATATTTATGTTGTAGATCAATGGCTCGCGCAGTAGCACCCCTGAATTTTAATGCATTCCTAGAGAAAGCTAAACTCAAAGATGATGGAAGTAACTTTGTTGACTAGGCCCGTAATCTGAGGATTATCCTCACGGCTTCCCAGAAATCATATGTCCTTGATGCACCGCTTGGTGACCAACCAGAAGACATGACCTCCGAAGACGTTAAGAACGCTTGGGAGGCACGTACTGAAGATTACTCAATAGTTCAATGTGTAATATTGTATGGCTTAGAACCGGGACTTCAAAGACGTTTTGAACGTCATGGAGCATATGAGATGTTCCAGGAGTTGAAGTTTATCTTTCAGAAGAACGCCCGGATTGAGAGGTATGAAACCTCCGATAAGTTCTATGCTTGCAAGATGGAAGAGAACGGGTCTATCAGTGAACATATACTCAGAATGTCTAGGTATTCAACTCGTCTAACGGAGTTGGGAATTGCCCTTCTGCCAGAAGCGATCACTGACAGAGTTCTTCAATCACTGCCACCTAGTTACAAGAGCTTTGTGATGAACTATAACATGCACGTGATGAACAAGTCAGTCGCCGAGCTGTTTGCGATGCTAAAAGTCACTGAGTCTGAAATCCAGAAAGAACATCAAGTGTTGATGGTCAATAAAACCACTAGTTTCAAGAAAAATGGCAAAGTCAAGGGCAAGGGCAAGAAGGGTAAAACCAAGAAGGATGGCAAAGCAGTTGCTACTCCTGCAAAGAAGCCCAAGCATGGACCCAAGCCAGAAACTGAGTGCTTTCATTGCAAGGGAACTGGTCACTGGAAGCGGAACTGCCCCAAGTACCTAGCTGACAAGAAGGCGGCCAACGACAAACAATGTATATATGATATACATGTTATTGATGTGTACCTTACTAGCTCTCGTAGTAGTGCCTGGGTATTTGATACCGGTTCGGTTGCTCACATTTGCAACTCAAAGCAGGAACTACGGAATAAACGAAGGCTGGCAAAGGACGAAGTGACGATGCGCGTGGGAAATGGTTCCAAGGTTGATGTGATCACCATCGGCATGCTCTCTCTTCGATTACCATCGGGATTAGTGATGAATCTGAATAATTGTTATTCAGTGCCTGCGTTAAGCATGAACATTATATATGGATCTTGTTTATTGCGAGACGGTTACTCATTTAAATCAGAGAATAAAGGTTGTTCTATTTATATGAGTAATATCTTTTATGGTCATGCACCCAATGTTAGGGGTTTATTCATATTGAATCTTGATAGTGATGACACACATGTTCATAACATTGATGCCAAGAGATGTAGAGTTGATAATGATAGTACCACTTTCTTGTGGCACTGCCGTTTAGGTCATATTGGTGTAAAACGCATGAGGAAGCTCCATGCTGATGGACTTTTGTAGTCACTTGATTTTGAATCACTTGACACATGTGAACCATGCCTCATGGGCAAGATGACTAAAACGCCGTTCTCTGGAACAATGGAACGGGCGAGTGACTTATTGGAAATCATACATACTGATGTGTGCGGTCCAATGAATGTTACAACGCGTGGTGGATATTGTTATTTTCTCACCTTCACTGATGACTTAAGTAGATATGGGTATATTTACTTAATGAAACACAAGTCTGAAACGTTTGAAAAGTTTAAGCAATTTCAGAGTGAAGTTGAGAATCATCGTAACAAGAAGATTAAGTTCCTGCGATCAGATCAAGGAGGTGAATATCTGAGTTATGAGTTTGGCAGTCAGTTAAGACAGTGTGGAATTGTTACACAGTTGACACCGCCTAGAACACCACAGCGTAATGGTGTGTCCGAACGTCGTAATCGAACCTTATTGGATATGGTGCGTTCTATGATGTCTCTTGCTGATTTGCCACTATCGTTTTGGGGTTATGCATTAGAGACAGTTGCATTCACTTTAAATAGGGCACCATCCAAATCCGTTGAGACGACGCCATATGAACTGTGGTTTGGCAAGAAGCCGAAGTTGTCGTTTCTTAAAGTTTGGGGATGCGATGCTTATGTAAAAAAGCTTCAGCCTGAAAAGCTGGAACCCAAAGCGGAGAAATGCGTCTTCATAGGATACCCGAAAGAGACAGTCGGGTATACCTTCTATCTCAGATCCGAAGGCAAAGTGTTTGTCGCTAAGAACGGAACATTTCTTGAGAAAGAGTTTCTCTCAAAAGAATTGAGTGGGAGGAAAATAGAGCTTGATGAGGTTATTGAACCTTTACTTCAACCAGAAAGTTGCGCAGCGCAGAAAGATGTTTCTGTGGAACCTACAACGGTAGAAGAGGAAGTTAATGATGATGATCATGAAGCTTCAGATCAAGCTGCTATTGAACCTCGTAGGTCGACAAGGCCGCGTACTACCCCTGAGTGGTATGGCAACCCTGTATTGGAGGTTATGTTGTTGGACAACAATGAACCTACGAGCTATGGAGGAGCAGTGATGGGCCTGGATTCCGAGAAATGGTTAGAGGCCATGAAATCCGAGATGGGATCCATGTATGAAAACAAAGTATGGACTTTGGAAGTATTACCTGAAGGGCGAAAGGCCATTTAGAACAAATGGATCTTTAAGAAGAAGACAGACGCGGACGGTAATGTCACCATCTATAAAGCTCGACTTGTGGCAAAGGGTTTTTCACAAGTTCAAGGAGTTGACTATGATGAGACTTTCTCACCCGTAGCGATGCTTAAGTCTGTCGGAATCATGTTAGCAATAGCTGCTTATTTCGACTATGAAATTTGGCAGATGGATGTCAAAACAGCGTTCCTCAATGGTTTCCTTGAGGAAGAGTTGTATATGATGCAACCCAAAGGTTTCGTCGATCCAGAGAATGCTGACAAAGTTTGCAAACTCCAGCAATCCGTTTATGGACTGGTGCAAGCATCTCGGAGTTGGAATAAGCGCTTTGATGAGGTGATCAAAGCGTTTGAGTTTATACAAGTTTATGGAGAAGCTTGTATTTACAAGAAAGTGAGTGGGAGCTCTATAGCATTTCTAGTATTATATGTGGATGACATATTGCTGATTGGAAACAATATAGAAATGCTGGAAAGCGTGAAGGTATATTTGAACAAGAGTTTTTCAATGAAGGACCTAGGAGAAGCTGCTTTCATATTAGGCATTAAGATCTATAGAGATAGATCGAGACGCTTAATAGCACATTCACAAAGCACATACCTTGATAAAGTTTTGAAGAAGTTCAAAATGGAACACTCCAAGAAGGGGTTCTTGCCTGTGTTACAAGGTGTGAAGTTGAGTAAGACTCAATGCCCAGTAACTGCAGAAGATAGAGAAAAGATGAGTGTCATCCCCTATGCTTCAGCCATAGGCTCTATCATGTATGCAATGTTGTGCACAAGACCCGATGTCAGCCTTGCCAGAAGTATGGTCGGAAGGTTTCAAAGTGATCCTGGAATGGAGCACTGGCAAGCGGTCAAGAATATCCTTAAGTACCTGAAAAGGACTAAGGAAATGTTTCTCATTTATGGAGGTGATGAAGAGCTCGTCGTAAAGGGTTACGTCGATGCAAGCTTTGACACGGATCCGGACGACTCTAAATCGCAAACCGGATACTTATTTATTCCAAACGGGGGAGCGGTAAGCTGGTGCAGTTCCAAGCAAAGTGTGGTTTCTGATTCTACGTGCGAAGAGGAATACATCGCAGCCTCGGAGGCGGGGAAGGAAGGTGTCTGGATGAAGCAGTTCATGATAGATCTTGGAGTAGTGCCCAGTGCACTGAATCCAATGAACCTATTCTGTGACAACACCGGTGCCATTGCTCTGGCCAAGGAACCAAGGTTTCACAAGAGGACCAGACACATAAAGTGACGCTTCAACTCCATCTGCGATTACATCGTGGAGAAAGACATAAATATTTGCAAAGTGCACACGGATCTGAATGTTGTAGACCCGTTGACTAAACCTCTTCCAAGGGCTAAACATGATCAACACCAGAACTGCATGGGTGTTCGATTCATTACAATGTAAATCACATAGTGATGTGAACTAGATTATTGACTCTAGTGCAAGTGGGAGACTGTTGGAAATATGCCCTAGAGGCAATAAATAAAGTGTTTATTATTGTATTTCCTTGTTCATGATAATCGTTTATTATCCATGCTATAATTGTATTAATTGGAAACATGGATACATGTGTGGATACATAGACAAACACAATGTCCCTAGTATGCCTCTAGTGAACTAGCTCGTTGATCGAAAGATGGTTAAGGTTTCCTAGCCATGGACATGAGATGTCATTTGATAATGAGATCACATCATTAGGAGAATGATGTGATGGACAAGACCCAAACTACAAACGTAGCTTATGATCGTGTCAGTTTATTGCTACTGTTTTCTACATGTCAATTATATGTTCCTATGACTATGAGATCATGCAACTCACAGATATCGGAGGAGTACCTTGTGTGTATCAAACATCGCAACGTAGCTGGGTGACTATAAAGGTGCTCTACAGGTGTCTCCGAGGGTGTCTGTTGAGTTGGCATGGATCAAGACTGAGATTTGTTACTCCGTGTGACGGAGAGGTATCTCAGGGCCCACTCGGTAATACAACATCACAATAAGCCTTGCAAGCAATGTGACTAAGTGTTAGTTCTGAGATCTTGTATTACGAAATGAGTAAAGAGACTTGCCAGTAACGAGGTTGAACTAGGTATGGAGATACCGACGATCGAATCTCGGGCAAGTAACATACCGAAGAACAAAGGGAACATCATACGGGATTAACTGAATCCTTGACATAGAGGTTCGACCGATAAAGATCTTCATAGAATATGTAGGAACCAATGTGGAAATCCAGGTCCTGCCATTGGTTATTGACCGTAGAGGTGTCTCAGTCATGTCTACATAGTTCTCGAACCCGCAGGGTCTGCACACTTAAGGTTTGGTGACATTTCGGTAGTATAGTGTTATGTATGGTGGTGACCGAAGTTTGTTCAGAGTCCCTGATGAGATCCCGGACATCATGAGGAGCTCTGGAATGGTCCGGAGGTAAAGATTCATATATAGGAAGTCCTGTTTTGGTCGCCAGAAAAGTTTCGGGCTCATCGGTAGTGTACCGGGAGTGGCGGTAGTGTACCGGGAGACCTCCGGGAGGGGTATTTCGACCCAAGAGGCTTCATGGGCTGTGGGAGAGTGAATATCAGCCCTTAGTGGGCTGGTGGAAACTCCCACACAAGGCCCATGTGTCTGGAGGAAAAAAACCAATAGGAAAAGGTGGAAAAAGGAAAAAAAGGAACGAATCCTAGTCCTACTAGGATTGGAGGAGAGTCCTCCAATCCTAGTTGGTTTGGCCGAAGCCCTTGGCTTGGGAAGCCAAGGCTGCCTCATGTCCTCCTCTCCTCTTATATATACTGGAAGTTTTAGGGTTTTTGCACTAGATTTTCAGCCACGTGCTACCCGTTCCTCCAGTGCATAGCTTCTCCTCTAGATCGGATTTCTACAGTGCTTAGGCGAAGCCCTGCCGAAATTGCTCCACCACCATCGCCGGAGCACCGTCAGGCTGCCGGAGAACTCTTCTTCCTCTCCACTCCTCTTGCTGGATCAAGACGGTGGAGATCGTCATCAAGCTATATGTGTGCTGAACGCGGAGGTGTCGTCTGTTCGGTGCTAGATCGGAAGGATCGTGATCAAGTTCGTGGGACGGATCGTGATCAAGTTCGTGGGACGTATCGTGATCGGATCGCGGGACAGATCATGATTGGATCACGGGATGGATCGTGATTGGATCGCGGGACGCACGGCGATTTGGATCGCGAAGACGTTCGACTACACCAACCGCGTTTCTTAACACTTCCCGCTTAGCGATCTACAAGGGTATGTAGATTCACTCTCCCTCTCGTAGATGCTCATCACCATGGATAGATCTGCGTGTGCGTAGGAAATTTTTTGTTTCCCATGAAACGTTCCCCAACACAGTGATCCTTCTATGGACTAAAGCAAGCATCTCGGAGTTGGAATATATGCTTTGATGAGGTGATCAAAGTTTGTGAGTCTATGCAAAGTTTATGAGAAACTTGTATTTACAATAAAGTGAGTGGGAGCACTATAGAGTTTCTGATAAGCATGTGTGGATGACATATTGTTGATCGGAAATGATGTAGAATTTTTGGAAAGCATAAAGGGTTGTTTGCAAAGAGTTTTTCAAAGGAAGACCTGGATAAAGCTACTTAATTGTTGGGCATCGAGATCTATAGAGTGTTGGGAGACGTAGTAGTAAATCAAAATTTTCCTACGTTCACCAAGATCTATCTATGGAGAAACCAGCAACGAGAGGGGAGAGATTGCATCTTCATACCTTTGAAGATCGCTAAGCGGAAGCGTTACAAGAACGCGGTTGATGGAGTCGTACTCGCAGCGATTCAGATCGCGGTAGATCCGATCAAGTGCCGAACGGACGGCACCTCCGCGTTCAACACACGTGCAGCCCGGTGACGTCTCCAACACCTTGATCCAGCAAGGAGGAAGGAGAGGTTGGGGAAGGGCTCCAACAGCAGCACGACGGCGTGGTGGTGGTGGAGTAGCAAGGTATTCCGACAGGGCTTCGCCTAAGCGCTGCGGAGGAGGAAGAAGAGAGGTAGGGCTTCGCCGTGAGAGAGAGAGATCAAATCCTGTCTCAAAACATCCAAAACCTCAAGTATATATAGGAGGAGGGACGTGGAGGGCTGGCTTGGCCTCTACTCCAAAGAGGAGAGGGCCGGCCGAATTAAAGGGAGAGTCCACCTCCCACAAGGGAGGTGGATCTCCTCCTTTTAAATCCTTTTTGCCTTATCTCCTTATCTCCAGCCACATGGGCCTTTAGCAAAAGTCTTGCCCAGCCCAATAAGGGCTGGCACACTTTATCTAACAGCCCATGTGGTCCTTTGGTCGTCACACCCCTCCCGGGGGTCCTCCGGCACCCTCCCGGCACTCCCGGTACACTACCGATGAGCCCGAAAACTTTCCGGTGACCAAAACTGGACTTCCTATATATCAATCTTTACCTCCGGACCATTCCGGAGCTCCTCGTGACGTCCGGGATCTCATCCGGGACTCCGAACAACCTTCGGTAATCACGTATACCATTTCCCTATAACCCTAGCGTCATCGAACCTTAAGTGTGTAGACCCTACGGGTTCGGGAGACACGTAGACATGACCGAGACACTTCTCCGGACAATAACCAACAGCGGGATCTGGATACCCATGTTGGCTCCCACGTACTCCACGATGATCTCATCGGATGAACCACGATGTCGGGGATTCAATTAATCCCGTATACAATTCCCTTTGTCTATCGGTATGGTACTTGCCCGAGATTCGATCGTCGGTATCCCTATACCTTGTTCAATCTCGTTACTGGCAAGTCTCTTTACTCGTTCTGTAATACATCATCACGTGGCTAACTCCTTAGTCACATTGAGCTCATTATGATGATGTCTTACCGAGTGGGCCCAGAGATACCTCTCCGTCACACGGAGTGACAAATCCCAGTCTCGATTCGTGCCAACCCAACAGATACTTTCGGAGATACCCGTAGTGCACCTTTATAGCCACCCAGTGACGTTGTGACGTTTGGCACACCCAAAGCATTCCTACGGTATCCGGGAGTTGCACAATCTCATGGTCTAAGGAAACGATACTTGACATTGAAAAGCTTTAGCAAATGAACTACACGATCTAGTGCTATGCTTAGGATTGGGTCTTGTCCATCACATCATTCTCCTAATGATGTGATCCCGTTATCAACGACATCCAATGTCCATGGCCATGAAACCGTGACCATCTATTGATCAACGAGCTAGTCAACTAGAGGCTCACTAGGGACATGTTGTGGTCTATGTATTCACACATGTATTATGGTTTCCGGTTAACACAATTATAGCATGAACAATAGACAATTATCATGAACAAGGAAATACAATAATAACCATTTTATTATTGCCTCTAGGGCATATTTCCAACAGTCTCCCACTTGCACTAGAGTCAATAATCTAGTTCACATCACCATGTGATTAACACTTACATCACCATATGATCATATCATCATGTGATTAACACCCAATAAGTTCTGGGGTTTGTTCATGTTCTGCTCGTGAAAGAGGTTTTTAGTCAACAGGTCTGCGACATTTAGATCCGTGTGTACCTTGCAAACTTTCCATGTCATATTTGTAGATACTACTCCCATGATCCACTTGGAGCTATTCCAAATGGCTGCTCCACTATACGTAGCTGGATTTCTACTAAGAGTCATCCGGATTGGTTTTAAAGCTTGCATCATCGTAACACTTTACGATGAACTCTTTATCACCTCCATAATCGAGAAATATTTCCTTAGTTCTCAAGTTACTAAGGCTAACTTTGACCGCTGTCCAGTGATCCACTCTTGGATTACTCTTGTACCCCTTGACAGACTCATGGCAAGGCACACACAGGTGCGGTACACAGCATGGCATACTATATAGAGCCTATGGCTAAAGCATAGGAGATGACACTCATCTCTTCTTTATCTTCTGCCGTGGTCGGGTATTGAGTCTTACTCAATTTCACACCTTACAATACAGTCAAGAACTCCTTCTTTGACCCATCTATTTTGAACTCCTTCAAAAACTTGTCAAGGTATGTCTTCGTCGAAAAAACTTATCAAGCGAATAGATCTATCCCTATAGATCTTGATGCTCAATAAAATAGTAGCTTTATCTGGGTCTTCCTTTGAAAAAAAAAACTTTTCAAACAACCCTTCATGCTCTTCCAGAAATTCTACATCATTTCCGATCAATAATATGTCAACTACATATTCTTATAAGAAATTCCATAGTGCTCCCACTCACTTTCTTGCAAATACAAGTTTCTCATAAACTTTGTATAAACTTAAACACTTTGATCACCTCATCAAAGCATATATTCCAACTCCGAGATTCTTGCTCCAGTCCATAGAAGGATCGCTGGAGTTTGCATATTATTAGCATCCTTAGGATTGACAAAACCTTCTGGTTGTATCACATACAACTCTTCCTCACAGAAACCATTACGTAAACCTTGTCTTGTCATCCATCTGCCAGATTTCATAATCGAAAAATGCAGCAACTGCTAACAAAATTTTAATAGACTTTTAGCATCGCTACAGATGAGACAATCTCATTGCAGTCAACTCCTTGAACTTGGCGGAAACTTCTTTGCGACAAGTCGAGCTTTATAAACGGTGACATTTCACCATTAGCGTCTATGTTCATCTCAAAAGTCCATTTGTACTCAACAACCTGCCTTTCAACAGGCAAGTCTACCAAAGTCAATACTTGGTTTTCATACATGGATCCTTTCTCGGATTTCATGGCTCCTAGCCATTTGTTGGAATCCAGGCCCACCATCGCTTCTCCATAGTTCGTAGGTTCATCGTTGTCCAACAACATGATTTCCAAGACAAGGTTGTCATACTACTCAGGAGCAGTACGCGTCCTTGTCGACCTACGAGGTTCGATAGTGACTTGATCCGAAGCTTCATGATCATCATCATTAACTTCCTTTTCAACTGAGTAGGCTCTACAGAAACATCTTTCTGTGTTGCGCTATTCTCTGGTTGAAACAAAGGTTCAACAACCTCATCAAGTTCTATCTTCCTCCCACTCAATTCTTTCGAGATAAACTCTTTCTCAAGAAAGGACCCATTCTTAGCAACAAACACCTTTTGCGCTTGGATCTGAGATAGAAGGTATACCCAATGTCTCATTAGGGTATTCTATGAAGATGCATTTGTCTGCTTTGGGTTCGAGCTCGCTAGGTGAAAAACCCATTTTCACATAAGCGTCGCAGCCCCAAACATTAAGAAATGACAGCTTAGGCTTCTGTCAAACCATAATTCTCACGGTGTCATCTCAACAGACTTAGATGGTGCCCTATTAAAGTGAATGGATTTGTCTTTAATGCATAACCCCATAACGATAGTGGTAAAACGATAAGAGACATCATAGTACTCACTATATCCAATAGAGCACGACTACGACGTTCGAACACACCATCACACTATGGTGTTCCAGGAGGCATGAGCTGTGAAACAATTTCCACATTGTCTAAAATTGCATACCAAACTCGTAACTTAGATATTCACCTCCATGATCATATCATAGACATTTATCTTCTTGTCACGATGATCTTTAACTTCACTCTGAAACTCCTTGAACCTTTCAAACATTTCAGATTCGTGTTTCATTAAGTAAATATCCCCATATTTACTCAAATCATCAGTGAAGGTAAAGAAAAACAACGATATCCACTGTGTGTTTCAACACTCATTGGACCACATACATCAACATGTATTAATTCCAATAAGCCACTTGCCCGCTCCATCATATTGGATGACAGGGTCTCAGTCATCTTGCCCAAGAGGCATGGCTCGCATGTCTCAACCGATTCGAAATCGAGTGAGTCAAAAAATCCATCATCATGGAGTTTCTTCATGCGATTTATACCAATATGACATTACGTGGCAGTGCCACAAGCATGTGGTACTATCATTATTAACTTTGTATCTTTTGGTACCAATGTTATGAATATGTGTACTACTACGATCATGATTCGATAAACCATTTCGAGTGGGTGCATGACCATTGAAGGCATTATCCATGTAAACAGAATAACCATTATTCTCTAACTTATATGAATAACCGTATCGCACTAATCATGATCTAATCACGTTTATGCTCAACGCAAACACCAAATAACATTTATTTAGGTTTATCACAAATCCTGAAGGTAGAGAGAGCGTGCGATGGTGATCACATCAATCTTGGAAATACTTCCAACACACATCGTCACCTTTCACCTAGCTAGTCTCCATTTACTCCGTAGCTTTTATTTCGAGTTGCTAACACTTAGCAACCGAACCGGTATCTAATACCCAGGTGCTACTAGGAGTACCAGCAAGGTACACATCACTAACACGTATATCAAATATACTTCCATTGACATTACCAGCCTTCTTATCTACCAATCATCTAGGGTTTTTCCGCTTCAGCGAACATTCTCCTCATAACAGAAGCACTTAGTCTCGGGTTAGGGCTCAACCTTGGGTTTCTTCACTAGAGCAACAACTGGCTTGCCATTCCTGAAGTTTTTCCCTTCTTGCCCTTGCCCCTTTTGAAACTAGTGGTTTTCACTTAACCATCAACACTTGATGCTCCTTATTGATTTCTACCTTCGCGGTGTCAAACATCACGAACAACTCAGGGATCATCTTATCCATCCCTGGCATGTTATAGTTCATCACGAAGCTCTAGTAGCTTGGTGGCAGTGACTTGGAGAACTGCATTAATCACTATCTCATCTGGAAGATTAACTCCCACTTGATTCAAGTGATTGTAGCACCCAGACAATCTGAGAACACGCTCACCGATTAAGCTATTCTCCTTTATCTTGCAGGCAAAGAATCTTGTTGGAGGTCTCATACCTCTCAACATAGGCACGAGCCTGAGATCACAATCTCAGCTCCTAGAACATCTCATATGTTCCGTGACGTTCAAAACGTTTTGGAGCCTCAATTCTAAGCCGTAATGCATGACGCATTGAACTATCATGTAGTCACCAAAAAGTGCATGTCATATGTTCACAACATCTACAGACAACGCTTGAGGGAGTGGTGCGGTTAGCGGTACATCAAAAACATAAGCTTTCTGTGCAGCAATGAGGACAATCCTCAGATCACGGACCCAGTCCGCATTATTGCTACCATCAACTTTCAACTTACTTTTCTCTAGGATTGTATCAATAAAACTGTGGAGCTACAGCGCGAGCTATCTACGACATAATTTGCAAGGACATTTTTAGACTAAGTTCATGATAATTAAGTTCACTTAATCAAATTATTAATGAACTCCCACTTAGATAGACATCTCTCTAGTCTTCCAAGTGATACATGATCCATGTCAACTAGCCCGTGTCCGATCATCACGTGAGACGGACTAGTCATCCATGGTGAACATCTCTATGTTGATCGTATCTTCTATACGACTCATGTTCGACCTTTCGGTCTTCCGTGTTCCGAGGCCATGTCTGTACATGCTAGGCTCGTCAAGTCAACCTAAGTGTTTCGCATGTGTAAATCTGGCTTACACCCGTTGTATGCGAACGTTAGAACCTATCACACCCGATCATCACGTGGTGCTTCGGAACGACGATCCTTAGCAACGGTGCACAGTTAGGGTGAACACCTTTCTTGAAATTTTATTGAGAGATCATCTTATTTACTACCGTCGTTCTATGCAAATAAGATGTAAACATGATAAACATCACATGCAATCAATATAGTGACATGATATGGCCAATATCATCTTGCTCCTTCGATCTCCATCTTCGGGGCACCATGATCATCACTGTCACCGGCACGACACCATGATCTCCATCATCATGATCTCCATCATTGTGTCTTCATGAAGTTGTCTCGCCAACTATTACTTCTACTACTATAGCTAACGTTTAGCAATAAAGTAAAGTAATTACATGGCGTTTATGATTGACACGTAGGTCATACAATAATATAAGACAACTCCTATGGCTCCTGCCGGTTGTCATAGTCATCGACATGCAAGTCGTGAACCCTATTACAAGAACATGATCAATCTCATACATCACAATGCATCACATCACATCCTTTTGGCCATATCACATCACACGGCATATGCTGCAAAAACAAGTTAGACGTCCTCTAATTTGTAGTTGCAAGTTTTTACGTGGTTGCTATAGGTTTCTAGCAAGAACGTTTCTTACCTACGTCAAAACCACAACGTGATATGCCAATTGCTATTTACCCTTCATAAGGACCCTTTTCATCGAATCCAATCCGACTAAGGTGGGAGAGACAGACACCCGCTAGCCACCTTATGCAACTAGTGCATGTCAGGCGGTGGAACCGGTCTCACGTAAGCGTACGTGTAAGGTTGGTCCGGGCCGCTTCATCCCACAATACCGTCGAATCAAGATAAGACTAGTAACGGCAAGCATATTAACAAAATCGACGCCCACAACTGCTTTGTGTTCTACTCGTGCATAGATTCTACGCATAGACCTAGCTCATGATGCCACTGTTGGGAGACGTAGTAGTAAATCAAAATTTTCCTACGTTCACCAAGATCTATCTATGGAGAAACCAGCAACGAGAGGGGAGAGATTGCATCTTCATACCTTTGAAGATCGCTAAGCGGAAGCGTTACAAGAACGCGGTTGATGGAGTCGTACTCGCAGCGATTCAGATCGCGGTAGATCCGATCAAGTGCCGAACGGACGGCACCTCCGCGTTCAACACACGTGCAGCCCGGTGACGTCTCCAACACCTTGATCCAGCAAGGAGGAAGGAGAGGTTGGGGAAGGGCTCCAACAGCAGCACGACGGCGTGGTGGTGGTGGAGTAGCAAGGTATTCCGACAGGGCTTCGCCTAAGCGCTGCGGAGGAGGAAGAAGAGAGGTAGGGCTTCGCCGTGAGAGAGAGAGATCAAATCCTGTCTCAAAACATCCAAAACCTCAAGTATATATAGGAGGAGGGACGTGGAGGGCTGGCTTGGCCTCTACTCCAAAGAGGAGAGGGCCGGCCGAATTAAAGGGAGAGTCCACCTCCCACAAGGGAGGTGGATCTCCTCCTTTTAAATCCTTTTTGCCTTATCTCCTTATCTCCAGCCACATGGGCCTTTAGCAAAAGTCTTGCCCAGCCCAATAAGGGCTGGCACACTTTATCTAACAGCCCATGTGGTCCTTTGGTCGTCACACCCCTCCCGGGGGTCCTCCGGCACCCTCCCGGCACTCCCGGTACACTACCGATGAGCCCGAAAACTTTCCGGTGACCAAAACTGGACTTCCTATATATCAATCTTTACCTCCGGACCATTCCGGAGCTCCTCGTGACGTCCGGGATCTCATCCGGGACTCCGAACAACCTTCGGTAATCACGTATACCATTTCCCTATAACCCTAGCGTCATCGAACCTTAAGTGTGTAGACCCTACGGGTTCGGGAGACACGTAGACATGACCGAGACACTTCTCCGGACAATAACCAACAGCGGGATCTGGATACCCATGTTGGCTCCCACGTACTCCACGATGATCTCATCGGATGAACCACGATGTCGGGGATTCAATTAATCCCGTATACAATTCCCTTTGTCTATCGGTATGGTACTTGCCCGAGATTCGATCGTCGGTATCCCTATACCTTGTTCAATCTCGTTACTGGCAAGTCTCTTTACTCGTTCTGTAATACATCATCACGTGGCTAACTCCTTAGTCACATTGAGCTCATTATGATGATGTCTTACCGAGTGGGCCCAGAGATACCTCTCCGTCACACGGAGTGACAAATCCCAGTCTCGATTCGTGCCAACCCAACAGATACTTTCGGAGATACCCGTAGTGCACCTTTATAGCCACCCAGTGACGTTGTGACGTTTGGCACACCCAAAGCATTCCTACGGTATCCGGGAGTTGCACAATCTCATGGTCTAAGGAAACGATACTTGACATTGAAAAGCTTTAGCAAATGAACTACACGATCTAGTGCTATGCTTAGGATTGGGTCTTGTCCATCACATCATTCTCCTAATGATGTGATCCCGTTATCAACGACATCCAATGTCCATGGCCATGAAACCGTGACCATCTATTGATCAACGAGCTAGTCAACTAGAGGCTCACTAGGGACATGTTGTGGTCTATGTATTCACACATGTATTATGGTTTCCGGTTAACACAATTATAGCATGAACAATAGACAATTATCATGAACAAGGAAATACAATAATAACCATTTTATTATTGCCTCTAGGGCATATTTCCAACATAGAGATAGATCAAGACGACTGATAAGACTTTCAATGAGTACATACCTTGACAAGATTTTGAAAGAGTTCAAAATGGATCAGTCAAAGAAAGAGTTCTTGCCTGATTTGTAAGGTGCGAAGTTCAGTCAGACTCAAAGCTCGACCATGGCAGAAGAAAGAGAAAGGACGAATGTCGTCCCCTATGCCTTAGCCATAGGCTTAGTATGTCATGTTGTGTACCGCGCCTATGTGTGCCTTGCCATAAGTCTGTCAAGGGGTACAAGAGTAATCCAGGAGTGGATTACTGGAGAGCGGTCAAACTTATCCTTAGTAACCAGAGGACTAAGGAGATGTTTCTCGATTATGGAGGCGATGAAGAGTTCATCGTAAAGAGTTACGTCGATGCAAGCTTTAACACCAATCCGGATGACTCCCCGGATACGTATAGTGGAGTAGCCATTTGGAATAGCTCCAAGTGGAGCGTGGTAGTAGTGTTTACAGTATGACATATAGATTTGCAAAGTACACACGGATCTGAATGTCGCAGACCCGTTGACTAAAACCTCTTTCACATGCAAAGCATGATCGAACCCCAGAACTCATTGGGTGTGAGATTCATAACAAATCACATGGCGATGTGAGCTAGATTATCGACTCTAGTGCAAGTGGGAGACTGTTGGAAATATGCCCTAGAGGCAATAATAAATTGGGTATTATCATATTTCCTTGTTCATGATAATCGATTATTATCCATGCTAGAATTGTATTGATCGGAAACACAGATACATGTGTGGATACACAAACAACACCACGTCCCTGGTATGCCTCTAATATACTAGCTCGTTGATCAAAGATTGTTAAGGTTTCCTAGTCATGGAAATGAGATGTCATTTGATAACGGGATCACATCATTAGGAGAATGATGTGATGGACAAAGACCCAAACTATAAACGTAACATATGATCATGTCAGTTTATTGCTACCGTTTTCTGCATGTCAAGTATCTTTTCCTATGACCATGAGATCATGCAACTCACTAACACCGGAGGAGTACCTTGTGTGTATCAAATGTTGCAATGTAACTGGGTGACTATAAAGGTGCTCTACGGGTATCTCCGAGGGTGTCTGTTGGGTTGGCATGGATCAAGACTGGGATTTGTTACTCCGTGTGACGGAGAGGTATCTTAGGGCCCACTCGGTAATACAACATCACTATAAGCCTTGCAAGAAATGTGACTAAAGAGTTGGCCACGAGATCTTGTATTACGGAACGAGTAAAGAGACTTGCCGGTAACGAGATTGAACTAGGTATGGAGATTCCGACGATCGAATCTCGGGCAAGTAACATACCGAAGAACAAAGGGAACAACATATGGGATTAACTGAATCCTTGACATAGAGGTTCAACCGATAAAGATCTTCGTAGAATATATTGGAACCAATATGGGCATCCAGTCCCGCTATTGGTTATTGACCCTAGAGGTGTCTCGGTCATGTCCACATAGTTCTTGAACCCGCATGGTCTGCACACTTAAGGTTCGGTGACATTTCGGTAGTATAAAGTTATGTATGGTGGTAATCAAAGGTTGTTAGGAGTCCCGGATGAGATCCAGGATGTCACGAGGAGCTCTGTAATGGTCCGGAGGTAAAGATTGATATATAGGAAGTCCTGCTTTGGTCGCCGGAAAAGTTTCGGGCTCATCGGTATTGTACCGGGAGTGCCGGGAGGGTACCGAGGGACCATCAAGAGGGGTGTCTCGACCCAAGAAGCTACATGGGCTGTGGGAGGAGGTAAACCAGCCCTGGTGGTCTGGCCGAAACCTCCTCTAAGGGCCCATGCGGCTGGAGTGGATATGGAAGAAAAAAACACAAGATGGAAAGAGTTTCCAAGTGGGAAGGAGGAGTCCTAATCCTACTAGGATTGGAGGAGGACTCCTCCTCTCCTCCTTCGCCAAGGACAAGAACTGGCCCCTTGGGAGCCAAGGATCCTCCCTCCCTCCTCCTATATATACTAGAGGTTTTGAGGGTTTTGAGACATAGAAATCAGCCACGTACTACCCTCTACTCTAGATCGTAGTTTCTCCTCTATATCGTTTCAGCGATGCTTAGGTGAAGCCCTGCTGGAATTGTTCCACCACCATCGCCACCACGCCGTCGCGCCGTTGGAGAAATCATCTACCTCTACGCTCCCTCTTGCTGGATCAAGAAGGCGGAGATCGTCATCGAGCTGTACGTGTGCTGAACGCGGAGGTGCCGTCCGTTCGACGCTAGATCAGAAGGACCGTGATCAAGACCGCAAGACGATTCATGATTGGATCGCGGGACGGATCGTGATGAGATCACGGGACGAATCGTGACTGGATCGCGTGACATATCGTGATGGGATCGCGTGATGCTCGGCGATTTGGATCGCGAAGACGTTCGACTACATCAACCGCGTTTCTTAACGCTTCCCGCTTAGCGATCTACAAGGGTATGTAGATCCACTCCCCCTCTTGTAGATGCTCATCACCATGGATAGATCTTGAATGTGCGTAGGAATTTTTTTCCCCATGCAATGTTCCCCAACAACTAGTTGAAGAACATTTCTTTCCTTTGTTACTAGCTTGCTTAGACTTAACTTGTGGCATGAATGTAGATAAGAGAAGTCGCTTGGCTAGATAAGAGGAAGTCTTCTTTCAAGGATCATCATTGATAGCTTTAAGGAACTCATGCTCTTGCTCTAAATTGAACTTCTCGAAGCGTAGCTTCTCATGTGTCCTTACAAGCTCTCTATGATCTTCTGGAGTTGACTCGTGAGCTAACTTAAGAGTTTTTAGTTCTTGAGTTAGTCATTCTATTTCCAACTTATCATCATCGCATGAATTATCTACACTAGAGTGAGTACTAGCAAGTTCATTTTGACTAACATTACTAGATTTGTCAAACAGCAAGTCATCTTCAATTAACAAGTCATCTTCATCACTATTGAAATCAGAATACTCGGGGTGTGATACCTTGGGGCCTTTAGCCATGAAGCAACGTCCACTCCCTTCGTTTGGTGAATCAAATATGTCGTAGGAGTCGGTTGTCACTAGTGCAAGTCCGGCAACACCTTCATCTTGACTATAGTCGGAGTTGGAGTGATAGCTTCTCTCAGAGTGGTTATCGGATTCGGAGCCGGAAACCCATTCACCAACATGAGCTTGATGTTTCCTTCTTGAGTAGATCTTGGTGTACTTGTCCTTCTTCTCCGAGTCCCTACTTCTCCTTGAGGGTCTTCGTTCATAACGATCATCTCTACTCCTTCTCTCTCTTCGAGGTGACTTGTCTCTTGAGCTTCGTCTTCTTGGTGATTCTTCTTTCCTTTTGTAAGGAGCCGTGTACTCATTGGAGTAATGTCCGGGCTTCCCACAATTGTAGCAGTTTTGCTCACGACTTGACAAACGCTTCTCTTCATATCTTGAGTTGGAGCTTCGATCTTTGCTTCTATTCTTGTAGAACTTGTTGAATTTCTTGACCATGAGTCTTATCTCTTCATTTGTGACAAGGTTGTCTCTTGAGATAGCGGGAGCATCACTTTTGACTTTGTAAGCACCGCTAGACTTGTCGTGAAGCTCTTCCTTGTCCTTGAGTGTCATCTCATGTGCAACAATTCTTCCAATCACTTTCGTTGGCTTGAGATCTTTGTAGTTGGGCATCATTTGGATCAACGAGCAAACGGTGTCATATCGATCATCCAAAGCTCGAAGTATCTTCTTGATAATGAATTTGTCAGTCATTTATTTGCTTCCTAAGCCGAAAATCTCATTGGTGATGAGAGCTAGCCTAGAGTACATCTCAGCACTCCTTCACCATCCTTCATCTTGAACTTGTCAAGTTGACTTTGAAGAACATCCATCTTGGATTCTCTCACAGATTATGTACCTTCATGCATATCAATCAAAGTATCCCAAATCTCTTTTGCATTCTCAAGACAGCTGATTTTGTTGAATTCTTCGCGGCATAGGCAGTTGAAGAGAATGTCACATGCTTGAGCATTGAGTTGCAACATCTTCAAGTCATCCGATGTCGCTTCGCGATCCGGTTCCCTTCCTTCTGCAAAGAATTCACCTTGCATACCAACACGAATAACAACCCAAATGGCGGGGTTATGACCAAGCAAATGCGTTTTCATTTTGTGCTTCCAACTAGCAAAATCTGTGCCACCAAAGTACGGACCTCTATGGTGATAATTTCCCTCACTAGACGCCATACTCTCCTAGGTTGTGAGACCAATGCAATGGAGACCAATGCTCTGATACCACTTGTAGGATCGAAAGTAGTGCTAGAGGGGGGGTGATTAGACTACTTGACCAAATAAATTCTACTTTTTCCAATTTTATATCTTGGCAGATTTTAGCATTCATAGTATGTCAAGTACACCCTACACTTGCATGTCTATGAGTATAGCAGCGGAAAGTAAAGACAAGCATGTAAGTAAAGGAAGGGTAGGAAGATTAAACGCAATTGGTGACACGATGATTTTTCCCGTGGTTCCGATAGGTGGCGCTATCATACATCCATGTTTATGGAGTATTCAACCCACGGAGGGTAACGGTCGTGAGAGTCCATGGAGGACTCTACCCATGGAGGGTTCCACGAAGAAGCAACCTTGACTATACCATGATGGCCTACGTCCACAGAGGACTAGCCTAACTCGGGGTAGATCTT
Source organism: Hordeum marinum (assembly GCA_022496015.1). NCBI lineage: Eukaryota > Viridiplantae > Streptophyta > Magnoliopsida > Poales > Poaceae > Hordeum > Hordeum marinum. The sequence goes on from CM039675.1 coordinate 336,130,258, forward strand.
CACGAGGCGATCTCCTTGCCCTTACAAACTTCTTGGTTCATGTGCTACTCCTCTGAATCGACCATCACGAACATCATGTAGGTCAGGAGGACCTTGTGCATGTGCGGGAGGAACCGACATCTGCTTCCTCTCATGGCGTGCGACGTGCGCCTCCGATTCAGGTTTCCTTGTATGTTGGCTCGGCATGGACTCGAGCACCTAGCATTGGTCGGGAGGAACTGGGGAACAGGAGGGGCATGTCCGCCAATGATCTGTAGTGCATGAAGCATGACAAGCCAAACAGTCATCCGCATTGCGTCACCAGGCCATCTCGGACGGCTCAGAGCTCGAGCTCACACACCTGTCCACCCATACCCTGTCGGAGAGCAATTCGGAGCACAAGTTCCTCTTCCTCTGGGGCCTCATTGTAGGAGTCCTCCTCCTTCAAGAGCCAGCCCCATTCGATGGGATCAAACTCGTTGTCGAATTAGCTACCAGAGCCGAACATAGTGGAGGGGAGGGATCGGGATGCAAATAGGAAGGGAGGAGATGGGTAGGAGACAGAGCAGAGCTATCGAGTGTGAACTTTGACTAGGGTTAGGTCCAAAGGTGGGTTATTTGCGGGGTCGGGACGGTCCAGCGTGGGCTAGATCCAAAGTGGCGGACGCATTCGGGTGTGTTTATGCCTTCCATATCCTCCATAATATGGATTGAGTATGGGAGGTGTCAGATAGCTCGAACGTATAGGGCCGGTTTCACGGGTCCGGTTGGGTGGCAAAAATGTAACCGATCACTGTCCGGGCCATCCTCCCGGATGTATAGAGGCAATATGAAGGGTCCGGTTGTAGATGCTCTTATAGCATGTTTGGTTGCCTGCGGTCGTTTTGGCCTCTGTTTGCTATGTGGCCGGGTAGAGCCTGACTAAAGTAGTGCCGACCATAAATCATGTTTTGCACTTCATTTGGTTGTTTGTATTGCAGGTCGTTTGATGCATAATGTTTGCTTGTCAGCAGTTGATCGTTATGACTGTGAAGGTGCAAAACATGGTGTTTGGTTGCTCGCGAGCTAATATTATGGTCACCCTTTCTCACTAGTAGTGACCTTACCACATACTATACGAAACTAGCATCGCTTCAGTCCTAGTTACTAAACAAATGATAGTTTGTCCTATCTACTAACAAATGATAGTACAAATTAACAATAATTCACAATCCTCCTCCTCCTCCTATGTTATGAAAAATGCAACTTGCAAGAACGGTCTAGACTTGTGTGGGAAAAGGTTAGAACGCCTTCTGATCCGGAATCCGTTGTAGCTATTTTGCACAAGAGTGAACTGGTCTACCAAATAATTTGTCGTCATTGAGCATCACTAGTTATTTCTTCTCTACTGCAATTCCTTCAATAGTTATTTCCGTGTGCACCTGGTATAGATAGATATCTCCCCAATCACATTTATCTTTGTTAGTTTCCGTTCAGCTCTATGACCATGTTATGTAGTATATTTATGTTTGTCGATCCTTAAGGTGGTTTGTTTATTGCATGTTGTTCAGCCGGTGTTATCTGGTTGTTCAGCTTAGCCTCACCCTGATGAACATCTCTGAGTAATGTGCTTGTGTCAACTGTTATATTTCATGTGTTTTATCTTGTGTTCTTGTTGTGTCATCGTCATCGTTCTGAAAGTATTGTGACATTACACTAAGAGGATTATCATTGCTTTCACCGAAAGTTTTGCTTAGTCTTTGTGGTTCTTTTTGTTTATCTTCAAGTGCTTGTCGTAATTCTGTTTCAGTGTTCCTGCCTTAATTTAATTTTTGTTGTGTTGTATCGAGAGAATTGAGGTGTTGAAATAAATTTTAAATCTCCCATCACCCCCTCTCTGGTCGATATACTCTCGATCCTACAAAATTGCCTTCATCAAAACTCGGATCACCCAGGACAACTTCATGTTTGTGAGGAACTATGCACGTTGGCTCCACCCCCCGGGGGGGCATTTTCTCCTAAAGTTCAATATTAAGAAGGCATTCGACTATGTGTGTTTGGACTTCGACTTCCTCTAGGCGTGCCCCCCCTCGATTCTGTGATTGGGTTGTCACCCTTATATCCACATCCACTTCCAAGGCCCTCCTAAATTGTGTTCTAGGCGGTCCTATTAGGCACAATTGTGGCCTCCGGTAGGAAGGCCCACTGCCCCCATATTGCTCTTTGTCATCACCATCGATCCCCTTCAGCGGGTTCTTTGATTGGCAACTGAGCAAGGGCTCTTTAACGAGGTCGGAGGGTTGGCTGGGCGGTTACGAACATCTCTCTATGCGGATGACGCACCATTTTTGTCATGCCATCAAAGAAGGCATCCAAGCGGTTTACAACATCCTCTAGAACTTTGGCGAGCTCGCCGGGCTTGTTACAAACTTTCAAAAAAAATTGTTACGTTATTCATTGTGGTGACTTGGACTTGGATGATATCATGCATAGGCTCCCAATGATGAAATCGACCTTCCCTGTGCGCTACCTTGGGCTTCCATGTCGGTTAAGCGTCTAAAACGGATCCACTTCCAACACCTCGAGGACCAAGTCATTGGCAAGTTGCCCCCTTGGCAAGGAAGCACTACACGGAGGGGGGGGCCACACTACATTGGTGAAATACTCAAATCGGTCCACACTGCCATGTCACACCGATCGATGTTCTAGTGCAAGTTTCACAAGCTACTAACAAAGATTCACATGGTTTTCTTTTGTGGGCTCCGACAAGGTATCCGGTGGCAGGTTCAAAATTAATTGTACGTCGATGTGCCCCCCTTGATCCTTGACGGCCTTGGGATCTTGCACCTTTGTAAGTTTTCCCATCCGCCTTAGATGGTCGTGACTTGAATGTGAAGCGTCAAAAAGAACATAGGTTGGCGCCGAAAAGAACTTGGATTGGCACCGTAAACCCGTGTGATAGTGAGGATAGGGATTTGTTTCACATGTTCACAAAGGTCATCACCAGATACGGAAATAAGGTGAGATTTTGGGAGATGACTTGGGTTAAGGGACAAACGCCAAAGCCCATCACCTCTAATATTTGACATATCCAAGAGCAAGAAGCGATGGGTGAGGAAAGCCCTCCAAAATGGCACATGGGTGGACCAAATAAATTTGTTTAATGGACTCACAATGGCGCATATCCGAGAATCCGTCACACTATGGACAGTTGTGTCCCAATTGCATCTTCATGATGACCATCCCGACAACATCACTTGGAAGATTGCCGCCGCAGATCGCTACTCTGCAACCTCGGCCTACAAGGTGCAATTCATTGATATCATGACAACGAGCTTCAATGCCACGATATGGAAGAACTAGGTGGCGCCTAAGTGCAAGTTTTTTGCTTGATCGATCATGCAGAACCGTGTTTTGGTTGACCGCCTTGCGAAGCATGGTTGGATGAATTATTAGAACCATCCTCTATTCAACCAAGTGCCAGAGTCGGTGTCGCACCTCCTGGCATTCGGTGGCGCACCTCCTCTTCCAGTGTAGATTCTCCATAGGGGTGTGACGCAACATTAAAGATTAGCTTCAATTGTAAGGCTTTTACCTGCATGCTTGGCTAGGCGTCCGGGATGCCAAATCTCGATGGTACGACATTGTTTTCGACACCCTTGGTCGCCGAAAAGCAAAGTACCATGCTTGTTGCTTGAGAACTTTGGAAAGAAACACAATTCACAAGTTTGCCTTGCTGATCATCATCGTATTGAAGGTCGAGTGTCGGGCAGAGAATTAGGAGTTAGCGGATGCAACTCATTTGTGTAATATTATGCCGGGAGACTAGGTTTGTGAGACCGGTTACTTGCCCTCGGGTTTTGAAATTTATTCTTAACCCTCTATTAATTAATTAATGAGGTAAGTCTTTTCTTTTTTAAGGAGAAGAAACTATATGCATATCAATGTGACCAATCAAACTGCACGCATGTGAATGAAATGAAGAGAAATATATGCACATATATATCTGTGTACAAGTACGGTTTACTGTATTTTGTTTATCCAATTAGTTGCAAATTTGCATCAACGAGATTGAGCAAACAAACAACCTCAACACTATTGTTCTAGCAGACGCTCCTTTCCATCATCTCGTTGTACTGCAGCCACGAGATTTGGCGTTGCAGCTTCATCTGCGCATAGAACTTTGCGATGAACTCGTCCGCCTTCACGTCCACCCCGGCATCCTCGCCACCCTCCGCGGCCCCGGCCGGGCCTACGCTCGCCTCCATCATCGCGCGCTCGAGCAGCTGCTCGTCCGCGCCATCGTCGAGGCTCTCCACGCCGCACTCGCTCGGCTGGTCATCGTAGAGGTCCCCGGCGCAGCTCGCGTCCCTCTCCCGCTCGTCGCAGAAGAAGTAGCGGTCGTCGCCGTAGACGCCGGGGGTGTCCGGGACGGAGGGCGCGATGCAGGGGATGAACCGGAGCACGCGCGCGGAGGGGGTGCGGAACCGGAACGCCGGCGTCTCGTCGATGGAGTACTCCCGCTCGCCGTAGTGCAGCCGGTCGTTGCGCCCGCCCCCGAGGCCGAGGCCGCCGACTCGGCTGTGCCGCCGCGTCTTGAGCAGGCGGAGGCTCTGCGCCGTGCTCCCCTTCCGCGCCCAGAGCACCGCCAGCCGCAGCAGCCGCCACGCGCGCCGGCCGCCGACGGTGACCTTCCTCGTCGCCTTAGGAAACATCGCCGGCGCCGCCATTGTGTTTATCTGCGTGGATTCAGTAAAAGGATCGCGACTCGCGCGGCCTGCGTAGCTTGTCCGCTCTTTTGCTTTTGCTATGGATGTTTGTGTTCGGTCGAGAAAGTTGGTGATGGGATGAGTGTGGCGGGGCGCGCTGCATAAATAGGGAGCTCGGCTGGGATGCTTTGCTTGCGTCCTGAAGCGGGAGCGGGGGGAAGCGAGCGCGTCCGTCTGTTACCTGCGTCTTGCGTGGCAGTTGGCATAAGCTGGAGCAGCAGTGGATGATTGCGGCCGTGGCGTGTGGGGCCCGGCCGCCAGGAGGGGCGCCACATAGTGCGGCGCCTCATCGGGCCGACGGACGGCGGCTAGGACGCGATTGCGCGTCGCGGCTCCGAAAGTGGGGCCGTTTCCACTGTATGTCCCTGGTTTTCATCCATGACAGGGGCGTTTTGTTTTGCCTTCATCAAGTGGCAATGTACAGCAACATGGTGTGAATAATCGAGACTGAACCTCCCTTTGTGATCTCCTTGGTATTGTACTTCGCGTAATTAGCCCACTGGATGTGCATAAATTGTAGTTTTTCGCGGCACAAGGCAGCTCTGCGCTTTCTGTTTTTATCTAGCCACTTGCGAGTTGTGGTGAGGTGGAGCTGAAGATCACGTGGTATTACTGGTATAGCGTCACAAAACGATTTGTTTTAGTACTTACTTGTTTCTCTACGAACGCTTCTCAAATGGCGCATCATTCCTTCTTAACCAATCACTCTTACATATATATAAAAAACTATAGCTACAGCTACGCGTTTCCCTATTTTACGTGCCTATGCCATGGAGTTTAACTCTAGCTGGCTTAATCAAGATGTAAACCGCGTGGCAGTGTGGACTATGAAGACCTGAAACCCAACCACCAGCGTAATCCCCGCGGTACTAACAGCTTCAGAATAGTTTACATCATTGGAGTGACCACGTGTCCAGGTCCACGTCCAGCTCACAGGGGTGCTTGCCAGGCCAAGAGCTCCACAGTGTCACGCCGCACAGGTGAAACCGTGTACGCGGTCTCGACGCTGCGTCGGAGCACATGAATGTAAAACAGCCTGAAGAACTGAAGCCGGAAAATTCACCGTGATGTTTTCTGAACCCCCGTGTAACATTATGTTTCTCTCTTGATGAGCATTGAAAAAAATGGTGGAGAATACAAATTTCCTCAGCCAGTATAAAACAGCCGAAAATCACTGCACTGCACAGCTAGCCTTGAAAATCACTGCACAACCAAGCTAAAGAGAGGCGCTAGCCCGAAGAAGCTTCCCATGAAGTTTCACAAATCATATAAACACCAAAACAAAAACAAAAAAGACTTATACTACTCTAATTCATGGGGTCACATGGCATTCCCATAAATCCTGGCTGACAACTAGGCACAGCGGTCATACGCTGGAAAACCCAAAGCCGTAAACAACTATGCGAGTACTACCAAACTGCTCGCCACAAACACCTACAGCTCCGTTGTCATATAGCTGCAGCCTCAGGAATCCCTTGTTGCTTTTGTGCTAAGGCTTCGATGAACAAGACAGTTCACCTGAATTTTTTGGAATCATGCAGCATGGGAGATCTGCAAGCAGAACAAAACGAGCCAACGATGACCGTGATACTTAAGATCACTGCTGTCATCCGTCACCTGAGGAGATTATAATATCGCCTTTCCGTTCGGTGCTGATTGGTGTGATGCCATTAGCCCGACAAAGCATTACCTGCTTACCACGTACGATTCATTCAGAATGAAGAGGTAGCAGCCACGAAATAGCAGGCCCAGATTGCCCACCTGCCAAAAAGAATTGGACAGCACAACAAAGTCTAGATAGACGAAGCAGATCCAGACCCAAGGACCTCTGAAAAGTCAAGATCCAGTCTGGATGTTCCCAGTGAACTACTCCTTCTGTACCATAATAGTTGTAGTTGGGGAGAACTTCAGGGAGTACATAGTAGAAGGCATGCTTGAAATAATAATTTTAGTTACATTACAAAAGCAATAACTGATTTTTTTTACTAAATCTCGTTTCAAAAAAAAAACTACTAAACAGGCGAGACGCTGGTGGTATTTTTTAACTTCTTTTTGTTCTTTTATATAAGTCCCTTTGTTTTCTTTATTAAAGACGTTTAGTTTACTTAACAAGAGAACGGATGGGCAGGAGATTCCAAGAGCATCTTGCATGCTATTACTCAAGTATAGAGAAGAGATCTCTCCAAAATGTCTGGATGCTCACCACGCGCACCTGGGTCTCCCCATGATGCTCACAGTTGTTCTTCTGAATAAAAATGCTGAAGGTACTAGTGCCTATTGACTAAGTTGTTTCCTAACTCAGAAGACAAGATCCCCAAAGAGTAATATACATACAATGTGGACTATTTATGTAATTTTAAAACTCCCAAAATTTCTACAGGAACCAGCAGTTTAATTTTAAAACTCCCAGAAGTAATATACATTCAAATTGCTTCTTTCGTTTTAATTGATTATTGTATCTGTGACAACCATTTTCGTTTTCTACCATTATCATATTATTCTCTGATATACAGAAGTATAATGTCCTTGTATAGTAAGGAAGGTGGCAGACTTGAAGCTGATCCTTAGCTTGGACGATCCATATACTTATTCTGACATCTTGCATATAAGTGTATATCTGGCTAAATAACACTGCATACTGCTAGACAAGATTTGCCAATAATATTTTCATTACAACAATCAGAAGCGTTTCTGATTTTTTAATTTGTTCTATATACAGTGAGGAACAAAAGGATAATTTCTGTACAGGTTAAAGATGTTCATCAAAATACACACCACTTGCCTTTAAGAATAAGTAATCAAACTAGTGACATGACTGATTCAATTTCACAGATGTTAAGAATACTGCCACAACCTCTATGTCACTAAACTATCACACATACAAACTAGCAATTGAAGGTCCAATGACTGTAATATGGATATCACTACAGGCTCCAATGTTTAAGTCACCATTTATCCTGGCAAGATATACAGATATCTAAAGAAGAGCCTTTTTGAATACCTTGCAGTCCTGAAACTCGAATCATATGCGCAAAACAGAAGGTGCACCAACATGCCCATTTTGTCTTGGATACTAGATATACTCCTGGCAGGTTGCCACTCAATCACATTGTATTTTACTTTACAATGTTCCTAATGCTTTATTCAAACGACCTGAGTATAGTAAAACAAATATAATGAACTAAACCTAATAACTCTTTACTTGTTCGCCTAAAACATGCTTTGCTTTAAATGATAAAATCCAAGTCTTTACATGTGATACATTTCAATTTATAGCCTACCAAATGCTCATCAAATCATGTTAATAACCTAAAACCTGCTGATATATATGTGCCAGAGGCGGAGCTAGCCCAGATCTTCTGGGGCAGGGGGGGGGGGGGCAAAGACTATTTTTTCTAATTTGAGGACCCTAAAAATTCCTTCACAATTTTTTACCCGGGTGGGCCCCTGCAGGTCCAGCCGTAGCTCCACCAGTGATATGTGCATTGTTAAAATGAATATAAGTCTAGCAGAGTAGGTTATTTGTCTGCTAGTTGTTATATCTACACTATATACTATCCAACCAGAATTGAATTACTACATGGGAGGCCATCTGCAGGTGAACAAGAAAAAATGTCACAATCTCAGGCTGCTTGGACTTTTCAAAGTCAATCATTGGATTTGCATGGTCACAACTTGAAAATCATAATAGCTTGGCTCAAGGTCTCACAGGTTCACTGAAAAGATGCCGGCCATCCTGATTACAAGAAAGTATGACAGGGACTTACAAGATAACCCAACTACATTCCAGTTACACATTCATTTAGTTTTCTACAAGGAGATACGGAAACTCTTGGTATGCACATAGTTTGAGTTGTCCTTAGCCCTTGAACTGCCACTCCCTACGGCACATGGGGCAAAGGGGGGTTGATGTTTGAGAATTGACCCACTTGAGTATGCAGTGAAGATGGAAAGCGTGGTTGCAGGCACCCCAAATGATTGGGCAATCATCACCAGGGAACTTACAATCAGGGCAGCAGCCGTCAAAAGCCATCCTACATATGCCACATGTCTCATCTTGTGCATCCCATGTCCAAGAAGCCACCGCATGCCACTGAAGAATTTTGACCTTCATGACTATTACCTGGAATACAGCAGTAGATGCAATGCACGAGTCATGAGAACATTGTACTAATTGCAGCTTATCAGATAGCAATCAAGAAGGAATAAGGCAGACAGGAGAAGAGAAGTTCACTAAATTAAATGGCCTATGAGAACACATGTAGCTTCCCTGTCTTCAATTTTATGGCTGAAGTTGCAGCTTGCAGGTAAAGATAGAGTGATAGATAGCTACAAGGATACAATTCAATAACAGAGTACACCATTCGAATGGCTCAAAAATCCCAACAATAGATAGCTACAAGGATACTAACATCCAGAAAGCGACATGTTCTACACATTTCCTCAGGATATGCAGGGGCGGGCTTAACATGAGACGTAGGAATACAGTTGAACAATTGACTTTACCGAAAATAAGATGTCCTTGCACCAGGAAAGCAACTCTTATGGCTCAACTGAGATCTTCTTTAGTATTTACCCTTGCTGCCCTACCGAGGCAATTGCCGCTTTACCATCTCCATACCAGAAGAACGCCCAGCAAATAACAAAATAACAGCACCATAGCATGGAAATCCACAAGAAGAAGCCCCGGAACCAGCTGCTTCCCCGTTGCTAAAAGTACTGTACAGAGAACGCTGGGAATTTGAGCAGGGCATTTCCTCGAACACTTTATGCCCATAAACTCCATGTGCATACCGGTGTTGTCCATCAGAACAACGCCACGCAGGAGCGCCTTCAGTGGCCGATGTGTCCCAAGATCCATGTCAGCCGGAAGCACTCACAGACCAGCGCATGTTCGATTTAGGGTTAGAATGCATTGGCGATTTTACAGTGGTCGAGGTCGCCGGCGAACTCAGCTTTGGGGAGCGGCAGAAGACAGGGTTATGGTTAGGGATAGGGACGCGGTACCTTTACGGGGACAATGGAGGAGGCACGCGCCGGCCTCAGGCCGCCGTCGACCCGCCGCGTGGACGCAGGCTCCGCTCGTCTTCGTCTGCTTTCCCTCCCAGTCAGTCACTTGGGTCTGTCTGTCTGTCGCCCTTTGTTTTGTGCGTGGAGAGGCGAGAGGTGAGAGGGAAATGGTCAAAGAATAAGGTCCAAAGGGAGGCGTAAAGGATGGGCCTAAACTAAAGCCTGTAAGCGGGCCGTGGCAGCTGTAGCCATGGGCTGCTGAAGCTGAACCGAACCGAGGGGAGCGCTGCGGATTGTGCTGCTCCCGTAGGTTGTTTGAGAATCGAGAGCCAGGACAATAGTACCACCTCGCCAGCGGGAGCGAGAACGAACGGGTGGCTGGCTACTTGACAGAGCGAGGGCGCAGCGGAAGAAAGCACGCAGCTGCGTGGTGAGCACAAAGCGAACTATTCTTTCGCCTTTTACTAAAGAATACCGTGTGCACGCCACACTAAGCAGCATACGCTAATTTTTGGAGGGTGCCTTCTCTTTGAGCGGGCCCCATCAATACAAAAGTTTAATTTTTTTTGTTTGGAAGGGCCCCTCGTCTTTGAGGGGCTACATCAAACAAAAGCTCTAAAAATCAAGGAGGAGTATGTATCTGCTCGAAATTTAATTGTATAATTCTACTCATTATTATGATGAAGTTAAATGCCTGTGCCGACAGGGGATTTTGAGTGAACTTGTGGTTCAGCAGGGCGTCACATGCATCTCTGCCTGTTGCAGTACCAGCACAGCTCGATTTCCGTCAGGTTCCCGGACTAATTTCCAACAGGAAGGCGCCAGCGCTACCCGAGAAAGGCATCTTTGCCGCCAGCTCCAGCCGAGGGGACAACTCATTCCAGATGCTACGCAACGCGGCTTCACGGTTGACGCCCAGCCCTGGCGCATCGTCTCTTTCTGCGCACCAACTCATCTGAGTGTGAGCCAGTCGCATCGACGATTTGCCTGACGCAGCAGCAGGAATCTTTCACGTGCGCATTTCATCCACCCAAACGGAGAAGTTGCATCATCTCAAATTTGTCACTGAACTTAATTACACAGGCTAGGTTATGCTTGTAGAGGGGAAACTATTACTCCCTTCGTTCTATAATGTAATACGTCCACGCTTTTCTAAATCTAAATTTAATCATGAATTTGACTAACAAAACCGAGTGCGACGGAAAAAAACTATACCACTGAATTCATATTTTCGATACGAATTCAGTGGTATAATATTTACCCCCGTCACAATCGATCTCGTTGGTTAAATTCATGGTTAAAGTTCAAGTTCGAAAACCGAGGACGCACTACGTTATGGAACGGAGGGAGTAGTATATTTTTTGGTAAATTAGAGGTGATTATCAGTTGAGAGCAGTGGACAGCTGTTTCATAAGTGACAGAACAAAGTCTTGGAGGATTAGCAAATTGAAAACGGTTGGCACCAACGGCAGAACTGTTTACAGCAAATTGACAGATTCCTGATGCGCCAATTTGGGAATGACCCGTTTTCCTCTCATGATTCAGTTAACCATGCCTCCATCATACTGAAGTGGTATAAAAGAACCTATAGTATCTCAAAACATGAAATACATATGCAGAATGGCGTGGATTAAGGAGAGACATAGCGATATCATAAAAATGAATCATGTGCTTTCCAAAGATTCAACTCCTGTTGACACATTCTTGAAATAACTAGGCTAATTAGCAGACAGTAAGAACAGCATCTGCAATCAACGCAATCTCATGAGGAAGCTCTTCAATTTTTGTTTCCTATAAACCTGACCCAAAAGTTACCCTCACAACCTCATGGACAAAATCCTTCCATGTTTTGGGAGCAAATTAGTACATTGTTGCAGCATCTTCCATCCCAACAGAACTCGCCCAAGATCATGGATTCTGGAAGACAAAATTAATATCAGGACAACACCAAATGAGTACTGGTGATATGTTACTACTTGTGATCAATTTGGTACTACTCGTTAGAGATCTGTCTGTCCTGTCCTATGTAGTACTATTATTTCCTTAAATAAACATGCATAATGGAGGATGAACCAGAATTGCAGTTATACTAACACGTACGAACCGGGAAAATGACAGAAATTTTCTGCGAGTAATGAAATCCTTTCTAGTAGTGTTTATAGAAGGCTAACGGATTTGCGATTTCTCGGATAAAACCCGTTTCAACAGTGGAAGGAGGGGTCCTCCATGATCGGGTAGCCACGGCTGATTCAGGATGGTGAAATTAAAAGGAGGAGGGGGAAAACCAAGGGAGAAGACCGAAGGTGGGAGCAGCCACGAAGAGGAATGGAGGTGATCCTTACCAGCCATGGATGAAGCCGGTGCACTTGTCCTTGATCCAGCGGAATCCCCGGCGGAAGGAGGCCTTGACTTTGCCCTCCACCGAGTACGCCTTGTAGCTCGCCACCCGACGCCGCCTCTTCACCTCCGGGTCGCTGAAGCACCAGGCGGAGCCTATCCCGCCCCCGCCTCCGCTCTTGGTGACCGGCAACGGCGGCGGAGGGGACCTGGTGGGCGGCGGCGGCTTGACGACGAGGTCGATGCGGCGGTCGCCGTAGGGCACGATCTCGTTGCGGTAGGGGCGGTCGTAGTCGGCGGCGGAGGAGGGCGCGTAGGGGCGGTAGGGGCGGTCGTAGTCGGCGGCGGCCATCGCGAAGCCGCCCGTGGAGCTGCGCTTCGGTGAAGAAAAAGGAAAATTCCGCTGGTGCCTTCTCTTGTCCCCTTTTATTCCCCCGGTGCTTTGATGGAAGAAAAAGTACTAGGAGCTGGCGGTGGGGACTAGGAGCGAGTCTCCCCTCCTCCTAGCTATGGGCTGACTCCTTTTTTGTTTGACAGCACAGAGAAAGAAAAGATTGTGCGTGTGACATTACGAGCTGAGATTCCTTTTTTCCTTTTTTTTTTCCGAATCATTACAAGCTGAGATCAATACACCTATGGTCACTAGTTAGAGCAAGTACAATAATACTGAGTCAGCGGTCCGTAAGAAATAAACTAGTATATTGTTGTTTAGTTGGAGGAAAGAGAAGAATAGAGAGAAGGTAAACGGGCTCTTCCTGAAGAGCCAGCTTTAGCACGTGCTCCTAAACACTTTGTGAGAATGAAAGATGAACCACATAATAAAAAAATAGTACATTCTTTTAATCAACTATTATACATGTTGACTATAAGATGGGCTATAGATGACATGGCAATGGCTTATAGCCAGCCGCTGGCTATACTATTAACCATGCTCTTACGATGAAAACACGATATGAGCACTGAACTTTGAAATATGCTCAATACGGTCAATGAATACGATTCGGCGTGAAAATGCGCACCTACACGGTGGCGTTTGACCAACTGTTGACCGCCACGTAGTTCGTCCTGATTCGGCCAATCTTGCATGGAGGGGTTTTCTATAAAAAAGCAAAATTCACCATCCTCAATTCCCTATCCCGCGACTCCCCTCAAATCCCCAACCTCCTCCCTCCCGTCGCTCTGCTCCGCCTCCCCTCACTCTGCCTCGCCTTCCCTCAACTTGGTCGTTGCTGTCGTCGGTTTTGATCGAGGAGCGCAATTCCTCCTCCTCTGGTGCTCATGTTTTTCGCCAGCTCGTCCATCTCTGTTGTCCGCCGCCGGGCATTAGCGTTGCCGCTGGCCCGCTTCCCAACCTGCAAGGAGAAGGTTCACATATACGTCTCCACAACAGAGAAACACTGCGGATGGGTCTTTTACAAGTGCCAGAAGCACGGGGTAAGTGTTTCTGTTCGATTTACATCCTTTCCATGCTTTAACTTTTGTTATGGATCCAAAGATTGAAGCTTTTTTGACCTAGACATTTGTCTCTTATTTGGGATAGGTGACTTGTGATTTCTAGCGGTGGGAGTTGGAGTATGTTGAGTACCTTGTTGACAAGCATTATCTCACCAGCGACGCAGCTATGGATGCTATTGGTGCGTCGGAGGAACGCATGGAGGAACTTCTGAAAGCACAAGATATGTTCTATATGAATGGATCTGTCTGTTGGGGAACGTTGCATGGGAAACAAATTTTTTCCTACGCACACGCAGATCTATCCATGGTGATGAGCATCTACGAGAGGGAGAGTGGATCTACATACCCTTGTAGATCGTTAAGCGGGAAGCGTTAAGAAACGCGGTTGGTGTAGTCGAACGTCTTCGCGATCCAAATCGTCGTAGGTCCCGCGATCCAATCACGATCCGTCCGACGATCTAATCACGATCCGTCCCACGAACTTGATCACGATCCGTCCCACGAACTTGATCACGATCCGTCCCACGAACTTGATCACGATCCTTCCGATCTAGTGCCGAACGGACGACACCTCCGCGTTCAGCACACGTACAGCTTGATGACGATCTCCACCGTCTTGATCCAGCAAGAAGGAGTGGAGAGGAAGAAGAGTTTCCGGAAGCGTGACGGCGCTTCGGCGATAGTGGTGGAGCAATTCCAGCAGGGCTTCGCCTAAGCACTGCAGAAATCCGATCTAGAGAAGAAACTATGCACTGGAGGAACGGGTAGCACGTGGCTGAAAATCTAGTGCAAAAACCCTAAAACCTCCAGTATATATAAGAGGAGAGGAGGATAGGCCTTGGCACAAGGGCCAAGGCCTCCTTGCTTTGGCTGAAGGAGAGAGGGAGAGGTGGAGTCTACCTCCAATCCTAGTAGGACTAGGATTCACCCTATTTTGCCTTTTTCCACTTTTCCTCTTAGGCCTTTTTCCTCCAGCCGCATGGGCCTCTTGTGGATGTTCCAACAGCCCACTAAGGGCTGGTCTACACCCTCCTACAGCCCATGTAACCTCTTGGGTCGAAATACCCCTCCCGGTGGCCTCCCGGTACACTATCGGCACTCCCGGTACACTATCGATGAGTCGGAAACTTTTCCGGCGACCAAAACAGGACTTCCTATATATGAATCTTTACCTCCAGACCATTCCGGAGCTCCTCGTGACTTATGGGATCTCATACGGGACTCCGAACAACCTTCGGTCACCACCATGCATAACTCTATACTATCGAAACGTCACCGAACCTTAAGTGTGGAGACCTTACGGGTTCAAGAACTATGTAGACATGAACGAGACACCTCTACGATCAATAACCAATGGCGGGACCTGGATGTCCACATTGGTTCCTACATATTCTACGAAGATCTTTATCGGTTGAACCTCTATGTCAAGGATTCAATTAATCCCGTATGATGTTCCTTTCGTTCTTCGGTATGTTACTTGCCCGAGATTCGATCGTCGGTATCTCCATACCTAGTTCAATCTCGTTATCGGCAAGTCTCTTTACTCGTTCCGTAATACAAGATCCCGCAACTAACACTTAGTTACATTGCTTGCAAGGCTTATTGTGATGTTGTATTACCGAGTGGGCCTTGAGATACCTCTCCGTCACACGGAGTAACAAATCCCAGTCTTGATCCATGCCAACTCAACAGACACCTTCGGAGATACCTGTAGAGCACCTTTATAGTCACCCAGTTACGTTGCGACATTTGATACACACAAGGCACTCCTCCGATTTCTGTGAGTTGCATGATCTCATGGTCATAGGAACATATACTTGACAAGCAGAAAACAGTAGCAATAAACTGACACGATCATATGCTATGTTTGTAGTTTGGGTCTTGTCCATCACATCATTCTCCTAATGATGTGATCTCGTTATCAAATGACATCACATGTCAATGGCTAAGAAATCTTGACCATCTTTGATCAACGAGCTAGTTCACTAGAGGCATACTAGGGACAGAGTGTTGTTTATTTACCCACACATGTAATGTGTTTCCAATTAATACAATTATAGCATGGATAATAAAAAATTATCATGAACAAGGAAATACAATAATAAACACTTTATTTATTGCCTCTAGGGCATATTTCCAACAGTCTCCCACTTGCACTAGAGTCAATAATCTAGTTCACATCACTATGTAATTTACATTGTATTGAATCGAACACCCATGCAGTTCTGGTGTTGATCATGTTTAGCCCTTGGAAGAGGTTTAGTCAACGGGTCTACAACATTCAGATCCGTGTGCACTTTGCAAATATTTATTTCTTTCTCCATGATGTAATCGCGGATGGAGTTGAAGCGTCGCTTTATGTGTCTGGTCCTCTTGTGAAACCTTGGTTCCTTGGCCAGAGCAATGGCACCAGTGTTGTCACAGAACAGGTTCATTGGATTCAGTGCACTGGGCACTACTCCAAGATCTAT
Organism: Hordeum marinum; assembly: GCA_022496015.1. Lineage (NCBI taxonomy): Eukaryota > Viridiplantae > Streptophyta > Magnoliopsida > Poales > Poaceae > Hordeum > Hordeum marinum. The sequence continues at coordinate 336,146,258 of CM039675.1, forward strand.
CATGAACTGCTTCATCCAGACACCTTCCTTCGCCGCCTCCGAGGCTGCGATGTATTCCGCTTCGCACGTAGAATCAGCTACCACGCTTTGCTTGGAACTGCACCAGCTTACCGCTCCCCTGTTAAGAATAAATATGTATCCGGTTTGCGACTTAGAGTCATCCGGATCAGTGTCAAAGCTTGCATCGACGTAACCCTTTACGACGAGCTCTTCATCACCTCCATAAATGAGAAACATTTCCTTAGTCCTTTTCAGGTACTTAAGGATATTCTTGACCGCTTGCCAGTGCTCCATTCCAGGATCACTTTGAAACCTTCCGGCCATACTTATGGCAAGGTTGACATCGGGTCTTGTCCACATCATTGCATACATGATAGAGCCCATGGCTAAAGCATAGGGGATGACACTCATCTTTTCTCTATCTTCTGCAGTTACTGGGCATTGAGTCTTACTCAACTTCACACCTTGTAACACAGGCAAGAACCCCTTCTTGTACTGATCCATTTTGAACTTCTTCAAAACTTTATCAAGGTATGTGCTCTATGAAAGTGCTATTAAGCGTCTCGATCTATCTCTATAGATCTTAATGCCTAATATGAAAGCAGCTTCTCCTAGGTCCTTCATTGAAAAACTCTTGTTCAAATATTCCTTCACGCTTTCCAGCATTTCTATATTGTTTCCAATCAGCAATATGTCATCCACATATAATACTAGAAACGCTATAGAGCTCGCACTCACTTTCTTGTAAATACAAGCTTCTCCGTAAACTTGTATAAACTCAAACGCTTTGATCACCTCATCAAAGCGCTTATTCCAACTCCGAGATGCTTGCACCAGTCCATAAATGGATCGCTGGAGTTTGCAAACTTTGTCAGCATTCTCTGGATCAACAAAACCTTCGGGTTGCATCATATACAACTCTTCCTCAAGGAAACCATTGAGGAACGTTGTTTGACATCCATCTACCAAATTTCATAGTCAAAATAAGCAGCTATTGCTAACATGATTCTGACAGACTTAAGCATCGCTATAGGTGAGAAAATCTCATCGTAGTCAACTCCTTGAACTTGTGAAAAACCCTTTACCACAAGTCGAGCTTTATAGACGGTGACATTACCGTCCGCGTCTGTCTTCTTTTTAAAGATCCATTTGTTCTAAATGGCCTTTCATCCTTCAGGTAATACTTCCAAAGTCCATACTTTGTTTTCATACATGGATCCCATCTCGGATTTCATGGCCTCTAACCATTTCTCGGAATCCGGGCCCATCACTGCTCCTTCATAGCTCGTAGGTTCATTGTTGTCCAACAACATGACCTCCAAGACAGGGTTGTCGTACCACTCAGGGGTAGTACGCGACCTTGTCGACCTACGAGGTTCAATAGCAGCTTGATCCGAAGCTTCATGATCATCATCATTAACTTCCTCTTCTACCATCGTAGGTTCCACAGAAACATCTTTCTGCGCTGCGCTACTTTCTGGTTGAAGTAAAGGTTCAATAACCTCATCAAGCTCTATTTTCCTCCCACTCAATTCTTTTGAGAGAAACTCTTTCTCAAGAAATGTTCCGTTCTTAGCGAGAAACACTTTGCCTTCGGATCTGAGATAGAAGGTATACCCGACTGTCTCTTTCGGGTATCCTATGAAGACACATTTCTCCGCTTTGGGTTCCAGTTTTTCAGGCTGAAGCTTTTTGACATAAGCATCACATCCCCAAACTTTAAGAAACGACAACTTTGGCTTCTTGCCAAACCACAGTTCATATTGCGTCGTCTCAACGGATTTTGATGGTGCCCTATTTAAAGTGAATGCAGCTGTCTCTAATGCATAACCCCAAAACGATAGTGGCAAATCAGCAAGAGACATCATAGAATGCACCACATCTAATAAGGTTCGATTACGATGTTCGGACACACCATTACGATGTGGTGTTCCGGGCGGTGTCAACTGTGAAACAATTCCACATTGTCTTAAGTGACTGCCAAACTCATAACTCAGATATTCACCTCCTCGATCAGATTGCAGGAACTTAATCTTCTTGTTACGATGATTCTGAACTTCACTCTGAAATTGCTTGAACTTTTCAAACGTTTTAGACTTGTGTTTCATGAAGTAAATATACCCATATCTACTTAAGTCATCAGTGAAGATGAGAAAATAATGATATCCACCACGCGCTGTAACATTCATTGGACCGCACACATCAATATGTATGATTTCCAACAAGTCACCTGCCCATTCCATTGTTCCAGAGAACTGGGTTTTAGTCATCTTGCCCATGAGGCATGGTTCACATGTGTCAAGTGATTCAAAATCAAGTGACTCCAAAAGTCCATCAGCATGGAGCTTCCTCATGCGTTTTACACCAATATGACCTAAACGGTAGTGCCACAAGAAAGTGGTACTATCATTATCAACTCTACATCTTTTGGCATCAATGTTATGAACATGTGTGTCATCACTATCAAGATTCAATATGAATAAACCCCTAACATTGGGTGCATGACCATAAAAGATATTACTCATATAAATAGAACAACCTTTTTTCTCCGATTTAAATGAGTAACGGTCTCACAATAAACAAGATCCAGATATAATGTTCATGCTTAACGCATGCACTAAATAACAATTATTCAGGTTCATCACTAATCCCGATGGTAATCGAAGAGAGAGCGTGCCGACGGCGATCACATCAACCTTGGAACCATTTCCCACGTGCATCGTCACTTCGTCCTTTGCCAGCCTTCGTTTATTCCGTAGTTCCTGCTTTGAGTTGCAAATGTGAGCAACCGAACCGGTATCAAATACCCAGGCACTACTATGAGAGCTAGTAAGGTACACATCAATAACATGTATATAATATATACCTTGTTTGTCATTGGCTGCCTTCTTATCAGCCAGGTACTTGGGGCAGTTCCGCTTCCAGTGACCAGTTCGCTTGCAATGAAAGCACTCAGTTTCTGGCTTGGGTCCATGCTTGGGCTTCTTTACAGGAGTAGCAACTGCTTTGCCATCCTTCTTGATTTTACCCTTCTTGCCCTTGCCCTTGACCTTGCCATTTTTCTAGAAACTAGTGGTTTTATTGACCATCAAAACTTGATGTTCTTTCTGGATTTCAGACTCAGCGACTTTTAGCATCGCAAATAGCTCGGCGACTGATTTGTTCATCCCGTGCATGTTATAGTTCATCACAAAGCTCTTGTAACTAGGTGGAAATGATTGAAGAACTCTGTCAGTGATCGCCTCTAGCGGAAGGGCAATTCCCAACTCCGCTAGATGAGTTGAATACCCAGACATTTTGAGTATATGTTCACTGATAGACCCGTTCTCCTCCATCTTGCAAGCATAGAACTTATCAGAGGTTTCATACCTCTCGATCCGGGCGTTCTTCTGAAAGATAATCTTCAACTCCTGGAACGTCTCATATGCTCCATGACGTTCAAAACGTCTTTGAAGTCACGGTTCTAAGCCATACAATAGCGCACACTGAACTATTGAGTAATCTCCAGTATGTGCCTCCCAAGCGTTCTTAACGTCTTCGAAGGTCGTGTCTTCTGGTTGGTCACCAAGCGGTGCATCAAGGACATATGATTTCTGGGAAGCCGTGAGGATAATCCTCAGATTACGGGCCCAGTCAACAAAGTTACTTACATCATCTTTCAACTTAGCTTTCTCTAGGAACGCATTAAAATTCAGGGGTGCTACTGCGCGAGCCATTGATCTACAACATAAATATGCAAAGTTCACTTAGACTATTGTTCAAGATAATGAGTTTAGTTACCATGAAGGAAAGCATTTTTGACATCCATTTGAGAGATTTGCCAAGATCGAGCTGCAAATCAAATTACTAAAGCTCCCACTCAAATTGACATCCCTCGGGTCATCTAAGTGTCACGTGATCCAAATCCACCAACTCAAGTCCAATCATCACATGAGTTGAGGTGGCTTCAATGGTGAACATCATTATGTTGATCATATCTACTATATGACTCATGTTCAACCTTTCGGTCTCTTGTGTTCCGAGGCCATGTCTGTACATGCTAGGCTCGTCAAGTTTAACCCAAGTCTTCTGCGTGTGCAACACTGGCTTGCACCCGTTGTATGTGAACGTAGAATCTATCACACCCGATCATCACGTGGTGTCTCGACACGACAAACTTTCGCAACGGTGCACACTCGGGGAGAAGACAATTCATCTTGAAATTTAAGTGAGGGATCACCTTATAATGCTACCGTCATACTAAGCAAAACAAGGTGCATAAAAGGATTAACATCACATGCAATTCATAAGTGACATGATATGGCCAAGAACTTGTGCTTTAGATCTCTATCTTGAAAGCACCGGCATGATCTCCATCGTCACCGGCACGACACCATGATCTCCATCATCTTGATCTCCATCAACGTGTTGCCATCGGGGTTGTCACGCCCTGCATGCTTCTACTACTATTGCTACCATTTAGCGATAAAGTAAAGCATTACATAGCGCTTAATGATTGACACAGAGGTCATACAATAATTAAAGACAACCCTATGGCTCCTGCCGGTTGCCGTACTCATCGACATGCAAGTCGTGATAATCTATACATCACATGATCATCTCATACATCACATATATCACATCATGCAATTGGCCATATCACATCACAACATACCCTGCAAAAACAAGTTAGACGTCCTCTAATTATTGTTGCATGTTTTATGTGGCTGCTACGGGTTTCTAGCAAGAACGATTCTCACCTACGCATAAACCACAACGGTGATACATAATTTGCTTTTCAACCTTCTCAAGGACCGCCTTTGTCGAATCCGATCCAACTAAAGTGAGAGAAACTGGCACCCGCAAGCCATCTATGCAACAAGTTGCGATCGAGGGAACTGGTCTCTCGTAAGCGTATGAGTAATGTTGGTCCGGGCCGCTTCATCTCATAATACCGCTGAACCAAAATCCAACCAAGGGAGGAAGCAATCTAAGCATCAACGCCCACAAACCTTTTGTGTTCTACTCGAGATCTGATCTACACATAGACCTAGCTCTGATACCAATGTTGGGGAACGTTGCATGGGAAACAAAAATTTTCCTACGCACACGCAGATCTATCCATGGTATGAGCATCTACAAGAGGAAGAGTGGATCTACATACCCTTGTAGATCGCTAAGCGGGAAGCGTTAAGAAACGCGGTTGGTGTAGTCGAACGTCTTCGCGATCCAAATCGCCTTGCGTCCCGCGATCCAATCACGATCCATCCGGCGATCTAATCACGATCCATCCCACAAACTTGACCATGATCCGTCCCATGAACGTGATCATGATCCGTCCCACAAACTTGATCACGATCCTTCCGATCTAGCGCCGAACGGACGACACCTCCGCGTTCAGCACACGTACAACTTGATGACGATCTCCACCGTCTTGATCCATCAAGAAGGAGTGGAGAGGAAGAAGAGTTCTTCGGCAGCGTGACAGCGCTCCGGCGATAGTGGTGGAGAAATTCCGGCAGGGCTTCGCCTAAGCACTGCAGAAATCCGATCTAGAGGAGAAACTATGCACTGGAGGAACGGGTAGCACGTGGCTGAAAATCTAGTGCAAAAACTCTAAAACCTCCAGTATATATAAGAGGAGAGGAGGAGAGGCCTTGGCACAAGGGCCAAGGCCTCCTTGCTTCTTCCGAAGGAGAGACGGAGAGGTGGAGTCCACCTCCAATCCTAGTAGGACTAGGATTCACCCTATTTTGCCTTTTTTCCACTTTTCCTCTTAGGCCTTTTTCCTCCAGCCGCATGGGCCTCTTGTGGATGTTCCAGCAGCCCACTAAGGGCTGGTTTACACCCTCCTACAGCCCATGTAGCCTCTTGGGTCGAAATACCCCTCCCGGTGGCCTCCCGGTACACTATCGGCACTCCCGGTACACTACCGATGAGCCCGAAACTTTTCCGGCGACCAAAACATGACTTCCTATATATGAATCTTTACCTCCAGACCATTCCGGAGCTCCTCGTGACGTCCAGGATCTCATCCGGAACTCCAAACAACCTTCGGTCACCACCATGCATAACTCTATACTACCGAAACATCACCGAACCTTAAGTGTGGAGACCCTGCGGGTTCGAGAACTATGTAGACATGACCGAGACACCTCTACGGTCAATAACCAATGGAGGGACCTGGATGTCCACATTGGTTCCTACATATTCTACGAAGATCTTTATTGGTTAAACCTCTATGTCAAGGATTCAATTAATCCCGTATGATGTTCCTTTCGTTCTTCGGTATGTTACTTGCCCGAGATTCGATCGTCGGTATCTCCATACCTAGTTCAATCTCGTTACCGGCAAGTCTCTTTACTCATTCCGTAATACAAGATCCCGCAACTAACACTTAGTTACATTGCTTGCAAGGCTTATTGTGATGTTGTATTACTGAGTGGGCCCTGAGATACCTCTCTGTCACACGGAGTAACAAATCCCAGTCTTGATCCATGCCAACTCAACAGACACCTTCGGAGATACCTGTAGAGCACCTTTATAGTCACCTAGTTACGTTGCGACATTTGATACACACAAGGCGCTCCTCCGATGTCCGTGAGTTGCATGATCTCATGGTCATAGGAACATATACTTGACAAGCAGAAAACAATAGCAATAAACTAACACGATCATATGCTATGTTTGTAGTTTGGGTCTTGTCCATCACATCATTCTCCTAATGATGTGATCTCGTTATCAAATGACATCACATGTCAATGGCTAGGAAACCTTGACCATCTTTGATCAACGAGCTAGTTCACTAGAGGCATACTAGGGACAGAGTGTTGTTTATTTACCCACACATGTAATGTGTTTCCAATTAATACAATTATAGCATGGATAATAAATGATTATCATGAACAAGGAAATACAATAATAAACACTTTATTTATTGCCTCTAGGGCATATTGCCAACATTGTCAGCTTGGGGAAGAAGGTTTTTGTCAGCATTCTAGGACCGGGGGTACCCAGACCTACCTGTATACGGTCCAACGAGTGGCCCACCATGACGGCCCGGCACGGGCCAGCAACAAGGCTCTCAAGTCATGGACCTTGCAAGAGACACTATCTCGCGAGGAGGGATAGTGCCAAGACCTCCGGAGGAGTGGCACCCCCCCCGACTGCCTCCTGAGGAGCGGAGGTTCCTATGCAAGTACCTGGCCTCGTGAGGCCAGGGTGACGTGGGTTCTGACGGCAGAGCCAGGTGGGCGCCAGTGGGCGCAGAGGGAGGACATTTTCCTTTTTCGTACTAAGGAGACAAGGACGTACGCGGGTTCCCAAGGAACCCCCCAACGGTTTCCTTCCTAGTGCAAAGGGACCGAGACCATGAGCTCGGCAGGACGGATGTCATCGCCGAGCCCACCGCCGCGTCACACCCGGAAGCTTTGCAGGCGAAGACCACCTCTAGTCAAGATAGGATGTACCTCTTGTCCCCTTTCAAATTCGGTCATTGTGGGATCCCTTCCCGCATGTATGATAAGGGAAGAGGACCATGGCCACTATAAATAGGGACGAGCTCCTACCATAGAGGCGAGAGATGAGATCTAGTTCATCACTGCCAAGAGCCCTCGCGAGGCCACCCAACCACTGTACTAGTTCATCCTTAGCCTTCTCTTGAGGCCAATCCACCACAAAGAAGGAGTAGGGTTTTACACCGCAAGGTGGCCCGAACCTGGGTAAATCTCCGAGTCCATCTCCTTCCCTACTCACACTTACTTGACACAGCTAGGCCGTGGGGTGATAAGCTTGAGACTTTGAGCCGGTTGAGATCTTCGCACACGCCCCAGTGTTCAAACCTTGTTGGGTTTTGCAGAGCCCTCATTCCGACATTTGGCGCGCTAGGTAGGGGCGTGTCAAAATCTTCCACTGGTTCAACCCCATCTCCACTCCATCACTCCCATGGACGAGGCCCACCGAGTTCATGCCGAGCGTCAGGCCGCTCGCATCGCCCGAACGGTGCCCGTGGGCCGCGGTGTCCCGTGCTGCTCCATCTCTCCGGCAGCCAACGCTGCTACCGGCCAGGTTGCTCAAGAGCTGCATGACTCATCACTGCCACCCTCCGTGCAGTGCGACGGCTACACCGCCACTCCGTCCCCTGTTCTTGCCACGACGTCTTCCTCCCACTCCCGTCGTAGACCAGCGAACGCACCGACTGCGTTGCTCATGGCACACGAGCTGCTACGTTACCACCCCGCCAACAACCATTACGAAGACTGGCTTGGCCGCATCACATAGCTCGTCGACGCCGCCGGGGAGGCCCCAACGCCCTCCCACTCGCTCCGTCCCAGCCCTTCCAGGCGGGCGACGTGGACCACAACGCACCTTCTCTTCCGTCCCTGCAAAGCGCTGACCTCGAGCCCAGGCACGAAGCGTGCCCCCGTGACCCGCCAAGCGCGACGCCAGCGTGCCCACGAGACGAGGCGAGATGCTAGGTGGTGCTGCGGCCGCAAGGTGATGCACGTGCGCTCCGCCCGCCGCCGCGCCAGCAACAAGACCGTGCACCTCTGGAGGCTGCAGTAGACAAACACCAAGACTAGGCTCCTCCCGCTCATGTTGTGTCTGAGAGTGAAGCAGCCTATTGCGCCTTCACCTCGGAGGTGCGCCGTGTCGTCTGGTCCAACAAGTTCAACCCGAACCTGCCTCCATGCTACGACGACATCGCCGACCCCATAGAGTTCCTCCAGCTCTACTTGCTGAGCATCGAGGCGGCATGCGACAACGACAAGGTCATGGCGAACTGGTTCCTCATGGCTCTGAAGGATGGCACACTCTCCTGGCTCCTCAACCTCCCGAAGTAATCGATCTCCTCCTGGGACGAACTTCGCGAGCGCTTCACCGCCAACTTCTAGGGCACCCAGGACCACCGCCCAGCAGTGAGTGACCTGCGGCATGTGAAGCAGCAGGAGGGAGAGACCCTGCACAAGTAGAGCTGGATGATGACCCGCGTTGCGGCCGTGGCAAGGAGATCGCAACACTCGTCCTCCAAAATGGTGTCCACCTTGGTGGAAGCGCCTTCGAGCACCTCAACAAGCTTGAAGGAGAGCCCTGCGTAGCCGACTTCGAGGGTCACCAAAGGCTCCCAGAATCCTCCCCTACAGATGGAGCGTAGCGACTTGCGAAGCTTGAGTTCGAGGGAGGGGAGGGAATCGTGCTCTGTGGCCGCCTTCTCCTCGGCAACGGCAAGGGTACTCTCCCTGGCCTCTAGCTGGGTCACCGTCTCGGAGACGCGCTGGGCGTGGGATACCTGGGCTTCTTCCACCTCCTCCTTCAGCTTGGCCAGATGCTCACTTTCCTTCGTTTGGTCATCAACCACCCGGGACAGCGCGGAGTCACGATCGGAGAGCTTCGCCTCGCAGGCCTTGAGGACCTCCTCCTGCTCACGGAGCCGTTGCGCGAGCACGGTTTGATCATCCTGAAAGGCCTTCAGGTTTGCCTCCGCCTTGCCGCAACGCTTCCTGGCAGACTCCACCTCGACCATTGCCACATCTCGGGCTGCCCTGGCTTCGACGACCTCCTTCTCGCTCTTCGCGATTCCAGCCTTGGCTCGACTCCAGGCCGTCTGGGTGGCCGCCTCGGCCTGGGACCACCCAGAAATGAGTCCCAGGCGCTCCTTTGCAAGGCGCCTTTCAGCATCTTGGAAGTCAACTCGGAGCCGACCAAGCATGGTGTAGGCCTCATCCAAGGCACAAGATCTGATCAAAGGACCACAAGGCGCAGGCACGATAACTTGACCAGGAGGCGGCGCCGGTGCACCAGCGGGTGCCACGACCAAGGGTTCGGAGGCCTGGTTAACTTGGGGCACCAGGGGATCCGGCTTCTCCTCTGTCACGGCGAGCGCGGACAACTCCACAAACAGCTAGCCTGCCGGGGCTGGCTCCTCCTGAGGTTGTGATACGTCCATTTTGCATCATGCTTTTATATTGATATTTATTGCATTATGGGTTTTTATTACACATTATGGTACAATACTTATGCCTTTTCTCTCTTATTTTACAAGGTTTACATGAAGAGGGAGAATGTCGGCAGCTGGAATTTTGGATTGGAAAAGGAGCAAATCTGAGATACCTATTCTGCACAACTCCAAAAGTCCTGGAAATTTATGGAGAATATTTTTGGAATTAATAAAACATACTGGCGCAAGAATCAACCAGAGGGGGGCCACAAGCCTGCTAGGCGTGGCCACACCCTGGCCACGCCTAGCAGGCTTGTGGGGCCCCTGTGGCTCCTCCGACGCCCATCTTCTCCTATATGAAGCGTTTTGACCTGGAAAAATCAGGAGAGAGCTTTCAGGGTGAAGCGCCGCCGTCTCGAGGCGGAACTTGGGCAGAACCAATCTAGAGCTCCGGCGGGGCTGTTCTGCCGGGGAAACTTCCCTCCCGGAGGGGGAAATCGAAGCCATCGTCATCACCAACGATCCTCTCATTGAGAGGGGGTCAATCTTCATCAAAATCTTCACCAGCACCATCTCCTCTCCAAAACCTAGTTCATCTCTTGTATCTGATCTTTGTCTCAACACCTCAGATTGGTACCTGTGGGTTGCTAGTAGTGTTGATTACTCCTTGTAGTTGATGCTAGTTGGTTTACTTGGTGGAAGATCATATGTTCAGATCCTTTATGATAATCAATACTCCTCTGATCTTGAACAAGAACATGTTTCGTGAGTAGTTATGTTTGTTCCTGAGGAGATGGGATAAGTCTTGTTATAAGTAATCATGTGAATTTGGTATCCGTTCGATATTTTGATGAGATGTATGTTGTCTCTCCTCTAGTGGTGTTATGTGAACGTCGACTAGATAACACTTCACCATTATTTGGGCCTAGGGGAAGGCATTGGAAAGTAATAAGTAGATGCTGGGTTCCTAGAGTGACAGAAGCTTAAACCCTAGTTTATGCGTTGCTTCGTAAGGGGCTGATTTGGATCCATATGTTTTATGCTATGGTTAGGTTTACCTTAATTCTTCTTTCGTAGTTGCGGATGCTTGCGAAGTGGTTAATCATAAGTGGGAGGTTTGTACAAGTAAGGGCAGCACCCAAGCACTGGTCCACCCACATATCAAATTATCAAAGTAACGAACGCGAATTAAATGAGCATGATGAAAACTAGCTTGACAGAAATTCCCATGTGTCCTCGGGAGCGCTTTGCTTTATATAAGAGTTCGTCCAGGGCTGTCCTTTGCTATAAAAAGGATTGGGCTACCTTGATGCACCTTTGCTACACTTGTTACTTGTTACTCGTTATGAATTATCTTATCACAAAACTATCTGTTACCGATAATTTCAATGCTTGCAGAGAATACCTTACTGGAAACCGCTTGTCATTTCCTTCTGCTCCTCGTTTGGTTCGACACTCTTACTTATTGAAAGGACTATGATAGATCCCCTATACTTTTGGGTCATCAAGACTCTTTTCTGGCGCCGTTGCCGGGGAGTGAAGCGCCTTTGGTAAGTGGAATTTGGTAAGGAAAAATTTATATAGTGTGCTGAAATTTACAGTCACCTGTCACTATGGAAAGTAATCCTTTGAGGGGCTTTTTCGGGGTATCTTCACCTCGACCGAAAACACATCAAGTTGTCCCTCAACCTACTGAATCTACTGGAAATATTTATTATGAAATTCCTTTGGGTATGATAGAGAAACTGCTGGCTAATCCTTACACAGGAGATGGAACACTACATCCTGATTTACATCTAATCTATGTGGATGAAGTTTGTGGATTATTTAAGCTTGTAGGTCTGCCCAATGATCACGTTAAGAAGAAGGGTTTTCCTTTATCTTTGAAGGAAAAGGCATTGACATGGTATAGGCTATGTGATGATATTGGATCATGGAGCTACAACCGATTGAAGATGGAATTTCATCAGAAGTTCTACCCTATGCATCTAGTTCATCGTGATCGGAAATATATTTATAATTTTTGGCCGCGTGAAGGAGAAAGAATCGCTCAAGCTTGGGGGAGGATTAAGTCAATGCTATATTCATGCACCAATCATGAGCTCTCGAGAGAAATTATTATTCAGAATTTTTATGCTCGGCTTTCTCGTAATGATCAATCCATGCTCGATACTTCTTGTGCTGATTCCTATATGAAGAAAGATATTGAATTCAAATGGGATTTATTGGAAAGAATTAAATGCAACTCTAAAGATTGGGAACTCGACGAAGGTAAGGAGTTAGGTATGAACCTTAAGTTTGATTGTGTTAAATCTTTCGTAAACACCAATGATTTTCGTGAATTTAGCACTAAATATGGACTTGACTCTTAGATAGTAGCCGCTTTTTGTGAATCTTTTGTTGCTCATGTTGATCTCCCTAAGGAGAAGTGGTTTAAATATCATCCTCCCATTGAAGTGAAAGTAGTTAAACCTATTAGAGTTGAAGAGAAAGCTGTTACTTATAATGTTGATCTTGTTATTCCCATTATTTATATTGAGAAACCACCTTTCCTTGTTAGAATAAAGGATCATGCTAAAGCTTCAACTGTGGTTCGTAAGAGCTGTGCTAGAACACCTACACCCCTGAACAAATTAAAGTTGAGCCTAGTATTGCTATGGTTAAGGATCTCTTGGTTGATAATATTGATGGGCATGTTATTAAATTTTGTGATGAAGCTACTAGAATTGCTAAACGTGATGCTAAAGATAAACATAGACCCGTTGTTGGCACGCATGTTGTTTCTGTTAAAATAGGAGATCATTTTTATCATGGCTTATGTGATATGGGTGCTAGTGTGAGTGCAATTCCCTTTTCCTTATATAAAGAGATTATGAATGATATCGCACCTGCTAAGTTAGAGGAAATTGATGTTACAATTAAACTTGCTAATAGAGATACTATATCACCAGTTGGGATTATTAGAGATGTTGAACTCTTGTGTGGGGAAAGTAAAGTATCCTACTAATTTTCTTGTTCTTGGTTCCCCACAAGATAATTTTTGTCCCATTATATTTGGAAGACCCTTCTTGAACACCATTAATGCCAGGATAGATTTGGAGAAGGAAATGATTACCGTAAGTTTTGGGGGTACGTCTCATGAGTATAATTTCTCTAAATTTTGTAGACAACCGCATGATAAAGAACTGCCTAGTAAGGATGAAATTATTGGTCTTTCCTCTATTGCTGTGCCTCATACTGATCCTTTAGAGCAATATTTGCTAGACCATGAAAATGACATGCATATGAATGAAAGGAATGAAATAGATAGGATTTTCTTTGATCAACATCCTATTCTGAAACACAACTTGCCTGTTGAAATAGTTGGGGATCCTCCTCCACCCAAGGGTGATCCCGTGTTTGAGCTTAAACAATTACCAGATACTTTGAAATATGCCTATCTTGATGAAAAGAAGATATATCCTATTATTATTAGTGCTAACCTTTCAGAGCATGAAGAACGGAGATTATTGAAAATTCTAAAGAAGCACTGTGCTGCTATTGGATATACTCTTGATGATCTTAAGGGCATTAGTCCCACTCTATGTCAGCACAAAATTAAAATGGAGCCTGATGCTAAACCAATTATTGATCACCAACGACGGTTGAATCCTAAAATGAAGGAAGTGGTCAGAAATGAAATATTAAAGCTTCTGGGGGTAGGTATTATTTACCCTATTGCTGATAGTGGATGGGTTAGTCCCGTTCATTGTATCCCTAAGAAAGGAGGTATTACCGTAGTCCCTAATGATAAAAATGAATTGATCCCACAGAGAATTTTTAAAGTATATAGAATGGTGATTGATTTTAGAAAATTGAATAAAGCTACTAGGAAAGATCATTACCCTCTACCTTTTATTGATCAAATGCTAGAAATATTATCTAAACACACACATTTCTGCTTTCTAGATGGTTTTTCTGGTTTCTCTCAAATACCTGTGTCAAAAGAGGACCAAGAAAAGACCACCTTTACCTGTCCTTTTGGTACCATTGCTTATAGGCATATGCCTTTTGGTTTATGCAATGCACATGCTACCTTTCAAATATGCATGATTGCTATATTCTCTGATTTCTATGAAAGGATTGTTGAGGTTTTCATGGATGATTTTTCCGTTTACGGAACTTATTTTGATGATTGTTTGAGCCACCTTGATCGAGTTTTGCAGGGACGTGAAGAAACTAATCTTGTCTTGAATTGGGAGAAGTGCCACTTTATGGTGAATGAGGGCATTGCCTTGGGACTTAAAATTTCTAAAAGAGGTATTGAAGTTGACAAGGCTAAAGTTTATGCTATGGAAAAAATGTCGTGTCCTATGGATATCAGAGGTATAAGAAGTTTCCTTGGTCATGTTGGTTTCTATAGGAGATTTATTAAAGATTTCTCTAAGATTTTGAGGCCTGTCACTAATATTTTGCAAAAAGATGTTCCATTCGTTTTTGATGATGATTGTGTAGAAGCTTTTGAAATTCTCAAGAATGCTTTGATTTCTGCACCTGTTGTTCTACCACCAGATTGGAACTTACCCTTTGAAATTATGTGTGAGGCTAGTGATTATGCCATAGGTGCTGTTCTGTTGGAAATATGCCCTAGAGGCAATATATAAAGTGTTTATTATTATATTTCCTTGTTCATGATAATCGTTTATTATCCATGCTATAATTGTAGTGATTGGAAACACATTGCATGTGTGGGTAAATAGACAACACAATGTCCCTAGTATGCCTCTAGTGAACTAGCTTGTTGATCAAAGGATGGTTAAGGTTTCCAAGCCATGGACATGAGATGTCATTTGATAACGGGATCACATCATTAGGAGAATGATGTGATGGACAAGACCCAAACTACAAACGTAGCGTATGCTCGTGTCAGTTTATTGCTACTGTTTTCTGCATGTCAATGTATATGTTCCTTTGACCATGAGATCATGCAACTCACGGATATCGGAGGAGTGCCTTGTGTGTATCAAACGTCGCAACGTAACTGGGTAACTATAAAGGTGCTCTACAGGTATCTCCGATGGTGTTTGTTGAGTTGGCATGGATCGAGACTGGGATTTGTTACTCCGTGTTACAGAGAGGTATCTCGGGGCCCACTCGGTAATACAACATCACAATGAGCCTTGCAAGCAATGTGACTAATTTTTAGTTGCGGGATCTTGTATTACGGAACGAGTAAAGAGACTTGCCGGTAACGAGGTTGAACTAGGTATAGAGATACTGACTATCGAATCTCGGGCAAGTAACATACCGAAGAACAAAGGGGACGTTATACGGGATTAACTAAATCCTTGACATAGAGGTTCGACTGATAAAGATCTTCGTAGAATATGTAGGAACCAATGTGGACGTCCAGGTCCCGACATTGGTTATTGGCCGTAGAGGTGTCTCGGTCATGTCTACATAGTTCTCGAACCCGCAGGGTCTGCACACTTAAGGTTCGGTGACGTTTCGGTAGTATAGAGTTGTGTATGGTGGTGACCGAAGGTTGTTAGGAGTCCCAGATGAGATCCTGGACATCACGAGGAGCTCCGGAATGGTCCGGAGGTAAAGATTCATATATAGGAAGTCCCAGTTTGGTCACCGAAAAGGTTTCGGGCTCATCGGTAGTGTACCGGGAGTGGGGGTAGTGTGCCGGGAGACCTCCGGGAGGGGTATTTGGACCCTAGAGGGACCATGGGCTGTGGGAGAGTATTAACCAGCCCTTAGTGTGCTGGTAAATCAGCCTAGAAAGGCCGATGGCGCAGGAGAAAAGGCTAAAAGGAAAAAGAGCAAAAATCGGCCAATAGGGAGCAATCCTACTCCAAGTAGGATTGGAGGTGGAATAGGATTCCACCCCTCTCTAGTTCGGCTTAACCAAGAGGCCCTTGGCTGCCTCTCCTCTCCTCTCCTCCTATATATACTGGTGGAATAGCTAGGGTTTTAGCAGAAATTACGGCCACGTGCTACCCGTTCCACCGGTGCTCCTCTAGATTGGTTTTCCGCAGTGCTTAGGCGAAGCCCTGCCGGAATTGCTCCACCACCACCATCACTGGAGCACCGTCACGCTGCCGGTGAACTCTATCTCCTCTCCACCTCCTCTTGCTGGATCAAGACGGTGGAGATCATCATCAAGCTGCACGTGTGCTGAACCCAGAGGTGCCGTCCGTTCGGTACTAGATCGGAAGGATCGTGATCAAGGCCACAGTACGTTCGTGATCGGATCGCGGGACGGATCGTGACGAGATCGCGCGACGGTTCGTGATTGGTTCGTGGGACGGTTTGTGATTAGATCGCGGGACGCTCGGCGATTTGGATCGCAAAGAAGTACGACTACACCAACCGCGTTTCTTAACGCTTCCTGCTTAGCGATCTACAAGGGTACATAGATCCACTCTCCCTCTCGTAGATGCTCATCACCATGGATAGGTTTGCGTGTGCGTAGGAAATTTTTTGTTTCCCATGCGACGTTCCCCAACATGTTCTAGGTCAAAGAGTTGATAAGAAATTCAATGTTATTCGTTACGCTAGCAAAACTCTAGACAATGCTCAAAGGAACTATGCTAGCACTGAAAAGGAATTTTTAGCATTTGTGTTCGCTTGTGATAAGTTTAGACCTTATATTGTTGTTTCTAAAGTATCCGTTCACACTGATCATGCTTCTATTAAATATCTCATGGAACAGAAGGATGCTAAACCTAGACTTATCAGATGAGTTCTTCTGCTACAAGAATTTGATTTGCATATTGTTGATAGAAAGGGTGCTGATAACCCCGTAGAAAATAACTTGTCTAGGTTAGAGAATCTTCTTGATGACCCACTACCTATTGATGATAGATTTCCTGATGAACAATTAGCTGTCATAAATGCTTCTCATAATTCTCCTTGATATGCTGATTATGCGAATTACATTGTCGCTAAATTTATACCGCCTAGTTTCACATACCAACAAAGAAAAAGTTTTTCTACGATTTAAGACATTACTTCTGGGATGACCCACACCTTTATAAAGAAGGAGTAGATGGTGTTATTAGACGTTGTGAACCTGATCATGAACAGGAACAGATCCGACGAAAGTGTCATTTCGAGGCCTACGGAGGACACCACGCCGGAGATAGAACTGCACATAAGGTATTACAATCTGGTTTTTATTGGACTACTCTCTTCAAGGATGCTCGTAAGTTTGTCTTGTCATGTGACGAATGTCAAAGAATTGGCAATATTAGTAGACGTCAGGAAATGCCTATGAAATACCCTCATGTTATCGAACAATTTGATGTTTGGGGTTTTGATTATATGGGACCTTTTCCAACGTTCAACGGGTATACTCATATTTTAGTTCCTGTTGATTATGTTACTAGGTGGGTAGAAGCTATTCCAACTAGTAGTGCTGATCAGAACACCTCTATTAAGATGCTTAAAGAAGTTATTTTCCCTAGATTTGGAGTCCCCAAATATTTAATGACTGATGGTGGTTCACATTTTATTCATGGTACTTTCCGTAAATTGCTTGCTAAGTATGATGTTAATCATAGAATTGCATCCCCTTATCATCCTTAGTCTAGTGGTCAAGTAGAATTAAGCAATAGAGAAATTAAATTGATCTTGCAAAAAACGGTTAACAGATCTAGGAAGATTTGGTCTAAGAAACTTGACGATGCATTATGGGCTTATAGAACCGCTTACAAGAATCCCATGGGTATGTCTCCGTATAAAATGGTTCATGGTAAAGCATGCCACTTACCTCTAGAGCTAGAGCATAAAGCTTTTTGGGAAATCAAAGAGCTCAACTATGCTTTCAAACTTGCTGGTGAGAAGAGGTTGTTTGACATTAGCTCACTTGATGAATGGAGAACCCAGGCCTATGAGAATGCCAAGTTGTTTAAAGAAAATAGTTAAGAGATGGCATGATAAAAGGAGACAAAAGCGTGAATTTAATGTAGGTGATCATGTCTTGCTATAAAGTTCTCGGTTAAGATTTTTTGCAGGTAAACTCCTCTCCAAATGGGAAGGGCCTTATATCATCGAGGAGGTATATCGTTCCGGTGCCATCAAGATCAACAACGCTGAAGGCACAAATCCAACGGTGGTAAACGGGAAAAGAATCAAACACTATATTTCAGGTACTCCCATTAATGTTGAAACCAATGTTATCAATACCATAACTCCCGAAGAGCATATTAGGGAGACTTACCAGAACATTTCAGACTCTCAAAAGGAATAGGCACGGGGTACGGTAAGTAAACCGACTCCCAAACTTTCCCAATATCTATTTTACTCAGTTTTGGAATATTTAAAAAATTAGGAAAATAAAAGCAGTCCGAAGGATGCACGGTGAGGCGACAAGCCTGCTAGGTGTGACCACCCCCCTGGCCGAGCCTAGGAGGCTTGTCACCACCCCGTGTGCCCCCCGGACTCCGTTTTCTTGTGGAACACCCCTTCGAGTCGCCAAAAATTCATTATGTAATCTCCCGAAGGTTTAGTCTCTGGTATCACGACAATACCTCTTTTTTCGTTTTGAGTTGTTTTTGAAGCATATTTAGAGCAAGATGTCATCCCAAGAGTCGACTGGGGAGAGTCGTGTTTCTCACCCGACACCGGAGCCCAAGGCATACATTGAAGCTAACCACTTTGGGCGAACCACAGAGGAAGATATTGAGGCAGACTTAAAAAGGGTGGATGCCATGGGGGAAGACAAAGAAGTTAACTCCCATCCACGACCTGGAGCCATGTTGTAGGAACTTCTGAGCGCAACTATCCCGAATTCGGTCATTCCCCCCAATGCTAAATTTCTTACTTATGAAAACTTGAAAAAGAGTGTTGTCTTTTCACCCGCAACAATGAGACATCCCTAGGTGAAGGGATCTTTATCCGTCAATGGAAAACTGCACAAGGAAGTAATGGATCTCAGGCAACAAAATATTAAGCTTGAAGAGGAGAATCGTATTTTGAAGGGTATCATCGCCAAGAACATTGCGCTACCACCTCTGAAGAAGG
This sequence comes from Hordeum marinum, assembly GCA_022496015.1. NCBI lineage: Eukaryota > Viridiplantae > Streptophyta > Magnoliopsida > Poales > Poaceae > Hordeum > Hordeum marinum. Next base: position 336,165,186 of record CM039675.1, read on the forward strand.
ACACCTAAGTACAAGGGTATGGGCACTCCCCTTGGCTTGTGCCAAGCATGGGGGAGGTGCCTCGGTATCGTATCACACCACACCTTTTTTCCTTTTTCCTTTTGGTTTTATCTTTCCTAGTTCGATCCTTTTTATTTTTGTTTTGATCTAGTAGAATAAAAGTTTTAGTATGATCTACCTTTTAGTTTTTGCTTTTGCTCCCCTTATGTAAGCAAGTCCGAGAGTTATATAATAAAAAGTAGTTTTGATAAGAGGGCTTTGCTAGATCACTATGCTCTTGAAAGCAATAAAGTATAATAGAGCTAACGCAAATAGAATGCATAATGATCTTTTGGGGAGTAATGACTTCACATATAAAAAGTATGGTGATTGAAATTTGTTGGGAGTTAACAAACATAGTAATTGGTCATTGGTGCAATTGAAAGGAAGTGCTAAAGAAATAGGGATTCACATATAAATATATTATCTTGGACGTCTTTTATGATTGTGGCCACTCAATATTACATGCCAAGAAGTTGATGTTGGACAAGGAAGACAACATAATAGGTTATGCTTGCTTGCATCCGTATAGAAGTTATATGGTTTTAGATCCTCCAATATGTCGTGCTTCCTTCCACCTCACATTAGCCAAACTTCTGCCCCAAGTAGAGATACTACTTGTGCATCCATACTACTTGTGCATCCAAACACCTCAACCCAGTTTTTGCCATGAGAGTCTACCATACCTACGTATGGATTGAATAAGATCCTTCAAGTAATTTGTCATCTGTGCAAAAAGGCAATAACAATTGCTCCTAAATATATGTGATATTTTATTGTAAGGGAAATAAGCGTTGTACGAACTTGTGATAGTGAAGAAATAAAAGCGACAGACTGCATAATAAAGGTTGCTATCACAAAGGGCAATACAACGCGATGTTCCTCTGCACTAAGAGCTTGTGTATCCAAAAACAAAAAGCACATGACAACCTCTGCTTCCCTCTGCGAAGGGCCTATCTATTACTTTTACTTTTTAGTCTTACCTTTATGCAAGACTCATGGTGGTCTTCACCAATTCCTATATTTCACCTCTCTTGGCAAGCATCATGTGTTGGGGAATGATCTAGACTTAGATAGCCACTCGGATGTGGGTGACCATGGGTTATTATAGTTGACATCACCCTTGAGGTGAATAGTTGGGAGGCAATACTATAAATCCCTATGTTCCTCTGTGTTCGATTGAAGCTTTGACCTCGTGGGTACCGCGTGAGTGCTAGCAATTGTGAAAGACTAAAAGATGATTGAGTATGTGGATTTGCTTTACAAGCTCTTATATTGACTCTTTCCGATGTTATGATACATTGTCAATTGCTTCAATGATTGAGATCATAGTTTGTTGGTTGTCAATAGAGTTCTTGGCTCATACTTTATCTTGTGAATGAATTGTTACTCTAATATAAATAACTCATACAATGAGTATTGTTGTTCTAAAGTTAATCATGATGCCCTCATGTCCGTATTTTATTTTATCGACACCTCTATCTCTGAACATGTGGTCATATTCATCGATCTCGGCTTTTGCTTGAGGGCAAGCGAGGTCTAAGCTTGGGGGAGTTGATACGTCCATTTTGCATCATGCTTTTATATTGGTATTTATTGCATTATGGGCTGTTTTTACACGTTATGGTACAATACTTATGCCTTTTCTCTCTTATTTTACAATGTTTACATGAAGAGGGAGAATGCCGGCAGCTAGAATTCTGGACTGGAAAAGGAGCAAATCTGAGATACCTATTCTGCACAGCTGCAAAAGTCCTAAAAACGTACGGAGAGTATTTTTAGAATTGATAAAAAATACTAGCGCAAGAATCAACCAGAGGGGGGCCACCAGCAGGTCACAAGCCTGCTAGGCGCGGCAACCCCCTGGTCGCGCCTAGCAGGCTTGTGGGGCCCCTGTGGTGTTGGAAATTGTGGATCCTCTAATGCCCATATTCTCCTATATGAAGCGTTTTGACCTAGAAAAAAATCGTGAGTGAGATTTCGGGACGAAGCTCCACCGTCTCGAGGCGGAACTTGGGCAGAACCAATCTAGAGCTCCGGCAGGGCTGTTTTGCCGGGGAAACTTCCCACCCGGAGGGGGAAATCGAAGCCATAGTCATCACCAACGATCCTCTCATCGAGAGGGGGTCAATATCCATCAACATCTTTGCCAGCACCATCTCCTCTCCAAACACTAGTTCATCTCTTGTATCCGATCTTTTTCTCAACACCTGAGATTGGTACATGTGGGTTGCTAGTAGTGTTGATTACTCCTTGTAGTTGATGCTAGTTGGTTTAATTGGTGGGAGATCATATGTTCAGACCCTTTGTGATAATTAATACTCCTCTAATCTTGAACATGAACATGTTTTGTGAGTAGTTACGTTTGTTCCTGAGGACATGGGATAAGTCTTGTGATAAGTAATCGTGTGAATTTGGTATTTGTTCGATATTTTGATGAGATGTATGTTGTCTCTCCTCTAGTGGTGTTATGTGAATGTCGACTACATAACACTTCACCATTATTTGGGCCTAGGGGAAGGCATTGGGATGAGCCCGCGGAAGATTCTATGGAGGAAGAAGGGGTAGACCGTCTTCGCCAGGGTGCGCCGCTCCGCGGAGCCGCACCAGATCAAGGTCTCCCCCATTCTTTTTAGTCTCCCATAGTCGATGAGAGAGATAAGCAATATCCCCCACCTTGGCGATGGTAGATGCCGTGAGCACCGAAGAGGGAGAAGAGGGGGCCGAGGCTTGAGCCTTGGGCTTCGTCTTCCCGATGGGCGCCATCCGAGGATCGTGGAAGCAGAAGAGCAAGACAAAGGACGGTGTTATGCCAAGACTTGGAGGAGTTTATCGCTGTGGAAAGGGAATCTGAGAAAGAGAGCAAAGAGCAGGGAAGAAGAGCAATGATGGCTCTGCAGAGGGTGCTTGGCTTTTGTCAGCCTGTACAGTTGCCGAGGCGATTGGGGGCGGAGGTGTCCGTTCCCGTCGTGCGCCACATGTCGAGCCTAGCCCGTAGGCGATTGGGGGCCTGCGACGCTTCACCCTATGCTCCTTGCCTTCATCTAGAAGCCAAGGTTGGCACGCCTTGGGCCCGGGGGCTACTGTCGGTGTTCTGGGATTGGGGGTACCCAGACCTGCCTGCTTGCAGCCCAGCGTGTGGCCCACCACAACGGCCCGGCATGGGCTAACAACAAGCCTCTCAAGTGAAGGCCCTTGTGAGAGACCGTATCTCGCGAGTGGGATAGATACAAGACCTACGGAGGAGTGGCACCCCCAGGGCTGCCTCCCGAGGAGTTGAGATTTCTATGCAAGTACTCGGCCTCGTGAGGCCGGAGTGATGTGGGTTCTGACGGCAGAGCCAGGCGGGCACCAAACGACATAGAGGGAGGAGACTTTCCTCTTTCGTTCTAAGGAGAGAAGGACATACGCCGGTTCCCAAGGAATCCCCCAAAGGTTTCCTTCCCAGTGCAACAGGACCGAGACCACGAGCTCGGTAGGACGGATGTCAACACCGAGCCCACCGCTGCGTCATACCCATAAGCTTTGTAGGCGAAGATCACCTTTAGTCAGGATAGGATGTGATGCGTCTCCAACATATCTATAATTTTTGATTGTTCCATGCTATTATATTATATGTTTTGGATGTTTTATATGCATTAATATGCTATTTTATATTATTTTGGGACTAACCTATTACCCTAGTGCTAGTGCCAGTTTCTGTTTTTCCTTGTTTTTGAGTATTGCAGAAAAGGAATATCAAATGGAGTCCAAACAGAATTAAATTCTACGATGAGTTTTCTTGGACCAGAAGGAACCCAGGAGACTTGGAGAAGAGGCGAGAAGATCTACGGGTGGGCCACAAGGCACCTGGGCGTGCCCAAGGGGGGCGCCCCTGGCTTGTGGGCCCCCCGTAGCTCCTCCAACCCCGATTCTTTGCCTATAAATTCAGGAATATCCCCCCAATACCAAAAAGAGCCATGATGATACTTTTCCGCCGCCGCAAGCCTCTGTTCCCGTGAGATCCCAACTTGGAGCCTTTTCCGGTAATCTGCCAGAGGGGGATTCGATCACGAAGGGCATCTAGATCAACTCCATTTCCCTTCCGATGATGCGTGAGTAGTTCACCACAGACCTTCGGGTCCATAGCTAGTAGCTAGATGGCTTCTTCTCTCTCTATGTTCTTCAATATCATGTTCTCCATGATCTTCATGGAGATCTATCCGATGTAATACTATTTTGTGGTGTGTTTGTCAAGATCCGATGAATTGTGGGTTTATGATGAGATTATCTATGAATATTATTTGAATCTTCTCTAAATTCTTATATGCATGATTTCATATGTTTGCATGTCTCTTCGAGTTATTGGTTTGGTTTGGCCAACTAGATTGGTAATTCTTCCAATGGGAGAAGTGCTTAGTTTTGGGCTCAATATTGCGGTGTCCTCACCAAGTGACAAATTAGGGGTAGCGAGGCTGAAAGCACATTTTCTCCCTTAGTGGTTTTGGTAATTAATAACAACATTTATGTCATTGAACTAATGTTTCCACTAAGCAAGTTTCAGGAAAAGTTCAATGATGGGATGGCAAAAGGATTGTGGAATACCCCAAGATGCAAGGAAATAGATTGGCAAAGCTTCAAGCAAGAGGACTCTACATTCTACATTGGGATAAATCACTTTGAGTCAACAGGAAAGCCAATACTATTAAAAGGGGGTAAGGTACTGTTGGTGAACAAGATGCTCATACGTGCACAAGTGATAGTCACCACATACACCCATAAGCTCTTCCTTTAAAGTATGTCCAATGACAAATATCCAAAATCGGTGCAACTATGGGATCACTAAAAGAGTGCTAGAGGGGGTGGGGTGAATAGACTACTACCAGGAATTTAAAACCTAACCCTTCCCAAGTTAATTGGTTGGCAGATTTTAATAGTTTTAGCAAAGCTAGCAAGTCTAACAGCCCTACACATGCATGTCAACAAATATGGCAGCGGAAAGTAAAGACATTGCATATGAAGTAAAGTGTTGAGATAGGTAGATCAAACTCAGTTGGAGACACATGGATTTTTCCCGTGGTTCCGATAGATGGCGCTATCGTATATCCACATTTATGGAGTCTTCAACCCACGAAGGGTAACGGTCGCGAGAGTCCACGAAGGGCTCCACCCAAAAGGGTCCACGAAGTAGCAACCTTGACTATTCCATAACGGCTTCCATCCACGAAGGACTAGCCTCACTATGGGTAGATCTTCACGAAGTAGGTGATCTCCTTGCCCTTAAAAACTTCTTGGTTCACTCCACAACACGAACTAGGAGGATCCCATGTGACACCTAACCAATCTAGGAGGAACCACCCTCCAAAAGGTAATAGGCTCGATAATGACGATGAACTCCTTGCACTTGTGCTTCAAGATGATGGACTCCTCAGCACCCAATCACTCTCTCAGAGATTTGGCATGGTGGAAGAGATGGGATTGGTGGAAACCTACTTGGGGAGGCTAGAGATCAAGATCCATATGATTGGAGTGGAAGATCTTGACCTCAACACAAGGGTAGGTGGTTCTCTCTCAGAAAATCTGATAGGATAGGTATGGAATAGTTCTGAGTGCTTCTCTCTCTCGAGTATGTGGTGGTGAAGGGGTATATATAGGCATCCCCAAAAATCCAACCGTTACACACAAAATGATCAACTCGGTGACACCGATGTGTAAATCTCGGTGGTACCGAAGTGAACAAAAGGTGGCAACTTTTGAATCTTGGTGAGACCAATATAGGAAACTCGGTGATAAGGTGACCAAGGGTCAGATTTACAATTTGGGTGACGCCGATCCAACATTCTCGGTGGGACCAAAAATGTGAATTTGCGTAACAGAAGTTGGCAACCTAAACTCGATGGCACCGGTATGGAATCGGTTGCACCAAAGTGGCTAGGGTTTGGCAGAGTTTGTCTAGGTTCTGGAATCGGTGGCACCGATATGGGAAAGTTGGTTGCACCGATTTTGAGTGTTAGTTATAGAACAGACTTTGGTGGGAGAGTTTGTGGATGTTTTTGGCGACTATCACTTGTGCACGTTTGAGCATATTGTTCACCAACAAAACCTTACCCCCTTTTAATAGTATTGGCTTTCCTATGGACTAAAGGTGATTTCTCGCAAATATAAAATGTAGAGTCCTCTTGCTTGAAGTTTGGCCAACCTATTTCCTTGCATCTTGGGGTATGTCCACAATCTCCTTTTTCCAATCCTATCATTGAACATTTCCTGAAATATACTTGGTGGAAACATTAGTTCAATGAATTATATGTTGTTATTAATTACCAAAACCACCAAGGGAGCAAATGTGCTTTCAATCTCCCCCTTTTTGGTAATTGATGACAACATACAATCAAAGCTTCAAATAAAGATATGCATGGTTATACTAAAGACTTTGAGAGACACATGACTTAGACTTGCTCCCCCTAAATGTGTGCAATCCTTTAAAGGATAGTTGCTTTTGAATGCATGAACACATATAAGGTAGAAGGGATATAATGAGTCATGTGTATCTTGGCTATATGCATCAAATATATATGAATGAGATGTATCTTGTTCAAGACATCACTCTTACAAACAATATGTGCAAGAAGCAAGATATCATCTTGATCAAGGATATGATGCATATACATACCTTGAGTTCTTGAGCATCCTGGTACTAGAAACACACTTGAGAAAACAATGTTAGGAAACACAAGAGTATTCTACCAAACAGCAAGGCAATAGAACTCAAAATTGCCTATATATGGAGGACATATAGAAAATAGTATTCCTTAGAATTGATATGTCTCCAAGATTATTGAGAATTTTCTCACCGTAGATATGAAAATAGATTATCCTCTCCCCCTGAATCTTAGCATGTAGATATTAGGATTGGATAAGGTGAGAAAGGTCAAAAAAATTCTTCACCCCCTACTTTGATATTCTCCCCGTGTTTATAAAGGTATGAGAATTGATATTGGCTCCCCCCTTGATCATATCTCCCCCTTTGCATAGGCATGTATCTCCCCTTTAGCATGAAGCTTTGGTCTTCTCGTCCTTTGGCATTAATTTGCAAAAAGGTCAAAAACAGGGATAGATACAGGAATCATTGACTGAGAAGGGATCCTTGAGAACAAGGTTTATCGAAATCTAGGATTCATAGAAATGAAAACTGAGAGAGTTATGGAAAATGATTTCTCTCCCTTTGAGATGTAGTAGGACTTTGCTCTTCTCCTCCTTTCTTCACTGAAGATAGGGATCCTTGAAGACCAAAAATTCTCTCCTCAAGATTAACTTGAGTTCTTCTCCCCCTAAGTAGTACGATTTTTTAAGGGATCATGGAAGTAATAGAAGAATTACAAGAAAGATCACTAAGAAAACACAGAATTTGCAAAAAAAATGAATTCAAATGAAATAGAATGAAAATCGGTGACTCCGAGATAGATAGGTCGGTGGTACCGAGATTTTGTAGTGCAGCTTGTCTGCAATTTTGGTAGAACCGAGATATCTGAGTCGGCGTCTCCGAAAGAGAAACCAAGTTTCTGTTTTTACAAAGTCAAGCGAAAGATTTTCAACGAAATATGAAGTTTTTACAAGAGACATCAACTAGAGAATATTGGAATAGTTATGAGAAATCATGCAATAGAGAGCAAACCACACCAGATTCTTAACAAGATGATGGGCGGTGACTAGGTCACCTATATTAGAGTATATCGACTTAGAAGCCAAGCAAGAATACTTGATGATAGGTCATACTCTACGTTAAGCTCAGAATGGGGTTACCATTTTTCGATTAAGTGTTTTAATGTCTTCATGTCGCTTGAGTTGCTTTAGCTCATTTCTTGGAGTAAAGCCTTTTCAAGGATATGAGTACATACCTTTGAATGATGTTGACGACGTAGCTTGTAGATGAACTTTTTGAGGATGCTCGAGGTTGATGAAGATCATCTTGAGTTTTGAGAAATCCTTCTTGTTCTAGTACACTGGTTACCTACAAATATTAGTCATGCAAGGAGGAACAATAGATATATCCAGTTGACATGATACCAACTAAGAGTGTGCAATTTTGATCAAGTATATGTCAAGGATATGGTTGAGTGGCATTCTTCCTTCCATCATCAAGAGGGGTTGTGGATACTTGGTAATGACAAGATTGCTTATGATTGGAGTTGATGGCAATCTTGTGGAATGAAGTTTTTCCAAGTACCTACAAGAGATTATATGCAATACTAGGGAGCATAGAATTCCATGGCATAAGATGAAATGTTAAGATACATGGAAATATCAAGAAAAGCTCATGCCCTTGCATGCAACCGAGTGAGTTTATCTCAAGTTTGAAGCATCGATGATGTTCAACTCACTCCTCAAGTGACAAAATGTCTTCTCATCAAGTGGCTTAATAAAGATGTCGGCCAATTGCTTGTTAGTGCGAACATGCTGAAGATTAATATTTCCTTTGGCAACATGGTCACGAATGAAATGATGTCGAACTTGAATATGCTTGGTTCGAGAATGTTGCACAGGATTATGACCATTTTTAATAGCACTTTCATTGTCACAAAGTAATGGAACATTTTTAACATGAATTCCATAATCCTTAAGTGTTTGTGTCATCCATAGTAATTGCGCACAACAAGATCCTGTAGCAATATACTCAGCTTCGGCAGTCGATAGAGATACTGAATTTTGTTTCTTAGAGGACCAAGATACAAGAGATCTGCCGAAAAATTGACAAGTACCCGAGGTGGATTTTCTATCAACCTTGTCACCGGCATAGTCCGAATCAGAATAGCCAATAAGGTCAAAAGAAGATCCCTTGGGATACCAAATGCCAAAATTTGACGTTTGTATCAAGTATCTCACAATGCGTTTTACAGCTAAAAGATGACATTCTTTCGGTGCAACTTGATATCTAGCACACATGCAGACACTAAGCATAATATCGGGATGAGATGCACATATATATATAAATGAACCAATCATAGATCGATAAACTTTCTGATCAACCAGCTCATCCTCTCTGGTAAGATCAACATGTCTGCTAGTAGGCATAGGGGTTTTCATACCTTTGCACTCCTGCATGTTGAACTTTTTGATCAAGTCCTTGTTATACTTAGTTTGAGAGATGAAAGTTCCTTCTTTTGATTGCTTGATTTGCAACCCAAGAAAGAATTTCAGCTCACACATCATGGACATCTCATACTTCTCGGACATCAACCTTCCAAACCTTTCACTAAATTGAGGGTTAGTGGAACCAAAGATAATATCATCCACATAGATTTGGCACACAAATAATTCACCATTAACTCTCTTAGTGAATAAGGTTGCGTCAATTTTACCAATTTCAAAACCCTTTTCGATAAGAAACTTCGTTAAACATTTATACCAAGCACGAGGGCTTGCTTAAGACCATAAAGAGCTTTACGAAGCTTGTAAACATGATTAGGTTTCTTAGGATTCACAAAGCCAGGTGATTGCTTAACATAAACCTCTTCTTCAATCTCACCATTTAAAAACGCACTTTTAATATCCAATTGATAAAGCGTGATATCATGGTGATTGGCATAAGCAAGAAGAATGTGAATAGCTTTAAGTCTAGCGACGGGGGCGTAGGTCTCACCATAGTCCATACCTTCGACTTGCGTATATCCTTGAGCTACGAGGTGAGCCTTATTGCGCAGGACTTGACCGTCTTCGTCTTGCTTGTTCCGAAATACCCATTTGGTTCCGATGATGTTGTGTTTATCCTCGGGCTTCTCCATGAGTGTCCACACTTCGTTCCTTTTGAAGTTGTGAAGCTCTTCATGCATAGCGTTCACCCAATCCGCGTCTTCAAGAGCTTGTTCTACCTTAAAGGGCTCAATGCTAGAAATGAAAGAATAATGCTCATATAAGTTTGCTAGACAAATTTTTGAGCGAGTGATCCTCTCTGTTTGTATATCACCAAATATTTGGTTTAGGGGATGGTTCTTGGTCACTTGTGATCGAACTCGGGCGAGCTTCCGATTGTTGGTTGGTGGAGCTTATTCTTCATAATCATCTCCTTCATCTTCGTTGTTGTTGAAGGTGTCGTTACCTTGAGGTGGTGGTGAAGGGGGTTGTGGTGGATCTTCATGATGCACTTCCTCCTCTTCATCATCTTGCCATGTACCGCTTGTAGATGTCTCCATGTCATGTTATGGTTCACCTTGTCGTGAAGTAGGGGCTTCCACTTGAGTTGATGAAGTACTTTCCTTCACCTCCATGGGATGAATCTTGCCGATGGGTAAATCTAGGATAGCTTCCGAAGGGTTCTTATCACCTACAGGATTTGGCAATTGTTCGACTTGCGAACCATTAGATTCATCAAACTTCACATCTACCGTCTCTTCAACTTTTCGGGTGCAGTTCTTGTAGACACGGTATGTGTGAGAGTTCGATCCATAACCAAGTAGGAATCCTTCATGAGATTTGGGAGCAAATTTAGTATGACGATGCTTATCAAGAATGTAGCACTTGGAGCCGAATACCCGAAAGTATCCAACTTGGCGTTTGTTACCGATGAGTAGCTCGTATACCGTTTTATTGAGAAGCTTGTGCAAGTAAAGTCGGTTTGTGGCATGACATGCTGTTTCCACGACTTCTGCCCAAAAGTGTTTTGGCGTCTTGTATTCGGCAAGCATCGTTCTTGCCATCTCAATGAGTGTCCGGTTCTTCCTCTCAACAACTCCATTTTGTTGAGGTGTGTACGTAGCCGAGAACTCATGTGAGACACCTTGTTCGCCAAGAAAGGTATCCACATGGGTGTTCTTGAACTCCGATCCGTTATCGCTTCGAACCTTCTTGATCTTCACTTCAAACTGATTTTGCGCTTTGCGAGCGAAGTTCTTGAAGATCTTTTGAACCTGTGACTTATCATCAAGAAAGAATACCCACGTAAATCTGGAAAAATCATCAACTATAACTAGACCATAGGAATTTCCACCGAGACTCTTGTAAGCATTGGGACCAAAAAGATCCATGTGAAGTAACTCGAGTGGTCTCCTAGTAGTCATGATATTCTTAGCAGGATGACTTCCACCTACTTGCTTTCCTGCTTGACAAGCACTACAAAGTCTATCTTTGTCAAAGACAACATATTTAACACCAAGTATATGATCACCTTTGATAAGTTTGTCTAAATTACGCATGCCAACATGTCCTAATCTTCTATGCCAAAGCCAAACTTTAGAAGATTTAGCAATTAAACAAGTGCGAGGTTTGGATCTCTTAGTGAAATCGTCAATGTATAGATCACCTCTACGGATATCGGTAAAGACCATTTTACGATTATCTTGACGAAACACTTGGCAATCTATTTTCGTGAATAACACATTGAAACCGAAGTCGGCAAGTCTAGACACGGAAAGAAGATTATAGCCAAGAGATTCAACAAGCATAACATTTTGAATAGAACTATCATGGGATATGGCCACCTTACCAAGACCAAGTACCTTACCCTTGGAGTTGTCTCCAAAGGTTACGTACCTTCACGGTCCATGGTTTGGTGTAATTTGTTCAAACATTTCTCTATCTCCGGTCATATGATCGATACATCCACTATCGAGAATCCACTCTTTTCCTCCGGACATGTAATCCTTGAAGTTTGCCATGAGACTTAGATTCTTCATAATCTTCTCATACTCGATGTCAAACAGATCATCTTCATCATAGTAGCCATGTTCCACATTGTCATCATCAAGTGGAAAATCCTTGTCATAAAGAACAAGAGATTCGTTGGGATGGTGATCATGACAATATTCAAGTTTATGAATGCGAAGGGCCTCTATAATGATATTGTTGATATTTGTGACATCTCCTTTAGCATGCATGAGGTCTCTAAGCTCAAATATAGAACCATGAAATTTAGGATCACTAGGCGACATTTTGTGAAAGGCAATGGTTTTATGAAGAATTTCATCAAGATTACTTAATGAATAACTTGGATATCATTTCTCCAAATCATTCCACAAAGTGTAAGCACATGCAAAATTCTTCATTTGGTTAAGCATATTTCTAGGTAATGCTCTAACAATGAGATTAACAGTTCTAAGATTGCATAGCATATCAATTTCCTCTTCGTGTGTGGGATGCAAAGGATCAATAGGAGGCTCATAGGGACGCATAAGATATTTGCTCAATTGAAATTCATTAAACAGCTCAAGGATCAAAGATTTCCATTAACTATAGTACTCTCCATCAAGAATGGGCACTCTACAACTCAAACTCCCTATACTAGACACATCCATCTTCCTCCTCGGTGATTAAACCGAAGCAATGGAGACCAATGCTCTGATACCAATTGTGGGATCACTAGAGGAGTGTCTAGAGGGGGGGGGGGGTGAATAGACTACTAACAGGAATTTAAACCCTAACCCTTCCCAAGCTAATTGGTTGGCAGATTTTAACAGTTTTAGCAAAGCTAGAAAGTCTAACAGCCCTACACATGCATGTCAATAAATATGGCAGCGGAAAGTAAAGACATTGCATATGAAGTAAAGTGTTGAGATAGGTAGATCAAACGCAGTTGGAGACGCATGGATTTTTCCCGTGGTTCTGATAGGTGGCGCTATCGTACATCGACCTTTATGGAGTCTTTAACCCACGAAGGGTAATGGTCGCGAGAGTCCACGAAGGTCTCCACCCAAAAGGATCCATGAAGTAGCAACCTTGACTATTCCATAACGGCTTCCGTCCACGAAGGACTAGCCTCACTATGGGTAGATCTTCACAAAGTAGGCGATCTCCTTGCCCTTACAAACTTCTTGGTTGACTCCACAACATGAAGTAGGAGGATCCCATGCGACACCTAACCAATCTAGGAGGAACCACCCTCCAAAAGGTAATAGGCTCGATAATGACGATGAACTCCTTGCTCTTGTGCTTCAAGATGATAGACTCCTCAACACCCAATCACTCTCTCACAGATTTGGCATGGTGGAAGAGATGGGATTGGTGGAAAGCTACTTGGGGAGGCTAGAGATCAAGATCCATATGATTGGAGTGGAAGATCTTGACCTCAACACAAGGGTAGGTGGTTCTCTCTCAGAAAATATGATAGGATAGGTATGGAATAGTTCTGAGTGCTTCTATCTCGAGTATGTGGTGGTGAAGGGGTATGTTAGGGATATAACCCCATGGTGAGACCCACCCTGGAGGGCTCCGGGTTAAACTGAATGGCTCGTAGCCAGCCCAAGGGTGAGCTGTGAGGACCAGAGGGGCCAGCAAGCATAGCGGCTCACAGGATGGGCCGGTAGGGTGGCCCGGATGAGAAGACCCAGACGTGTAAGCCGCCCGGGGACAACTTGGTCAGGATAGGAAAGAGAAGATAGAGGTAGACTCGGACGTGTAATGAGAGTCGGCTACAACTTGTATGACCCATGGTCTTGACCTTGGTATATGAAGGCAAGACCCAGGGCGACTTAGAGGTCAGGTGATCGAGAACTAGGTCAAGCTTTAGCTCCCTTGTAATCAATACAACAAGCAATACAAACATAAGCATGACGTAGGATATTACCTCACCTTGAGGGGCCGAACCTAGGTAAACTCGTGTCCTTCGTCCCTGTTAACCCCTTTGAGTCCATCACGTTAGCGATGGCCTTGAATCCAAGTCCGTTAACCCGGACATCTGCCGTGATAAATCCACGACAGTTGGCGCCCACCGTGGGGCTTACGCTTGGTGGTGTTGAGTTCTCGAAGGGCTCTCTCCCGGGGATCGAAGGATACGTGGTCGGAAGGATCAACAAGAGTCGCTGTGGCCGGTTCTACATCGATGATGTCGGCTGGGGGCTTGATGCTAAGCCCGTGGAGTATGGATTCCGGGTTCCATTCGACGGGATCCGTGTCTTCATCGGAAGGGTTGATGGATCTACACCCGGGCCGGACGTCTGCACCGACATCATCGAGCCGGCTCGGCGTCTACGACCTGCGTGTAACATGCATCCTGCCCGTGCTAATCCGGGTCAGAGGCATGTCTTCGTAAGCTTCCCTCAAGGTACGGATCTAGAAGCTTCTGGATCACAGGAAACTCTCGTCTATTCGGAGGATGAATCTTCAAGTGGAAAAACGGAGTCGGTGCACCAGCTCCGCAACGGTGGCCTTGGGGGCTACGGCGACGTCTGCCTTGAGTCAGATCACTCAGAGTCGGATAATCTTGAGTTTCCGGTTCATGCTGCCGTGTTCATGGCGGGGTCAGCCCCAGGCATGAGTAGTACAGCCGCAGGAGCCGCCACCTCGGGTGATAACCCGCCGTCGCCGGCTCAAGTTCATGTGGAGCTGATGGACGAGCTCGCGGCTTTAATGGCCACTGAGGTCACACCAGATAATCAAGCAGCTTGGAATTTAGAGATCGCAAGGATCAAGGGCCGGATGACAGAGGAACGACAAAGGATGGATGAGCTAAAGATGCAGATGGAGGAGCTGGCTTGCATTAATGATGTTCAGCGCTTGGCAGGGCGGATTGCTGCATTGAGCCGGTTCATAAGCCGTCTTGGAGAGAAGGCTATTCCTTTATATCAAATTATGAAGAAGAGAGACAAATTTGTCTGGAGTAAAGCGGCGGGTGAAGCACTTGAGGTGCTTAAAAAATAGCTCACTGAGCCGCCAGTGCTGGCTGCTCCAGCTAAGAAAGAACCATTACTCCTTTATGTGGCGGCTAATAACCGGGCAGTGAGTGCTGCAATCGTGGTCAAGCGCAAGGAGGCTGGAAAGGAGTATCCAGTGCAAAGGCCAGTTTATTATATTAGTGAGGTCCTGACAGAGTCTAAGCAAAGGTATTCACATTGGCAGAAGCTGGTATATGGGGTCTTCATGGACAATCGCAAGTTAAAACACTATTTCTTAGGGCACCAGATAACTGTGGTCAGTTCTGCTCTGCTGGGGGATATTATCCAGAACAGAGAAGCCACAGGAAAGATTGCTAAGTGGGCATTGGAGCTGGGACCTCTGAATGTAAAATATGTGCCTCGCACAACTATCAAGTCCCAAGCCCTTGTGGACTTCATAAATGATTGGACGGAGTGTCAAGCTCCCGAGGAAAAGCCGGATAACACATACTCGACTATACACTTCGATGGATCCAAGCAATTAGAGGGGTCAGGGGCAGGAGTTGTTCTGACATCCCCCAAGGGTGATAAATTTTGTTATGTGCTCCGGCTGATGTTCCCCTGCACTAACAATGCGGCTGAATATGAAGGTTTGCTTTATGGTCTTCAGTTAGCCCAGGAGATGAATTTGAGCCGAGTCAGGTGTTTGCGCGACTCGGATCTGGTGGCTCAGCAAGTTTCTGGCACTTGGGATTCCAAGGACCCGCGGATGGCGTGTAACATCCCAAACTTTGGAATGTTATAATAAATATTAGAATGAATGTTTGTTGGTTTGAGTGATTGAAAGTGAGTGAAATTTGAAACTTTTTGAAACTTTTGAAAGTTTAATGAGAGGGAATGAAATGACTTTCCCAAAACTTTCAATCTGCATTTTGATCACCAGGAATTCAAATTATTTTCATCACAAAACCCTAGAGTGAAGATGACATGACTTCTTCCATTTAAAGAAATGAAAAGGGAATTGAAAATGATTTGAATTTCCATTTGAAAATATTTCAAATTCAGAAACTTTATGCAACTCAATGATTTTCATGAGAGAGGATAAAATAAATTCTTCAAATTATATGAAATATGAGTTGGAAGTTTAAAATAAAGCTTTGAAAAGTGAATGTGAAAATCTCTGGATTTTCTTTTGGAATCATTTCATATTTGGTTCCTATTCAAATTTTCAAAGTATTCAAACCCCTGACAAAAATTTGAGAGGAGTAATATGACACTCCAAACCAGGGGAAATTTTGTGAAGTATTTGAACCATAAAACCCAAAGGGTCATTTAAAAAATATTTGCAAAAAGATTTAAAACCAAATAGGCATTTTCTAAAAATAACATTTTTTTTTAAAAGTCATCAAATGACAGAATAAAAATGTTCAATAAATGGAATTTATTATTCTGTTAATTTTGATATATTTATTCCCTATATTTAGAAACGGTTTGAATGCTTTAAATGATTTTGAAACGCTCTGGAATTTTTTAAAAAGAGAAATTAACGCGTGTATTAAAACGGGCCAGCCCACTGCTTTTAAGACCCGAATTCTCTCCGTAACGGTCACCGCTAATAACGCCCCCTCTCTCTCTCTCACTGACAAGCCGGTCCCACCGCCCGATTCCCTCTCCCGCGCGGTCGTCCCCATCCTCACGAGCGCGACGCCGTCGCCGAAGGTTCCTCTCCCGTGATCTCTTCCTCCTGTCGCTCCCCTCGAGTCCCGACCACCCCTATAAGTAGCGGCCACCATCCGCTCCTCATTCCACCCCGAGCCCCTCTTTCTCCTTGCCGGAACGCTACCTGAGCCCTCGCCGGAGTTCCACCACCCAACCGGATCCCCCGAGCTCGAGCCCCTCGCCACAGCCATCCCCGAGCCCTCCCGAGGCCTCCTTCGACCTCCCTGCAACCGTGCGCATCATCCCACCCCTTTGCTTCGCTGGAGACCCACCAAGACGGTCGCTGTATCGAGCTCGCCGGAGTTTTCCCCTATCACCGAAGCTCCCTCCGCTTGTTGTTGTCGCCACGGTCGTCCCCAAGCCGTCTCGACGCCACCGTCGCCTTCGCCGTGCACCCCTGCGTCGAACGAAGCCCGCGCCGTCGCCGGAGACCCACTGGAACCGTCGCACGCATCGAATCCGAGCCGTCGCCGTCGCCGGACTTCTTCACCGCCGCGGTGAGCTCCACCACCCCTCTTCACCTTCCGATTTCAATCAACGGCACAGATTAGAATAGCCGTACCCCTTCGGTTTTAGTTAAGTGAACCGGTCGGTTTTCTTTTAAATTAAATTGACCGGATCATTTTATGTTATATTCTGGCCATCCGCTCGTATTGCCTCGCACGTGCACACCTTAGCCAATCGAGAAATGCCACGTGTACCCTATCCGTTAAATAAGTTTTTCATTTTATTCTGTTTTCAGTTTTAAAAACAGAATAGTTTCAGATTTGTTTTGCTTATATCTTTTTATCTTTTTAAGTATTTTAAATTGATTCTTTTTGCATTAGGTCACAATTTTATTCTAGTTTCGGTAGATACCAAATTTGACTATGTTTGAATATTTTAAATTCGAATTTGAACAGATTTGATTTAAATTTTGTTTTCTGAATATCTTGAGTTCTAAAATGAATTTTGAGTTGATTCTTTTTGCTACTTGTCACTAGTGATCCTAGTTATCAGTAGGTAAAGTTTGAGAATTTTTAGAATAAAATTGATTAGGGTTTTAACTAAAAACAGAATCTGTTTAGTTTGTTAATATAGTTTAATTAGTTTTATTTTGTTAGTTTAAATCTGAGTTAGTTATCTTTTGTTTTAGTAGGTTCTATTGTCTCAACTTTATGAGTTTACTTGCTGTTAATACAATAAAATAATTTGCTTAGTTTATTACTATGTTGTTATAGGGACATTATAGTTTGTAATTAGGTATAGTTTGATAAAAACAAACTAGTTAGTAATAGTTAATTTTAACAAAGTTTTAAATAATTAGATTCTGTTTTCCAATAAAGTTTTTTAGAAATTCTTTTCTGTTAGGAAATGTTTTGTTAATAAAAATAGTTTAGTTTTGCTCTATTATGGTAAGAAAACTATATTCTTTATCATTAGGTAATGTTTCATATTACAACTTGGTTTTAGTAGAGATTATTCTCACAAAGTTTTAGATGATTTAATTCTGTTTTGTAATAAAGATTTTATTTAATTACTTTCTGTTAACTTAGTTGTTTCATAATTTGTTTTCTCTTAGTTTATGGTTGTGCTTGTAGTTAAGGTCATTAGGCAAACACTTATGTTGTTTAGTATGTTGTTTTCATAGTTTTTACTTGTTCTTCAAAATTAACTCTTTTGCTAGAAAAATATTTACTAAAATTCTTTTGTTATATTTTAATTTGTTAATGTTTTGGTACTATTGAAAATAGTTGCTTGTAGTGGGAAATTACCTTAGATGCTTTTATGAAAACTTTGTTGATTTTGTCTTAAGTATTTCCTTCATCAACCTTGTTGCTTTTGTTCTTGTGTTACCTTGTGATTGTTAGAATTGATTGCTAGTATGATTGCTTATGTATGCAATGTTTGTTATATAGATTTTCATCGGAGAGTGACGAATAGTCTATCAAGTTATTTCTGAGAGCGATCTTTATCTTCATCAACAGTACAGGCAAGTTCACTTTGACCATCTTTTCATACCTATGTTTTTCTTGCATTGTAGTGACATCACTTAACAATTCCCTCTCGTAGTGTTATTGAAATTCTTGTAGTTGAGTAGAATGCATGAGGTAGGAACCCACCACTTGTTACTAAAGCCCCGGGAACGCTAGTTAGTGCAATGCTATGCTAAAGTAGACGGGGTCTGGTATGAGTGTTCGTGAGTGGTGTGAAGAAGGACTCCACGTCAAAACGATGACTTCATGAAGGCTTATTCAAGACCTGCATATTCAAGACCTCAAGACTTCGAGACTCAAGAAACAAGTTTTTCAATACACACTACTGGGTGAGGGATGGTTGAAACGGTACCCTGGAGAAACCAGTGGATTTGCCTAGGTGTTGCTGGAGATGGCCAGTATTCACGCGGAAAGCCTCACCCAGACTCAAAGGGAAGGATGAATACTTCATGCCCGGAAGCTTACTTGTGTAGCCACAAGTCATTATGGGCTCTGGCTTGGTTGATCTTTGTTGTGACTCTGCTGGGCAGTGCTACGAGATGTAGTCGACGTTAGGATTGGATGGGCACTGCTGGACAGACAGGGAAGCACTCTGAAAGACCATGTTTCGTTCATCCTGTTCTCAAACACCATGCAGTGCGAGGACTTTCCAGGAGGGAACGAATCTTGTGGGTAAGTACACAACACTCTGCAGAGTTAAACCTAATCGATTAGCCGTGTCCCCGGTTACGGACAATTTGAGCTTCTAGACTTGGATCTATCTCTGAACTCTCAACACTGGACTGATAACTAATTGTGGGCAACTTATGATACTTATGGGCATTGAGACACTGGTTGGCGGAACCATGTCATGATAGGTAACTCCATAGTGAAATTTCCTGATATTCCTTGTTGTAGGGAAAATAAAATTAGCTTTTACGCAAAAAACTCAGATACAGAGCCACAAAGCCTTTGCATATAGAATAGTCTTTATTCTTCTGTTCTTCTATGGTGATCTTGCCAACATATTCAAAATGCTGACCTACACGGCTGCAACGTCTTATGTTGCAGATACTCTTCTACGACGGGTAAGAGTACGATTCAGGGTTACGGTCCGCACTCAACTTGCCGTTGGTGTTATTGGGACTCCACTCCTGTTGACTGTATCCGCTGCTATTTTAAGGTATATATCAGTTTTACATTAATTACATGTGATTCCACTTTGATATATACATTGATGTACTGTGTGTGCCAGCATACTGATCCAGGGATGGCACAGAAAACACAGAGGCTTGACTCGTTTTGAGTCGGGTCGCTACATGGCGGCTTACCGTCAGGCGGTTGATGTTATTGCAGGGCACTTCAAAGGATATCAAGTAGATCACATTGATTGTTGCAGAAATGAGGCGGCTGATGCCTTATCACGATTAGGCTCTCAACGAAAGTCGGTGCCACCCAATGTCTTTCTAGACGTCTTACACCATCCGACTGTCAAGATACCTTCAGAAGAAGATTTGGTTGTTCCTGACCCGGAGGCAGAATTAGTGGCGGCTCTGCATGCTATCCCAGATTGGACTATTCCCTATTTGGCCTATTTGACCCGGGGCGAGTTACCTGAGGATGAAGACCTAGCCAAAAAGATCACCTGGCGTTCTAAGTCCATGATAACAGTCAATGGTGAGTTGCATAAATGCAGTGTGACGGGAGTTTTTCAACGTTGTGTTTCACCAGCAGAGGGTGGGCAGATCTTGAATGAAATCCATACTGGCGATGTTGGACACCACGCCGGCTCAAAATCTTTGGTGGCCAAGGCTTTCCGGCACGGGTTTTTCTGGTAGACGACTCATAAAGATGCATAGGACCTAGTCCGTAAGTGCGACGGCTGTCAGAAGTTTGGCTGGCATGCTCATATCCCAGCTCAGGAGTTAAGGATGATACCAATTACTTGGCTGTTTGCGGTCTGGGGGCTTGACATGGTGGGACCTTTCAAGAGATCCAAGGATAAGAAAACACACCTCCTGGTGGCGGTGGACAAGTTTACCAAGTGGGTAGAGGCAGAGCCGGTCAGCAAATGTGACGCGGCTACGGCGGTTTTATTTATCAAAAAGTTGATCTACCGTTTTGGTTACCCACACAGCATCATCACTGATAATGGTACAAACCTGTCCAAGGGGGTTATGAAAAAAATTCTGTGACGAAGAGCATATCCGGCTTGATGTTTCAGCAGTGGCGCATCCACAGTCCAACGGTCAGGCGGAGCGTGCCAATCAGGAAATTTTAAGAGGGATTAAACCGCGGCTTATGGTTCCTTTGCAGCGAACACCCGGGTGTTGGGTAGAAGAATTACCCTCCGTCTTATGGAGCATCAGGACCACCCCTAACATATCTACGGGTTTCACGCCTTTCTTTATGGTGTACAGGGCCGAGGCAGTTTTGCCCAGTGACATCCGGCATGACTCGCCAAGGGTGGCGGCTTACGTTGAGGTGGACAATGAGATGGCACGTCAAGACGCATTGGATGCTCTGGAAGAGGCGCGAGAGTTAGCAGCAGCCCGGTCGGCAATTTGTCAACAAGACTTGCGTCGCTATCACAACCGCAGGGTCAAGACCCGGACGTTCCAAGAGGGCGACTTAGTGCTCCGGCTGATTCAGGACCAGACAAATATGCATAATCTCTCTCCTCCATGGGAAGGACCTTTTGTAGTCAGCAGAAATCTCAACAATGGGTCATATTACCTCATCGATATCTAAGATGACTCAGATACGGCGGGTCAGGAGACTCGCCGGCCGTGGAACATCGCGCATCTCTGGCCTTATTTCACTTAAGGATGTAGAGACCCCTCATCGTACACTATCATTGTACATGTCACAGTTATACCAAATAGTATCACTGCCAAAGTAAAATCCCGGCTCAGGAAAATGAGTCGCGGCACCAGGCATTATGCCACAAAATCCCGGCTCAGGAAAATGAGTCGCGGCACCAGGCGTTATGCCACAAAATCCCGGCTCAGGAAAATGAGTCGCGGCACCAGGCTTTATGCCACAAAAAAAACCGGCTCAGGATAATGAGTCGTGGCGAGGGCGGCTTCTTACCTTTGGGTACAGCTTCTAACGCCTATCCGCCGGTGGGTTACACCGTACTGCTGAGGGGGGCTTCTTACCGACGGGTATCGCTTCTAACACCCTACCGGCCGGCTCTATGCCAAATTTCCGGCTAACACATTTTGCCGCGGTTATGAGAGGTTTTTTACCGATGGGTAGCTAACGTCTCATGACCCGCGAACGGCGGCTTCTTACCTTCGGGTATAGCTTATAATGCCTATTAACCGACTTTAGGCCACGTAAAAACGGCTAAGGTAAATTAGCTGCGGCGAACGGCGGCTTCTTACCTTTGGGTATAGCTTATAATGCCTATTAGCTGGCCTTATGGCACAAAATCCTGGCTAAAGAGAATTAGTTGCGGCGAGAGCGGCTTCTTACCTTAGGGTATAACTTCTAATGCTTATCCGCCGGCATTTATGCCGTATTATTACCTCTGGGTGTATCTTTTAAACGCCTTATCGTCCAGGGTTTATGCCATCTCCGGCTAACCAGATTAACCGTAATTGCCAAAAGGGAATTACCACCTCCGGGTATAGTTTACCTAATCTTGGCCGCATGTGTCTTCTATGATGACAAAGCAGTATAAATGGTTCAAGAGCATACAAAGACAATGGCAGTTAAAAAGCCGGATCATCTTATAAAGCATAATGACACAAGGTTCAGGAGAAGCAAAAGTAAACATCTAGTCTATTACATACACTCCCAGAGGAGCTCAGAATTTTAGACAAGTCTTTTCAAACACCACACGGCGGGTTAAGGAGAGTCGGTTGTTACAAGTTTTTTCAAGAAGGGACTAACTAGCTGCCGGGTCATCCTGCTCCGGCTCTTCGGTGGCCCCGATCTGGAGGTTGTCCAAATCCCAGTTGTAGTTTGTTAGAGCCGCAAAAGAACCTTTGTCAAAATAAGGAGACGAGTCAAGGTCAGGAGCGAAGAAGTCCTTACTGCGGGCAGGCGTCAAGTCTTTGCACTCGTAAAGTGGGCCGTAGATTCTTTTTTGATCCGGGCCATAAGCCGCCTAGTAGGTCGTCAGATCAGCTTCCTCCGCTAAGACGGAAGCTAGTACTCGGGATTCCTTCATGCACCGGCTATAGTCAGCATCAATGAACTCTGAGCCGTCGTCTTTCTTTGAAGGGAAGCTATCCATCATCTCGGCTGATGTTAGACCCGGAGAAAAGGCCAAAGCCCGGCTGATGCCCGCAATGGCCCCTTGGCGGGCGGCTGATTTCTTGAGTTCAACAATCTGCTTAGGCATGGTGGAAAAGAGCTCCAAGACGCCCTTGAGAGTCGCCGGAATCTTGTCTTTGTATTGCACGACTTTAATAGTGCACACCGCGTCGCAGTACAGTTGCTCAGTCAAAGTGTAGATGGCCTTCAACGGCAGCAGACTATCAGAAGCTAGTTGCCGGCTCCTAGGGCCTGCATAAGACGGACATTTCAGGATGAGTCGCCAGTACAAGTATTATATAGCCATTGAAGCACAAGATGTCAGAAGCTTACCAAAGAGGGCGGCTGTCATCTTGGTAATGTGGCGCTTCAGGGCTTGGAGTTCATTGGATACAGCCATCAGCGGTTGATCGGCGTCATCCGCCCATTTGGTCAAAGAGATCTTCTCAGACTCAGCTGACTCTTTAAAAGTAGGAAAGTCGGCCTTGATTGTGGCCAACTCCTCAGAGAGGAGCCAACACTTTTCGTCGGTGGCACTTCGAGCCGTTTGTTGAGCCGCCAAGTTGGTCTTCAGATCCGTCAACTGCGACCCGGCCTCGTTTAAAGCTTCCTGTGGCATATCAAAATGCAGAATAAGTCACCAAGATGGAATTTTATCAGATGATGAAGATTAAGACAAAATTATGCAAGTTTCAAGAAGATTGCAAGCAATATGTTTAACACTTGGGGCCTAATGTATATTTGATCTCCAAGATTACAGTGCAGTTCCGGCTCATCTTCATCAAGTTAATCTGGAACTTGGGGGCTACAATTGGCTCTTAAAACTATCAACATTGAAGCTCCGACTCAACTTTATCAAAATTGAGTCGGCCCTTGGGGGCTACAATTGGCTGTTCAAACTATCTATAATGAAGCTCCGACTCAACTTTATCAAAGCTGAGCCGGCCCTTGGGGACTATGGATTTAGATTTTCTACAGAGGATCAGGAAAGACCCGGTTCAACTCTTAATTAGATTGAGCCGACCCTTGGGGGCTAAGTAAGGTTATAGCAAGAAGAGGAGTACCTCATATTTTTTCTTCATCAAGCTGACCAGCCGAAGCTCTAGATCTCGGCTGGTGGAAAGCTGGTTCACATAACCGGCGTGAAGTTCTTCGGCCATCATCTTCTCAAAGGAATAAGAGTCAAAATCCAGCTTCTTTGAAGCCTCGGCCGGCTCTTTATGCCTGGTCAGCACGTGAGCCGGGGGAGACTGAAAGGCAGACTCGGTGATCACGACGTCTGGAGTTGCAATGGTCTTGGTCATCTGGGCAGGACTCGGTGGTTTCAAAGGACCCCTTGGAGGGCTCTCTAGGATGTTATCTTCAACAACCAGCCCAGTGGATGCGGCTGGCGGATCTACATCCGGTCGTGACTCTTCCGGTTGTTCACGCTCTGTCTCTTGGGCTGCAGGGCTAGGGGAGGATTTGTTCATCTTGTGACGCTTCGCTTGAGCCCTGGAGAACATGAAGTGTCAGAACCCAAGGATTACAGCTGCCAAAGGGAATAGAAATGCACAACTAAAATAAATACTTACAATGGATTGATCTTGGGAGGCGGCAGAGCGGTCGCCGAAGAGTCGCCAGAAGAGGGTGAATTCTGAGAGATAATTTGAGAAAGATGAGACAACATCGAGGTCGCAAAGTGAGATTAATTAAAACGGAGATACATACCTCTACGAGGCATTTCTTTGGAGCTGGCGAGTTTGGCAAGCCGGAACAGGGTTCATTAGAACCAGCGCTCCGGGTCTGGCGACGCTCAACCTATTATTGCTTCTTCAAAAGAAAATCGGGAGCGAGATAAGCAAGAGGATGAGAAAGAGGAACTTTTCCAATAACCCGCCGCGGCCTCCGGGGGATAAAATATTCTGAGCTGGAAGAAATATAGATTACCTTAGGGGCGTTGGCGCGGCTTGTTTCAACATCATCCTGTGAGTAAAACAGGTGTAAGTAAAATAAGGTAATAAAATGGCAGAAAGCAGCCAAGGTTTACCTCTGAGTCGGACGATTGTGGCGGGTCAAACCATCCTTCTTGTGGGGCGGTTTGCTTGGACTTCTTAGCCAGAACTTTCTTCTTGGGCTTCTTCAAAGGAGGAACATATTCCTTCTTCCAGAAAATAGAGTTGGACTAGAAAGGTTAAACCGGTTAAACAGTAATGCGTCAAAAAGGTATAAGTGACAAGGAGAAAAGTGGTGAAGAGTCGCCTTACATATGGAGCCGGATTTTTGGCGTTAAAAGGCGCCAAGCCAATGGCGCTGCATGATCCGGATGCTTCATGGACAAGGCTCCGGATCACGGTGGTGATGTCATCCTCCGCCAGGGTTGATTGGCTGAAGCATAGTTAACTATCATACTTGCCTTCGTATTCATACATGAGCCAACTTCTATGACTTAAGGGCATAATCCGCCAAGAAATCCAGTAGTGTATCAAATCCAGCCCGGTTAAACCATTGGCCATGAGGGCTTGATCTTGGCGTGAGCCGACTCGTACCTTGCACGTTCCGAAGCTGATAGCCGGCCCGAAAGCTCTGAAGTTGTCTTGAGCCCGGAGGGACGGTAACCCGGCAGTGGACGCTCATTCTCAGGAGAGGTATCCTTGCAGTAGAACCAAGTCTTGTTCCAGTCCTTTGGATGACTCGGCATCTGCATGGCTGGAAAAGTAATATCCCTACGCCGTTGAATGGAGATCCCGCCAAGCTCTAGACTCGGACCGGCCTTCACCTTAGTCTGCTGGTTGGCGTAGAAAAACTCTCGAAATAACCCCACAGACGGCTTGGCCTGAAGATATACTTCATAGAGCACTTGAAAATTGCATATATTGGAGACAGAGTTGGGGGCCAAGTGTTGGGGGTGAAGCTTTTAAAAGTGAAGGACGTCACAAAAGAACTTCGAGCCGGGGGGCACGAATCCTCGCTCGATATGATCAGAGAAGACCACTACTTCTCCTTCTTGAGGAGTGGGCCGTGTTTCATCACCCGGGGCCCGCCAATTAAGGACCTCCTTGGAAGGAAGGGTACCCACGTGAACAAAATCCAATAAGTATTCCTCTGTGATGGAAGACCCGACCCAAATGCATGAGTTGGAGGCACGAGACATGCTGGCGGCTTAAGGACTATGCAAATTAAAAAGTATTGCAAGTCAAGAGCAAAACAAATATCTATGACGGCTTACAATTTTAAGGGTTCTACAAATAATATGCCGGCTGATGAGAGCTGGAGGGGCCTGGTGAGTCAACAAAGAAAAGAGGAGGAGCGAAAAACGACTAAGTCCCAGGAAACAGATTTCGTGAAGTTCAGCTAAAATAACAGATCTACAAAAGCAGGAAAAATGCCTCTATTTTTAGACCTAAGGACGAACGGGCGAGGCGGACGAAAACCTAAAATGGCAGGCTGAGTAGGGACCGATTTATGTATTATTACTCACAGCCTATTACGCAGCGGCGCCACGAGGTAGGGCGACTGGCCGGAGTTCATACGCTGAGCACGGCCGGTGGCAATGGAGTTTGAGTTCTAAGCGATGACGGCGGCGGATCTTATAGAAACCCTATCAGAGACGGTTATGGGTCTAAGGGAAGAAGATTTACCGGTGACAGGAGCACGAGATGGACTCTGGTTCGCAGCAGGTTGATGCAGCGGCCAATCGACGGCGAGACGGAGACGGTGTCGGAGCAGGAGCAGAGGTATCGGAGAAGAGGGAGATGACAGTGCGAGCAAGATAAAGGAAATGCCGCCCACAGTAGTCCTATTTAAAAGGAAAATGGGGTAGGCGCAAAAATCCAGGCGACACAAATCGTCCGACCGAGGCGGGCGCCTCGATTTTTGGGCTAACCATTAATGGAAGGATTTGGCGGTGCATCAACTAATCTTTTTTGCAGAGTCCACGTGATGTCACGGCAGGTCACTATCGGGTGACTCGCCGAGAAACAGAAGATAAGGATGAAATGAGCAAGCTCAAATCAACCTGGGGCCTAATGTTGGGGATATTACCCCATGGTGAGACCCGCCCTGGAGGGCTCTGGGTTAAACCGAACGGCTCGTAGCCAGCCCAAGGGTGAGCCGTGAGGACCGGAGGGCCCAGCAAGCGTAGCGGCTCACAGGATGGGCCGGCAAGGTGGCCTAGATGAGAAGACCCAGGCGTGTAAGCCGCCCAGGGACAACTTGGTCAGGATAGGCAAGAGAAGATAGAGGTAGACTCGGACGTGTAATGAGAGTCGGCTACAACTTGTATGACCCGTGGTCTTGACCTCGGTATATGAAGGCAAGACCCGGGTCGACTTAGAGGTCAGGTGATCGAGAACTAGGTCAAGCTTTAGCTCCCTTGTAATCGATACCACAAGCAATAGAAACATAAGCAGGACGTAGGCTATTACCTCACCTTGAGGGGCCGAACCTGGGTAAACTCGTGTCCTTCGTCCCTGTTAACCCTTTTGAGTCCATCACGTTAGCGATGGCCTCGAATCCAAGTCCGTTAACCTGGACATCTGCCATGATAAATCCATGACAGGGTATATATAGGCATCCCCAAAAATCCTACCGTTACACACAAAATGACCAACTCGGTGACACCGATGTGTTAATCTCGGTGGTACCGAAGTGACCAAATGGTGGCAACTTTTTAATCTCGGTGAGACCGATATAGGAAACTCGGTTGCACCGATAAGGTGACCAACCGTCAGATTTCCAATATCGGTGACGCCGATCCAACATTCTCGATGGGACCAAAAATGTGAATTTGCGTAACAAAAAGTTGGCAACCTAAACTCGGTGGCACCGGTATGGAATCGGTTGCACCGAAGTGGCTAGGGTTTGGGGGAGTCTGTCTAGGTTCTGGAATCGGTGGCACCGGTATGGGAAAGTTGGATGCACCGATTTTGAGTGTTAGGTATAGAACAGACTTTGGTGGGAGAGTTTGTGGATGTTTTTGGCGACCATCACTTGTACACGTTTGAGCATATTGTTCACCAACAAAACCTTACCCACTTTTAATAGTATTGGCTTTCCTATGGACTCAAGGTGATTTCTCACAAATATAGAATGTAGAGTCCTCTTGCTTGAAGCTTGGCCAACCTATTTCCTTGCATCTTGGGGTATGTCCACAATCTCCTTTTCCAATCCTATCATTGAACATTTCCTGAAATATACTTGGTGGAAACATTAGTTCAATGACTTATATGTTGTAATTAATTACCAAAACCACCAAGGGAGCAAATGTGCTTTCAGCAACCAACACTTTCCACTTGGTGCCACCGATTCTCAGCCTTAGACAGTCTCAGCCAGACCCTAGCCCTTCAGTGCAACCAATTCCATTTTGGCGCCACCAAGATTGGGTTGCCAACGTCCTGTTACGCAAATTCACAAAATCGGTCCAACCGTGTTTGTTGAGTCGACATCACATATTTTGGCAATCTGAGCATCGGTCACCTTATCGGTGCAACCGAGTTGTATGTATCGGTATCACCGAGATTCAAAAGTTGCTACCTTTGAGGCAACTCGATACCACCGAGATTAACACATCTGTGTCACCGAGTCTGACTTATCAGCTGTAACAGTTTGATTTTTGGAGATGCCTATATATACCCCTCCACCACCACTCACTCGCAAGAGAAGAACTTAGAATAGTTCCCCACTCATACCTAGTGATTTTTTGAGAGAGAGCCACCTACTCATGTGTTGAGATCATGCCATTCCATTCCAACCATATGAATCTTGATCTCTAGCTTCCCCAAGTTGCTTTACACCCAATCAATCTCTTCCACCATAGCCAAATCTATGAGAGAGTGATTGTGTGTTGAGGAGTCTATCATTTTGAAGCACAAGAGCAAGGAATTCATCGATGTTATCGAGCCTATTAACTTTTGGAGGGTGGTGCCTCCTAGATTGGTTAGGTGTTGCTTGGGAGCCTCCTACTTCGTGTTGTGGAGTGAACCAAGAAGTTTGTAAGGGCAAGGAGATCACCTACTTCATGAAGATCTACCCCGGGTTAGGCTAGTCCTCTATGGACGTAGGCCATTATGGTATAGTCAAGGTTGCTACTTCGTGGAACCCTGGGTAGAGCCCTCCATGGACTCTCGCGACCGTTACCCTCAGTGGGTTGAAGACTCGATAAATGTGGACGTATGATAGCACCACCTATCGGAACCATGGGAAAATTCATCGTGTCTTCAAATTCCATTTGATCTTCCTACACTTCCTCTACTTACATGCTTGTCTTTACTTTCCGCTGCAATACTCGTAGACATGCATGTGTAGGGTGTACTTGACTTGCTATGAATGCTAAAATCTTCCAAGACTTAAAATTGGGGAAAAGTAGATTTTTAATTGGTCAAGTAGTCTAATCACCCCCTCTAGCACTACTTTCGATCCTACAAATGGTATCATAGCTTTGGTCTCCATTGCATGTGTTTCAAAACCTCGGAGAGTATGGCATCTAGTGAGGGAAATTATCACCATAGAGGTTCGTACTTTGATGACACTAATTTTGCTAGTTGGAAGCAGAAAATGAAAATGCATCTACTTGGTCATAACCCCACCATTTGGGCTGTTGTTCGTGTTGGATTGCAAGGTGAATTCTTTGCAGATGGAAGGGAACCGGATTGCGAAGCGACTGCAGAAGAATTGAAGATGTTGCAACTCAATGCTCAAGCATGTGACATTCTCTTCAACTACCTATGCCCTGAAGAATTCAGCAAAATCATCCGTCTTGAGAATGCAAAAGAGATTTGGGATACTTTGGTTGATATGCATGAAGGTACCAAATCTATGAGAGAATCCAAGTTGGATGTTCTTTAAAGTAAGCTTGACAAGGTCAAGATGAAGGATGTTGAAGGAGTCATTGAGATGTGCTCTAGGCTAGCTCTCATCACCAATGAGATTGCTGGCTTAGGAAGCGAAGAAATGACCGATAAATTCATCATCGAGAAGATACTTCGATCTTTGGATGATCGATCTGACACCGTATGCACATTGATCCAAATGATGCCCAACTACAAAGATCTCACCACTTTGTGTTGTTTGCTTATTTTGACGTATCTATGGGTTGTATCGGGGGGTATGAACCATGGAGAAGTTGGAATACAGTAGATATTACACAAATATAAATAAAGAATGATTTCACAACAGTACCTAAAGTGGTGATTTATTTTTCTTATACTAACGTATCTCATGATTTTTCTGTTGAGTTTTGTGTTGTGAAGTTTTCAAGTTTGGGAAAAGATTTGATGGACTATGGAATAAGGAGTGGCAAGAGCCTAAGATTGGGATGCCCAAGGCACCCCAAGTAATATTCAAGGTTACCAAAGATCCTAAGCTTGGGGATGCCCCAGAAGTCACCCCCTCTTTCGTCTTCAATGCATCGGTAAATTTACTTTAGGCTATATTTTTATTAACCACATGATATGTGTTTTTCTTGGCACGTCTTGTATGATATGAGTATTTGCTTTTTAGTTTGCCACAATCATCCTTTCTGCACACATCTTTTAGAGAGACACGCATGAATCATGAATTTATTAGAATACTCTATGTGCTTCACTTATATCTTTTGAGCTAGGCAATTTTGATCTAGTGCTTCACTTATATCTTTTTAGAGCACGGTGGTGTTTTATTTTATAGTAATAATTGAACTCTCGTACCTCACTTATATTATTTTGAGAGTATTTAAATAGCATGGTAATTGGTTTAGGTTATGAATTTAGTCCTAATATAATGGGCATCCAAGAGGGATATAATAAAAAATTCATATAAAGTGCATTGAATACTATGAGAAGTTTGATTCCTTGCATAAAGTTTTGAGATATAAAGATGGTGATATTAGAGTCATGCTAGTGTGTAATTGTGGATTGGTAGACATACTTGTGTTAAAGGTTTGTGATTCTCGTAGCATGCACGTATGGTGAACCATTATGTAACGAAGTCGGAGCATGATTTGTTTATTGATTGTCATCCTTTGTGTGAGGGTCGGGAGCGCGCAATGGTTAACTCCTACCAACCTCTCCCCTAGGAGCATGCATCTAACAATTTTTCTTCGATAACTAATAGACTTTTGCAATAAGTATGTGAGTTCTTTACAACTAATGTTGAGTCCATGGATTATACACACTCTCACCCTTCCACCTTTGCTAGCCTCTCTAGTACTGCGCAACTTTTACCGGTGCATTAAACCCACCATATACCCTTCCTCAAAGCAGCCACCATACCTACATATTATGGAATTTCCATAGCCATTCCGAGATATATTGCCATGTAACTTGCACCATTCTGTTTATTATGACACGCACCATCATTTTCACATTGCTTTGCATGATCGTAAGATAGCTAGCATGATGTTTTCATGTCTTGTCCACTTTTTGATGTCATTTGCTATGCTAGATCATTGCACATCCTAGTACACTATCGGAGGCATTCATATAGAGTCATATTTTGTTTTAGGTATCGAGTTGTAATTCTTGAGTTGCAAGTAAATAAAAGTGTGATGATCATCATTATTAGAGCATTGTCCCATATGAGGAAAGGATGATGGAAGCTATGATTCCCTCACAAGTTGGGATGAGGCTCTGGACTTTAAAAATAATAAAATAGGACAATGAAGCCCAAATAAGAAAAAACAAGCCAAAGATTCCCACCAAAAAAATGAGAGACAAGAGAGAAGGGACAATGCTACTATCCTTTTTTCCACACTTGTGCTTCAAAGTAGCACCATCATCTTCACGATCGAGAGTCTCCTATTTTGTCACTTTCATATACTAGTGGGAATTTTTCATTATATAACTTAGATTGTATATTCCAATGATGGGCTTCTCAAATTGCCCTTGGTCTTCTTGAGCAAGTGAGTTGGATGCACACCCACTTAGTTTCTTTTTGAGCTTTCATACACTTATAGCTCTAGTGCATCTGTTGCATGGAAATCGCTACTCACTCACATTGATATCTACTAATGGGCATCTCCATAGCTCATTGATATGCCTAGTTGATGTGAGATGATCTTCTCCTTTTCCTCACAACCTCCACCATATTCTATTCCACCTATAGTGCTCTATCCATGGCTCACACTCATGTATCGTGTGCAAGTTGAAAAGTTGTGGCAACATAAAAGGTGTGAAACAATTGCTTGACTTTTCATTGGGGTTGTGCATGATCTAAATACTTTGTGTGGGGAAGATGGAGCATAACAAGACCATATTATTTTGTAGGGATAACTTTCTTTTGCCATGTTATTTTGAAGAGACATGATTGCTTTGTTAGTATGCTTGAAGTATTATTGTTTTTATGTCAACATCAAGCTTTTGTTTTGAGTCTTACGGATCCGAACATTCATGCCACAATAAAGAATATTACATGGATAAATATGTTAGGTAGCATTCC
Source organism: Hordeum marinum (assembly GCA_022496015.1). Classification (NCBI taxonomy): domain Eukaryota; kingdom Viridiplantae; phylum Streptophyta; class Magnoliopsida; order Poales; family Poaceae; genus Hordeum; species Hordeum marinum. The sequence continues at coordinate 336,197,116 of CM039675.1, forward strand.
ACATCAAAAATTCTGTTTTTATCATTTTCCTACTCGAGGACGAGTAGGAATTAAGCTTGGGGATGCTGATACGTCTCCAACGTATCTATAATTTTTGATTGTTTCACACTATTACATTATTTGTTTTGGATGTTTTACATGCATTAATATGCTATTTTATATTGTTTTTGGGACTAACCTATTAACCTAGTGCCTAGTGCCAGTTTATGTTTTCCCCTTGTTTTTTAGTATTGCACAAAAGGAATATCAAACAGATTCCAAACGGAATAAAATTCTATGATGATTTTTCTTGGACCAGAAGGAACCGAGGAGACTTGGAGAAGAGGCCAGAAGATCTACGGGTGGGCCACAAGCCACTTGCCGCGCCCCTAGCTTGTGGGCCCCCCGTAGCTCCTCCAACCCTAATTCTTCGCCTACAAATTCAGGAATATTCCCCCAATACCAAAAAGAGCCACGATAATACTTTTCTGCCGCCGCAAGCATCTGTTACTGTGAGATCGCAACTTGGAGCCTTTTCCGGTAATCTGTCGGAGGCGGATTCGATCACGGAGGGCATCTACATGAACTCCATTGCCCTTCCGATGATGCGTGAGTAGTTCACCATAGACCTTCGGGTCCATAGCTAGTATGTAGATGGCTTCTTCTCTCTCTATGTTCTTCAATACCATGTTCTCCATGATCTTCATGGAGATCTATCCGATGTAATACTCTTTTGCGGTGTGTTTGTCGAGATTGGATGAATCGTGGGTTTATGATCAGATTATCTATGAATATTATTTGAATCTTTTCTGAATTCTTATATGCATGATTTCATATCTTTGCAAGTCTCTTAGAGTTATTGGTTTGGTTTGGCCAACTAGATTGGTAATTCTTGCAATGGGAAAAGTGCTTAGTTTTGGGTTCAATCTTGCGATGTCCTCACCCAGTGACAAAGTAGGGGTAGCGAGGCACATATTTGTATTGTTGCCAAGGATAAAAAGATGGGGTTTTCATCAAGTTGCTTGAGTTTATCCCTCTACATCATGTCATCTTACTTAATGCGGTACTCTGTTCTTCATGAACTTAATACTCTAGATGCACGCAGGAGTCGGTGGATGTGTGGAGTAATAGTAGTAGATGTAGAATCATTTCGGTCTACTTGACACACACGTGTTGCCTATATGCATAATCATTGCCTTGGATATTGTAATAATTATGAGCTTTTCTATCAATTTCTCGACAGTAATTTGTTCACCCATCGTATTATTTTCCTTCAAGAGAGAAGCCTCCAGTGAAACCTATGGCCCCTGGGTCTATTTTCCATATTATATTTTCAGATCTATAAACCAAAAATACCAAAAATACCTTGCTGCAATTTTATTTACTTTTATTTATTTTTACTTCTAGCAATCTTTTATATCTATCTCTATCAGATCTCATCCTTGCAAGTAACCGTGAAGGGATTGACAACCCCTTTACAGCGTTGGGTGCAAGTGTTTGATTGTTTGTGAAGGTGCATAGATTGGGGCCTTGCTTGTACCTCCTACTGGATTGATACCTTGGTTCTCAACAACTGAGGGAAATACTTATCTACTTTGCTGCATCACTCTTTCCTCTTCAAGGGAAAACCAACGCAAGCTCAAGAAGTAGCAGGATGTACCTCTTGTCCCCTTTCAAATCTCGCCGTTGTGGGATCCCATCCCGCTCGTGTGATAAGGGAAGAGAACCATGGACACTATAAATAGGGACGAGCTCCTACTATAGAGGGCAGAGATGAGATCTAGTTCATTAATGCCAAGAGCCCTTGTGAGGCCACCCAACAACTATACTAGTTCATCCTTAGGCTCCTCCTGAGGCCAATCCCCCACAAAGTAGGAGTAGGGTTTTACACCACAAGGTGGCCCGAACCTGGGTAAATCTCTGAGTCCATCTCCTTCCCCACTCATACTTACTCAACGTAGCTAGGCCATGGGGTGACATGCTTGGTACTTCGAGCCGGTTGAGATTTTCGCACATGCCTTGTGTTCGAACCTTGTTGAGTTTTGTGGAGCCCTGATTCTGACAGTTTTGAAGAATGACAATGCTAATTTTATCACCAGGAAACAAGCTGTTGCACTAATGATGCTTCGGAGAGAGCTGGTGATGCTCATGAAGATGTTGGTTGCTGTTGTGGTGGTGCTAGGTCTTGATGCACTAGTGGTGATCATGCTAAAGAAGTGAAGATGCTTGTTGTTATGGTGGTGTTGCTAGGTCTTGCTGTTAGGTTTTTATGTTTCTCATGTAATGGTGGTGGTAAACTCTGGTTTTAGCTGATGTATGGAATGTTAAGTGGTTGTCCTACCTTTTGTTTCAGCCTGATGCAATGGAATGTTAAGTGCCAATGTTGAAACTCTGTGTTGTTTTATGTTTGATGAATTAGCATGACTTACATGATCATCAGTTTCTGTCCAAAATAGGCAATGCTTGCTCTTTTCAATGTTTGATCAACAGTTTCTGTCTATAATAAGTAGTGCATGTTTTGAATGTTTGATTTCTGTCCAAAATGTTGTCATAAGCCAAAGTACCATCCACTAGAATACAAGATAGAATGGCATTAAACTGGTGAATTGGAATACAATTTGCATGAGAAGAAGACCAAAGAATACCAAACATCATCATCCACCAAAATAAGTAGGCATCATCATTCATGAAGAGTACTAAACATCACCATCCACCAAAATTACTAAACAAGTACCATACATGATCATTTCAACAACTCTTACTACATGATTATAAACAGACCAAACACTCTATATTTGAAACTACCTAAAGACATCAAACATTGATGATCTTGCAGATTTTTTGGGATAATGAGCTTCATTGCCCAACGAGGTTGGCTTTGTTTTTGTAGCAGGCCTCTTCTCCTGTTGTTTCTTAGCAGCATCAAGCTTCTTCTCTTTTTCTTTCCTAGTAGCAGCAAGCTTCTTATCCTCTTCTTTCCTAGAAACAACAAGCTTCTTCTCTTCTCCTTTCCTAGTAGCAGCAAGCTTCTTCTCTTCTTCTCTCTGTGCATCAAATTTTCTCTTCTCCTCTTCTTTCTTTGCAGCAACTGCTTTCTTGTCTGCTTTCTTTTATGCCTCATTCTTCTCAGCGACAACTCTTCTCTCAGCTTCTTGCTTTGCATTTTTATCTGCAGCTATAGTCTTCATTGTTCCTGCTATAAGTTGTCTAGTCTCATCTTGAGATTTCTTGTTTACCTCTTCTTATTATTTTCTTTTGGCACTCCTCTTCTCTCAGCTAGTTCGGCTTTCTTCTCTGCTACCTCATGTTTCTTCCTTGCTATGTCTTCAGCTTTCTTCAATTCTTATTCCCTCCTAGATGAAAGGTTGGCCTGCTTCCTCTCCTCTAGCTCCCTATCTTTCTGATTTTTCATTGCCTCAAGCTTCTGTGCTAACTCACCTGGCCTAATGGTGCATGAGCTACCTTGGCTTCCTTGACTACCATTAGTCTGGTTGAGCATCACTTGGGCAGCAGTGAGAAACCCATAAGTAGGTAATGACCTTTGTTCAACAACCCTTGGTGTTGGCATCTAGACAATTGTCAAATGTATGATACAAGAGAAACAAGAAGGAAAAGAAGCAAGTGATTCTGTAGTAATTTATACGTGGGAAATCATGTTATCCACCATAAGATCTTCATACACAACACTTGGTTCTTGTGGTCCCTGCAATTACACACGGACACTTTGTGTTAGTTATATGGAAAGCATGAAGATGATGCATTTGGAACTGGAACTCTATATTACTTGAGTTAAGACTGGATCATCTTTAGTTGAGCAGCTGTGGGTGGCACATTGGAAGAACTATTGCCTTCATCTGGAGCTGGCACATTGCCCCTACTATTTGCACTTGGTGGTCTCCACAGTATGAACAGTGCATGATAACACCATGCCTTGTGATTTTCTTCCCTCCCTTTCTATGGTCAACCTCCCAGGTGCTTGTCTCCTTGAAGTGGAAGGCCTTCCTACATGCTTTTGGTACAATAGTGGCAATATTTGGGGCCCACAAATGTCCTCCCACTCTCTCCTATCTTTGCAAGGATAGGTAATGATTTCATATGCCTTCTTGAACATTTGCTTTGAGTATCAAGGGTCTACCAGTTCAATAGGATCAATTCTATCATTCCTACAACAGGCTGCCACATGAGAACATGGAGCCCCTAATTTCTGAAATCTTCTACAAGTACATGTTCTCTTATGCATGTCAACTATATAATCTACCCCTCTATCACCTACTAGGAAAAGACCATCACTTGAGCCCTCCAAATAGCATGTGTTTGCAAACTCACATGCTTTCTCAACTTGTTTCCTGATTTTAGGGCATATATTACCTGGCCACTTGTCTAATTCAATCTTCTTGCTGTAATGCCTTGTCATAAGCTGCCTATAGATTCTGTCAACCATGGTAAGTATTGCCAGCTCCCTAGCCTCCAAAATGTACTTGCAAATGTCACATGTGTTAGAAGAACCTAAGCATGAAAATATTTTGGTAAGTTTGGTACCAAATAACCTAAGCATAAAAATATCTTGAGCCAACCTGTTAAAAACTTCACATATGTTGTTCAATAGTATATCACATTTTGGCAAATCATTGTGAAAAGCTTTGACCCAAGTTTTGGGATTCAACTCATGAAGCCACTTGTGGGCATGCGCATTCAGTAGCTTCATTTCCTGCATCCCCTTCTCATATAACTAAACTATGTTGCTCCTTGCTATCTTTCATAGTTGGTTCTTCAAAATATCCCATTTAAAAGACGGCCGAAAGTTCTGCCACATGTGCCTCACACAAAATATGTGTTCCGACTCAGGTAATAGTTGTTCAACTACACTTATGAGACCCTCCACATTGCGTGAATCAAAGGCTTTAAAAACCAACAGAAACAAGTGTATGAAAAACACAAGATGAAGATCGACATGAACAAGGGTTACCTTTTGTTTGTCTGACATGATAGTCCAGGGTTCAGTGTTGACGATGCCAAGATCCCTTTTCAGTGTGTCAAGGAACCACATCCAGTCAGGGGTGTCATCACCTCAACCCCAAAAATTGCTATTGGAAATATGTAGTTATTTGGATCTACACCAACAACTGCAAGTAGTTGACCTCTGTACCTTGTTTTTACGTGGCAGCTATTAACAAAGATCACTGGCCTATAACCTTGAAGGAATCCTCTCTTGCAAGCATCCACACACATGTATAGCTTGTTGAACCTTGCATTCTCATCAAGTGAGATATAAAATGATGACCCAGGATTTCTTCTCCTAACTTCATTAGCATAATTCCAAAGAAGCTTATAGTAGCCTTCTTCATCACCATATACTATTTTAATTTCCATCCTTCTTGCTCTCTGCAACTTCATCCTACCTGGTGTCATGTGCCATTCTTTCTAAACAACCCTGGAAAAATTCACATGGTTCATGTCTTGATCAGCCCTGCAGCTCTCTAGGTACTTATGTGTTAGGAATTTAGTTGTGAAAGGCCCAATCTTCCACTTCTTGCTGCGTGTGTTCTCACTCACATATCTGTTCACCATGAATGCCATAGTCCTGTTATCATATGATGCCCACAACTATCATGTGCAGTCTTCATCACACTTTGCTTTCAATCTCTTCGTATCATTCACAGGTAGCTTGATATCAACTCTGTTCTGATATGAGTACTCTTTGATGGGAGTCCTCAACATCTCTACACTGTCAAATACCTTCCCAACATGAAACTTTGGACTATGAAGATTCTCTTCTCTAAAGTATTTGAACTTCAAATTGAGCTCTTCATCATCTGAATCAGGAGCCCACAAATCATCAGTCTCAGATATGTCTTCATCAGAGTTGTATGCTTGTTTCCCTTTCTCTTGATTGGTAGGAACAACTTTCTCTTTCCCTTTTTGCTTTGATTTCTCATTTTATTTGTTTTCGTCTTTCTTCTCAGGTTCATCCTCATCTACATTATCTACATACGGATCATCATCACCATCTCCTATCTCATTGTCACTGTCCACAAGCAGACAATGCTCGTAATCTTCATCATATGTATCACTTGCTACATCCTATGCTTCAAGTGCATAGTTTAACTGGTTCTGCCTGACACTCCTCCTCATTCTTATGATTCCACCCGCATCACCTTCTTCCACACCATCTGTCTATTCTTCATCTCTTTGATTACCCACATCTGTTTGTGTTGATGCCCTCTTAACATACTCAAACTGTTGACAACATCATCTGCATCACAATGAGGATAAACAACTTGAATAGGAATATGTGCCACATCTATGTGTGCTTCCTCTCCTTTTCCCTGCTCTGCTTTTGCCTAAACTTCTCCATGCTCTGCTTGTGCCTCAGATTATGCATTCTCTACATTGCTATGCACTTTCCTTGTTGGATGATTCACAACATCATCCTCACTAAGGTTAGCACAGAAGCTATCATCATGACCAAATAAAGGATGAAAAAGTGGTGACCAATATCAAGAAACACAAGCATTTTGTCAGCCTGTTCATCATCAGTAATTGCCCTGAGACCATTTGTGCTAAGTGTAAGGATGGGGACATAGTATAAAACCTTAAGCCTCCCTACCATCTCATAACCTATTTCTTCCACAAGATTTTCAATCATAATAGGTGACCAGGTGACCCTTTCCACTTCATCATACTAAATGGCACGACCATTACATAAGAACGGTTCCTGCCATGGCCAAGAAAAAATCCACTCTGGTTGAGCTCGACCAAAAAATTGGTGCTTCAACGACCTGCCACAACAACAAAAGTACAAGATGCATAAAAATCGATGAGAGCTTCAATTTGTTTAACTCTCAAAAACCCTAAGCCCCAATTCCATTAACCCCCAAATCATGTGTGAAAACCCTAGAACAATCGGTCAAACCTTGCAACTAGAACACATCTTAGATCGTAATGCGACCCTAAAAGGAGGTTTTTGGGCGATCAAAATGCACAAAGGCTCGGGTTCCATGAGGGGTGGATACTTACTGTAGACAAGGGGTTGCGCCCCTTTTGCACGACGAACATGGGCCATCCCCGACGACTCCCACAAGAAGAATACGCGCGTCGGCTCTGCCTATGCAACCGCGGAGGAGCTCTACGCCCTAACTTGCTTGCACCGTTGACGATCGCCGGGGGCGGCGTCGCCTATGAAGCCACTACCTTGTTTCCATTCAAAGACGAAGATGTGATGTGAGTGGAGGAGGGGTGAATGGGTGGATTCCGTGATGGATAGGGGGCTTATAGAAAAATATTGACAGCGATGCCTTCATGGTTCGCCACGTGGCCTGGACGACCGGTCAACACATGGTCAACTGCGTTGTACCCACCGTGTACATGCTACAATTACCGTATTTTCATGTCAAATCGTATTCAGTGACTGTACTGAGTGTACTCCAAAGTTCAGTGACCGTATGGTGCTTCCGTCGCAACTATAGTCACCATGAGTGTATTTATCTCTTACGAATTGATGCCTTGCACTGGCATCCATTGTTCTGGTGGTCTACGAGAAGGCATCTCCAACGCCATCCCTCGAAGGCCAATGCTAGGCATTCGGCATGCTGATCCAATTTTTCGGCAGGATGAATAGCAACTGTATGATTGACGGATTTTAGTCTATTAGATTTGGTCCCTTTTCTCTGTTGTTTTTTCTGTGGTCACCTTGCAGACCCGGCTGCCTTCCCAGACATGTGTTGCATGCTGCTCATGCCTGTCCCCGCCGGCATGCCTCGCCGCTGTCTCCGGTCGTCTTTTTGAGTTGAGAAGAAAAAACACAAGGAGCCATGGCGGGTTCCCCCTGAGGGAGTCCTGGATTAGGGGCTCCTCGGATAGCCGACCATTATTCATGGGCCAGACTATATGGGCCGCAAGGCAGACATCGGAGGATCGAGGACTATTTGTGCCAGGATGGAAGCTTCATGGAGTCTAGACGTGTTCTCCAAGTTATTAGCTATAGTTAGGCAAGTTATCTCTTCGGCATGTTACCGACCATATGTAAGCTAAGGGAACCCCCGACATCTATATAAGCCAGAGGGTTTTAGGGCATAGAAGGACAACTCATCTAGAGTTAGACATACAATCTTGAGGTAGATCAACTCTATAACCCCTTACACCATCAATACAATCAAGCAGGACGTAGGGTATTACCTTCATAGGAGGGCCCGAACCTGGGTAAACTCGTGTCCCCTTCGTCCCCTATTACCATCGATCCTAGTCTCATAGTTCGGGACCCCTACCCGAGATCCGCCAGTTTCTACACCGACATTGGTGCTTTCATTGAGAGTCTCACTGGGAGCGCCAGAGGCATCGATGGCTCCTCTCGCCGCAGGCGATAAGATCTGCATCGAGGGGACTTTCACCCCCGATCAGAGTTTCACTAGCAACAATGCCTCGCTGTATGATAACCTGATCAACCATCATAGCCAGATCGGAAGGTTTCCCCCGAATCGGGGTATCAAGTTCGGAACCCTAGAGTTCGTGGCTGATTCACAAGGGACACTCATTCCAATGGAACCCTTAACCTTCGAATAAAGACCTGTAAGTCCGGATGCCTTAACGTCCGAGTCATCGGGCCTCATGGGAGAACAAAACAAAGATCTACTTCGGCGTGACTTTGGAACCGCCACCCCACTTGAGGAATCCACTTGTATTAGTGACACGCACCCTGCCATCACTTCGCTCTTAAATGAATTGTTCGATCAGCTCGAAGCAATGCGTATACCGGATGACCAGGTTCCGATCTGTGATCGGCTCGAGATTAGACCCGACAATAGGGAGATTCTTGTCCCTCCTATCACCCACCTTGTCTCTACTTTCAAGTGCCCGACCGTGGATTCGTCCCAACAGTCAGAATTGAAAACAGTTTACACCCTGGTCTCTGGTCACCAAGATGGGACAGGCACCGGAGGCTGCTTTGAAGCCGGACCGTCATCGGTCCCAAACCTATGCCACAATCCGGAGTTTGCATCCCCGGATACTCAACTTGGCATAGAATCCAGTTTTTGCCCTCCCACCGCCCAGGATGAGAGTCCCAGGTTTTTACCGAAGCCCATATATCCGGACTTCCAAGACATAAAGCAACTGCGAGGAGAGTCAGTACACCACTTTTGGGCAAGACTGTTGCTCGCTAGGATCAGAGTAAAAGGTCTGAGCGACCAAGATTTAACAACAATTTTCACTCGCAATTGCCATGACGAGGGTATTCATAATGCCCTAGCCCCCTGATGCATTGGCGATTTCTCGGAGCTAGCCAAATTGGTACAGAAATACTGTGCCATGGAGAGTGTTTCGCAATCCGAGCGGCTGTTCTCAAAACCAAAATCCCCCGAACACCCTAGAGGAGCTCGGAAAAAGAGGACACCTACTAATCGGTCAGCCAGGTATTTACTTGTTGGGAAAAGAAACAAGCCCCGTTTGGGTGCCTGCACTATCCTCGATAGGCTTTTGAATAAACCCTGTCCCATACATTCCGTATTACTAAATGCGAACCCAACACACAGCCTTCGAGCTTGCTGGGTCGTCAAGCAAGTCGCAAAAAGCGTCGAAGCTATCCTCGACATACCTCTGTCGAGTAGATGTTCTCCTTTGTTTCCCGAATTCGATGTTGGAGTCCTAACTATCTACGAAATCTTCCCCTCGAGGAACAGACGCAAGAGAGCTCTTAAAGAGCACGAGCAAGTCTATCACGTGGTAGCCACTAGCCCATGGACAGACATACCGATTACTTTCGAGGACACTGACCGGCCGCCCATTCTTTCCAGACATTCACCGGCCGCCCTAGTCTCGAATCCCATCATCGATGGATACAGGCTACATAAAGTGCTAATGGACAGCGGCAGTGGCCTTAACCTCATTTACGAGGCCATGCTGGAAAAAATGCATTTCGACCGATCCCGCATCAAGCATAGCAACACAACATTCCGGGGAATTATCCCAGGTAAGGAGGCACGATGTTCCAGATGTATCATCCTGGACATGGTGTTCAGCACACCCTAAAACTATCAATCTGAAGAACCTCTCTTCCACATCGTCCCTTTCCCAAGTGGCTATCATGCTTTATTGGGACGCCACGCCTTCACAAAGTTCCAGGCTATACCCCACTATGGGTACATGAAACTAAAAATGCCAGGACCAAACGGAGTGATCACGATCACCAACGATCTGAATATAGCCCTTCGGGCCGAAAACAAAACGGCAGCACTTGCCCTCGAGACACTAGCAGAAACTTTCGCCTCCGAAGAGTTGACTGCTTTACGGTTAACAGTCAACAGAGACAATGTGATCCTCAGCAAAATACCCAGGTATACGTCCTTCAAACCCGCAAAGGAAATCATCAGATTTCAGGTGCATCCAATGGACCCCAATAAGACAGCGTCCATCGGAGCCCAGCTCGATCCCCTTATGGACGAGGCTTTGCGGCATTTCCTCTGCGAGAACTGGGACATTTTTGCTTGGCATCCTTCCGATATGCCTGGAATTCCACGTCGGCTGGCCGAACATAGCCTAAACATTATTCCGGGCTTCAAACCAGTGAAACAGACTCTGCGTCATTTTTCCGAACCCAAGCGACAAGCCATGGGTGAAGAATTAGCTAAACTGCCCGAGGCCGGATTTATTCGGGATATTAAACACCCCGAGTGGCTAGTAAACCTGGTGATGGTACCTAAGAAAGACAAATCCTGGTGGCTATGTGTCGATTTTAAAGACCTTAATAAAGCATTCCCCAAGGACCCTTTCCCCTTACCGCGCATCGACCAGATCATCAATGCCACAGTCGGACATGATTTGTTGTGTTTCCTCGACGCTTACTCCGGATACCATCAAATTAAAATGAAGGAATCCGATCAAGCTGCTATGGCTTTCATCACCCCTTACGGGCCTTTCTGCTTCAACACGATGCCTTTCGGGCTAAAAAACACTGGGGCTACTTACCAGCGCATGATCCAAACCTGCCTCTCTATGCAGGTTGGCAAGACCATCGAGGCATATGTGGACGATGTGGTAATCAAAACCAAACGCGTCGACCGGTTGATTGACGACCTATGCTAGAATTTTGCTAATTTGCACGAATATGACATCCGGCTCAATACAGAAAAATGTGTATTTGGAGTTCCCTCTAGTAAGCTGCTTGGATTCATCGTCTCCCATAGAGGAATAGAGGCAAATCCAGCTAAGATCTGTGCTCTATCAGAACTTGCAATCCCCACGAAACTGAAGCATGTCCAAAGGCTATTCGGGTGCATAGCGGCATTAAGCCGCTTTATCTCCCGCCTCGAAGAAAAGGCTCTGCCGCTCTACAAACTGCTGAAATGGACCAACAATTTCGAATGGATCGATGAAGCAGCGGCTGCATTGGAAAAAATCAAAGCAGTACTGGCAACCAACCCCATACTCACGGCACCAGGCGCCGGTGAGCCCATGTTGTTATAAATATTGGCCACCAACAAAGTCGTTAGTGCGGTGCTCGTCGTTGAACGAGATGAGGAGCGGCATAAATTCCGGACTCAGAAGACGATATACTATGTGTTAGAGGTGCTAACGCAATGCAAGTCCAGATACCCACACTATCAAAAAATTGCCTACACGTATTCATGGCATCGAGGAAACTCCGACACTACTTCCAGGAGTGCGCGGTGACGGTAGCATCGGAAGTCCCCTTGAACGATATAATCAACAACAGGGATGCCACCGACCGCATCGCCAAGTGGGCCATTGAGCTCCTCCCCTTTGAAATAACCTACAAGCCGCGCCGTGCCATCAAATCACAAGTGCTGGCGAATTTTTTTGCCAAACTCCCCAAGGAATATAGTGCATACTCTCATTGGACAATGTACTTTGATGGCTCCAAAACCCTGGCCGGACTGGGGGCTGGAGTTATCCTCACATCCCCCACGGGCGACAATGTGCGATACGTGTTGCAAATCATCTATGCGGAGTCCAACAATGCAGCCAAATACGAGGCCCTTCTTCATGGTCTCCGGATGTCTGTATCAATGGGCATACGGCGGCTACAGGTGCAGGGAGATTCCAACCTAGCCATCTCCCAAATAAACGGCAAATTCAACGCTAAAAATCCAAAGATGGCGGCATATAGAAACGCCGTCCTCAAGATATCAGCTCGGTTTGAGGGGATGGAATTCCACCATGTCGCTCACGACAACAACCAACCCACCGACATATTGGCTCGTCGAGGAGCTAAGCGTGATCCTATCCCAAAGAACACTTTTCTGGGACAACTGTTTAAGCATTCCGTCATGTGGCAGGATGATGACAATAGTGCTGGTCCGAATACATCAGACGTGGTTGTCCCCCCTATCAACGAACTAGATGACCAAATAATTGGCGGCTCTATAATGAATGAAACGCCTTCGTCTCATGAGGTAATGGCAGTAATTGCACCTTGGACCAAGCCATTCCTTGCCTACCTTTCGAAAGGAACTCCCCGACAACCAGACAGATGCACGTCGTATAGTTCGGCGCTCCAAAGCCTACAAGATTCACGACGGTGGGTTATACAAGAAAAGCACAACTAGTGTACTACAGTGGTGCATATCCGAGGAAGAAGGGTGGGAACTTCTTGCCGAAGTACATGCGGGCATGTGCATCCATCACGCCGCGACAAGAGCCCTAGTTAGCAAGGCCTTCCGAGCCGGTTTCTTCTGGCCCACAACTCGGACGGATGCACAGTCACTTGTCAAGCAGTGCGTGTGGTGTCAACTCTTCGCAAACCAAAGTCACATGCCTCCAATAGCTCTTCGGAATATTCTGATCACTTGGCCTTTCACGGTTTGGGGGCTTGACATGGTCGGACCCCTTAAAGGGGGGACCAAGAAAAACAAATGTCTGCTTGTCATGGTTGACAAATTCACCAAATGGATAGAGGCAAATCATGTTAAATCAGCCAAGTCCGGACTAGTTATGGACTTCATATTCGGCGTAGTACACTGTTATGGTATACCACATAGCATAATAACGAATAATGGATCTAATTTTACGGCCCAAGATGTCAAGGACTGGTATGCGAAAATTGGCATTAAGCTCGATTGCATATCAGTCTACCATCCGCACACCAATGGACAAGTCAAACGTGCCAATGGTCTTATTATGAGTGGCATTAAGCCACGATTGGTCCGATCTCTTCACGACTCCGACTTTCATTGGGTTGAGGAGCTTGACTCCATACTATGGGGCCTGTGTACCACACCAAATAGATCAACGGGCTTCACACCGTTCTTCATGGTCTATGGGGTAGAGGCAGTCCTCCCCTGCAACATTATTCACGATGCACCAAGAGTGCGCATGTACAAGGAAAAGGAAGCCGAGTTGGATCGTCAGGATGACCTGGACGCCTTGGAGGGAGAACGCAACATAGCTCTAGCTTGCTCTGCACTTTATCAGCAGCAAGCGCGACGCTACCAGAGTAGGGAGGTCAAGGCACAAACATACAACGTAGGTGAACTTTCCTACGGCTCCTAGAGAAACAGAAGCATAAACTTAACCCCATATGGGAGGGCCCCTTCATCATCAAGGAAGTACTTAGGGAGGAGCCAATCGTCTTCAGAACTCATCAGATAATCGGCTTGAACCAAACCCATGGAACACGGCTCATCTTTGGCGTTTCTATGGATAGACCGGTCCTATTCGAATTCCCGCACATTTTCCATTTTTTTATTTTTCTTGTCTTTTCATTTCTTTTTTCTTTCCTCCCCACTTTGCTGTTTGATAGGATCATTTTCTCTTCTTCCTATGTTTGGTTAAACCGATCCTGTACTAAGGTTATTGGGATACACCATAGAGTGTTACATCCGAACACAACACATGGGGGCTTCTTCTAGTAGCCATCTTTTCTATTGCAATTATTTATCCGCACCTATCGTGTGCGCACGTTTCTTTTGTCATGTTTTGTCCATCGTATGCATCAATTCGAACTAAGATTTTGCCAAGCTAGGTTGCCTCGCTCCTGTGGTTACTCAGTTGCCTCGCTCCTGTGGTTACTCTCTACGTTCCTGCTCGTTTGGCTATAGAGTAAAGGCAGCACCTCTGTGATTGTTACGAACGGGTGATCCGGACACGTACCTCGGATGGGTGAAGCCAAAAGTTAGCTATCTTACGTAGACAATTGGTCAGCTCAGACGGAAACACCTTATACAACCTTGGTTGCTATTTTTTTATTCGGGACTCTTATTCCCAAAAAACACTTAGTCGCATACTATGAGTATGCAGACCACTATCTACGTTCTTCGTAGAACCCTTTCGAAAGGTATCGTTAGCGGTACTATTTTCATCGGAAGATGTTTCTTACGCTACATCGTAATATAACATACCTTTCTATGTGCTTTCTGTCTGTTTGCACCACATGGCCGGATTGCCTGGTTCCTCGAATACAAATTCCCTATTCAGCGAAGGAATAATAAAAAGGAACACTACTGAGCTCTTCGCTCTGGAGGGAGAAGCCGATGGCCGGTTAAGACAAACTTTACAACACGGATTGTTTTACACATGAATATGTAAATTACATATTCGGCTGCTGATCGAGATCATCGGTTATTGTGGAGAGGGGGCAGTCTGCCTGCGAGAGTCTGGCGGTGGGCATCACCTGGTCATATACCAGGCGGAGTGGCACTTCTTTTCCATTCGATCCCATCGGACCAACCCGCGCCATATGCTCGGGGTTAAGTCCAGTGAAACGGGTCTTGATCATCGCCCATGCCTCCCGTGCTCCTTCGCGACAGGCCGAAGTCTTCCACCACTCGAACGTACACCGAGCCCCCATAAATCGATCCACAAGTGCGGCCAGCCCTACAGGTGCCTGTTCAGTGGGCCATAATACCTTCACCATCCCCTTCATCGCCTTTTGTACGCACTTGTGGAGAGCGGTCATCACCTTCAGCAGGTCCCCTTGAAATGGTTCGATCTCCTCTTTAGGATGCCCGGTCAAGAGACCTGTCCACAAGACAACAAGCGCGAATAGTATCATTTTATACATCGGACATACTTACTCATAGCATAATTGTATTTATAGAATACGCCCCTCCGAAGATTCTGATTTTCTTCTTGAGCTTGGGCCAATTGAGTCTTCAAACTCTTTATTTCATCGACCTGTTTTTGTATAACAAGACGGTCGGCTTGCTGCTGGGATTCCGCATACTTTTGTGAATCCCGGGCTTCTTCCAGCTACCTCTCCATATGTCCCATTGATTCGGCTACAACACATAATCCATATGTCAGGCATGGAATCCATATATTATATTGACTAGCAGCCACACTTACCATGGGCCTCGCGCGTAAAGCTTTTGACTTGTGCTAGTTTGGCCTTCACGGACTGCACCTCCGCGTGGCTCTCCTCGAGGGCCTTGGCCAGTTGTTCGGACTATTGCTTTGTGGCCTGCGTCAGTAGTTAAGCAGTTCTGAGATCCTTAGTTCATTTTTCAAATCGAATTAAGGCTTGGGGGCTACAAGGCTTATACAAGTGTACAGACTCTACAAAATCGGACCACTTACCTGAATGCTGGTTGTTATCAGCTTCATAGCTTCACCGAATCTAGCTCGGGCGGCTCCGAGGTGTGCATCCGTCACCGAATCTAGCTGAACTTCTGGTCGGAGAAAACTGGGTGTCGCATGGCCTCCCATCGGTACCGATGATGCATGGCACTCTCCACTTCCGATTTGGTGACTGATACTCTGGTGCCAGATTCGGTAGGCATCGAACCGACCATGGGGGCTTCCGTAGCGGAAGCCGCATGGACGGTGGCCCGGGAGCTTCGGGCGTCTCCTGACATCCGAGCGCCCCCCTCGGTAGGTGAAGATTGGGTGTTTCGCCTAGGAAAAAGACAAGCGGCTATAAGATTTTGCCGAGCACAACGATAAAACGGATATCCAAGCAATGTACCTTTGGGATGCGCGGATGGGTGGATTTGTCCCCATGTTCGGCTCCTTTGCAGGGGCTCGGCCAACCGCTAACTCGTCTACGGCCTCGGCTGCTGGTGTAAGACGTGCTGATCAGCGGTGCTTGGGGGCTGGGACCGGCGCGTCCGGAGCACTCTTGGTAGCATGCCTCTTTCGGGAGGGTTTTTTCTTATTATCCGTGGACGGAATGGAGAATGACTTAGGGTAATCAACTATGATTGCTACCAGGGTCTGGACGACGCTGTCATGATAGCACACTCCATTTTCGAAGTCAAGATGGAGAACCTAGGTCCTCGTTGAAGCCTGGATCGTTGTCACGTGAATGATTCTCAGGATGAGGAGCCGGACATCTGACTTTCTCAATGAAGCTCCTACATTACTATTCACACAAAGGCATCAGTCAAATAGAGTGCGGAATGAAGCCCTGAACTATTTCATGATTGAAAAGAAGTAAGGTTTACCTGTTCGATGGGACTGTGGGCTGAATACCCCTCCTTTGTTGACCGCCGAATGAAGTCTTCTTGCTCTCCTTTGTATAGGTCAGCAAGTGCGGCGGCCAGTGCTGTTGGATTGGTAGGGCCTAACTTTCGGGAATGCGTGGCATCGCTTGTCCCATTGTATCGCCATAAGGGGTGCACCCTTTGTTGGAGGGGCTGCATGCACCGGGAGATAGCGGCGGCCATGACGTAGATCATGGCCAACCGGTGATGGGCAAGCATCTGCACTTGCGCGGCCAGGCCTTGCACATCAGCGCTCTCCTCCTGAGAGCTCTTGGGTCGCTAGTTGTACCTCTTCTTCAGGAGGAGGTCAGAGTATCCGGTCAGACCTGTCCGAGTTGGCTCGAACAGGGGATGTCTTAAATATAAAACCACTCCAAAGTCCATTCTTTGGTGTGCCGGCCGGATACCCCGTTCCTGCTATGCGGCATATTTCGACTCCGCCGGCCTCTAATATGGCCTTGTCCCGAGTTCGGGGGATGAGGCAGAAATATTTCCTCCATAGATCGAAGTGAGCTTCGCACCCTAAGAATATCTCAGAAAGGGCAACAAAGCCCGAGATGTGCAGGATCGACCCCGGGGTGAGATGGTGGAATTGAATTCCATAGAACTCCAATAACCCCCTCAAAAATGGGTGGATTGGCAATCCCAGGCCTCGGAGGAGGAACGGAACGAAGCAAATATGCTCCCCTCTGTTTGGATTGGGGAAGCGCTCGTCAAAGACCTCATCGCCATAAGCGACTAGGCCAGCGCGGGTTGTCGCCAGATCTAATAATGGAAGGTATCCCTGGGTCTCCAGGTTGTGGAGCCTCAGAAGTGTGACAAAGCAGCTGGTCCAGTTGCCTAGGCATTGGCCGTAAGGGCGCTTTGAGGAACTGGGAGCGTTAGCCATGTTTTGCGTAGAGCTTCCGCTAGGAGTTTCTGATGATAGGGAGGAAGAAGATGTGGTTTGAATCACGATTTTGTTTGGTTAAATGGGTTAGTGCCTCCGTTACGGAGGGGTAGGATTGTAAAAATCGCTAACCACTCACCTCCCCAGGACGCATGAAAATCAAGGAGCTTGTGTAGTTATTATAATGACCCGCGCCCGCGATGCTTGGGATCTCACCGAATACTGGTCAGATGCCGAACAGAGGAGGATGAGGGACTCGCCTCGCAAGCTAAAGACAACAACGTGAAGGGATCAACCGAATATATATCGGTGTTGAAGGCCAGTACGGGGGCTACTGAGGGAGTCCTGGATTAGGGGATCCTCGAATAGCCGACCATTATTCATGGGCAAGACTATATGGGATGCAAGGCAGGCATCGGAGGATCGAAGACCATCTGTGCCAGGATGGAAGCTTCATGGATTCCATTCGTGTTCTCCAAGTTATTAGCTGTAGTTAGGCAAGTTATCTCTTCGGCATGTTACTGATCATATGTAAGCTAAGGGCACCCCCGACATCTATATGAGCCGGAGGGTTTTAGGGCATCGAAGGACAACTCATCTAGGGTCAGACATACGATCTCGAGGTAGATCAACTCTGTAATCCCTTGCACCATTAATACAATCAACCAGGACGTAGGGTATTACCTCCATAGGAGGGCCCAAACCTAGGTAAACTCGTGTCCCCTTCGTCCCCTGTTACCATCGATCCTAGTCTCATAGTTCGGGACCCCCTACCCGAGATCCTCCGGTTTCTACACTGACACCCCACCCTCACCCTCACTCCACATCGTGCAACATGTGTTCGACCCCCCGCCTTTGACAGTAGCCGCCTGCTCTCCCGTCGCCCGTGCTGCCCGCCCTCCCCTCCTCGTCCCCAAGCAGAATCAATGGCGATGACACTGTTAGCAAAAAATAAAGATGGTTTTAGCAAATTGAAACGTAAGTGGAAGCAAACAATGAAAAAATGGTCATTGTTCCAGCAACCCAAAAAGTCCGTAATAGCAAAATTGGAGCCGGTTTTAGCATATCAAAACGCTAGTGCTAGCAAAAATGCAACAACTTGGCATTGATTGTAGCAAAATTGTGTGGTAGCAAACAATAAACACAGTTCCAGCAAAAAATATTGCCAGTTGTAGCAAAAGAAAAAGGCAGTGCCAACAAATAAAAATGGACTAGTCATCCGATTGCAAAAATATCAGTCGGTGTGGTTCCAATTTTTTTGTTGGTCGCTTCCAGCAAAAATGTAGCCAGTTGCAGCACTGGAGCCTGCCATCTCCATCACCTCCAACATTGGTTGCTGCTTTTTGCCCTTGTTGTTCTAGCTTTTCACCTGCGTGGTTCGAGCAGAAAAGTTAGCCGATTGCAGCACCGGAGCCCACCATCTCCATCACCGGCAAAGCTGGTTGCAGCTTTTTGCCCGCATTGTTCCAACAAAAATGCTAGTTGTTAGATCATATCTATTCATGTGTGGTTTTGGTAATTGTTTACAATCCCTATGTACTAATGGTTGTCTTGATTTATATTCAAAGGATTGTCCATCTGTTGGTTTCAAGGAGTTTATATGGTGACCAAGGTGGTATTCTATGTTTTATCCAAAGATTGGCCAGGTGAAAGTTGATCTTATTGCAAGCATGTCTTGAAGAAAAGATCGTGTGGGCATTTATGTTTACCTTTAATACATCATCTTTATGAAGAGAATCTAACTTACAAGGTTGATCAAGAAATAAGTACAAAGAGTGGATACATGTTGATGAACACACAAAGCATAGAAGATGTATCGACTGGGATCAAGTGATCTCATGGTATGGTAAGTATTGTCCATTACGCTTTGTGTACTAACCTATGATCTTTGTGAGTGTTCTTTGTGGGGTTAGGTATGTTTCCATGGGCATGCATCAAAAGGAAGATCTCATACAACCCATGGAGGATGACATGAAGTGGTGATCGTCATCACGGTTGAGGTGTGGAAGTTCAAGTGAAGCATCACGAAGAGATCACATGCTTGAAGCTTGTCGTCCATTATGGTGATAATGGACATGTGAAGATGTGCCGAAAGGAGGCTCACCCATAGTGGAGTATGGGGGAGTAATCTACTAGTCTTCATCGAGATGGTGCAATCAAGAAAGGTGGTCCATCTTGAGGAGGACAAGATCGACATCATCTAGCTCAAGTGAACTATGCGCAAGGCAAAGGTTTAACCTTGATAGGTTTTTGTATTTTACTGGTCTCGTGGTGGTAGTTGGGAGACTAGGTTATAGGATCGATGGATGTACTATCAAGGGGGGCTCTTGAGTGAGTAGCTTTATCGTATCATTCGTTGAGAGCTTGAACCATTGCACTCTTGACATCATCATCTTTCTTAGTACATATTTGGCTTTTCTCTTTGTGGGTTTTAGAGCTCATGGTCAAGGTAATATGAGGTAGGTATACCTAACAATCAACGTCAATTAGGGTCTCCGTGCCGGCATTCACCATGGTCTGCCACATAATGGTGCATTCATTGTTTTTTTCCTATACCTTTAGAGTTAGGTATGGGTAATACTTATCTCTAATTATCCTGTAAATCCCTAATTTGCCCTACCCCTTGCACTATAAAAGGAGGGCGAGAGCAACATTTAGAGAGGGGTCGAACCTAGTTGAATTGATGCACCTTCGGGCATCCTTGCGGGCAAGAGCACAACTTGTAATAATATACATAGCTCAATCCACCAAAGCAGGATTAGGGTTTAACGCATATTTGCGGCCCAAACCTGGGTAAATCTCATTGCATGCTGGTTATGGTTTTCGTTGCTCTTTGTACATTGCAAGCCCGATTCCAAGCCTGAGAAAGGAGCTTGCATAGTTCCATAGATCATCGTTCTCCGACATCTTTGGCGCACCAGGTAGGGGGCTTCGTAAGTGTGAATCTACATTAGCTTCACGGGCAACATCTTCTTCATCTCCAATGTCACCCAAGGAGTCGATCAAGAGCACGCTCGTCACCACCACGTCCAAGGCACTTGTGGACGGTGGAGTGGAAGGTGGCCAGACCTCTCACCACTCCGGTGATGGGGTCGAAGGGGTGTAGTATCAGAAGGAGGTCTAGAGGGGGGGGGTTATTAGACTACTTGACCAAAATAAAAATCTAGAATTTCCCAATTGTAGTTGTTGGCCAATTTTAATAATTGTAGTAAGTCAAGCACACCCTACACATGCATGTCTAAGAGTACATAAGCGGAAAGTAAAGACAAGCACATGAAAGTAGAGAGTAGGGATAGGAAGATCAAACGCAAGGTTAACACAGAGATTTTGGCGTGGTTCCGATAGGTGGTTGATACGTCTTCAATGCATCTATCATTTTTGCTTCTCCATGCTATTATAATATCAATCTTGGACGTTTCACAATGATTTTATAGCAACTTTATATCATTTTTTGGGACTAACCTATTGACATAGTGCCAAAGTGCCAATTGCTATTTGTGCTTGATTTTTACTTCACAAAAAATCAGTACCAAACAAAGCCCAAACACCGTGAAACTTTTTGGAGAATTTTTTTGGGGCCAGAAGACACCCGGTGGTCCAAAGAACTACCGGAGAAGTGGGCCGAGGTGTGGAACACCCACCAAGGCATGCTAGAGGAGCCTAGCATGGCCTGGTGGGTGGTGCCCACCTCAGGACCTCCCTCCACCGACTATTGTCTCTATAAATACTCAAATATTCAGAAAACCCTAGAGGAGTCGACAAAATACAATGCTATCTCCCGCAAGTTCCAGAACCACGAGATCCAATCTAACACCATCATAGAGGGGTTTATCTTCTTCATGGGTGCCTCTTCGATAATGCATGAGTATTCCACCATAGACCTACGGGTCCATAGGCAGTAGCTAGATGGCTTCCTCTCTCTCTTGATTCTCAATACAATGGTCTCTTGGATATCTATTTGATGTAATGACTTTTGCGGTGTGTTTGTTGGGATCCGATGAATTTTGAGTTCATGATCAGTTTCTATCCATGAATATGATTTTTGTCTTCTTTGGTCTCTTATTTGCATGATTACTTATAGCCTCTTATTTCTTCTTCGAATATTTGGTTTAGTTAGCCCAAATAGATCCATTTTTCTTGCCATGGGAAGAGGTGCTTTGTGATGGGTTCGATCTTGCGGTGTTCTTTCCTAGTGACAGAAGGGAAGCAAGGCATGCATGTATCATCGCCATTAAGGATAACAAGATGGGGTCTATTCCTACATGGATAGATCTTGTCTACATCATGTCACCATTCTTGTTGCATTACTCTGTTTTTCTAAGAACTTAATACACTAGATGCATGCTAGATAGCGGTCGATGTGTGGAGTAATAGAAGTAGATTCGGAATCATTTCGGTTTACTTATCTTGGACGTGATGCGTATATAATGATCATTGCCTGGATATCGTCATGATTATTTGATCTTCTATGAATTGCCCAACAATAATTTGTTCACCCATCATATGCTATACTCATGAGAGAAGCCACTAGTGAAACCTATGCCCCCCGGGTCTACTTTTCCAATATATTGCTTTCCGATCTATCTTTTTGTCGTTTTTGTTTTCAGATGTATTAATCCAAAAACCCAAAAATACCTTGCTGCACTTTTTATTCACTTCTTTTATTTTCTATTCTCGCGGGATCTATTTGCCATACCTATTGCAGTCTAATCTAACTTATCATTGTTGAGAGCTTGACAACCTCTCTTACACTTCCGGTTGCAAGTATTTGTTGTTTGTGTGCAGGTGTCATTTCCATAGTTGTTTGATCTTTCTATACGGATTGATACCTTGGTTTCTTAACTCAGGGAAATACTTACCTTCACTGTGCTGCATCATCCCTTCCTCTTTGGGAAAATACCAACGCAGTCTCAAGCCACGTCAGTGGTGCCATCGTACGTCCACGTTGATGGAGACTTCAACCCATGAAGGGTAGCTAACACGAGAGTCCATGAAGGGCTCCACCCACAAAGGTTCCACAAAGAAGCAACCTTGTTTATACCATCATGGCCTTTGTCCACGGAGGACTAGATTTATTCGGATAGATCTTCACGAAGTATGCAATCTCCTTGCCCTTACAAACTTATTGGTTCAACTCCACAACACGAAGTAGGAGGCTCCCAAGCAACACCTAACCAATTTAGGAGGCACCACCCTCGAAAAGGTAATAGATGTGGTAGTATGATGAACTACTTGCTCTTGTGCTTCAAAAGATAGTCCCCTCAATCACTCAATCACTCTCTCACAGATTTGGCTTGGTAGAAGAGTTTGATTGGGTGGAAACTAAATTGGGGAGGCTATAAATCAAGATCCATATGGATGGAGTGGATGATCTTGATCTCAACACATGAGTATGTGTCTCTCTCTCTCTCAGAAAAATGGATGGGGCAAGTGTTTGTATGTTCTTAGTGCTTCCTCTACGAATGAGAGGTGGTGGAGGGGTATATATAGGCATCTCCAAAAATCGAACCGTTAGAACATTATTGCCCAACTCGGTGAAACCAATATGAAACTCGGTCCTACCGACTAGTGCAAAATGTGGCAACTTTGGCCTTTCGGTGAAACTGATATACACAACTTGGTCCTACCGATTTTGGTTTGACCACGACAGTTCCTCTTCTCGGTGACACCGATTCACCAAACTTGGAAATTCTGATTTCAGGAATTGTCTAACCAGAGAGTTGGTCACTGATTCTCAATCGTACCAAAAAAGGTATTGGTTGTACCGAGTTGCTAGGGTTTTGGCTAGGTTCTGTCTCAAGGGAAAATCGGCATGTCGAATGGATAAACTTGGTGGCACCGATTTTGGATGAATAATTTTGGATAGAGAATTTTGTGGCAGATTTGATGAGTAATATTTGGTGGCTAATCTCTAAGCACTTGAGCAACCAGATCATCATATTTTGCTCACCCACTTTTAATAGTATTGGCTTTCCTATGGACTCAAGAGTGATTTCTCACAAAATATATAATGTAGAGTCTTGTAGCTTGAAGTATGGCCAATCCTATTCCTTTCCTTTCCTTGGGGAGGTTCCCCACACAATCCTTTAGCCATTCAATCATTGAACTTTTTCCTGGGATACACTTTGTGGAAACATTAGCCCAATGAAATATATGTTCTTATTAATTACCAAAATTCCCATGGTTCAGTCTCCACAAAACCGTTCGCATCGGAGCCACCTTGGCGATGCAAGGGCCAATGTGTATATGGCCTCGTCTAATCCGAGGAGCCGGCAAAACCATTGATAGCTCTTGCAGGACATATATTGGGATTATACTCATACATTCATCGAGCGCCACCGGAAACTCGGTGGCAATCAGATGTTCGGGCTGGGCCGGAGGCATACCTGCCGGCACCATGAGTTTTCGGAAGCCTACCATACAAGCCAGGCTACCATGTGTTGACTCCAGAGTTGCGGCAAGTACGATGGCCCTCTTACCGGAGCTTCAAGCAGGAGATCCCCGAAAACTACTATGGCAAGATGAAAGCATCCGAGTTTTTGAGCATCTACAATGTGGCAATTGAAGCTGCTAGGGGTAGGGATGAGAAGGTTCTCGCAAACTGGTTTGCATTGGCGCTTTGGCCCAATGTGAGATCTTGGCTTATGAACTTGCCAGAGAACTCTATTTCATGTCAGTATGATTTGTGTCACCATTTTGGTGATGCTTTCCAGGGTGGTAACAAGCCTCCCGAGAAGCCCAACGACCTCCATGTGCTGCCAAAAAGCCCAGATGAAACTCTCCACAAGTACATCTAGCGGTTCATCCGCATTCAACACAATATTCCGGACATGCATCCTATTGCCGTCATAGATGCTTTCCACAACAACATGTGCAATCATTGGATGCACGAGAAGATGAACGTTCGGCAAATCAAGGAGATCGTTGAACTGCACCTTCTCACCGACAAGTGTGTGCATGCTGAGAAGCGCAGGAGGATTCTAGGAGATGAACCCAATGTCATCATTGACTCTGATGACAAGGACGTGGGCACCTCCAACAAGGCTGGCAAGAGACTGATACGTCTCCAATGTATCTATAATTTTTGATTGTGTAATGCTATTACATTATCTGTTTTGGATGTTTTATATGCATTAACATGCTATTTTATATTATTTTTGGGACTAACCTATTAATCTAGAGCCTAGTGCCATTTCCTGTTTTCCTTGTTTTTGAGTATTGCAGATATGGAATATTAAACGGAGTCCAATCGCGATGATTTTTCTAGAACAAAGAGATCTACCAGGCTTGGAGTGCAAGGCAAGGACCTTGCCAGGTGATACGTCCATTTTGCATCATGCTTTTATATTGATATTTATTACATTATGGGCTATTATTACACATTATGGTACAGTCTTATGACATTTCTCTCTTATTTTACAAGCTTTACATGAAGAGGAGAATGCCGACAGCTGGAATTCTGGACTAGAAAAGGAACAAATCTGAGATACCTATTCTACACAACTCCAAAAGTCTTGAAAATTTACGGAGTATATTTTTGGAATTAATAAAAAATACTGGCACAAGAATCAACCAGAGGGGGGCCACCTACAGGCCACAAGCCTGCTAGGCATGGCCACCCCCTAGCCGTGCCTAGCAGGCTTGTGAGGCCCCTGTGGCTCCTCCGACGCCCATCTTCTCCTATATGAAGCGTTTTGACCTGGAAAAACAATCAAAAGAGAGCTTTCGGGATGAACCGCCTCCGTCTGGAGGCAGAACTTGGGTAGAACCAATCTAGAACTCCGATAACGATGTTCTGTCGGGGAAACTTCCCTCTCACAGGGGGGAAATCGAAGCCACTGTCATCACCAACGATCCTCTGATCGAGAGGGGGTCAATCTCCATGAACATCTTCACTGGCACCATCTCCTCTCCAAACCCTAGTTCATCTCTTGTATCCGATCTTTGTCTCAACACCTCAGATTGGTACCTGTGGGTTGCTAGTAGTGTTGATTACTCCTTGTAGTTGCTGCTAGTTGGTTTAATTGGTGGAAGATCATATGTTCAGATCCTTTATGATAGTTAATACTCCTTTGATCTTGAACATTAACATGTTTCGTGAGTATTTACGTTTGTTTCGGAGGACATGGGATAAGTCTTGTTATAAGTAATCATGTGAATTTGGTATTCGTTCCATATTTTGATGAGATGTATGTTGTCTCTCCTCTAGTGGTGTTATGTGAATGTCGACTACATAAAACTCCACCATTATTTGGTCCTAGGGGAAGGCATTGGGAAGTAATAAGTAGATGATGGGTTGCTAGAGTGACAGAAGCTTAAACCCTAGTTTATGCGTTGCTTCGTAAGGGGATGATTTGCATCCATATGTTTCATGCTATGGTTAGGTTTACCTTAATTCTTCTTGCATAGTTGCGGATACTTTCGATAGGGGTTAATCATAAGTGGGAGGTTTGTCCAAGTAAGGGCAAAATCCAAGCATCGGTCCACCCACATATCAAATTATCAAAGTAACAAATGTGAATGAAATGAGCATGATGAAAACTGGCTTGATAGAAATTCCCATGTGCCCTCAGGAGCGCTTTGCTTTATATAAGAATTTGTCCAGGCATGTCCTTTGCTACAAAAAGGATTGGGCTGACTTTCTGCACCTTTGCTACACTTGTTAGTTGTTACTCGTTACGACTTATCTTATCACAAAACTATCTATTACTGATAATTTCAGTGCTTGCAGAGAATACCTTACTGGAAACTGCTTGTCATTTCCTTCCGCTCCTCGTTGGATTCGACACTCTTACTTATCGAAAGTACTACGATAGATCCCCTATACTTGTGGGTCAACAAGACTCTTTTCGGGCGCCATTGCCGTGGAGTGAAGCGCCTTTGGTAAGGAAAAAATTATATACTGTGCTGAAATTTATTATCACTTGTTACTATGGAAAGTAATCCTTTGATGGGCTTGTTCATGGTATCTTCACCTTGACCGAAAACACAAAGAGTTGTCCCTCAACCTACTAAACCTACTGAAAATATTTATTATGAAATTCCTTCAGGTATGATAGAGAAGCTGCTGGCTAATCCTTATGCAGGAGATGGAACACTACATTCTGATTTACATCTAATCTATGTGGATGAAGTCTATGGATTATTTAAGCTTGTAGGTCTACTCGAGGATCACGTCAAGAAGAAGGTCTTTCCTTTATCTTTGAAGGAGAAGGAATTGACATGGTATAGGCTATGTGATGATATTGGATCATGGAGCTACAACCGATTGAAGATGGAATTCCATTAGAAGTTCTATTCTATTTCATCAGAAGTTCTATTCTATGGAATTTCATGAGGCCAAAAATTATAAATATAATTCTAATCTCATCGTAAGAGCTGTGCTAGAACACCTACACCCCCTGAGAAAATTAAAGTTGAGCCTAGTATTGTTGTGGTTAAGGATCTCTTGGTTGATAATATTGATGGACATGTTATTCAATTTTGTGATGAAGCTTCTAGAATAGCTAAACTTGATGCTAAACATAAACAGAGACCCATTGTTGGCACGCCTGTTGTTTCTATTAAAATAGGAGATCATTGTTATCATGGCTAATGTGATATGGGTGCTAGTGTGAGTACACTTCCCTTTTCCTTATATAAAGAGATTATGAATGGTATTGCACCACTGAGTTAGAGGAAATTGATGTTACAATTAAGCTTGCAAATAGAGACACTATATCACCGGTCAGGATTATTAGAGATGTTGAAGTCTTGTGTGGGAAAATAAAATATCCTACTGATTTTCTTGTTCTTGGTTCCCCACAAGATGATTATTTTCCATTATATTTGGCAGACCCTTCTTGAATACTGTTAATGCTAGAATAGATTGTGACAAGGAAACGGTTACTGTAAGTTTTGGGGATACGTCTCATGAGTTAATTTCTCTAAATTTCGTAGACAGCCTCATGATAAAGAATTACATAGTAAGGATGAAATTATTGGTCTTGCTTGTATTGTTGTTCCACCTATTGACCCCTTAGAGCAATATTTGCTAGACCATGAATATGATATGCATATGAATGAAAGGAATGAAATAGATAGGATTTTCTTTGATCAGCACCATATTTTAAACACAACTTCCTTGTTGAAATACTTGGGGATCCTCCTCCACCCAAGGGTGATCCCGTGTTTGAGATTAATTAATTACCAGATACTTTGAAATATGATTATCTTGATGAAAAGAAGATATATCATGTTATTATTAGTGCTAACCTTTCAGAGTATGAAGAACAGAGATTATTGAAAACTCTGAAGAAGCACCGTGCTGCTATTGGATATACTCTTGATGATCTTAAGGGCATTAGTCCCACTCTATGTCAGCACAAAATTAAGATGGAGCCTGATGCTAAACCAGTTGTTGATCACCAACAACGGTTGAATCCTAAAATGAAGGAAGTGGTAGGAAATGAAATATTAAAGCTTCTGGAGGCAGGTATCATTTACCCTATGCTGATAGTAGATGGGTTAGTCCCGTTCATTGTGTCCCTAAGAAAGGAGGTATTACCGTAGTTCCTAATGATAAAAATGAATTGATTCCCAGAGAATTGTTACAGGTTATAGAATGGTAATTGATTTTAGGAAATTGAATAAAGATACTAGAAAAGATCATTACCCTCTACCTTTCATCGACCAAATTCTAGAAATTTTATCCAAATACACACATTTCTGTTTTCTCGATGGTTATTCTGGGTTCTCTCAAGTACCTATGTCAAAATAGGACCAAGAGAAGACCACCTTTACCTGCCCTTTTGGTACCTTTGCTTATGGATGTATGCCTTTTGGTTTATGCAATGCACCTGCTACCTTTCAAAGATGTATGAGTGCTAGATTCTCTGATTTTTGTGAAAGGATTGTTGAGGTTTTCATGGATGATTTTTCCATTTAGGGAACTTCTTTTGATGATTGTTTGAGCAACCTTGATCGAGTTTTGCAGAGATGTGAAGAAACGAATCTTGTCTTGAATTGGGAGAAGTGCCACTTCATGGTGAATGAAGGCATTGTATTGGGACATAAAATCTCAGAAAGAGGTATTGAAGTTGACAAGGCTAAAGTTGATGCTATTGAAACGTGTCCTACAAATATCAGAGGTATAAGAAGTTTCCTTGGTCATGCTGGTTTGTATAGGAGATTTATTAAAGATTTCTCTGAGATTTCTAGGTCTCTCACTAATATTTTGCAAATTGATGTTCCATTCGTTTTGGATGATGATTGTGTAGAAGTTTTGAAATTCTCAAGAATGCTTCTATTACTGCACCTGTTGTTCAACCACCGGATTGGAACTTACCCTTTGAAATTATGTGTGATGCTAGTGATTATGCCGTAGGTGCTGTTCTAGGTCAAAGAGTTGATAAGAAATTCAATGTTATTCGTTATGCTAGCAAAACTCTAGACAATGCTCAAAGGAACTATGCTACCACTAAAAAGGATTTTTTAGCATTTGTGTTCGCTTGTGATAAGTTTAGACCTTATATTGTTGATTCTAAAGTATCTGTTCACACTAATCATGCTTCTATTAAATATCTCATGGAAAAGAAGGATGCTAAACCTAGACTTACCAGATGGGTTCTTCTGCTACAAGAATTTGATTTGCATATTGTTGATAGAAAGGGTGCTGATAACCCCGTAGCAAATAACTTGTCTAGGTTAGAGAATGTTCTTGATGACCCACTACCTATTGATGATAGATTTCCTGATGAACAATTAGCTCTCATAAATGCTTCTCATAATTCTCCTTGATATGCTGATTATGCTAATTACATTGTCGCTAAATTTATACCGCCTAGTTTCACATACCAACAAAGAAAAAGTTTTTCTACGATTTAAGACATTACTTCTGGGATGACCCACACCTTTATAAAGAAGGAGTAGATGGTGTTATTAGACGTTGTGAACCTGAGCATGAACAGGAACAGATCCGACGAAAGTGTCATTCCGAGGCCTACGGAGGACACCACGCCGGAGATACAACTGCACATAAGGTATTACAATCTGGTTTTTATTGGACTACTCTCTTCAAGGATGCTCGTAAGTTTGTCTTGTCATGTGACGAATGTCAAAGAATTGGCAATATTAGTAGACGTTAGGAAATGCCTATGAAATACCCTCATGTTATTGAACAATTTGATGTTTGGGGTTTTGATTATATGGGACCTTTTCCAACGTTCAATGGGTATACTCATATTTTAGTTCCTGTTGATTATGTTACTAGGTGGGTAGAAGCTATTCCAACTAGTAGTGCTGATCATAACACCTCTATTAAGATGCTTAAAGAAGTTATTTTCCCTAGATTTGGAGTCCCCAAATATTTAATGACTGATGGTGGTTCACATTTTATTCATGGTACTTTCCGTAAATTGCTTGCTAAGTATGATGTTAATCATAGAATTGCATCCCCTTATCATCCTCAGTCTAGTGGTCAAGTATAATTAAGCAATAGAGAAATTAAATTTATCTTGCAAAATACAATTAATAGATCTAGGAAGAATTGGTCCAAGATACTTGATGATGCATTATGGGCTTATAGAACTGCTTACAAGAACATATGGGTATGTCTCCGTATAAAATGATTTATGGTGAACCATGTCACTTGCCTCTAGAGATACAACACAAAGCTTATTGGGCAATCAAAGAGCTCAACTATGGTTTCAAACTTGCTTGTGAAAAGAGGTTATTTGACATTAGGTCACTCAATGAATGGATAACTCAGGCTTATGAGAAAGCCAAGCTATTTAAAGAAAAAGTTAAGAGATGGCATGATAAAAGGATACAAAAGCATGAATTTAATGTAGGTGATCATGTCTTGATATACAATTCTCGGTTAATATTTTTTGCAGGTAAACTTCTCTCCAATTGGGAAGGGCCTTATATCGTCGAGGAGGTATATCGCTCCGGTGCGATCAAGATCATCAACGCCGAAGGCACACATCCGAAGGTGGTAAACGAGCAAAGAATCAAACACTATATTTTAGGTACTCCCATTAATGTTGAAACCAATGTTATCAATACCATAACTCCCGAAGAGCATATTAGGGAGACTTACGAGAACATTTCAGACTCTGAAAAGGAATAGGTACGTGGTACGGTAAGTAAACTGACTCCAAAAGTTTCCCAATAGCAATTTTATTCAGTTTTGTATTATTTAAAAAATTAGGAAATAAAAAGCAGTCCGAAGGACACATGGGGAGGTGACAAGCCTGCTAGGCGCGGCCACCCCCTGGCCGCGCCTAGGGGGCTTGTCACCACCTTGTGCGCCCCCGGACTCCATTTTCTTGTGGAACACCCCTTCGGGTTGGCAAAAATTCATTATATAATCTCCCGAAGGTTTCGACTTTCGTATCATGACAATACCTCTTGTTTTCGTTTTGAGTTGTTTCTGCAGCAGATTTAGAGCAAGATGTCGTCCCAAGAGTCGACTGGGGAGAGTCGTGTTTCTCAGCTGGCACTTGAACCCCAAGGCATACATTGAAGCTAACCACTTTGGGCGAACCACGGAGGAGGATATGGAGGCTGACCTAAAAAGGGTGGATGCCAGGGAGGAAGACCAAGAAGTTAACGCTCATCCACAACCTGGGACAATGTTGGAGGAACTTTTGAGCGTCGCAATCCCGAATTCAGTCATTGCTCCAAATGCTAAATTTCTTACGAAAAGTTGAAAAAGAGTGTCGTCTTTTCACCCGCAGCAATGAGACATCCTTGGGTGAAGGGATCTCTATCCGTTAATGGAAAATTGCACAATGAAGTAATGGATCTGAGGCAGCAAAATAATAAGCTTGAAGAGGAGAATCGCATCTTAAAGGGTATCATCGCCAAGAACATCGCACCATGACCTTCGAAGAAGGACACCTAAGCACATGGGTATGTGCACTCCCCTTGGCTTGTGACAAGCTTGGGGGAGGGGCCCCAGTGTCGTATCACCATCAAACCTTTCTTCCTTTTTGTTTTTCTTGTTTTTTCTCGTTTGATCCTTTTTGATTTTGTTTTGATGTAGTAGAATAAAAGTTTTTAGTATGGTCCACCTTTTAGTTTTTTTTGCTCCCCTTATGTAACAAGTCCGAGAGTTATATAATAAGAAGTAGTTTGTATGAGAGGGCTTTGCTAGATTACTATGCTTTTGAAACTAATGCATATGGAACAATAGAACAAAAGCATAGAATACAAAGTGATGTTATGGGGAGTGATGACTTCACATATATAAAACTATGGTGATTGAAAATTGTTGGGAGTTAACAAACATAGTAGTTGCTCATTGGTGCAATTGAAAAGAAGTGATAAAGGAAGAGAGATTCACATATAAATATATTATCTTGGACATCTTTTATGATTTTGACCACTCATTAAAATATTACATGCCAAGAAGTTGATGTTGGACAAGGAAGACAACATAATAGGTTATGTTTGCTTGCCTCCGGATAGAAGTTATATGGTTTTAGATCCTCCAACATGTAGTGCTTGGTTCCACCTATAATAGCCAAAACTTTAGCACCAAGTAGAGATACTACTTGTGCATCCAAACACCTCAACCCAGTTTTGCCATGAGAGTCCACCATACCTACCTATGGATTGAATAAGATCCTTCAAGTAACTTGTCATCGATGTGAAAAGGCAATATGCGCCTAAATATGTGTGATCTTTTATCTTAAGGGAAATAAGCGTTGTACGAACTTGTGATAGTGAAGAAATAAAAGTGACAGATTGCATAACAAAGGTTGCTATCACAAAGGGCAATACAACGCAGCATTCCTCTGCACTAAGAGTTTATGCATCCAAAACAAGAAGCGCACGACAACCTCTGCTTCCCTCGGCGAAGGGCCTATCTATTACTTTTACTTTCTAGTACTTACCTTTATGCAAGAGTCATGGTGGTCTTCACCACTTCCTAGATCCCGTCGCTCTTGGCGAGCATTATGTGTTGGGAAATGATCTAGACTTATGTATCCACTCGGATGTGGGTGATCTGAGTTATTGTTGTTGACATCACCCTTGAGGTGAATAGTTGGGAGGCAAAACTATAAGCCCCTATCTTTATGTGTGTTTGATTGAAGATTTGATCTCGTCGGTACCGCGTGAGTGCTAGAAATTGTGAAAGACTAAAAGATGATTGAGTATGTGGATTTTCTTTACAAGCTCTTATATTGACTCTTTCTGATGTTATGATAAATTGTCAATTGCTTGAATGTTTGAGATCATAGTTTATTGGTTGTCAACAAAGTTCTTGGTTCATACTTGATCTATTGAATGAATTGTTACTCTAGCATAAAGAATCTCATACAATGAGTATTGTTGTCATAAAGTTGATCATGATGCCCTCATGTTCGTATTTTATTTTATCGACACCTCTATCTCTAAACATGTGGACATATTCATAGATCACGGCTTTCACTTGAGGTCAAGCGAGGTCTAAGCATGGGGGAGTTGATACGTCCATTTTGCATCATGCTTTTATAATGATATTTATTACATTATCGGTTGTTATTACACGTTATGGTACAATACTTATGCCTTTTCTCTCTTATTTTACATGGTTTACATGAACAGGTAGAATGCCGGCAGCTAGAATTCTGGACTTGAAAAGGAGAAAATCTGACATACCTATTCTTCACAACTCCAAAAGTCCTGAAAATTTACAGAGAATATTTTTGAAATTTATAAAAAATACTGGCACAAGAATCAACCAGAGGGGGGGGGCACCTGCAGGCCACAAGCCCGCTAGGCGTGGCCACCCCCTGGCCGCGCCTAGTAGGCTTGTAGGGGCCTCGTGGCTCCTCCGACGCCCATATTCTCCTATATGAAGCGTTTTGACCTGGAAAATGCCGCCGTCTCGAGGCGGAACTTGGGCAGAACCAATCTAGAGCTCTGACAGGGTTGTTCTGCCGGGGAAACTTCCCTCCCAAAGGGGGAATCGAAGCCACCATCATCACCAACGATCCTCTCATCGAGAGGGGGTAAATCTCCATCAACATCTTCACCAGCACCACCTCCTCTCCAAACCCTAGTTCACCTCTTGTATTCGATCTTTGTCTCAACACCTCAGATTGGTACATGTGGGTTGCTAGTAGTGTTGATTACTCCTTGTAGTTGATGCTAGTTGGTTTACTTGGTGGAAGATCATATGTTTAGATCCTTTATGATAATTAATACTCCTCTAATCTTGAACATGAACATGTTTCGTGAGTAGTTATGTTTGTTCCCGAGGACATGGGATAAGTCTTGTTATAAGTAATCATGTGAATTTGGTATTCGTTCTATATTTTGATAAGATGTATGTTGTCTCTTCTGTAGTGGTGTTATGTGAACGTCCACTACATAACACTTCACCATTATTTGGGCCTAGGGGAAGGCATTGTGAAGTAATAAGTAGATGATGGGTTGCTAGAGTGACAGAAGCTTAAACCCTACTTTATGCGTTTCTTCATAAGGGGCTGATTTAAATCTATATGTTTCATGCTATGGTTAGGTTTACCTTAATTATTCTTTCGTAGTTGCGAATGCTTGCGATAGGGGTTAATCATATGTGGGAGGTTTGTTCAAGTAAGGGAAACACCCAAGCATCGGTCCACCTACATATCAAATTATCAAAGTAACGAACGTGAATCAAATGAGCATGATGAAAACTGGCTTGACAGAAATTCCCATGTGTCCTCAGGAGCGCTTTGCTTTATATAAGAGTTTGTCTAGGCCTGTCCTTTGCTACAAAAAGCATTGGGCTACCTTGCTGCACCTTTGCTACACTTGTTACTTGTTACTCGTTAAGAAAAATCTTATCACAAAACTATCTATTACTGATAATTTCAGTGCTTGTAGAGAATACCTTACTTGTTACTGATTCGGCACTCTTACTGATCGAAAGGACTATGATATATCCCCTATACTTGTGGGTCATCACCAGAAAGTCACAAGCCAAGGGGCGCGACCACCCCCCTGGCCGCACCTGGCAGTCTTGTGACTCCCTGGCAGGAGTCCTAGCCCTAGTCTTCTTCCTATAAATACCCAAATATTTCCTCAATACAAAAAAGTGCCATGCAAACACTTTTCCGCCGCCAGAAGCCTCAATTCCCGAGAGATCCAATCTTGGAGCCTTTTTCGGTAATCTGCTAAAGGGGATTCGATCATGGAGGGCATCTACATCAACTCCATTGCCCCTCCGATGATGCGTGAGTAGTCCACCATAGACCTACAAGTCCATAGCTAGTACCTAGATGGACTCTCATCTCTCTTTGTGCTTCAATACCATGTTCTTCATGATCTTCATGGAGATCTATCTGATGTAAACTCTTTTGCGGTGTGTTTGTCGAGACCCGATGAATTGTGGGTTTATGTTTAGATTATCCATGAATATTATTTGAGTCTTTTCCGAATTCTTATATGCATGATTTCATATCTTTGAAGTCTCATTGAGTTATTGGTTTGGTTTGGACAACTAGATTGGTAATTCTTGCAATGGAAGAAGTGCTTAGTTTTGGGTTCAATCTTGCGGTGTCCTCACCCAGTGACAAACTAGGGGTAGCGAGGCACGTATTGTATTGTTTCCATCAAGGGTAACAAGATGGGGTTTTCATCATATTGCTTGAGTTTATCCCTCTACATCATGTCATCTTACCTAGTGCATTACTCTGTCCTTCATGAACTTAATACTCTAGATGCAGGCAGGAGTCGGTCGATGTGTGGAGTAATAGTAGTAGATGCATAATCGTTTCGGTCTACTTGACACAGACGTGATGCCTATATGCATAATCATTGCCTTGGATATCTTCACAATTATTCACTTTCTATCAATTGCTCGACAGTAATTTGTTCACCCACCGTGATACTTTCCTTCAAGAGAGAAGCCTCTAGTGAAACCTATGCCCCCCGGGTCTACTTTCCATAATATACTTTCATATCTATAAACCAAAAACACCAAAAATACCTTGCTGCAATTTATTTACTTTTTACTTTCCGCAATCTTTTACATCTATCTCTATCAGATCTAATCCTTGCAAATAACCATAAGGGATTGACAACCCCTTTATAGCGTTGGGTGCAAGAGTTTGATTGTTTGTGTAGGTGCATCCATTGTTGACTTGTTTGTTCCTCCTATTGGATTGATACCTTGGTTCTCAACAACTGAGGAAAATACTTATCTACTTTGTTGCATCGCCCTTTCCTCTTCAAGGGAAAACCAACGCACGCTCAAGAGGTAGCAAGAAGGATTTCTGGCGCCGTTGCCGGGGAGGATACACATCAAGCCTACCGAGTACCCATCACAAACTCATCTCTTGAATTTACATTATTTTCCATTTGCCTCTCGTTTTCGTCTCCCCCACTTCTAAAACGATTTTCAGAAAATACCAAAAAGATTTGCCTTTTTATTTGCCCTTCTTCCATTCGCCTTTTCATTGCTTTGTTTGCTTGTGTTGCGATGTGCCTTCTATTTGCTTGCATCTTCACTTGCTAAAAATATATTGATATTGATCCTCACCCACTTGCTAATCTTTTCAAAAGACCAAATTATGATGAACCAATTGCTAGTGAGTTGAGTGCACTTGATTATCTTTATGAAGTTTTGCTTGAAAATCATGAAAATATTGATGAAGTGTTGAAAGAAGAAAATTATAAGGTGATTCACGATATCTCCTTGAATTAAAAGCATGATTTCCATGTTGTTAGTATGAATTCTATGAATATACATGATGCTAATGATATGCAAAACCACAAGCTTGGGGATGCTATGCTTGATGAAGATTATATTTTTGGTTCCCCAAGTTTTGGTGTTGACACGTATGCTATAATTGATAAAAAAAAGAATGCTTTGTGTGATAGTTATATTCTTATATTCCTCCATGATTCTACTGAAATTTATTATGAGGGAGGAACATATGCTTGTAGTAATTGCAATAATACCAAGTTTCCTCTCTATGTATTCAAAGCTTTGAAGTTATGCTTGTTTTGCCTTCCTATGCTAGTTGGTTCTTGTTACCATAAATTATTTGCTTAAAAGTACCATATGCTTAGGAAGTGGTTTATACTTAAATTTGCTTGTAATAAGATTCATGATGCTTTCTTGCATATTCCAATTATTACTTTTTATGTGAGCATCACTGAAATCATTATGCCTAGCTAGGGGCATTAAACAATAGTGCTTGTTGGGAGGCAGCCCAATTTTATTTTCATGTTCTATTTTTTGCTTCTGTTTTTGAGTGTTTCACACATTATTACCTCTAGTAATTTTTTTTGGTTTTTAATTAGTGTTTGATACAAGTAAGACCTTTGGGATGGTCTATGGTGGTTGTTGATTTGATCTTGTTGAAAAACAGAAACTTTTGTGCCCAGTCCAGGAATCTTATAATTTTTTTAGAGCGTAGAATGAGTCTGAAAGTTTTACACAAGATTGATATACAAATTTCCCAGTTTTTACTAATTTTGCAGAATTTTTTGAGTTACATAAGTATATGAAGTTTTCAGATTGCTACAGACTGTTCTGTTTTTGACAGATTCTGTTTTCTTTGAGTTCTTTACCTATTTTGATATATCTATGGGTTGTATCAGGGGCGGGGGTATGAACCTTGGAGAAGTTAGAATAAAGTAGGTATTACACCAATATAAATAAATAATTAGTTCACAACAGTACCTAAGGTGGTGATTTATTTACTTATACTAACGGATCTCACGAGTTTTTTGTTAAGTTTTGTGTTGTGAAGTTTTTAAGTTTTGGGTAAAGATTTGATTGACTATGGAATAAGGAGTGGCAAGAGCCTAAGCTTGCGGATGCCCAAGGCACCCCAAGTCATATTCAAGGATGCCAAAGAGCCTAAGCTTGGGGATGCCCCGGAAGGCATCCCCTCTTTCGTCATAAATCCATTGGTAAATTTACTTGAGGCTATATTTTTATTCACCACATGATATGTGTTTTGCTTGGAGCTTCTTGTATGATATGAGTCTTTGGTTTTTAGTTTGCCACAATCATCCTTGTTGCACACATCTTTTGCGAGAGACATGCATTAATCTTGAATTTATTTGAATACTCTATGTGCTTCACTTATATCTTTTGAGATAGGCAACTTTGCTCTAGTGCTTCACTTATACCTTTTTAGAGCACGATGGTGTTTGGTTTTATAGAAATAATTGAACTCTCGTACCTTAGTTATATTATTTTGAGAGTATTTAAAAAGCATGTTAATAGGTTTAGGTTATGAATTTACTCCTAATATGATAGGCATCCAAGAGGGATGTAATAAAAACTTCCATATTAAGTGCATTGAGTATTATGAGAAGTTTGATTCCTTGCATAAAGTTTTGAGATATAAAGATGGTAATGTTAGCAGTCATCTTAGGAAGTAATTGTGAATTCGTAAAAATACTTGAGTAAAGGATTGTGATTCCCGTAGCATGCATGTATGGTGAACCATTATGTAAAGAAGACGGAGCATGATTTGTTTATAGATTGTCCACCTTTGTGTGAGGGTCGGGAGCGCGCGATGGTTTACTCCTACAGACCTCTCCCCTAGGGGCATGCGTCTAATGTTTTTTTGTTGACTAATAGAATTTTGCAATAAGTATGTGAGTTTTTTATGACTAATATGAGTCCATGGATTATACACACTCTCACCCTTCCACCTTTGCTAGCCTCTCTAGTACCACACAACTTTCGTCGGTGCGATAAACCCACCTTCCTCGAAACAGCGACCATATATATTCCTCCAAACAACCACCATACCTACCTATTATGGCATTTCCATAGCCATTACAAGATATATTGCCATGCAACTTCTACCGTTCCATTTGTTATGACACGCACCATCATGTTCATATTGCTTTGCATGATCGTAAGATAGCTAGCATGATGTTTCCATGGCTTGTCCGCTTTTTGATGTCATTTGCTATGCTAGATAATTGCACATCCTGGTTTACTACCGGAGGCATTCATATAGAGTCATATTCTGTTTTAGGTATTGAGTTGTAATTCTTGAGTTGCAAGTAAATAAAAGTGTGATGATCATCATTATTAGAGCATTGTCCCATATGAGGAAAGGATGATGGAAGCTATGATTCCCTCACAAGTGGGGATGAGACTCCGGACTTTATGAAAAATAAAAGAGGCCAGCGAAGCCCAAATAATAATAAAAAAGAGTCCTTAGATGCCCACTAAAAAATGAGAGAAAAGAGAGAAGGGACAATGCTACTATATTTTTTCCACACTTGTGCTCCAAAGTAGCACCTTGATATTCATGATAGAGAGTCTCATATTTTGTCAATTTCATATACTAGTGGGAATTTTTCATTACATAACTTGGCTTGTATATTCCAATGATGGGCTTCCTCAAATTTCCCTAGGTCTTCATGAGCAAGAAAGTTGGACGCACACCCACTTAGTTTCCTTTTGAGCTTTCATACACTTATAGCTCTAGTGCATCCGTTGCATGGTAATCCCTACTCACACACATTGATAACTATTAATGGGCATCCCCATAGCCCGTTGATATGCCTAGTTCATGTGAGACTATCTTCTACTTTTCCTTCACAACCTCCACCATATTCTATTCCACCAATAATGCTATATCCATGGCTCATGCTCATGTATTGCGTGAGAATTGAAAAAGTTTGAGAAAATAAAAGTGTGAAACAATGCTTGACTTGTCATCGGGGTTGTGCATGATATAAATACTTTGTGTGGGGAAGATGGAGCATAGCCAGACTATATGATATTGTGGGGATAAGTTTCTTTTGCCATTATATTTTGAAGAGATACGATTGCTTTGCTAGTATGCTTGAAATATTATTGTTTTTATGTCAACATTAATCTTTTGTTTGAGTCATACGGATCTGAATATTCATGCCACAATAAAGAATATTACATGGATAAATATGTTAGGTAGCATTCCACATCAAAAATTCTGTTTTTATCATTTACCTACTCGAGGACGAGCAGGAATTAAGCTTGGGGATGCTGATACGTGTCCAACGTATCTATAGTTTTTGATTGTGTCATGCTATTATATTATCTATTTTGGATGTTTTATATGCATTAATATCCTATTTTATATTATTTTTGGGACTAACCTATTAATCTAGAGCCTAGTGCCAGTTCCTGTTTTTTCCTTGTTTTTGAGTATTGCAGATATGGAATATTAAACGAAGTCCAAATGGAATAAAATCTTTGCGATGATTTATTTTGGAACAAAAGAGATCTACCAGGCTTGGAGTGCAAGGCAACGACCTTGCCAGGAAGTCACAAGCCAAGGGGCGCGGCCACCCCCTAGCCGCGCCTGGCAGGCTTGTGACTCCCTTGCAGGAGTCCTAGCCCTATTATTCGTCCTATAAATACCCAAATATTCCTCTAATAACAAAAATAGCCACACAAATACTTTTCCGCCGCCAGAACCCTCCGTTCCCGAGAGATCCAATCTTGGAGCCTTTTTCGGTAATCTGTCGGAGGGGGATTCGATCATGGAGGGCATCTACATCAACTCCATTGCCCCTCTGATGATGCATGAGTAGTCCACCACAGACCTACGGGTCCATAGCTAGTAGCTAGATGGCTTCTTGTCTCTCTTTGTTCTTCAATACCATGTTCTTCATGATCTTCATGGAGATCTATCCGATGTAGTACTATTTTATGGTGTGTTTGTCGAGATCCGTTGAATTCTAGTTTATGTTCAGATTATCCATGAATATTATTTGAGTCTTTTATGAATTCTTATATGCATGAATTCATATCTTTGCAAGTATCCTTGAGTTATTGGTTTGGTTTGGCCAACTAGATTGGTAATTCTTGCAATGGGAGAAGTTCTTAGTTTTGGGTTCAATCTTGCGGTGTCCTCACCTAGTGACAAAGTAGGGGTAGCGAGGCATGTATTGTATTGTTTCCATCAAGGGTTACAAGATGTTTTTTATCATATTGCTTGAGTTTATCCCTCTACATCATGTCATCTTACCTAATGTGTTACTCCGTTCTTCATGAACTTAATACTCTAGATGCAGGCAAGAGTCGGTCGATGTGTGGAGTAATAGTAGTAGATGTAGAATCGTTTCGGTCCACTTGACGGAGACGTGATGCCTATGTGCATGATCATTGCATTGGATATCTTCATAATTATTCGCTTTTCTATCAATTGCTCGACAGTAATTTGTGCACCCACCGTGATACTTTCCTTGAAGAGAATAGCGTCTAGTGAAACCTATGGCCCCCGGGTCTACTTTCCATAATATATTTTCAGATCTATAAATCTAAAATACCAAAAATACATTGCTGCAATTTATTTACCTTTTACTTTCCATAATCTTTTACATCTATTTCTATTAGATCTAATCTTTGCAACTAATAGTGAAGGGATTGACAACCCCTTTATAGCGTTGGATGCAAGAGTTTGATTCTTTGTGTAGGTGTATCCATTGGTGACTTGCTTGTTCCTCCTACTAGATTGATACCTTGGTTCTCAACAAATGAGGGAAATACTTATCTACTTTGCTGCATCACCCTTTCCTCTTCAAAGGAAAACCAATGCATGCTCAAGAGGTAGCAGAGACACCCTTGAAAGCACAAGCAGAAGGTTGTGTTGGTGGTAGAAGGATCTACCGGTAAGAAGCAAAAGACATAGGATGTTAGCGAACAGGCTACCACCAAAGAGAAACTCAAGGGCACATACTACAAGATTCACCACACGGCTAGCCCCGAGATTGTTGATTGCCGCAAAGTAAAGCTCCTCGCTGACAAGCAGCTTCTAGAGTATGAAAGGCGCGGCAAGGAAAATAAAGAGCAAGCTGGGGCCACGGGTGCTAAGAAGAAGGACAAGCAGGGCTGCCGCGGGAAGGGTGGGTACAAGTAGAATCCCGTTCGCGGTCGAGAAAATAAGGAAGATGAAGAGGATGAGGATGAGGACGACAAGTCCTAGGAGTTGCAAAACATCATTGACTATGCCTGTGTTGATGGAGGAGCGTATGTGTCCTCATCCCTCTGCTAGCTCAAGAGATGGGCCCGAGAAGTTAATGTCGTTCAGTCGGTGGTTGACGTAGAGAAACCCTTGAAGTGGTCCAGCATGCTAGTTACTTTTGACATCAGAAACTACCCAGATTGTATCATCAAAGTGGGAACATTGCCCTTTTTGGTCTCTCCAACAATATGCAACATTCAGGTGACCAAGATATTGATTGATGACGATGCTCGTTTGAATTTTATCTCCCCCGCAATGATCAAGAAAATGCGGATTCCCGACGAGGACCTCCAAGAGATGGGAACATTTCAAGGAGTGATCCCTGGGAGGACCAAGCCAAAGCATCGCATCCCCTTGCTAGTTACATTTGGCGACCTGATAACCCACAAGTATAGGGGACCGCAACAATTTTCAAGGGTAGAGTATCAACCCAAATTAATAGATTTGACACAAGGGGAGCCAAAGAATATTTGATACTATTAGCAGTTGAGTTGTCAATTCAACCACACCTGGAGATAAATATCTGTAGCAAAGTGATCAGTAGCAAAGTAATATGATAGTTTGATAGCAGTGGTAATAGTAGAAGTAGTGCTAACAGTAGCAACAATGATTTTGTAGAAAGTGCAATAGTAATAGAAGTAGTAGTAACTTAGCAAGAACAATAAGTAGAAAACTCATCGGCACTAGATAGGTGTATTCGTTGGATGATATTCATCATTTAACAGTCATAGCCTTGGGCAACACAGGACTACCTCCAGTTCGTCAATGTAATGTAGGCATGTATTCCTTATATAGTCATACGTGCTTACGGAAAATAACTTGCATGACATCTTTTGTCCTACCCTCCCGTGGCAGCGGGGTCGATAAGGAAACTAAGGGATATTAAGGCCTCCTTTTAATTGAGAACCAGAACAAAGCATTAACACTTAGTGAATACATGAACTCCTCAAACTACGATCATCACTGCGAAGTATCCCAAATATTGTCACTATGGGGTTGATGGATCATAACACGTAATAGGTGCATATGGCTAGGCAACATCGGATCAAGGACATAGATATAATGATGATAACATAAACGGTTCAGATCTGAAATCATGGCACTCGGGCCCTAGTGACAAGTATTAAGCATGGCAAAGTCATAGCAACATCAATCATAGAACATAGTGGATACTAGGGATCAAGCCCTAACAAAACTAACTCGATTACATGATGAATCTCATTGAACACGTCACTAACCAGCAAGCCTACGAAGGAATTACGCACTCCCGATGGGGAGCATCATGGAATTGGTGATGGAGAAGGGTTGATGATGACG
Source organism: Hordeum marinum (assembly GCA_022496015.1). NCBI lineage: Eukaryota > Viridiplantae > Streptophyta > Magnoliopsida > Poales > Poaceae > Hordeum > Hordeum marinum. The sequence continues at coordinate 336,239,682 of CM039675.1, forward strand.
AATACCGAAGATTCCCCTCTCCAGAGCCCCAAACCGGCTCAAGATCTGGCCTCCCGATGAAGAACAGGAGGTGGCGGTGGCTCCGTATCGTGAAACACGATAATTCTTTCTCCCTGATTTTTTCCGGAGATTTGTGAATTTATAGCGTTGGAATTAGGGTCGGGGCCCACGAGGTTTCCAATCTCCAGAAAGTTTCGTTCCATACTGAGAACTTTTATTTGTGCACAAAAACAACACCATCGTAGTTCTACTGAAAACGGCGTCAGTCCGGGTTAGTTTCATTCAAATCTTGCAAATTAGAGTCCAAAACAAGAGCAAAAGTGTTAGGAAAAGTAGATAAGTTGGCGACGTATCAACTCCCCAAATCTTAAACCCTTGCTTGTCTTCAAGAAATTCAGTTGACAAACTGAAAGTGAGAAACAAAAACTTTTATGAACTCTTTTGTTCTTGTTTACATACATATGCTTAAGTAGCACCCAGGTTTTCAGCAAAGATCATGACTAACCATGTCAACAATAACTCTTAAAGACTATATTAACTCATATCAATGACACAAGCAACTAGCGAGCAATAATAAGATATCTCAAGTGCAGACATTTATCAAAAAAATCATGATATAAAATTACAATAGTGGTATCTTGCTAGCCCTTTCTGAGACCGCGAAACTGTTGGGGAACGTTGCATGGGAAACAAAAAATTTAATACGCACACGCAATATCAATCCATGGCGATGAGCATGTACGAGAGGGAGAGTGGATCTACATGCCCTTGTAGATCGCTAAGCGGGAAGCATTAAGAAACACGGTTGATGTAGTCGAACGTCTTCGCCATCCAAATCGTCGAGCGTCCCATGATCTAATCACGATCTGTCCCGATCTAGTGCCAAACGGATGGTGCCTCCGCGGTCCGCACACGTACAGCTCGATGACGATCTCCGACTTCTTGATCCTACAGGAGGGAGCGGAGAGGTAGATGAGTTCTCCAGCAGCGCAACAGTGGCGGCGGTGGAACTATTCTGGCAGGGCTTTGCCTAAGCACCTCCGAAACTAGACTAGAGGAGAAAATGATCTAGAAGAAGAAGAGGGCAGCACATGGAAATTAGAGTTAGGGCTGCCCTGAAATCCTCTAGTATACATAGGAGGGAGGGGAGGGAGGCCAGCGCCCCAAGGGTTGCCCCCTATGGTGCGGCCGAAGTGGGAGGTGGAGGAGTCCTACTCCAATCCTACTAGGAGTAGGATTCCTCCTCTCCACTTGGAAACCCTTTCCACCTTTGGATTTTTCCTTCCTCAGCAGCATGGGCCTTAGTGGGCGATTCGGCCGGCCCACCAGGGGCTGTTTTGTATCCTCCCACAGCCGATGAGGCCCCTTTCGATGGTCCCCCGGTACCCTCCGGACACTCCCGATACACTACCAAAGTGCCCGAAATTTTTCCGGTGACCAAAATGGGACTTCCTATATATCAATATTTACCTCCGGACCATTCCGGAGCTCCTCATGACGTCAAGGATCTCATCCAGGACTCCAAACAACCTTCGGTCACCTCCATATATAACTCTATACTACCCAAACGCCACCGAACGTTAAGTGTGCAGACCCAGCGGGTTCGAGAACTATGTAGACATGACCGAGACACCTCTATGGTCAATAACCAATAGCGGGACCTAGATGCCCATATTGTTTCCTACATATTCTACAAAGATCTTTATTGGTTTGAACCTCTATGTCAAGGATTCGGTTAATCACGTATGATGTTCCCTTTGTGCTTCAATATGTTACTTGCCCGAGATTCGATCGTCGGTATCTCTATACCTAGTTCAATCTTGTTATTAGAAACTCTCTTTACTCGTTTCGTAATACAAGATCCCGTGACTAAAACTTTAGTCACATTGCTTGCAAGGCTTGTTGTGATGTTGTATTACCGAGTGGGCCCTGAGATACCTCTTCGTCACACGGAGTAACAAATCCCAGTCTTGATGCATGCCCACTCAACAGACACCCTCAGAGATACCTATAGAGCATCTCTATAGTCACCCAGTTACAATGAAACGTCTGATACACACAATGTAGCGACCCGACTCAAAACGAGTCAAGCCTCTGTGTTTTCTGTGCCATCCCTGGATCGGTATGCTGGCACACACAGTACATCAATGTATATATCAAAGTGCAATCACATGTAATTAACGTAAAACTCATATATACCTTAAAATCTCAGTGGAAACAGTCAACGGGAGTGGAGTCCCAATAAACACCAACGACAGGTTGAGTGTAGACCGTAACCCTGAATCGTACTCTTACCCGTCGTAGAGCTTATCTGCAACATAAGACGTTGCAGCCGTGTAGGTCAGTACATTGAATGTACCGGCAAGATCACCATAGTAGAGCAGAAGATAAAAACTATTCTATATACAGTAAGGCTTTGTGGCTCTGTGTCTGAGTTTTTGCATAAAAGCTGATTTTATTTCTTTTCCTACAACAAAGGAATATCAGGAATTTTCACTACAGATTTACCTAACCTGACATGGTTCCGCCAACCGATGTCTTAATGCCCACAAGTATCATAAGTTGCCACAATTAATTATCAGTCCAGTGTTGAGAGTTAAGAGATAGATCCAAGTCCAGAGGCTCAAATTGTCCGTAACCGTGGACACGGCTAATCAATTAGGTTTAACTCTGCAGAGTGTTGTGTACTTTACCCACAAGATTCGTTCCCTCCTTGTAAGTCCTCGCACTGCCTGGTGTTTGAGAACAGGACGAACAAAACATGGTCTTTCAGAGTGTTTCCCTGACTACTATCAGTGCCCATCCATTCCTGACGTCGACTACATCTCGTAGCACTGCCCAGCCAGAGTCACAACAAAGATTAACCAAGCCAGAGCCCATAATGACTTGTGGCTACACAGGTAAGCTCTCGGGCATGAAGTATTCATCTGTCTCTTTGAGTCTGGGTGAAGCTTTGTGCAAGATGTCATGGCGCTTCTCCATGCATCCCGGCCATCCACTAGTTACTCCAGGGATGCCCAATCAACCATCCTTCACCCAGTAGTGTGTATTGAAAACTTGTTTTTCGAGTCTCAAATGTCTTGAGGTCTTGAAGATGCAGGACTTGAAGATGCCTTCATGAAGTAGTTGTCTGGACGTAGAGTCCTCCTTCTCACACCACTCACGAACACTCATACCAGACCCCGTCTACTTTAGCATAGCATAGAAATAACTAACGTTCCCGAGGATTTAGTAACAAGTGGTGGGTTCCTACCTCATGCATTCTACTCAACTACAAGAATTGTCAATAACACCACGAGAGGGATTTGTTGAATGATGTCACTACATGCAATAAAACATAGGTATGAACAAAATGGTCAAAGTGAACTTGCCTGTACTGTTGTTGAAGAATAATATCGCTCTAAAAAATAACTTGATAGATTATTCGTCACTCTCTGATGAAAATCTATATAATCAATCATTTCATTCATATAAGCAATTATACTAGCAATCAATTCTAACAATCAAAAAGTAACACAAAACCAAAAGCAACAAGGTTGTGATGAAGGAAATACTTAAGAGAAAACTCAAAACAACAAAACTTTCATCAACACAACTAAGGTTGGTTTTCTCTACAAGTAAATCCTATTTTCAAAAGTAAAAACACAAAAATGAAGAAAAATATAACAAAAGTATTTTAGTAAATATTTTACTAGTAAAAGGACTACTTTTGAAGAACAACTAAGAACTAAGAAAACAATACTCTAAACAACCTAAGTTTTTTGGCCTAACAAACTTAAGAACAAGTAAAACAAATGAAATAATAAAATAAGAAAAACAAATTATAAATCAACTAAGTTAACAGAAACTAAAACTTATAAAACAATTCATAAAAATATTTGTAAATAAGAAGTCAAACTAGCAATGAAATCAATTTGCAAGTTACTATGAAACTAGAATTGATTTCATGCTATAAAAATAATAAATGACATAAAAATAAACTTGGTTGAAATACGACTGCTAACTAACAGAAAACAAATTAAAACTTGTCAACTAATATAAAACAAAAATAAATTGAAACAATTTAAAACAAAAGAACTAGAAATAAACCGAACAAGAACTAAAGCAGAATCTGTTTGGTTAAAAATACTAATTTAAGTTATTCTAAAAATTCCCAAATTCTTCGTATTGATAACTAAGGTCACTAGTGACAGGTAGAAAAAAGAATGAACTCAAACTAAATTTTTTAACTCAAGATATTCAGAAAATAAGATTTGAAACAAATCTGTTTGAATTAAATTTTAAATTACTTAAATATGGTCAAACTTTATATCTACATAAACTACATAAAATTTGTGACACAAGGCAAGAAGAATCAAATTAAAACAATTAAAAAAATAAAGGATATAAAGAAAACAAAAACAGAACTATTTCTAAAATTGAAATTAAAAACAGAAAAAAAAGAAAAACGTTTCTAAGCGGAGAGGGGGTACACGTGGCGCTATTCTATTGGGCAAAGGGTGTGCGTGAGAGAGTGTTTCGGGTGGACGGCTGACTCCTAATAGAAAATGCTTTGACGCATTTAAAACTTCTAATCTCGCGCGTCAATCTGAGATCTAACGGTGGAGAGGAGGAGGAGCTCACCGCGGCGGTTGACGGCTCCGGCGAAGCTCCGGCGATGTCCGAGGCGGCGAGGTGATGCGGTGAGATGCTTCGGTGGTCCTCTGGCGTCGGGGTTTGCTCCATTCGATGCAGGCGAGGACGGCGACGAGGTAGGTGGCATTGGCGAGGCTCGAGGATGACCGGTTGTAGCACGACGTCAGTAATGGCTGACGACGGCGTCGGGTCTGGACGGAGGGGCGTCTTCAGTGGGTGCGGGGCTCGGGCGAGTGGTTGGGGAGGTGAGCACGGCTGTGGGGAAGTGGATGGTGGGTTCGGGGTGGTCGGGGTGGAGCGGCACGATGGCAATGGCGTGACAGCGAGAGGGCACGGGGAATGGGGCTTAGGGGTGGAATGGGGTGCGAGAGGCCTCGGGTATTTATAGGAGCGGCTCGGGGTCGTAGAAAGGAAAAGGAGGGGGACAAGCGCGGGATTAGTGGGATTGGAGTAATTTCGGGGGGGGGGGAGTTAAGGCAGGTGGGCCGGCAAGTTCTTTAATACGAGTTAATTCCTTTCCTTTTCTAATTTTCCAATGAAAGGAAACTCATTTATGGCAATCAAAACACTTCCAAAAAAATGAAGTGTTATATACCAAAATGATCAGGGAATTAAATGAAATTTAATGAACATTTTCCATGGCCAAAATAAATACTTCTATAAAATTTATTTTCAGGAAATGCATTAATTCCTTTCCTTTTTCTAATTTACTGAGAATGGAAACTACTTTATGGCAATCAATACATTTCCAAAAAATCAAGATTTACATATTAAATTGACCAGGGGAATAAATTAAATTTAACGAACGTTGTTTCACGGCCAAAATAAATACTTTAAAAAAAATTATTTTCAGGAAATGCATTAATTCCTTTCCTTTTCTAATTTACACAGAATGGAAACAACTTTATGGCAATCAATACATTTCCAAAAGTGAATATTTATATATTATGTTGACCAGGGGAATAAATGAAATTTAATGAACATTTTTTGACGGCCAAACTAAATACTTTAATTTTTTTTCCAGAAAATTCCTAAATTGAGTTTAATTCTTTTTGCAAATAATTTTCAAATACCCCCCTGGGTTTTATGGTTCAAATACTTCACAAAATAACCCCTGGTCTGGACTGTCATATTACTCCTCTGAAATTTTGGTCAAGGGGTTTGAATTCTTTCAAACTTCAAATTGGAAATTCAAATATGAAAGGAACTCCATATCAGAAAATTTTCAGATGGTTTCAAATCCACTCTTCAAATCTTTTTATATGGAAGAAGTCATGTCATCTTCTCTCAATGATTTGAAATGTAAGAATTTGAATTCAAAGGCACATGGGAAAGTCATGTCATTCCCTCTCATTCAAAAGTTTTTTAAAAGTTTCAAATTTCACTCAATTCAATCACTCAAGCAAACAAACACTCATTCTAATATTTATTATAACATTCCAAAATTTGGGATGTTACACACAAGGTACTCCTCCGGCTTAGTGATTTGCATGATCTCATGGTCATAGGAACATATACTTGACATGCAGAAAAACTATAGCAATAAACTAACACGATCAGATGCTATGTTTATAGTTTGGGTCTTGTCCATCACATCATTCACCCAATGATGTGATACCATTATCAAATGACATCTTATGTCTATGGCTTTGATCAACGAGCTGGTCTACTAGAGGCATACTAGGGACACCGTGTTGTCTATGTATCCACACATGCAATGTGTTTCCAATCAATACAATTATAGCATGGATAATAAACGATTATCATGGACAAGGAAACATAATAATAACTATTTATTATTGCCTCTAGTTCATATTTCCAATAGTCTCCCACTTGCACTAGAGTCAATAATCTAGCTCACATCACTATGTGATTTACATTGTAATGAATCTAACACCCATACAGTTTTGGTGTTGATCATGTGTAGCCATTGGAAGAGGTTGTGATAGCCTGACTTATTAGGGTTGATAGACTACTCATATCAATAAGGAATTCCTTCTTTTCCGGGAGCCCATTCGAATAGAACTCCTAGGTTAAGCATGCTTGGCTTGGAGTAGTTCTAGGATGGGTGACCGACCGGGAAGTTGGTCCCGGGTGCGCATCAGTGAGGACAAAGTGCGCAGAAAAGACTAGTATTGATCTGTGAGGCCTGTCTAGATCCTGCCAGGAGTAACGACTACCGGCGGGTGTGTCCGGGGCGTTACAAGTTGGTATTAGAGACGACCCTCGTAGTTACACGGATGTTTGCCAACAGGTGCACGGTCATGTTGTTCACGAAGTTGGTGACCCGTCATGGCACACGGAATGACACATGTATCGGACCGGAAGCAAAGATGTTTGTGCCAAGAGGGAATGTTCCTGTGACCCGTCGATCGGACTGGAAGCAGAGACGTTTGTGCCAAGAGGGAATGTTCCTGTGACCCGACGATCGGACTGGAAGCACAGACGTTTGTGCCAAGAGGGAATGTTCCTGTGACCCGACGAGGACGTCGGTTCCTCTGAGTGGTGGTGTATGTGATAGCCTGACTTATTAGGGTTGATAGACTACTCATATCAATAAGGAATTCCTTCTTTTTCGGGAGGCCATTCGAACAGAACTCCTAGGTTAAGCGTGCTTGGCTTGGAGTAGTTCTAGGATGGGTGAGCAACCGGGAAGTTGGTCCCGGGTGCTCATGAGTGAGGACAAAGTGCACAAAAAAGACTAGTATTGATCTATGAGGCCAGTCTAGATCCTGCCAGGAGTAACGACTACCGGCGGGTGTGTCCGGGGCGTTACAAGTTGTCGCGTGCAAGATGCGCGCCTATCCATATTAAGGCACGGGGGCCTCACAAGGGATAGAGGCGCATCTTGCCGTTCGCAAGTATAGCATCATTACATCATACATTACAGAAGAGATGAGAATACAAGTTGGCTTACGCTCGCCACATACTAAATTACAATTCCACACAAGAGTTAAAACATCAAGATGAAGACAGGGTCCGCCTACGGACGAAATCAAACGATAAAACAGATGCAAATGATACTATCTCGCTATCCCAAAGATCACGACCATGGTCCTCTACTCATCCGGATGAGTCTAATACATCCTGCCCCTTTCCTCATCATATTCCCACTGGAGCTGCGTCAGATCATCCTGCACGAACTCATCTGTACCTATACCTGGAATGTTGTAGTAATCTGTGAGCCACAATGTAACATCCCAAAATTTCATTTTGGAATGTTATGAAATATAGCTATGCATCATCATCACTTTGTTTGAATGTAATGAATTTGTTGAAGTGCTTCCTTTGAAATTCTGAAAGGCCATTTCAATTTTCCTATGTATTTGTTTCACCTATTTGAAAACCTTTGGTAATGTTCAAAGAAAGAGGGGAGTAACATGACACTCCACACCAGGGGCATCTTGGTGAATATTTTGAACAATAAAACCAGGGGTTATTTGAAAGTTTATCTCAAAAGGATTTAAAATCAATTAGGCATTTTTTCTGAAAATAAATTTTAAAAAGATATTCAATATGACAGAGGAAAAATGTTCATTAAATAGCATTAATTCGCCTGATCATTTTGATATATATATTTCCTATGTTTGGGAATATTTTGAATGCATTAAAAGAGTTTTTATTGCTCTGGAAATAGAAAAGGAAATAATTTAAACCGAACCAGGCCAGCCCACAGCCTTTAAGACCCGAAATTACTCCGGGTCGGCCACCGACGCGCTAACCACGTATCCCACCCTCAGTGATGCTCGGGACCCACCGTTCGACCGCGGCGTTAACACGCTCGTCCCCTTCCCCGCGCCCGACGACGTCGCCGGCGATCTCTCCCCGCAGATCTCGCCCCTCGTGCCCTCCCCGACCAGCGCACCTCCCCTATATAAAGCCCCGTCCCTCCGCTCTCCGTTCCACCCTCGAAACCCCCTCTCCCCTTGCTGGAATGATGCCCCACACCTCGCCAGAGTTCGGCACCCAACCGGACCTCCCCGAGCTCCTGCCCGTCGCCACACTCACCTCCAGCCCCCTCTGACGCTGGAGACTCACCGCCACCGTTTGAAGCTCTCGGACGCCGCCCCCGACCACCGCACCATCGTCCCCGAGCACCTCTGACCACCTGCCGCCGCCGACCTCGTCGGAACCCCGAGTCCCACCGTTGTAAGTCACCGCATCTCGCCGTAGCCGTCTGATCCCAATCCAACACGCGAGATTAGATCACTTAAAACCCTGAACCGGTATGCGTTAAGTCTCAGCCAACTGCTCGCTAGCTCCCACACGCACGCCCACGCGGCCAATCACAGCATGCCACGTAGACCCTGTCCGATCGATAGAACGTTTTTCTTTTTCTTTTCTATTTTAGAAACAGAATGTATTCTGTTTTTGTTTTTGTCATATCTTTTAAAATATTTGGTGTTTTTAGTTGATTCTTTTTGCATTAGTTCACAAATTTGTTGTAGTTTACGTCTGTATGCTTAGATTTCAAAATTGACCTTTAAATTTTGAATCTAATCAAATTTGTTTAAATTACTAAAATCTGTATAACTAGAGTTTAAAAATATTTTTTTGTATGAATCTTTTTGCCACTGATTTGTATTAGTTAGAATTATCATCCTACATAGTTTGAGAATTTTTAGGATAAATTTGGTTAATCTTTTTAACAGAAACATGATCTGTTTAGTTCTTAATAGATTTTAATTAAATTGATTTTTGTTTAGTTTGAATCTGAGTTAGTTTAACTTTTGTTGTTAGATTTCATTAGGTTCTGTTGTTTCAACATTAGGTGTATTATTTTCTGTTAAAAAAATATTTTTTCAAATTGTTTTGTGCTCTAGTTTGAATTGGTACATCTTATTTTTCACCTTAGTATTGTTTAGAAAAAAGTTTTGTAGTAACTCTTTTTGCACAAAATTTTTATAATGAAATACTTTCTGTTTTCAAATAAAATTTTGTATTTACTTTTCTGTTATCTAAATGCCTAGTTGTTCCAAACAATTTTTTTGACTTGTTATGTCTTAGTAGAGATTTTGACACCAAAATTTTTAGAGTCTTATACTTTAAGTGATTCTTCTTTTTGATTGTGCTATTGTTTGTTGAAGTATTTGTTTACCTTGTTGTTGTATGAATTGTATTGTGTTTATGCTTATTATGTGCTTTGATTTGAATTCGTTAGATCATCCGGAGTGCGAAGCTTGTTATCTAGAGTCACTTGAATACGAGGATCGTCAACAAGGCAAGTCACTTTGACCATGTATACCTATGTTTTATTGCATTAGTTCTACCATCTCCCCAATTGCATGCAAAGTAGGTAATTTGGAAACTTGGTTACTTGATGTAGTATCATGTGGTAGGCACCCCTCAACCCTTTGACACATTGGCCCCGGGAAACGTTAATTTAATTTTGCTATGGTATTAGTAGACGAGGTTAGTTGTGTGATTCATGAGAGTTGTGAGTTAATAATTTCAATACCTACAAGATGATCAAGTCCTCAAGACTCCGAGTTTTCAACATACCTCTGGGTGGATGATGGTTGAATGACGCCCTGGAGAAACCAGTCGTTAGCCTAGATGTTGCTGGAGAACTGCCAGTATTCATGCGGAAAGGTCCACCAAGGCACAAAGAGATGGATGGATGCTTCAAGACCCAAGGCTTACCTACATAGCCACAAGCCATTATGGGCTCTGGCTTGGTTGGATATCGTGGTGACCCTGGACAGGCGGTGCTACGAGATGTAGAGGAACGGTAGGAAAGGATGGGCACCGATAGAGTCTCGAGGAAACCCTTGAGAAGACCATGTTTTGGTCTTCCGTTTCTCAAACACCCTGAAGTGCGAGAAATCCAACGGAGGCGATCAAATCTTGTGGGGAACGTGTGCAAAACTCTACAGAGTACCCAAACCTAATCGATTAGCCGTGTCCACGGTCATGGACAGTTTGAGCCAAAGGAACTGAAACTATCTGGAACTCTCAACACAATTAATTACATTGATGTGGGTATTAATGTCAACTTGGGTATGAGAATTGGTTGGTGGAACCATCTCATTAATCAACCAACATTGTAGTAATTATGCTTTTGCCCTCTCTTGTTGTAGGAAAAAAATTGGCTTTATGCAAAAACTTACTACCCCCACCTGCCATATATGCATATAGAATAGATGATTACTTTAGCCCTCTTTTGTGACATTGCCGGCATATTCAATATGCTGACCTGCACGGCTGCAACGTATCATGTTGCAGAGTACTTTTCCAACCAGGAGTGAGGATACGCTCTACGCTCGGTGAGATGCCCTTGGAGTCAGATGGACTCAACTACCTTTGAAGCTTCCGCAAGATTAGTTATTCTCATGAGTTGGCCTTCAGCCACTTTATTGTAATTCTCATTGTAATAAAAGACTCGATATGAGATTTTTCGATTATTAAAGCTGTGTGATTTCACTTTGATATATACATTGATGTACCGTGTGTGTACTAGCATGATCTTGGGATGGTACAGAAACACCGGAGATTCGACCTTTCAGGTTGGGTCGCTACACACAAGGAGTCCGCAATCATGCTCCCGGGTACCTAGACTATTCAAGCTTAAGGTTGGGATGGGGTATGTGTTTAGTTTGCAGCAGCACTAAGAATATATGGTGGCTAATCTTACTTAACATGAAGATAATATGAGTGTGCTACGATGAACGATCAAATCTAGAATGACCTCTATGAGATCCAGAACACTTACTTACGTCAATCATAACCCCACCGCGTTCTCTCTTGGATCATGTTCACGAGCAGAGACGATCACGGTTACTCACACAGTGGGTGTATTTATTAGAGTTTACTTCAAGTTTACGATAACCGGGTGTTAAACAAATATCCAAGTTGCCACATAACCGCGAGCATGGCTTTCTGAAAGATTTGACCCTGCAGGGGTGCTCCAACTAGTCCATCACAAATTAACCACACTCCGCGGGAATAGCCTCGATCACGGATCTCATGATCATCCTAGGCAACTCCAAAGGAATTCCAACACCTCGAGATAGCCCGAAGAAAGTCAGAGCCCACACGCAAGACACTTGAAGAAGGTAAAACAAATCCAGCAAGACCACCCGACGTGTCGACGAACCCGATAAGAGCCGCGTATCTCGTTCTCAGGACACAACGAATAAGCACAGTGTACATTGGCCTGATAGAAATCTCCTGACTTGCCCCAGGCTAGCCCCGCACACGGCTCTAGTTTGGACCAACACTCATGAGGAGCACTGGCGGGGTGTTGATTAATTATCCATGGGGTTGCAAAGCCCTATGCAAATTTATTAAGTTATTAAGAAAATGTAGTACCAAAGTTGGGTCTTGCCAGAAAAGTTTTAATCTTAACCGAATAAACAAGGGGGTCCCCATAACAACCCCGAGCATGTTAGGAGCGCGAAGTATGGAAACATAACACAGGTAACAAGAATCTATGGCGGTAACAGCGGAACAAAACACCTAGCAAAAGGCTAGGCCTTCCACCAATACCAAGATATATATGTGCATTAAATTAATTAACAAATAATATTGTGATATGCCAAATCCATGTTATCACATGGAACAACCTGTACCTGCAACTAAGAACGCTATAAGAGGGGCTGAGCAGCGGTAACTTAGCCAATCAAAGGTTTGTTAGGATGTGGAGGGTTAGAGGCTATCATGGCAATTTAGGAGGCTGACATTCAAGTGGTAGGTAGCACAATTTTAACAATAAGAGCGAGACAACTAGTAAACAAAAATAGTATCGGGATCCGGGTACGATCATCTTGCTTGTTGGTTCTTCAGTGGAACAAGTAGCGGGATCCTCGTAGTTGTACTCGCCTGGCTCTTTGTACTCAGGTTCAACATTTGCATCTACCCAAGAGAAACAGAAAGAATAAACAAACAACCATGGTGCAATGCACAAGCAAGAATGATGCATGCTTATATGAAGAGTTTTAGCATGGCAATCCTATCTAGTCATGTTTCACATGCAAAGGATTGGTTATTAATGAATCTGGACAGAACCTTATGTTAAGTGATTTATACATGCATGAACATGGAAAATATGGGTGCATCATGCAAAAATGATAAAAATGCATATGAGGAACGTAAGAAACGGAGTTACGGTTCTCACGATACGCTCCCGACAAGATACAAAGGCGAAACACAAGGTAAGAAGGACCTGGGCTATTCCTTGGCATTCCAAGGTAGCCACTGGATAGGCAATGAAAAACCAACCACAATAGAGCCAAATATCAAGCAATTCCGTGGAGTATAGCTCCCACAGGCCACAAAACACTAAAACACACAATCTGCCACAAAACAGCAACATAACAACTTTCACAGCCCACAACTTGAGCTACAGGAATCCTACAAACACAAACAAGGCATTGACAGAAACTACATAACATGATTATTAACTTATCCAATTACAGAATCTGGAAATGAGGCACACATCAATAAGCATGAAGCTCACAAGTTGGCATGATGAAACAGATATCTGGGACTTAGTGAAAATAACAGTTTTTTGGAATCTGAGTTAATCTGACAGCAAGTTGACACCAGAAACTAATGGTGATAGAGACCACCTCATGTCATGAATATTAACAGGATGCTAGAATACAACATATAGTTCAAAACACTAGCACTGAGCTTGAGCTAATTTTCAACATATCACAAGATGGCTACCACTCTTCATGGCATAAAAATAACAACAGATTTTCAGACTCAGAAATATTTAGTATGGTGAAAATAGTAACATTAAGTTCGCTACTTTATAGCAAGTTTCCCACTTATATGGGTGGTTCTCATGTCAAACAAAAATACCATGGCATACTAGACATAAAACACTAACACTTCCATGTTGGCACATGCCCCAAAGCAAGCATGGATTAATTCATGCAAAAATGACAAACTAGCATTACAGCAGAAAATGACAGTTTTATAAACTTGCTCAAAAGTGAAATCTAATATCACCAATGGATTCCTTGGATCTTTCTACCCCAAAATCATGTATCATACTCATATAGTCACATGAAGCATCATGGCACAAACTATACTAGCAAAACAACCACCTCTTTTATAAGTCAAAACTTACTTGAAATGCACATGAGCATATTTGAACATGGCCAGATTTGGTAATATAGCTAAATTGGGAAATACCTATATTACACTACAAAACATGATACTTAGAAAAAATAATAGTGTATGACAAGTGGGGCATGGCCCACTTGTCACACACTCACTCACCCAAACCTACACACACACATACATGACATGCACAAACCACACATGCACAAATGCACAAGTGCACATGGCACTCCCACACTCATGAAACACACACACTCATGTGTGTGTGTGTTCATCACATACACACACATGCACACATATATGGACAAGTGCATATATGCATATACATATGCATGTGACACCACACTCACACACATACTTACTCACATACACACGTACACTCTCCCACACATATATTTCTAAACCAGAAAAGGAGAAAAACATCTATTCATGTATGCATACACTTACACACACATACATACTTATCATGAAAGAAAGAAAAATAAAACAATGAAATAAAAAGAAAAACACAAAAAGGGGGGGTATGGGGATCAAACCCCAGACCTGTTGGTCTTACCCTGAGCGCGTTACCACTACACTACGGCTACAGCTGTTAACAGGAGAGGGGAACGAGCCCACTTATACACACCACTACGTGCTATCTGACGAAACTGAAGAAAAGCGACACTACGGCGATAGGCAACGGCGGCGACGATTCCGGCGACCACACCGGTGATCCGGCGATGCTATCGGGCACACACAGGGAAGGGAACTACGGGGAGACGTTCCCCGGCTTGTCTCGCGACGAGGGGGACAGAGGCAAGGCCCTCAAGGCTCTGCCTTGGCGGAACGGCGGCGACGTGCAGCTACGGCGACCGGACCTAGCAAGCTACAAAGCGGGGACGTGGCGGCTCACCGAGGGGGGGGGGTCGACGACGGCTACGATCATGGCGAAGAGGAGGAAGAAGGTCGAGGATGCTGGCCAAAGGAGAGGAAGAAGCGGCATGGGAACACCTTGTCCGCGACTCCGGCGAGGAAGAGGCCGTCAAGGATGGGGAGCCCAGCCTCTCCCAGCGACGGGAATGGACTCCAGGGACGGCCCGCGGCCTCCACGGAATGCCGGGAGCGACGGAGACCACCTGGAACGCGACGACGGCGGCGGGGACGATTGGCCCTCTCTCACTGAATTACTCCCCTCTTTGAACTCACTTGGGCTTACCTGGCAGAGGGAAGAACGGAGGAGAAAGGAAGAGGGGGAAGGAGAAGGACGATGTGGCGGTAGGGAGGAACGCTAGGGGAAGGCATGCACGCCGAGGGCTTTTTAAAAGAGGGGCATACGGCATCCTCGACGTCCGTGAGCACGGGCGCGCGCTCACTCTCTCTGCTCTCTGTCGGATGAAGGGGAACGCCGACAGCTCTCCGTCTGATGCGGGGCTAGGCTACGAGAGCTGGCTGGGCTGCGCTGTTGGGCCGAGGCCAGCCCATGGCTGAGACCCTCTCTCTCTCAAGAAAAAAAATAAAACCACATCACCTATTTATCTTTAAAATATAAAAATAAATAAGAAAACCCCAGAGAATAGAAAAGGATTTTAAGCAACACAAAACAAACACTTTTGCATGCAAGAAAAAAATAAGACCTATTTTTATAAAAAATAATCCAGTTGGTTTTTAGATCAATTATTTAAATGTTATATTAAACAACAGCCCCTGTTATTTTTAAACCCCAATATCATAAAGCTCAAAATAACAAAAGACCAACACACACGGGCTTAAATATTATTAGCTAACTCCTGAACATTTTAGAACAATTTTTAACAGCAGTTAATTTTTATTGAATAAATGCCAATGGAATAAAGAAAGAAGTTTGGGTTATTTGAAAAGAATAAGAGAGGGGGAAGGAGATGATGCACCCCATAGACTCCAACCACAAACACAACACAAGAACACACTCAACCATAACAAGGTCACATCACAAGCAAAGACATGTCATGATGGATGATATGATGCATGATGCATGAATGCAAGAACAAGACATGGCATGACAAGGCTCAACTCATGTCATTAATCTCATGACAACAAGGTTCATAGAAGATACATGCCATAAAAGGTAGGGACATCACTTGGTCAATCACAGAGGTTTAGTCAGCGGGTCTGCAACATTCAGATTCGTGTGCACTTTGCAAATATTTATGTCCTCCTTGATGTATTCGCGGATGGAATTGAAGCGTCGGTTTATGTGTCTGGTCCTCTTGTGAAACCTTGGTTCCTTAGCCATGGCAATGGCACCAGTGTTGTCACAAAACAGATCCATTGGATTTAGTGCACTAGGCACTACTCGAAGAACTACCATGAACTCATTCATCCAGACACCTTCCTTCGCTGCCACCGAGGTTGCGATGTACTCTGCTTTGCATGTAGAATCGGCTACCACGCTCTGCTTGGAACCGCACCAGCTGACCGCTCCCACATTGAGAATAAATATGTATCTGGTTTGCGACATAGAGTCATTCGGATCAGTGTCAAAGATTGCATTGACGTAACCCTTTATGACAAGCTCTTGAGCACCTCTATAAACGAGAAACATTTCCTTAGTCCTATTCAGGTACTTAAGGATATTCCTGACCGCCGTTCAGTGCTCCATTCTTGGATCACTTTGAAACCTTCCGGCCATACTTATGGCAATGCTGACATTGGGTCTTGTGCACAACATTTCATACATAATAGAGCCTATGGCTGAAACATAGGGGATGACACTCATCTTTTCTCTATCTTCTGCAGTCACTGGGCATTGAGTCTTACTCAAGTTCACACCTTGCAACACAGGCAAGAACACCTTCTTGGACTGATCCATTTTGAACTTCTTCAAAACTTTGTCAAGGTATGTACTCTGCGAAAGTCGTATTAAGCGTCTCGATCTATCTCTATATATGAAAGCTACTTCTCCTAGGTCCTTCATTGAAAAACTCTTGTTTAAATATTCCTTCATGCTTTCTAGCATTTCTATATTGTTTCCAATCAGCAATATGTCATCAACATATAATATTAGAAATGTTATAGAGCTCCCACTCACTTTCTTGTAAATACAAGCTTCTCCGTAAACTTGTATAAACCTCAACACTTTGATCACCTCATCAAAGCGCAGATTCCAACTCCAAGATGCTTGCACCAGTCCATAAATGGATCGCTGGAGTTTGCAAACTTTGTCAGCATTCTATGGATCGACAAAACTTTCTAGTTGTATCATATACAACTCTTCCTTAAGGAAACCGTTAAGGAACGATGTTTTGACATCCATCTGCCAAATTTCATAGTCGAAATATGCAACTATTGCTAACATGATTCTGGCGGACTTAAGCATCACTACGGGCGAGAAGGTCTTATCGTAGTCAACTCCTTGAAGTTGTGAAAAACCCTTTGCCACAAGTCGAGATTTATAGGCGGTGACATTACCGTCCGCGTCCGTCTTCCTCTTAAAGATCCATTTCTTCCGAATGGCCTTCCGCCCTTCAGGTAATACTTCCAAAGTCCATACTTTGTTGTCATACATGGATCCCGTCTCATATTTCATGTCCTCTAACCATTTCTCAGAATTCGGGCCCATCATTGCTTCTCCATAGCTCGTAGGTTCATCATTGTCTAACAACATGACCTCTAAGACAAAGTTGCCATACCACTCAGGAGCAGCACACGCCCTTGTCGACCTATGAGGTTCAATATTAACTTGATCTGAAGCTTCATGAGCATCATCATTAACTTCCTCTTCAACCGATGTAGGCTCTACTAAAACATCTTTCTACGCTGTGTTACTCTCCGGTTCAAGCAAAGGTTAAATAACCTTATCAAGTCCTATTCTCCTCGAACTCAATTCTTTCGACAGAAACTCTTTCTCAAGAAATGTTCCGTTCTTAGCGACAAACACCTTGCCTTCGGATCTGAGATAAAAGGTATACCCAACTGTCTCTTTTAGGTATCCTGTGAAGACGCATTTCTCCGCTTTGGGTTCCAGCTTTTCAGGCTGAAGCTTTTGGACATAAGCATCAAATCCCAAAACTCTAATAAACGACAACTTTGGCTTCTTGCCAACCACGGTTCATATTGCGTCGTCTCAACGGATTTCGATGGTGCCATATTTAAAGTGAATGCAGCTGTCTCTAATGCACAACCCCAAAATGATAGTGGCAAATCAGCAAGAGACATCATAGAATGCACCATATCTAATAAGGTTCGATTACGACGTTCAGACACACCATTACGATGTGGTGTTCCAGGCGGTGTCAATTGTAAAACAATTCCACACTGTCTTAAGTGACTGCCAAACTCATAACTCAGATATTCTCCTCCTCGATCAGATCGTATGAATTTGATCCTCTTGTTGCAAGGATTCTCAACTTCACTCTGAAATTCCTTGAACTTTTCAAACATTTTAGACTTGTGGTTCATTAAGTAAATATACCCATATCTACTTAAGTCGTGCGCCTCAATGCTCATTGGACCGCACACATCAATATGTATGATTTCCAACAAGTCACCTGCCCATTCCATTGTTCCAGAGAACTGGGTTTTAGTCATCTTGCCCATGAGGCATGGTTCACATGTGTCAAGTGATTCAAAATCAAGTGACTCCAAAAGTCCATCAGCATGGAGCTACTTCATGTGTTTTACACCAATATGACCTAGATGGCAGTTCCACAAGAAAGTGGTACTATCGTTATCAACTCTACATCTTTTGGCATCAATGTTATGAACATGTGTATCGTCACTATCGAGATTGAAAAGGAATAAACCCCTGACATTGGGTGCATGACCATAAAAAATATTACTCATATAAATAGAACAACCATTATTCTCTGATTTAAATGAGTAACCGTCTCGCAATAAACAAGATCCACATATAATTTTCATGCTTAACGTAGGCACCAAATAACAATTATTTAGGTTCATAAGTAATCCTCATGGTAATCGAAGAGCGAGCATGCCGACGGCGATCACATCAACCTTGGAACCATTTCCCACGCACATCATCACTTTGTCCTTAGCCAGCCTTCGTCTGTTTCGTAGCTCCTGTTTTCAGTTGCAAATGTGAGGAACCAAACCGGTATCAAATACCCAGGCACTACAACGAGAGTTGGTAAGGTACACATCAATAACATGTATATCATATATACCTTGTTTGGTGTTGGCCGCCCTACTTGTCAGCCAGATACTTGGGATAGTTCCGCTTCAAGTGACTAGTTCCCTTGCAATGAAAGCACTCAGTTTCTGGCTTGGCTCCAGTCTTGGGTTTCTTCACGGGAGGGGCAACTGCTTTGGCACTCTTCTTGGAGTTACCCTTCTTGCCTTTGCCATTCTTCTTGAAACTAGTGGTTTTATTGACCATCGACACTTGATGCTCTTTCTAGATTTCAGACTCAGCGATTTTCAGCATCGCAAACAGCTCGACGACTGACTTGTTCATCCCGTGCATGTTATAGTTCATCATGAAGCTCTTGTAGATAGGTGGCAATGATTGAAGAACTTTGTTAGTGATCGCCTCCAGCGGAAGGGGCATCCCGAACTCAGCCAGATGGTTCGAATACCCAGAAATTCTAAGTATATGTTCCCTGACAAACCCGTTTTCCTCCATCTTGCAAGCGTAGAACTTATCAGAGGACTCATACCTCTCAATCCGGGCATTATTCTCAAATATAAAGTTCAACTCCTGGAACAGCTCATACGCTCCATGACGTTCAAAATGTCTTTGAAGTCCAGGTTCTAAGCCATACAACATTGCACATTGAACTATTGAGTGATCTCTAGAACGTGTCTCCCAAGCGTTCTTAACGTCTTCGAACGACACGAGAGCGGGCGGGTCACCTGGCGGTGCATCAAGGACATAAGCCTTCTGGGAAGCCATGAGGATAATCCTTAGATTACAGGACCATTCCACAAAGTTACTTCCATCATCTTTCAACTTGGCTTTCTCTAGGAACGCATTAAAATTCAGGGGAACTACTACGCGACCCATTGATCTACAACATAAATATGCAAAGGTTACTTAGACTATTGTTCAAGATAATGAGTTTAGTTAATCAAATTACTAAAGCTCCCATCCAAATTGACATCCCTCTGGTCATCTGAGTGATACATGATCCAAATTCACCAACTCAAGTCCGATGATCATGTGAGTTGAGGTGGTTTCAATGGTGAACAACATCATGTTGATCATATCTACTATATGACTCATGTTCGAACTTTCGGTCTCTTGTGTTCCGAGTCCATGTTTGTACATGCTAGACTCGTCAAGTTTAAGCCGAGTGTTCTGCACATGCAACACTGGTTGCACCCGTTGTATGTGAACGTAGAGTCTATCACACCCGATCATCACGTGGTTTCTCGACATGACAAACTTTCGCAACGGTGCACACTCGGGGAGAACACAATTTTATCTTGAAATTTAAGTGAGGGATAACCTTATAATGCTACCATCGTATTAAGCAAAATAATATGCATAAAAGGATTAACATCACATGAAAATCATAAGTGACATGATATGGCCATGAACTTGTGCTTTTGATCTACATCTCCAAAGCATCGGCATGATTTCAATGGTCACTAGCACGACACCATGATGTCCATCAACTTGTCACCATGAGGTTGTCGCGCCAACTATTGCTTCTATGACTATTGCTAACTCATAGTGATAAATTAAAGCAAAAATGACAAAAATAATTAAAGACAACCCTATGGCTCGTGCCAGTTGCCGTACTCATCGACATGCAAGTCGTGATATTGTATACAAAGAATGATCATCTCATACATCATATAATCACATCATGTAATTGGCCATATCACATCACTACATACCCTGCAAAAACAACTTAGACGTCCTCTAATTGTTGTTGCATGTTTTACATGGATGCTATGGGTAACTAGCAAGAACAATTCTCACCTACGCAAAAAACCACAATGGCAATACACAAATTGCTATTCAACCTTCTCAAGGACCGTCTTTGTCGAATCCAATCCAAGTAGGTAGGAGAGAGATACACCCGCCAGCCATCTTTATGCAACAAAGTCACATGTCAGTTGATGGAACTGGTCTCTCGTATGCGTACGAGTAAGGTTGGTCCGGGCCGCTTCATCCGACAATACCACTGAATCAAAACATGACCAAGGGAGGAAGCAATCTAAGCATCAACGCCCACAAACTCCTTTGTGTTCTACTTGTGATCTCATCTACACACCTGGCTCTGATACCACTATGAAAGCACAATGTGCTCCCTTGTTGGTTTTGATGACTCATGACAACATACATTGTCTCTTGGACTAAGACTTTCATCTAGTGTATTTCAGATAAAGTTCATAGAGAGATGGGTTGGCAAAAAGGAGTGTGGAGAGTATCCCATGAAAAAGAAGCAGAAGGAATAGCATTGGGAAAGCTTCAAGTAAGAGGACTCTACATTTTACTTTGTGAGAAATCACTTTGAGTCCATAGTAAAGCCAATACTATTAAAGGGGGTAAGGTACTGTTGGTGAACAAGATTCTCATACGTGCACAAGTGATAGTCACCACATACACCCACAAGCTCTTCCACAAAAGTCCGTCCAAAGCCAAGTATCCAAAATCAATGCAACCAACACTTTCCACTCGGTGCCACTGATTCTCAGCCTCATACAGACTCAGCCAAACCCTAGCCCTTTGCTGCAACCGATTCTGCTTCGGTGCCACCGAGTTTTGGTTGCCAACTTTCTATTACGCAAATTCACAAAATTGGTCCCACCGAGTTTGTTGGATCGGCGTCCCCGAGTTTGGCAATCTGACCGTTGGTCACCTTATGGGTGCAACCGAGTTTTATGCATCAGTCTCACCAAGATTCAAAAGTTGCTACATTTGAGGCAACTTGGTACCACCAATATTAACACATCAGTGTCACCGAGTCTGACTTATTAGATGTAAAGGTTGGATTTTTGGAGATGCCTATATATACCCCTCCACCACCACCTACTCGCAAGAGAAGCACTCAGAACAGATCCCCACTCATACGAACTGATTTTCTGAGAGAGAGAGCCACCTACTCATGTGTTGAGATCATGTCATTCCATTCCAACCATACGAATCTTGATCTCTAGCATCCCCAAGTTCATTTCCACCCAATCAAACTCTTCCACCATAGCTAAATCTGTGAGAGAGTGATTGTGTGTTCATGAGTCTATCATCTTGAAGCACAAGAGCAAGGAGTTCATCGACATTATCGAGCCTATTGCCTTTTGGAGGGTGGTGCCTCCTAGATTGGTTAGGTGTCGCATGGGAGCCTCCTACTTCGTGTTGTGGAGTGAACCAAGAAGTTTGTAAGGGCAAGGAGATTGCCTACTTTGTGAAGATCTACCCCGAGTTGGGCTAGTCCTCCGTGGATGTATGCCATCATGGTATAGTAAAGGTTGCTTCTACGTGGAGCCCTTCTTGGGTAGAACCCTCCGTGGACTCTCGCGACTGTTACCCTTAGTGGGTTGAAGACTCCATAAACGTGGACATACGATAGCACCACCTATCGGAACCCCGGGAAAAATCTTCGTGTCCTTCATGCTTTTTATCTCCCTATCTCTACTCTTTACTTCCATGTGCAATGTCTTTACTTTCCACTGTTATACTTGATGACTTGCATGTGTAGGGTGTGCTAGACATGCTATAATTGCTAAAATCTGCCAACACTTAAACTTATGCTTGAGGTAGTTTTAAATTCTTGCTAGTAGTCTATTCACCCCCCACTAGACATACTCTTCTAGTGATCCCACAATTGGTATCAGAGCCTTGGTCTCCATTGCTTCGGTTTCATCACCGTGGAGGAAGATGGATGTGTCTAGTGTGGAGAGTTTGTATTGTAGAGTCCCACTCTTGATGGAGAGTACTATAGTCGATGGTAGAATGCTATGATTGATCTTTTTGACAAATTCCATTTGAGAAAACATATTGAAAATCCCTATGTGCTCCCCATTGATGAATTGCATCCCACACACGAAGTGGAAATTAACATGCTTGGTAACGTTAGAACTGTCAATCTTATTGTTAGAGGTTTACCAAGATTCATGCCTTTTCAATTGAAGAACGTTGCATGTGCTTATACCTTGTGGGATTATTTGGATAAACAATATCCAAATCTTTCATTAAGTAATCTTGATGAAATTCTTCATAAAACTATTGCTTTTCACAAAATGAAGCCTGGTGATCCAAACTTTGATAAATGCCTATTTGAGCTTCGTGATCTTATGCGTGTTAAAGGAGATGTCACAACTATCAAAACTATTATTATTGAAGCCATTCACATTCGTAAACTTGAACATTGTCATGATTACGATTATAACGACTCTCTTGGTTTCTTTGACGAGGAGATTCCACCAAATGATGAGAATGAAGAACATGGCTACTATGATGAAGATGAGTTGTTCGACATCAAGTATGAAAAATCATGAAGAAACTAAGTCTAATGGCAAAGTTCAAGGATTACATGTCCGGTGGAAGGAGTGGATTCTCGATAGTGGATGCATGAATCACATGGCTAGTGATAAAGACATGTTCCAAGAGATCACGCCTAATCAAGGTCCTCAAAGGTACGTGACATTTGGAGACAACTCTAAGGGTAAGGTACTTGGCCTTGGTAAGGTGTCCATATCTCATGATAGCTCCATTCAAAATGTGATGCTTGTTGAATCCCTTGGTAACAATCTTCTTTCCGTATCTAGACTAACAGAGTATGATTCCAATGTGCTATTTACCAAAGTAGATTGCCAAGTGTTTCGATTTGATAATCATAAAATTTTGTTTACTAGTATTCATAGAGGTGATCTATAAATGGCCGATTTCACTTAAAAAGGCCCAAGCTCGTACCTGTCTCATTGGAAAAATCATCTAAAGGTTGGCTATGGCATAGAAGACTAAGACATGTAGGCATGCACAATCTAGATAAGCTTATCAAGGGCTATCATACTCTTGGTGTTAAATATGTTATCTTTGACAAAGATAAACCTTGTAGCGCTTGTCAAGAAGGAAAGCAAGTAGGTGGAAGTCATCCGGTCAAGAACATCATGACCACTAGGCGACGCCAAGACATTTTTGGGCAGAAGCTGTGGAAACAACATGTCATGCCACAAACCGACTCTACTTGCACAAGCTTCTCGGTAAAAAGGCATACGAGCTTCTCACCGGTAACAAACCCCAAGTTAGATACTTTCGAGTATTCGACTCTAAGTGTTACATTCTTGATAAGCATCGCCGAGCTAAATTTGCTCCCAAATCTTATGAAGGATTCCTACTTGGTTATGGATCGAACTATCACACCTACCATGTCTACAACAACTTCACTCCAAAACTTGAAGAGACAGTAGATGTGAAGTTTGATGAATCTAATGGTTTGCAAGTCGAATAATTGCCAAATGATGTAGGTGATAAGGATCCTTCGGAAGCTGTCCGAATTTTGCCAATCGGCAAGATTCATCCCATGGAGGTGAAGGAAAGTACTTCATCAACCCAAGTGGAAGCTCCTACTTCGGATCAAGGCTACCGACAAACGACACGGAAGCATCCACAAGTGGTACATAATAAGATGAAATGGAGGAGGAAGTCCATCATGAAGATCTACAACAACCTCCTTCACCACCACCTCAAGGAGACGACCACTTCGACAACAACGGAGATGAAGGAGATGATGATGAAGAAGAAGCTCCTCCAAATAAGAAGCCAAATCTACCCCGAGTTCGAGCACAAGAGACCAAGAACCACCCCCTAAACTAAATATTTGGTGATATACAAAGAGGGAGGATCACTCGCTCTAAAACTCGCTTGGCTAAATTTTGTGAGCATTATTATTTCATCTCTAGCATTTAGCCCTTGAAGGTTGAACAAGCTGTTGCAGATGCGGATTGGCTGAACGCTATGCATGAAGAGCTTCACAACTTCGAGAGGAACCAAGTGTGGACACTCGTGGAGAAGCCCAAGGACAAGCAAAACATCATCGACACAAAATGGGTATTTCGGAACAAGCAAGATGAAGACGGTCAAGTCGTTCACAACAAGGCTCGCCTCGTAGCCCAAGGATATACGCAAGTCAAAGGTATGGACTACGGTGAGACCTATGCCCCACTGCTAGACTAGAAGCTATTCGAATTCTTCTTGCTTATGCTAATCACCATAATATCACGCTTTACCAAATGGATATTAAAAGTGCATTTAAAATGGTGAGATTGAAGAAGAGGCCTATGTTAAGGAACCACCTGGTTTTGTAAATCCTAAGAAACCTGACCACGTTTACAAACTTCCCAAAGCTTTATATGGCCTTAAGCAAGATCCTCGTGCTTGGTATAAATGCCTAACGAAGTTTCTCATTGAAAAAGGATTTGAAATAGGTAAAATTGATGCAACCTTATTCACAAAGAGAGTTAATGGTAAATTATTTCTGTGCCAAATTTATGTGGATGATATTATCTTTGAGTCAACTAACCCGCAATTCAGTGAGAAATTTGGAAGGTTGATGTTAGAGAAGTATGAAATGTCTATGATGTGTGAGCTGAAATTCTTTCTTGGTCTACAAATCAAGAAAAAGAGAGAAGGTACTTTCATGTCTCAGGCAATGTACAACAAGGACTTGATCAAAAAGTTCAACATGTAAGAGTGCGAAGGTATGAAAACTCCCATGCCCACTAGCGGACACGATGATCTTAATAAGGAGGGTGAACTATCTGATCGAAAGTTTTATCGATCAATGATTGGTTCATTGCTATATCTATGTGCCTCCCGTCCAGATATTATGCTTAGTGTTTGCATGTGTGCTAGATATCAAGCTTCACCTAAACAATGTCATGTTCAGGCTGTGAAATGCATTGTGCGATACTTGATTCATACACCAAACTTTGGAATTTGCTATCCCAAGGGATCTTCTTTTAATCGTGTTGGCTACTCCGACTTGGACTATGCCGGTGACAAGGTTGGTAGAAAATACACCTCGGGTACATGTCAATTCTTGGTAGATCTCTCATGTCTTGGTCTTCCAAGAAACAAAACTTGGTATGTCTATCTACTGCCGAAGCGGAATATATTGCCGCTGGATCATGTTGAGCGCAGTTTTTATGGATGACAAAAATGCTTAAAGATTATGGAATCTATGTTAAAAATGTGCCATTACTTTGTGACAATGAAAGTGATATTAAGATTGGTCATAATCGTGTGCAACATTCTCGAACCAAGCGTATTCAAGTTCGACATCATTTCATTCGTGATCATTTTGCCAAAGGAGATATTAATCTTAAGCATATTTGTACCAACAAGCAATTGGCCGATATCTTTACTAAGCCACTTGATGAAAAAGTGTTTTTTCATTTGAGGAGTGAGTTGGACATGATTGATGCTTAAAACTTGAGCTAAGCTCACTCGGATGCATGCAAGGGAATGAGCTTTATTGTCTATTCCATGCTAATATTACCTTGAATATCGTATCTTGAAATTATATGCTCTCTTGTCTTGCATCTAACCCTTTTGTAGGTACTTGGAAGAACAACACTCCACAAGATTGCCATCAACTCATACCTTAAGCAATCTTGTCATGACCAAGTATCCACAAGCTCGCTTTGATGATGAAAGGAAGAAGACAACAAAACATATCCTTGACATATATTTCTGAATTGGTATCAACTCACAATTGGTATCATGTCTTTTGGATATATCATGTTCTTCCTTGCGTGACTAACCTATGTAGGTGAAAAGCGAACAAAAATGACAAGGATTGCTCCCAACTCAAGTTCACCTACAAGCTACGTCAACAACATCACTCAAAGGTATGTATTCATATCCTTTAAAAAGGCTTTACTCCACGTCATGAGATAAAGCAACTCAAGTGATATGAAGACATTAAAATGCTTAATCAAAAAATGGTAACCCCATTTTGAGCTTAACGATGAGTATGACCTATGATCAAGTATTCTTGCTTGTCTCCTAAGTCAATATACTCTAATATAGGTGACCTAGTCACCACCCATCATCTAGTTAAGACCTTGGTTGGTTCATTCTCTACATTGCAAGATTTCTTGGAACCATTCAAATCTTTTCTGGTTGATACCTCTTTGTAAATGAAATGGGATAATTTACAAATCATTTGCTCTTCTTCTCAAGTTGATTTTCATTTACAGTTTCGTTTCTTGTTACAAAGTTTCACATTCTCCAAGTTTCTGTTTTATGCCTCAGAGCCTCTAATACAAAAGACTCGGTTCTACCAATTCAGCAGATGAGCTGCATAACATCATATCGGTACCACCAACAAATTTGTCTCGGAGCCAGTAACTTTCTATCATATTTCAGACCGTGCTTATATTTGTAAATCTTTGAGTTTCCTTCTGTTTTTATTTATTTGTTCGATGATCCCTTCTATAAAGGGGGGATACATTCAAGGAGGAAGGGGAGAAATATATTCAAGGATCCCTAACTCAAAGGAGGAGAAGATCTACAATTTTTCGGTTTTGCCAAAGGGAGAGAAATTATTTTCAATGATTCCCTCGTTTTTCTCATGATTTTCATTTTCTATGAATCCTACTTTATATGACCGTTGTCCTCAAGGATCCCTCCTTAATCAATGATCCTTGTTTCTGATCTTTTTGGAAATTAATGCCAAAATGGGAGAAATACCAAAGCTTCAAAGTTAAAGAGGGAGATACATGCTTATGCAAAAGGGGAGATATAATTTAGGGGGAGAGGAAAATGACAAAGTTTATACTTATATAAACAAGGGGAGAATACCAAAGTAGGGGGAGAAAACTGTTTTGGAGAAAGATGTGTTTATTTCATTTGACTACTCATGCTAGAATTTTCTCACCCTATCGAATCCCAATATCTACATGCTAAGATTCAGGGGGAGAGGATGCCCTACCATTTTCATATCTAGGGGAGAAAGTTCTAAATGATCTTGGAGACATATCAATCTTAAGGAATACTATCTTTTATATGTTCTCCATGTCTTGGTACTTTTGAGTTATGTTGCTTTTGATTATTAGAATACTCTTGTGTTTCCTAACATTGTTTTCTCAAGTGTATCTCTACCACTAGAATGCTCAAGAAGTCAAGGTAAGTATATGCATCATATCTTTGATCAAGATGATCTCTTGCTTCTTGCACATATTGTTTGCAAGAGTGAAGTCTTGAACAAGGATACACCTCATTCATATACATTTGATGCATTTTGCCAAGATACACATGACTTATCATGTCCTTCCTACCATGTGTGTGTCTATGCATTCGAAAGCAACTATCCTTTAAATGGATTGCACACATTTAAAGGGAGCAGGTCTAAGTCATGAGTCTCTTAAAGTCTTCATTATATCCATGCATATCTTTATTTGAAGCTTTGATTGTATGTTGTCATCAATTACCAAAAAGGGGGAGATTGAAAGCACAATGTGCTCCCTTGTTGGTTTTGATGATTCATGACAACATACATTGTCTCTTGGACTAATACTTTCATCTAGTGTATTTCAGATAAAGTCCATAGAGATATGGGTTGGAAAAAAGGAGTGTGGAGAGTATCACCATGAAGAAGAAGGAAAAGGAATAGCATTGGCAAAGCTTCAAGCAAGAGGACTCTACATTTTACTTTGTGAGAAATCACTTTGAGTCCATAGGAAAGCCAATACTATTAAAAGGGGGTAAGGTACTGTTGGTGAACAAGATGCTCATAGGTGCACAAGTGATATTCACCACATACACCCACAAGCTCTTCTACAAAAGTCTGTCCAAAGCCAAATATCCAAAACCGGTGCAACCAACACATTCCACTCGGTGCCACCGATTCTCAGCCTCAGACATACTTAGCCAAACCCTAGCCCTTCGGTGCAACCGATTCTACTTTGGTGCCGCTGAGTTTGGGTTGCCAACTTTTTGTTACAAAAATTCACAAAATTGGTCCCTCCAAGTTTGTTAGATCAACGTCACCAACTTTGGCAATATGATCGTTGGTCACCTTATCGGTGCAACTGAGTTTTATGTATCGGTCTCACCGAGATTCAAAGTTGCTACCTTTGAGGCAACTCGGTACCACCGAGATTAACACATCGGTGTCACCGAGTCTGACTTATTAGGCGTAATCATTGGATTTTTGGAGATGCCTATATATACCCCTCCACGACCACCACTCGCAAGAGAAGCACTCATAATAGATCCCCACTCATACCAACTGATTTTCTGAGAGACAGACACCTACTCATGTGTTGAGATCATGCCATTCCATTCCAACCATATGAATCTTGATCTCTAGCCTCCCCAAGTTGCTTTCCACCCAATCAATCTATTCCACTATAGCCAAATCTGTGAGAGGGTGATTGTGTGTTGAGGAGTCTATCATATTGAAGCACAAGAGCAAGGACTTCATCGACATTATTGAGCCTATTACCTTTTGGAGGGTGGTTCCTCCTAGATTGGTTAGGTGTCTGATGTCTACTACACAACCTTCTTATTGCGGACTCATGTTGGGCCTCCGCAGAGTTTTGTAGGATAATGGAAATTTTCCCTCAAGTGGATGACCTAAGGTTTATAAGTCCATGGGAGGTGTAGGATCAACATGGTCTCTCTCAAACAACCCTGCAACCAAATAACAAAGAGTTTCTTGTGTCCCCAACACACCCAATACAATGGTAAATTGTATAGGTGCACTAGTTCGGCGAAGAGATGGTGATACAAGCGCATTATATATGGTAGATATAGGTTTTTGTAATATGAAAATATAAAAACAGCAAGGTAACAAATAATAAACAGCGAGCAAAACGTTGTATAAATGCTTGGAAACAAGGCCTAGAGTCCATACTTTCACTAGTGCAATTTCTCTCAACTCTATTGACATAGTTGAATCATATGTAAGTCCCTCTCATGCAACAACAAGTTCACTCCAAAGTCACAAATAGCGGAGAACTAATGAAGAAATTATTTTAGGGTACGAAACAACCTCAAAGTTATCATTTCTGATCAATCTTATGAGCTATCCCTATAAGTGTCACGGACAACCCTAGAGTTCATACTAAAATAACACCTTAAGATACACATCCACCAAAACCCTAATGTCACCTAGATACTCCAATGTCACCACAAGTACCCATTGGCTTGATTATACAATATGGCTCACATAGTTTCAGATTCATCATGTTGAATCCAACATAAAGAACTTCAAAGAGTGCCCTGATACGTCTCCAATGTATCTATAATTTTTTATGATGGCATGCTATTATATTATATGTTTTGAAAGTTTTATATGCATTAATATGCTATTTTATATTATTTTGGGACTAACCTATTAATATACAACCAAGTGCCAGTTTCTGTTTTTTGTTGCTTTTGAGTTTTGCAGATATGGGATATTAAACGGAGTCCAAACGGAGTAAAACCTTTGGAAGGAAGTTTTCAGGAAGGAAATAAATCTATCAAGATTGGAGTGCATGTCAGGGGAGGTGCTAGGGTGCCACAAGCCTGCTAGGCGCGGGCTCCCCCTGGCTGCGCCTAGCAGGCTTGTCGCTCCCTGGCAGGTCTTCTAACCCTATTCTCTGGCTAATAAATACCCAAATATTCCCCCAACAAAGAGCCATGCAAATACTTTTCCGCCGCCGGAAGCCTCCGTTCCCGAGGGATCCAATCTTGGGCCTTTTCCGGCAATCTGCTAGAGGGGGTTTCGATCATGGAGGGCATCTACACCAACTCCATTGCCCCTCCGATGATGCGTGAGTAGTCCACCACAGACCTACGGGTCCATAGCTAGTATCTAGATGGCTTATTCTCTCTCTTTGATCTTCAATACCATGTTCTTCATGATCTTCATGGAGATCTATCCGATGAAATCCTCTTTTGTGGTGTGTTTGTCAAGATCCGACTAATTGTGAGTTTATGTTCAGATTATCCATGAATCTTAGCTAAATCTCCTCTGAATTATTATTTGCATGATTTCATATCCTTGCAAGTCTCTTCAAGTTATTGGTTTGGTTTGGCCTAGTAGATTGGTAATTCCTGCAATGGAAGAAGTGCTTGGTTTTGGGTTCAATCTTGCGGTGTTCTCACCCAGTGACATAGTAGGGGTAGCGAGGCACGTATTGTATTGTTGTCGTCAAGGGTAACAAGATGGGGTTTTCATCATATTGCTTGAGTTTATCCCTCTACATCATGTCATGTTTCTTAATGCGTTACTCTGTTCTTCATGAACTTAATACTCTAGATGCAGGCAGGAGTCGCTCGATGTGTGGAGTAATAGTAGTAGATGCAGAATCATTTCGGTCTACTTGTCATGGACGTGATGCCTATATGCATGATCATTCCCTTGGATAACTACATGATTATACGCTTTTCTATCAATTGCTTGACAGTAATTTGTTTACCCACCATGATATTTGCCTTCAATAGAGAAGCCTCTAGTGAAACCTATGGCCCCTGGGTCTATTTTCCATCATATACTTTCATATCTATACCTTTCTGCAATTTATTTATCTTTTACTTTCCGCACTCGTTTACATCTATCTCTTTCAGATCTAATCCTTTCAAACAACTGTGAAAGGATTGACAACCCCTTTATAACGTTGGTTGCTAGAATTTGATTATTTGTGTAGGTGCAACCATTGGTGACTTGCTTGTTTCTCCTACTGGATTGATACCTTGGTTCTCAACAACTGAGGGAAATACTTATCTACTTAGTTGCATCACCCTTTCCTATTCAAGGGAAAAGCAATGCAAGCTCAATAGGTAGCAAGAAGGATTTCTGGCGTCGTTGCCGGGGAGGATACACATCAAGCCTACCAAGTACCAATCACAAACTCATATCTTGCATTTACATTATTTTCCATTTTCCTCTCATTTTCCTCTCCCGCTCTTCTAAAACAATTGTCAGAAAATACCAAAAAGATTTACTTTTTGTTCGCCCTTCTTTCGTTTGCTTGTGTGCTTGATTGCTTGTTTTGTCAAGATGTCTGAGGATACTAAGTTGTGTGACTTTTCCAATACTAATAATAATGATTTTACTCGTACGCCTATTGCTCCCGCCACTAATGTGGAATCTTATGAAATCAATGCTGCCTTTCTAAATCTTGTTATGAAAGAACAATTTTCTGGCCTTCCTAGTGAAGATGTCGCATCCCATCTAAATACTTTCATTGAGTTGTGTGCAAAAGAAGAAAGATGTGGATAATGATATTGTTAAATTGAAGCTATTTCTGTTCTCGCTTCGAGATCATGCTAAAACTTGGTTTTCATCTTTGCCTAAAAACAGTACTGATTCATGGAATAAGTGTAAAGATGCTTTTATTTTCAAGTACTTTCCGCCCGCTAAGATCATCTCCCTAAGGAACAAAATAATGAATTTTAAGCAACTTGATCATGAGCATGTCGCACAATCTTGGGAGAGGATGAAATTAATGATTAGGAATTGTCCCACACACGGGATTGAATTTTGCATCTGGAAATCTTATAGATTCTGCTACGGGTGGTACTTTTATGGAAATCACGTTAGGAGAAGCTACTAAACTCCTAGATAATATCCTGACAAATTACTCTCAATGGCATACCGAAAGATCTCCTACTGGTAAAAAGATGCATGCTATTGAAGAAATAAATACTTTGAGTGAAAATATGGATGAATTGATGAAATTGTTCGTTACTAAGAGTGATCCTATTGATCCTAATGATATGCCTTTGTCTTATTTTATTGGAAATAAAAATGAATCTATGGATGTGAATTTTGTTGGTAGGAACAATTTTGCTAACAATGCGTATAGAGATTATTTCAACCCTAGGTCGTTTCCTAGTAATTCCTCTAATAATTATGGTAATTGCTACAAAAATTCTTATGGAAATTATAATAGCATGCCCTCTGATCTTGAGAACATTGTTAAAGATTTTATTGGTTCCCAAAAAGTTTTTAACGCTTCTATTGAAGAAAAAGTGCTTAAGATTGATGATTTGGCTAGGAATGTTGATAGAATTTCTCTTGAGATTGATTCTTTAAAAGTTAGATATACTCCACCCAAGCATGATATTAATGAGTCTTTAAAAGCTATGAGAATTTCTATTGATGAAAGTAAGGAAATAACCGCTAGAATATGGGCTAAGGATGAATGGCTTGAAAAAGTGTTTTCTCGCGATAATAAGATGAAGATCTTAAAGTGATTGATGTGACTGAAAGCACATTTGCTCCCTTGGTGGTTTTGGTTATTAATAACAACATATAAGTCATTGAACTAATGTGTCCACCAAGTATATTTCAGGAAAAGTTCAATGATAGGGATGGCAAAAGGATTGTGGAGATTGTGGGATTACCCCAAGATGCAAGGAAATAGGTTGGCCAAGCTTCAAGCAAGAGGACTCTACATTTTACATTTGTGAGAAATCACTTTGAGTCCATAGGAAAACCAATACTGTTAAAAGGGGGTAAGGTTTTGTTGGTGAACAAAATGCTCATACATGCACAAGTGATAGTCACCAAAAACATCCACAAGCTCTCCCACCAAAGTCTGTCTATAGGCAAACATTCAAAGTCGGTGCAACCAACATTCCTATCCTGGTGCCACCAATTCTAGAACCTAGGCAAACTAAGCCAAACCCTAGACACTTTGGTGCAACCGGTTCCATACCGGTGCCACCGAGTTTAGGTTGCCAAATTTCTGTTACGCAAATTCACATTTTCGGTCCCACCGAGAATGTTGGGTCGGCGTCACCGAGATTGCAAATTTGACTGTTGGTCACCATATCGGTGCAACCAATATTCGTATATCGGCCCTCCGAGATTCAAAAGTTTCCACCTTTTGGTCACTTCGGTACCATCGAGATTAACACATCGGTGTCACCGAGTCTGACTTATTGTGTGTAACGGTTGGATTTTTGGGGATGCCTATATATACCCCTCCACCACTACCTACTCGAAGGAGAAGCACTCAGAATTATTCCATACCTATCCTATCAGATTTTCTAAGAGAGAACCACCTACCCTTGTGTTGAGATCAAGATCTTCCACTCCAACCATATGGATCTTGATTTCTAGCCTCCCCAAGTTTCTTTCCACCAATCCCATCTCTTATACCAAGCCAAATCTATGAGAGAGTGATTGTGTGTTAAGGAGTCTATCATCTTGAAGCACAAGAGCAAGGAGTTCATCATCATTACCGAGACTATTACCTTTTGGGGGGTGCCTCCTAGATTGGTTAGGCGTCGCTTGGGAGCCTCCTACTTCGTGCTATGGAGTGAGCCAAGAAGTTTGTAAGGGAAAGGGGATCGCCTACTTTGTGAAGATCTACCCATAGTGAGGCTAGTCCTTCATGGAAGGAAGCCATATGGAATAGTCAAGGTTGCTACTTTGTGGACCCTTATGGGTGGAGCCCTCCATGGACTCTCGCAACCGTTACCCTCCGTGGGTTGAAGACTCCACAAACGTGGATGTACGATAGCACCACCTATCAGAACCACGGGAAAAATCATCGTGTCTACAATTGCGTTTGATCTTCCTACCCTATCCCTTTTACTCATGCTTGTTGTTATTTTCCGCTGCTATACTCTGAGACATGCATGTGTAGGGTGTACTTGACATGCCATTAATGCTAAAACTGCAAACACTAAAATTTGGGAAAAGGAAAAACTTTTATTTGGTCAAGTAATCTAATCACCCCCCTCTAGAGCTACTTTCAGTCCTACAAGTGGTTTCAGAGCTTTGGTCTCCATTGCATTGGTTTCACAACCTAGGAGAAGTATGGCATCTAGTGAGGGAAATTATCACCGTAGAGGTCCGTACTTTGATGGCACAAATTTTGCAAATTGGAAGCACAAAATGAAAATGCATTTGCTTGGTCATAATCCTGCCTTATGGGCTGTTGTTCATGTTGGCTTGCAAGGTGAATTCTTTGCGGAAGGAAAGGAACCCGATCGTGAAGCGACTGCGGATGAATTGAAGATGTTGCAACTCAATGCTCAAGCATGTGACATTGTCTTAAACTGCCTATGCCCGGAAGAATTCAACAAAATCAGTCGTCTTGAACATGCAAAAGAGATTTGGGATACTTTGGTTGATATCCACGAAGGAACTGAGTCTGTGAGAGAATCCAATTTAGATTTTCTTCAAGGTCAGCTTGACAAGTTCAAGATGAAGGATGGTGAAGGAGTCACTGAGATGTACTCTAGGCTAGCTCTCATCACCAATGAGATTGCCGGCTTAGGAAGCAAAGAAATGACAGAAAAATTCATCATCAAGAAGATACTTCGAGCTTTGGATGATAAATATGACATCATTTGCACATTGATCCAAATGATGCCCTACTACAAAGATCTCAAACCAACGGAAGTGATTGGTAGAATTGTTGCTCATCAGATGACACTCAAAGACAAGGAAGAGCTTCACCACAAGTCTACGGTGCTTACAAAGTCACAAGCGATGCTCCCACTACCTCAAGCGACAACCTTGTCACAAATGAAGAGATAAGCCTCATGGTCAAGAAATTCAACAAGTTCTACGAGAATAGAAGCAAAGATCGAAGCTCCAACTTAAGACATGAAGAGAAGCGTTCGTCAAGTCATGACCGAAATTGCTACAATTGTAGGAAGCCCGGACACTACTCCAATGAGTGCATGGCTCCCTACAAACAAATAGAAGAGTCACCAAGAAGATGAAGCTCAAGAGATGAATCACCTTGAAGAGAGAGTAGCAGTAGAGATGATCGTTATGAACGAAGACCCTCAAGGAGAAGTAGAGATTCGGAGAACAAGGACAAGTACACCAAGAGCTACTCAAGAAGGAAACATCAAGCTCATGTTGGTGAATGGGTTTCTGGCTCAGACTTCGACAATCACTCCGAGAGAAGCTATCACTCCAACTCTGACTATAGTCAAGATGAAGGTGTTGCCGGAATTGCAGTAGTGACAACAAACTCCTATGATCTATTTGATTCACCAAATGAAGGGAGTGGAAGTTGCTTCATGGCTAAAGGCCCCAAGGTATCACACCCCGAATATCTTGATTTCTATAGTGATGAAGATGATTTGCTTTATGATGACGAGTTGCTATGTCACTAATCTAGTAATGATAGTCAAAATGAACATGATAATTCTCATGCTAGTCATGATAGGTCGATTGACGATGATAAGATGAAAATAGATGAACTAACTAAAGAACTTAACACTATTAAGTTAGCCCATGAATCTACTCTTGAAGATCATAGAGAGCTTGTAAGAACTCATGAGAAGCTATGCTTCGAGAAGCTCAAGTTGGAGCAAGAACATGAATTTCTTAAAGCTATCAATGACGATCTCCAAAATAAGAATTCATCTTATCTTGCAAAATGAATACTCTTGTCTACATTAATGTCACAAGTTAAATCTAAGCAAACTAGTAAAAAAGGAAATAAATGTTCTTCACCTAGTATCAATAATAAAAATGCTAAACCCAATGATGTTGCTCCTAGTAGTTCTATTGATTCCACTAATGATGATTCTCTTAGCCAAGTTACACTTGAGCAAAAAATGGTTTATTGAAAGGAATTATAGAGAAAGGTATCTACAAGAGTCTTGCCAGGTGTAAGCAATTTGAGGAAGTTGTACGCAAGCACGGAGGATACCGGAAGAATCATGGTGTTGGCTACTTCAACGCTAATGGAGTTGAGTGGGAAGAAGGTCAATATCCCAATGCTAAGTTTGTTACTCAAAAGGAGAAGTATGAAAATACTCTTCCCAAGGGGACAAACACTCAAGATGACCTTCCACCACAAGACCACAAGCTCAAGGGCAAGAACAAGCTTCAAGAGGACTTTGACGCATATGAAGATGAATCCCAAGCTTTGGTGAAGTGGGTTCCCAAGGCTACCACAAGCTCAACATCTACAAGTGCTACTTCAACACCGAGGATCCCCATCAACTTGATGTGGGTATCCAAGAAGAAGAACTAGAAAATTCTTGAGGGGTGACTCCGCCTATGAAATTCACTCACATTCATTATTGGCAAGATCTATTTGCAATCAACATCAACCCTATGCAATAGTTCAAGGAGTCACACATTCCCTCAAAGGAAAGCAAGGGACAAGGTAATAAACATATCAATGGACATCATCACACATGCTTTGCACTCCATGTCCATAGATATCCTTGTATTTGTCTCTTGTGTGTTGGGACTAACCCATGTAGGTGAGAAGAGTAAGGAAACAACAAGGATGCTCCCAACTCTTGGTGATCTTCATCAACTTTGAGCATCCACCAATACCTCACCAACATGAAGTCTTCATCGACAAAACCCAAGGTTAGTTTATCCCTCTTATGGGGCGATGTCACATCAAGGGGGAGCTTTACTCTAAGACTTGAGTCAAAGCATCTCTTAGTATGTGACAACATTAAATGATTTATGTAAAAGTGGTAACCCCACTTGTGCTTAAACGATGAGTATGACCTATGATCAAGTATTCTTACTTGGCTCCTAAGTCAAATACTCATAGATAGATGACTTCATCATCGCCCAAGTGCTTGTTAGATGCTAGAGTGTTTGTGCATGTTTGTCATGATTTCATTTGATATCTTATTGTGTGAGCATGTTGGTCTACATTTATTTTCTCATTCAAGGACATCCAATTGTTGCTATTTGGTCTTTGATTTATCTTTTTCCTGTTGGATGGACAAGAATGCCTAGGACCACTCTTTAGCTATCTATGCTTTCTCACCTCATACTCTATTCATGCCACATCACAAAATTTGAACAAGTGCTTTTCGATCCCTCTGTGTGTGGAGCACTCGAAGTTTCGTATCGACTAGGACTAACCATTAAAACCTCCTAAGTGCATCTTGGTGGAACCAACCCCAAAATCTCGGTCTCACCGAATGCCTAGGGTTGATTTGATTTTCTATCTCGGTACTACCGATTCCATATTCTTGGTTACACCAAGTTTCCCTATCAACTGACAGTTGAGGAACTCGGTGACACCGAAAATATAGAATCGGCATCACCAACAGTGGTGCGTATATATATTGTGGACCCCGACGCTTTGAAATTCATCCTCAAACCGACGTGCTTCAGAACCCTAAGTTGTCGATTTCAAGACCCCTGGTCATTGCCCTTGTCCCCCTGTGCTCCTCCACCGCTGGGAATCGCCGCCGTCGGCGAAGTCTTCTCAATCGTCGCCGCCATAGCGGATCCGTCGCCAAGCTAGGGTACGGATTCGACCCCCTCTTGCGCTCCAACCCCAAATCTTGCGGATTAGGATTTCTATGATATCTTTTCACTGTTTGAAAGCCTTCTATCCACAAAAGGAATCCCGTATATTAGAGAACTATGGAATTTTAGGGTTTTGTCGTCCACCCGATGAATCTCGGTGGAACCAAAGCACGCAAATCGGTGTCACCGATTTGGACATCTGGGGTACTGAGAAATTTCTCGGTGAACCGAGTGCACCTTTCGGTCTCACCAAAAGGGGTGCCAAGTTTCGGCTAAGGAGGAAGTCTTTCTCGGTAGCTCCGATAATTTTGCTTCGACTGTATCGATATTCATTTGACAAAATGCAAAAATTTGAAAATCTATTGTTAAAATTTTCAAAAACCAGCCTCATTTTGTGATGACTCAGCTTCTTCTGCTCTTCTATACTCTATTCACAGGGCCAGTATGTCAG
Organism: Hordeum marinum; assembly: GCA_022496015.1. NCBI lineage: Eukaryota > Viridiplantae > Streptophyta > Magnoliopsida > Poales > Poaceae > Hordeum > Hordeum marinum. The sequence continues at coordinate 336,277,974 of CM039675.1, forward strand.
ATGCTAAGGACAGTCAGAATTTGCCAGAGCAGGGTGTTGACATGAGTTGAGGCACAAGCCTAGAGTCTAGTTCATTTTCATATCCAGGCACCCTGAGCTCCCATGCATTGCCCAAGGCTGCTACTAGGACCAGAAACAAGCTGAATTCAGATGAGAAGGATTCAGACTTTGTCCCGGAGGAGATTCTTGCCAAGTAGCAAGAAAAGGCCGCTAAGAAGTCTGCTACTGAAGCCACTTCTTCCAGGAGAGTTGTGAGAAAAATCTATGCTAGCTCTAAAACTATCAAAGCACATGAGAGTTCTAGGGCTACAGTGTCCACTGATCCCCCAAGGAAGTCTATGCCTAAGAAGGCAGGGGAGAGGAAAGCCACAAAGAGGATTATCCATGTGATTGGCAGGCCTACATCCATGTATGAAGATCTAGAGGAGGTTGCTAGTGCTGCTGCTGAGGAAGAGGAGGAAGAACATGTTGAGAAGGCTCCTCCCAAGAAGAAGGCCAAGAAGCTTATGGATGATGCTATGACAAAGACTAGCACATCCAAGGGCACTAAATCTGCATCCAAGAAGGCTGCTACTGAAAAGCCTAAGAGGACATCTAGGCAGATTCCAGCTTCTAAAAAGAACAAGGGAACTACCTCCAGAGTTGAAGATGATGATGACTTGACAACCTTGATGAAGCTTAGACCACATCTTCCAATACATGATGTCAGCCACCTAGTTGCTGAAGATATGAAGAAGAGGAAAGACTCAGGTTTGAGTGCATGGAGAGCTGTTGATCCATATGCCTAGAGGAAGAAGACTGCTATTGATTACAGATTCTATACCAAGGAGCAGCAAGACTTTTTTGAGACAGTGCTACTAAACAAGAGCCTAGCAGTCAGTGACATGAGGTATGTTGATTGGAAATTCATTAAGGAGAATGAGGACTATTTTCCAAGTGTCCAAGACAATTTCCACAGCATTGGAAAAGATGAATTTGTTGGTAGAGAGCTTACTGCATGGAATGATGAGATGATCATGCAATTCTACTCCACTGCACATTTCTATGGAGATGGTAGGATTGTATGGATGACTAAACGAGCAAGATATGAATCCACTATTGATGAATTGGCTGCACTTCTAGGAGTCCCTGAGGTTCAGGATGGAGATTTGGATGTATACTCAGAATCCAAGGCGAGCCACAATGCCATGCAGAATATGTATACCCCTATCCCTACAGACAAAGTGCAATCTCACAAGCTAGGACCCATCTACTATCTTCAAGCTGGCCTCGCACCATGAACACCATTCTGAGGCACACTTTGCTGCCCAAGTCAAGAGATGACAAGATGATCCGAGGCTTCTCCATCAACATGTTGATCCATCTTGACATTCACACAAGGATAAGATTCATGGACTTAATTGTTGAGATAGTTAAGAGGGTTGCTGCTAATCAGAAGCGCTCTTGCTGCTATGCACCCTATATCCACATGCTTATCAACTCTCAGTTGGAAAAGCGCACATTTGCTCTAGATCGTCCACATTTGCCCCTACAGCTAGAGCTTGAGGACAATATCGTGGTGATGGACCCAGATCATCCCACATCAGCTGCAGCTCAGGCAGAGGCAGAGGCAGCTAGAGCCACTAGTGCTCAAGTTCCTAGATCCAGAAATGAGCAAATGGATCTTTTGATCTCATTAGTTCAGGGCATGCGGAAGGTTATTAAGGGGATTCTGGACAACCAGAACAATCATATGAGGATCTTTGAAACAAGGATCAAGACTCTTAATGATAAGGTGGCGAAGGTGACTAAAATAGTTATAGAGCTTTAGAAGGAAGTTGACTCGGTGCACATCCCTTGGGTTTCTTCTACTTTTTCTTCTTCTCATGATGATGATGATGATGATGAGGATGAATCACCTATCAGGCCAAGCACACACTTCACTACTCAGGCCAGATCAGCCACAGTGTCTGCTCCAGACTTGAGGCCCTCTTCATCAGCTCCTTCTACTGTCACTTCAGCTCCTGCTCCATCAGCTCCAGTTCCTCCAGTATCCACTCTAGCTCCATCCACGACATCTGCGGAGATCTTCGTCGATGGTGTTCTCTCGACTCCTTCATTAACAACCGGAGGAGATCAGCCCAAGAATGCTTAGATATATTTCTTTGAACTTTTTGGTAACTTGTTGCCAAAGGGGGAGAAGTGTATATAGATCTTTAGGCTTCGAGTGAGAAAGCGTTTGGTGTTTTTTCCTTTTTTTAAAACAATTGCTTTTGGTTGTTGTGATACTCTTTTGGTTGCTTGTGATACACGTTTGACGATGTTTGATCATACGCTTTAATGTGTGATGCTACTATTTCCTATCATCTTAATGCTTATGTGACGATCATTCATCTTTGCTTGATTGTGTTGTGGTATGATGTTCATTCTAATTATTCTCGCACACCACTGCTACTTCTCGAGCATGCGTTGGTTTCGCGTGAAGAGGAACGGTTTGATGCAGCAAAGTAGATAAGTATTTCCCTCAGTTTTTGAGAACCAAGGTATCAATCTAGTAGGAAACACAAGCGAGCCACCATTAGATATACGTGCACAAGGAATCAAACTCTTGAACCCAACGCTATAAAGGGGTTGTCAATCCCTTCACGGTTATTTGCAAGGATGAGATCTAGTAGAGATAGATATAATAGGATGCTTGAACGGAAAGTAAAACTAAAACTAAAAACAAGGCACCAAGTATTTTTGGTGTTTTTGGTTTTAGATCTGAAAATATAATATGGAAAATAGACCCGGGGGCCATAGGTTTCACTAGATGGCTTCTCTCATGATGGCAAGTATTACGGTGGGTGAACAAATTACCGTCGAGCAATTAATAGAAAAGTGAATAATTATGAAGATATCCAAGGCAATGATTATGCATATATGCATCACGTCCGTGACAAGTAGACGAAACGATTCTGCATCTACTACTATTACTCCACACATCGACCGACTCCTGCGTGCATCTAGAGTATTAAGTTCATGAAGAATAGAGTAACGCATTAGGTAAGATGACATGATGGAGAGCGATAAACTCAAGCAATATGATGAAAACCCCATCTTTTTACCCTTGATGGCAACAACACAATACGTGCCTCGCTACCCCTACTATGTCACTGGGTGAGGACACCGCAAGATTGAACCCAAAACTAAGCACTTCTCCTAGTGCAAGAATTACCAATCTAGTTGGCCAAACCAAACCAATAATTCGAAGAGATGCAAAGATGTAAAATCATCCATATAAGAATTCAGGAAAGACTCAAATAAATTCATGAAGATCTCGACATAAACCCACAATTCATCGGATCTCGACAAACACACCGCAAAAGAGTATTACATTAGATAGATCTCCACGAAGATCATGAAGAACATGGTATTGAGAAGCAAAGAGAGAGAAGAAGCCATCTAGCTACTAGCTATGGACCCATAGGTCTATGGTGAACTACTCACACATCATCAGAAGGGCAATGAGGTTGATGTAGATGCCCTCCGTGATCGAATCCCCCTCCGACAGATTACTGGAAAAGGCTCCAAGATTGAATCTCTCGGGAACAGAGGTTTCTGGCGGTAGAAAAGTGTTTTCGTGGCTCGTTCTGATAATGATGGAATACTTGGGTATTTATAGGACGAAGATTAGGGTTAGAGTAGGTGCTAGGGGCCCACAAGCCTGCCCGGCGCGGGGGCCCCCCTAGCCGCGGCAAGCGGGCTTGTGGCCCCGTGGCAGCTCTTCTGCCTTGGTTCTCAAGTCTCGTGGCTTCCATATTTTCCAGAAAAAATGTTTCCGGAGGTTTTATTCCGTTTGGACTCTATTTAATATTCCTTATCTGCGAAACTCAAAAACAAGGAAAAAACCAGAAACTGGCACTAGGCTCTCAATTAATAGGTTAGTCCCAAAAATAATACAAAATAGTATATTAATGCATATAAAACATCCAAAAGAGATAATATAATAGCATGGAACAATTAAAAATTATAGATATGTTGGAGACGTATCAGCATCCCCAAGCTTAATTCATGCTCGTCCTCGAGTATGAAAATGATAAAAACAGATTTTTTATGTGGAATGCTACCCAACATATTTATCCATGTAATATTCTTTATTATGGCATGAATATTCAGATCCATTAGATTCAAAACAATAGTCTAATATTTACATAAGAATAGTAATACTTCGAGCACACCAACAAGGTAGTCGTATCCTTTCGAAATAACATGGCCTGAGAAAGTTATCCCTACAAATCATATGGTCTCGCTATACTCCATCTTCCCCACACAAAGTATATAAATCATGCACAACCCCAATCAACAAGTCAAGCAATTGTTTCACACTTTTGGTGTTCTCAAACCTTTTCAACTCTCACACAATACATGAGCGTGAGCCATGGATATAGTATTATAGGTGGAATAGAATATGGTGGGATGCAAGGGAAAAAGGAGAAGATAGTCCCACATTAACTAGGCGTATCAACAGGCTATGGAGATGCCCATCAATAGATATATATGTGAGTGAGTAGGGATTGCCATGCAACAAATGCACTTAGAGCTATAAGTGTATGAAAGCTCAGAAAGAAAACTAAGTGTTCGTGCAAAAATGAATATCCACTAGTTATATGAAAGTGACAAAATAGGAGACTCTCTATCATGAAGATCATGGTGCTACTTTGAAGCAGAAGTGTGGAAAAAGATAGTAGCAATTGTCCCTTCTCTCTTTCTCTCATTTTTTTATTTTTTTTATTTTGGTGGGCTTCTTTGGCCTCTTTTATTTTTTTTGTTTGGGCTTCGCTGGCCTCTTTTATTTTTGTAAAGTCCGGATACTCATCCCAACTTGTGAGGGAGTCATAGCCCCCATCAGCCTTTTCTCTCATGGGATAATGCTCTATTAATTAAAAATCATTGCATTTTTATTTACTTATAACTTAAAGAAAAAGAAATTACAATTCGATTCCTATGACAAGATAAAACTCTATGTGCAATATGAAGTGATGATGGAAGTCATAGAAAAACTACACGGTGGAAGTTGCATGGCAATATATGTCGGAATGGCTATGGAAATGCCATAATAGGTAGGCATGGTGGCTGTTTTGAGGAATAAATGGTGGCTGTTTTGATGAAGGAGGGTTTGATGTACCGGCAAAAATTGCGCGGTACTAGAGAGGCTAGCAAAGATAGAAGGGTGATAGTGCGTATAATCCACGGACTCACATTAGTCATAAAGAACTCACATACTTATTGCAAAAGTCTATTAGTCATCAAACAAATCATTAGACGCATGCTCCTAGGGGAGAGGTTGGTAGGAGTTAACCATCGCGCATGCTCTCGACCCTCACACAAAGGTCGACAATCATTAGACAAGTCATGCTCCGACTTCGTTACATAGTGGTTGACCATACGTGCATGCTACGGGAATCACAAGCTTTAACACACGCATCTCTTCATTTCACAACTACTCACTAGCATGAATCTCATATTACCATCCCTATTATCTCAAAACTATATGCAAGAAATCCAACTTCTCATAGTTGTTAATGCACTTAATATGAAAGTTTTTATTATATCCCTCTTGGATGCCATTATATTAGGAATAAATTCAAAACCTAAACAAATTACCATGATATTTTAAGAAACTCTCAAAATAATATAAGTGAGGAATGAGAGTTCAATAATTTCTATAAAATATAACACCACGATGCTCTAAAAAGGTATAAGTGAAGCATTAGAGCAACATTGCCTAGCTCAAAAGATATAAGCGAAGCACATAGAGTATTCTAACAAATTCACGATTCTGCGTGTCTCTCTCTCAAGATGTGTGCATCAAAAATGATTGTGGCAAACTAACAAGCAAAGACTCATATCATACAAGACGCTCCAAGCAAAACACATATCATGTGGTGAATAAAAATATAGCCTCAAGTGAATTTACCGATGGATTGAAGACGAAAGAGGGGATGCCTTCCGGGGCATCCGCAATGTGACAACCTATAATTATGCTACAGTGGTCATTGTAATTAAGCTACTGTAACGGCCATGTTTAAGCTAACCCTTTTTGCAAAACAGTGCATGATCACAATGGAGTCATATATCTTTTCAAATTCCACCTCAAATTGCCTTGAATTTTATTGTGATAAAATAAAGTTGCAAACAACAAAAGAAAATTGTTGCACATTTGTTATAAATCACAAAACAAATGTTGTTAAGGAAAACAACATCACCTTGATGTTGGTGTGGACCCCACCATCAATAACAAAGCTTTAAAGCATTTAAATTTGCCCTTAAATTGCATGGAAAATACAAACAATTTCAAATGAACCCAATTATTTTTGAGGCAATGCAGGTTGTTACCACTTAATTATTGGACTAGGTCTCACATTTTTCAGAGGTGAATGTATACTATGAATAAAAGGAAACAAAAAAGAATAAAACAAACAGAAAAAGGAAAAGGAAAAACAAAGCTACTGGGCACTTAGGCCCAACGGCTATAGGCTGGCCCGACGCAACTAGGCCAGCCTTTCCCCTCACTCTCGCCAGCGACAGGAGAAGGCTGGCTTGCCATGGCGGCCAGCGAGCACGTGTGGCCATCATGCACCGTTGGAGGATAAGAGTGAGCCCCTACTCTCTCACCCTCTCTCGCAAACCCTAGATCTCACCTGCTCCCTCCCCACGCTCGGCTTTATATTTCTCGAGCGCCACCATCGCCATGGCCGCCGGATAACCGTGGCCACACGCCCTGCCAATGCACCCACGAGCTCCGCCGTGACCTCCCCGTCCCCCTCGACCACACGCACGAGCCTCAGAGCCCCTACACCGACGACCCGGAGCTCCTTCCTCCTTGGATCACCACCGCTCGTCGTCAACGGTTCCGACCACTCCGAGCCCTCCCTGAGCTCCCTTTGAACGGCTAGGGACCGTTGTGAGCTCCTGCTCCTTTCCACTCTCCTCTCCGGTCCTTTCTGCCACTGTAGCTCCCCCTCCCCGACGTGCCCGAATGCCACTTCGCCCGAGATCGTCACCGGCGTGGCTTCGGCGACCAAATGGCTTCGGGCTCGTGCGCATTGTACTCACCGTAACGCAAAGAGCCCGCCTAGCCCATCCATGCGAGCTGTTGCACGCCGTAGCTTCGTTTTTGTTGAGCTCCCGTACACGCCGCCGCCCCCGCTCGTCGCCGGCACTGTTTCCGGCTAACTCCGGCAATGCCGCGGCCACTAATCGACGCGGCCTTCTCTCCTCGTTCGAACACGACCAACCGCGTGCCAAATGGCCGCCTATAGACGATTTCCGAGCCCGGCCACCGTTTCGGGTGCTCACCGGAGTTACTCCGGTGACCGGCCGGCACCGGTGCCCACGTGGCTAGGTCGGGGCCACTACCAGGGTCACTCGCAGCTGGGCCCCGCAGTCCCCATTGACCCGTTGACCGGGTCAATGCTGACTGGGCTTTGACCAACCACTGACTAGTGGGGCCCATCACCCCTGTATGTATGACGGGTGGGTCCCCCTATCTGCTGCCTAATTAACTAATTGGATTAATTAAAAAAATTAGTTTAACCCCAATCTGTCAGTGACATGTGGCCCCCACTGCTAATTTAATCTTTGTTTAGTTTAAATTAAAATGAATTAACCCCGAGTCTATGACATGTGGCCCCCACTCCTATTTTAATCTTTGTTTAGTTTAAATTAAAATGAATTAACCCCGAGTCTATGACATGTGGCCCCCACATGTCAGGTTTGACTCTGGTCAGCCAAAGTTGACTACTGATGTAGTGATGATATCATGCTGACATCATAAAGCATTTTTTGAATTAATAATAATCTGTTAAATTCCAGAAACTTATAAAAACTTAGATGAAAATAATTTATATATGAAAGTTGATAAGAAAAATCCCACGATTCCAAATATGCCTTTCATTCATCTGTCACGTTCTCCTGGCATGATGAACATGGAACTTACCCTCCGGATCAGCTGTCCGATAAATCCAAAGACCCGGGAAATATCGTCAGATATTCTCCCGCTCCGTCTGCAATGTGTAGTATTGCGTTAGTGCATACCTAGCTCTGCATATTGCCATGTCATGCATCGTGGTGCACCTGTTTGCTTTATATTTATTGTTTCTCCCCCTCTTCTTACCGATAGACCCCGAGACTGACGCTGCTACCGAGTATAACTACGCCCCTGACCACCAGCCTTTTGCTGCAGAGCAGCAAGGCAAGCAACCCCCCCTTGATCATTCTGATATCACCTATTCTTTCTCCCTCATGCTTGCATTAGATTTTGCTACTGTATTTAACAACACCTATTATGATGCATAGCCTATTTTTGAGTACTGCTTTCATACTTGCTATCATATACTGTTGTAGTATAGGTATGGATAGTACCCCCTGTGACTCCTAATTTACTATTTTTCATTGCCCCTGCTTTCATCACCGTCGACACCAAGGACTTGAAGACGGAAGACTCAGTCCTCATGACTGACATGTCGTTACCGACACATCACCACACATACCCCGGGAGTGATATCTCGAGAGTGATTCCTCGAATATTCACTTCGGGCACTGACACACAACCTCTATGCCTTGTTACCGAAATACAAGTGAAAGACGGGTCAGCCCCAAGGGTGCCCACGAGAGAAAGATTTGGTGGGATGCGCCACAAGGCATTCGTGAGATGTGGTGGGGTGCGCCGATAAGGCACCTGTCGAGGATATACCCCGCGGTATGACCCGGCCTGGCGACTCACAGGAGACCCGAAAAAGACATGACATTTTATTAGTGACCCGGCAGGCAGATCACAGGACGACCAGGCCCAAGACCCAGCGTGTAAGCCGGCGTCAGGTGGCTCACAAGAGAAGGCTCAAAGAGAGAAAGACTCCCCGCCGAAGGTTACAAGACCCGAAATAGGATTCTAGAGAGACTAGTCCTAATCCTACTCCTAGTAGGACTCTATTTGTAAACCTACCCTCTCCACTTATATAAGGAGGGGTAGAGCACCCCTAGAGGGACAAGATTCACAAGTCCACAAGTTTAGACAGATTAGAGGTTCTCGGGATTAGAGGTAGCAAACAACACCCTTGTAACCGAGAGATCTCCTTCATCATCAATACCAGACAAGTAGGACGTAGGCTTTTACCTCCATCGGAGGGGCTGAACCTGGGTAAATTTCGTGTCTCTCGATTCTGATCAACCCTTTGAAGCCGCCACATAGTTGCGTCTTCGCCCCGAACCTAAGTCCGGTCACCCGGACATCTGTCGTGACAAATCCACGACAGTTGGCGCCCACTATGGGGCTAGCACATTGGTTTTGTGTTCTTGAAGGGATTTCTCCTAGGGATCGAGGAGCTTATGACCTTCCAGATGAAGAAGACTCGGCTAAGAGGATTTACATGCATATAGTCCACACTTTTTGGTTTCAATTTACATTAACAATGAGGGGACCCACTGGCCATGGGCAATTGCACATATAAAGGAGATTTCTAGTTGTTATTTCCATCCATCGGATAACGCCGGTGGCTCCGAGTCGATGGCCAGAGCCATATTTCTTTTGATCACAAAGATTCATGCGAAGATATGAATGAAGAAGGAATAGAACAGAAGTGGTCACAGACTTGGTCTCCGCCTGTAGCGACAGAGTTTTCGCCTGCTCGAAATCCCCTCGATGCAACGCCGTGTTCATCTCGGTCTCGCCGTGCTCCGTTAGCTCCACCTCGCCCCGGATACAGACTTGGCTGGCTCAGCCGCTGCTCGACTGCGCCACTCTGCCTGCCATGCGCCCACGCCGGGTCGGCTCCGCCCCGTGCTGCCGTTGACCAAGACTCCACGCGTCAGCCTCCCGTTGCACCAGTTGTTGCACCTCGATGGCTCGCGTGACCGCCTCTCCCCACGTCCGCCATAGCTTCGCCACCGCCGAGCCGCCACCATGAACTCTCGCGCCGCCGCCGCGAACCGCCGCCTCTGTCGCGGGCAGCACCTCCGATCTGCCGACGCATGCTCCCTCTACCGTGGGACGATGCGGCTAAGCCGCCACCGCCGAGCCGCCACTGCGAGCTCTCGTGCCACCGCCGCAAACCCCGCCTCTGCCGTAGATCAGCATTGCCGAGCCGCTATCGCGAGCTCTGCCTCTGTTGCGGGCCGACGCAGCCAAGCCTCGCCTCTCCAGCCTCCACCTACAAGCGTCTGCCCGACGAAATTCACTGAACAAACTACCATGTCTATACGTGGCCCTCTATGGCTGCGTCCTGGAGAGAGTACCTCAATCGCTGTTGAAATTACGGGAGGCGATCCACGGACGATGTATATGACTCAGCTGGTCGTCGAGACGAAACAGGTGCTATGCAGCCAATTTATTTTATCTACACATTTTGATTCCTTCAAAGAACAAATTACTTCGTCTTTGTAATATTTTTTACACAGGAAAAATTATTCATTACAAAAGTGGCATCATATCGCGGAGATGGAGGCGCACCAGCGTCGTTTGGCACCGGCGTCCGTACCTGCTTACAGCGCCACAACCATCTCTCGCGGTCGCACTGGCTCGCAATGTCCACGGCTGAGTCATCTATCCGCGCCGTCTTACAATACCCGCGGCCAAGTCACCCCTCTGCGCCGGCTTACAATGCCCATGGCTGATTCTCCCGTCCGCGCTTACAACACCACCGGTGACTCGCACGTCCGTGCTAGCCTACAACGCCATGGCCGTCTCTCGTGGCCGAACCGGCTTACAACGCCGTGGACGTCTCTCGCCATCCGTGCCGGCTTACAACGCCGTGGTGTCTTCCACAACAGCACCGGCTTACGATGCCATGGCTAGTTTCTACGTCTAGATCAACGCGCCGGTACCACTCGTGCTACCCCAGAATTATGAGCCGCCCAATGGACGCGGTAAGCCGCCGCATTCGTGATATGGTCTTCACCAACAATGCCGCAACTCAACGACTGACCGGCTCGCAATGCTGTGGCCATCTCTCGCGACCGCGCCGTCTTACAATGTCATGGTTGTCTCTCGCGATCATGTCGTAGCTGACTTCGACGTCTACACCAACACGCCAGCGGCCACATACACCAGTACGAGCCGCCCAATTGACACGCGCAAGCCACCGCCCACAGTTTGATCTACATCAACATATCGGTGCAGTGCTCATCGATACGAGCCGCCCAATGGACAAGCGTGCAATTCGCCGCCATTATAGTTTGGTTCACTTCAACAACTATCCGAGACGAACCATCGACCGGATCATTCAAACAATTCATATGGGATCATCTATAACCCACCACGGTCAACCTCAACCATCAGTGCAGACTCTCAAAGCCGCCTCTTCGAGTCAACTTAAGACTCGGGGGCTATAGACATGGCGAGACACATTTGAACGTCTTCAACGAGAACCCAATCCTGGGGGCTATTACGTTATTGGCGGATGATTAAACCTTGCCCAAGAGGATGAACCGCCGTGATGCACCACTCAAACATAGGTGCCTGAATTTATTTGGATCTTCTGCCGTTCCTTCATAGAAGATGGCAGCTTACAAGATGGCGACTTACAAGAAGAATTCACAAATATTCCAGTTGACATGTCAACTGCGACTAGTGAAGGCGACTTCTTACCTCCGGGTATTGCTTCTAACTCCTGATCGGCCAACTTTATGTCAAATTCCGGTTAACACGATTAGTCGCGATTGAGGGTGGCTTCTTACCTTCGGGTATCGCTTCTAACACCTGATCGACCGGCGTTTACGCCATATTGCTGAAGGGGACTTCTTACCGATGGGTATTGCTTCTACCACCCTATCGGTCGGCTTTATGCCAAATCTCCGGCTAACATGATTAGCCGCGGTTGTAAGGTTTTTTTACCGATGGGTATCTAACACCCTAACAACCCGTGTTTACGCCACATTGCTGAGGGTGGCTTCTTACTTCCGGGTTTCGCTTCGAACACATTATCGGCCGGCTTTATGCCATCTCCGGCTAACACGATTAGCCATGGTTGTCAAAGCGGACTTCCCACCTCAGGGTGTAGCTTATCTAACCCTAACAACTGGCGTTCGTGCCATACTGCTGAGGGTGGCTTCTTAAGATGAGCCGCCAATGCAGAATATATTTTGTCTTGTTCATTTTTGCAGGTTTTATCTCTTAAGATGAGCCGCCATTTATACTTTGCAAGAGTAAATGGATATTTAATAGCCAACCTGGCTGGATCTTCATGGATTATCAAAACCAGTACTAGATGATTGGGATTTTCAAGCCAGCTCGGAGAATTCATTATTTTTCAAGAGCCGCCCTATTAGATATAATGTTGTGTCATCTAATTAAACGGTTCTCGGTTTTCTTCAATTGTGCTCTGTGGTAATCTATAACACTCATGTATTCCTCCAATATACATTTGCCGGGTTACATCACAACCACGAGCAGGGATTTCATGTCAAAGACGAAGGAATTATTCCAGGATATTCATTCCGGGTTATATTACAACCATGGTCAAAGATTCATCCAACAAGTTGTGGTGAGTCATATTATTCTCACATAGTCCCGAGTCGCCGCAGGGAGACAACCCGGCACTTGGGGACTACATTATTCAAGTTCAGTTTATATCAAATATGCAAGTCCCATGTCGCTGCAAGCATGCACCACAGCACTTGGGGGCTAATGCAAGACCCTATTATCAACAAGACCCAATTATCAGCAAGACCCTATTATCTCAAGGAGATGAGCTAGTGTTTCTATATTTTCCTAAGACCCAGCCCAGTAATTCTTACCGACCTGACACTTGGGGGCTACACCACTCAGAACAAATTTTCTAATAGTCCCAAGTCGCCGCAGGCGTGTGACCCGACACTTGGGGGCTACAGTATTCAGCTGTTCCAACAGATTAAGAGATTCAAATTGAAGACTCGGCGCATCACGTTCTGATGACCCGACGCTTGGGGGCTACACCTGCCGAAGCTTTATAAAGGTATAAGGCAGTTATAAGTCCCAGGTTGCTACAGGCAGGACAACCCGACACTTGGGGGCTACACAGTCCAAAATATTATTGCAAAGCACCAAGTTATCATGGATAATCTCGGAGCTTGGGGGCTACAGGTAATATGGACATATCAAAAACTTTGAGGAGAATTTTCAAGATGTTAATTATGGAGTTCAGTTGTTAGACCCGACGTCACCAAACATTTATGACCCAGCGTTATCAAAAGATCATAACCCTCTGGATTTTATATAAGATGCCCTGCTTCACAACAATGGAAGTCCGGTTTTACATCAGATGCATTTTCATCCCAATACTTTTATCAAGTCAGCTGGATTCTAGTTATTTGACCCGGTGTCACCAACGATAATGACCCGGCATCATCAATGATTATGACCTGGCGGAGATGACCCGGCATCATTAATGATTATGACCCGGCGGAAATGACCCGCCAAGAGTATTAGAAGCCGACTCAATGGCATATGGGTGTTCTATTCTCAATATTTTTCAAAGGACATTAACATGCAAGATGATTATCAAAGACGAATATTTCATATGCAGAAAAGACCCGGATTTCTGAGGAGCCATTTCATAAGCCGGCCAAAGGAGCAAGCCGGCTACTTAACATATTTATTATTCGTATTTCAGGAGCTTAGCATGAACAAATTCAAACTAATCTAGGGGCTAATGTCAGGGATATACCCCGTAGTATGACCCGGCCTGGCGACTCGCAGGAGACCCCAAAAAGACAAGACATTTTATTAATGACCCAACATGCGGATCACATGACGAACATGCCCAAGACCCGGCATGTAAGCCGGCGTCAGGCCGTTCACAAGAAAAGGTTCAAAGAGAGAAAGACTCCCTGCCGAAGGTTACAAGACCTAGAATAGGATTCTAGAGAGACTAGTCCTAATCCTACTCCTAGTAGGACTCTATTTGTAAACCTACCCTCTCCACTTATATAAGGAGGGGTAGATCACCCCTAGAGGGACAAGATTCACAAGTCCACAAGTTTAGACAGATTAGAGGTTCTCGGGATTAGAGGTAGCAAACAACACCCTTGTATCCGAGAGATCTCCTTCATCATCAATACCAGACAAGCAGGACATAGGCTTTTACCTCCATCGGAGGGGCCGAACCTGGGTAAATTCCGTGTCTCTCGATTCCGGTCAACCCCTTAAAGCCACCACATAGTTGCGTCTTTGCCCCGAACCTAAGTCCAGTCACTCGGACATTTGCCGTGACAAATCCGCAACAGCACCCGAGGGTTATTGGCCGGGCAACGGACAGCATTATGGTTCGCACTTGCCCCGCACTAATAAAATGCTAATGGGTTGGGTATTTGATCTGAGTTGGTCATTTTACCTTTTACGCACTAAACCTTCAAGTGGGAGAAGTTATGGGTTCTCAACATTGTTGTATCAGCCGAAGCTCTTTGGACGTCAACAATGGAGTGGCGCGCGTCGGATTGGTATGGAACGCATCGCGCTTGTTACAAAGGGGTGCTAGGACTACTTCCGGCCGCGTGTGCATCGTGTAGGAGTGCAAGGGCAAGTGGGCCCACGAACCTGCGTGCTTAGGATTTAGACCGGCGGGCTGGCCTCTTCGTTGAGTCTAGGTGGGGCGACGAGGTTTTGGATCCCGAGGCCGGGCATTACCCCGGAAAGTGTTTCCAGCCGGAGGTGATCAAGCATGTTGGAAATGCGGTGCACCCCTGCAGGGATGAATTCATCGATTCGAATAGTTGTGTCCACGGTAACAGGATGACTTGGAGTTGTACCTTGACCTTCTACAACTATAATTGTGACTTTAATTTGAAATGAATGTTGGCTCCGAGATTGCTTCCTCACAAGGAGTCGAGGAAGAATGTCTGGGCGTGGTTACTTAATAAATTTGCTACAATAATATGATTATAAGTGCTTACCAGTCTACCCTATTCTAAAGATGCAAGATGCCAGTCTTCGATAGGACTAGGCCTTCCCCCTATTCTTGCTTTCTGCAGTCAGCCTAGATATAACCCCACCCCTTGATAATGATGCATACTTAGCATAGTTCTGATGTCAGTCTTGCGAGTATTTTGGATGATTACTCACCGTTGCTTTGCTTTCTCTTCCCCCCTCGATATGATTTTGTGTCCACATGATGGAGCCCAGGAGATGGAGTACGCCGCAGGCGGCTACTACACCACCGCAGGAGCCTACTACTACGTGGAGGCAGCCCTCGACCAGCAGTAGGATAGGAGGTTCCCAGGCAGGAGGCCTCGCCTCTTTCGATCCGTTTTTATGTGTGTGCTAGCGTTCTTAAGGCAAAACTTGTTTAACTTATGTTTGTACTCAAATATTATTTGCTTCCGCTGACTCGTGCTTGTCGAGCTTTGTATTCGAGCCCTCGAGGGCCCTCGCTTGTAATACGAAGTTGTATCACTTTAATTTGTGTCTAGAGTTGTGTTGTGATATTGATTAGTGAGTCCCTGATCTTGGTCGTATGCATTGCGTGTATGTTTAGCGTACGGTCGAAATTGGGGGCCTCACAAGTTGGTATTAGAGCCGACTACCTGTAGGTAGCCCCCTTTCCAACTCCTTGGCCGAAGTTGAGTCTAGTACTTGAAAAACTTTTACTAACATTGTTATGTGGCTTATGGGCCCACATCTCAATCGGGTGGTATTAGGATCTTTTATTGCTTGTCTATACTCTGGGATCTGATCTCTCTCCTCTTTCGGGTTAATGATTTTGCTAAATCTAACATTAGGTTCTCGTGATCACATCCACCAGAGATTTGTTTCATCAACAATTGTTTCCTTTGAAGTTATAATGCACACACTATCATTTGACATCTTAAATCTCCTTGTTACAGATGCGTCCCGGTAGGCAGATCGTTGGCCTAACCTTCGCGCACGATACGACTGGGTTCCTGGCCATTCTGGTCGACCTCTTGAAGAAGCTAGGATATCACTGGTACCTCGAGTACACTGTTTTCGAGGACTATCGAGAGTTCAACCAGGAACAGTTTGAGGTTGTGATGGTTATCTGGGATCGACAGGACCTATCCATCACTGAGATGCACACCTTCCATGGCATTGGAGTGATTGTCGGGATGGCCGTACATGATGCTGCTTATGCTGCTATTGTTTGACTCCATGCATCGAACTCTTGTTTGGAGGAGACGGCATACAGCTACATTCTGTATGTTCCTGCTAGAGTTGATACTATCGTCGACGTTGAGATCTTGACCCCTTTCACAAGACAGCGCAATGACCAATCCTACACTGCTTTCTGCACCCCCTACGTGAGTCGTCGTTATGACCCACAGGTTCTGGTTCAGTACACTGAGGCATTGGATCGCACTGTCAGGGCTCTTAACGTTGAGCTGTACGCCACCCGTGATCATCTTTATCAGGCTTTGCGGCATTTGTTGCCAGTAGTCACCACGGGGATACATCCGAAGAACATCCTTTACCCGCCTCGGACTGCGTTTCCTCCAGGTCTTGAGTGGCCTGATGTTGGAGGTCGTGTTCTGGCATGTGGACCTATGCTCCCGCTTAATATGCAGTGTCTACATCAAAGTGTGCACGGGATGCAGAACCCTGCCACCAGGTTCAACATTCATGGTCATCTGTAGTTCCGTGGGTTCTTTCGTTGTCCCCGACGTTGATGTAGCTTTTCGCTATGTCTGTTGCTATATCTCTCTACCGCGTGCCTGCGTGTCGCCTAGTTGTTTAGGCTAATTTCATGTCGGACATATCGTCTATGTTGTAACAGATTTATGGTTTGTAATAGACCTATGTATGGATCTGTATGTTGAATTCGGACTACTATGTCGTATCTATTGCACTTCCTTCATTGAGAAAATTTACTTCATAAATAACTCATTGTCTTTGCAATACACAATGCTGAAATACCATTGTTAATTGTTTCGACAAACTGGTTAGGCCAGCTGGTTGTGGGCGTGGTGCAACTGACCACCCACCGCCACCTAAATACATGGCTGGTATGATGCAGCAGTTTGAACTGAATCGCCAGTTTATGCAAGGGCTTATGGACCAGTTCTCAAGGCTGAACAGGAATCAACAGTCAGCCCCAATGACTCTTCAAGACTTCATGTGCCTCAAACTTGCGATCTACCGCAACTCAACTCAACCGCTTGATGCAGATGGCTGGCTTTGTGACATCACTTATGAGCTAGAATCTTCAGGCGCCCCGGTGGCTAGCTATGTCACCTTTGCCTCGTACTTTCTGAAGGGTCCCGCTGCTCAATGGTGGGACTGTCACAGGCACTCACAGCATGTTGGGACAATCATCACCTGGACGGAGTTCCAAGTTGCGTTCCGTGCCCGTCACATTCCTCAGGGACTGATGGACAAGAAGAAGCGTGAATTTCACAATCTCGTCCAGGGCAACGAGACTGTGGATGCTTATTAGTGGGAATTTCTGGACATATCTCGCTATGCTGAAGAGGACGTTGCAACTTATGCTCGTAGACAGGAGAAGTTCCATGAAGGCCTCCACCCTGATATCAAACCGGCAATCCTTGTTCAAGACTTTGACAACTTTGCCACCTTGGTGAGAAAGTCCATTATGGTGGAAACAGGTCTGCTGGACTACAAGGACAGCAGCAAGTGCAACCGTGACATGGGCTCATCTTCAGGCTCATCTGCTCAGAAGCGCAAGATCTTGATTCCCCACAACATGTACCATGCACCTGCTCCTGCTCCGAGGCCGTCCTATGCTGCACCTCGTCTGCCTCCACCTCCACCTAGGAAGCCGAGACTCCCAGCTCCGCCACCACAAGCTACTGTTCCCCCTTCTCGTCCTAAGGATGGGTTGTGCTTCAAGTGTGGTCGTCCAAGACACCATGCTAGAGACTGCCTTGCAGAACCAAAATCAACTTGCACTGCCTTCCAACCAGCCCCGCAACAACAACGCTAGGACTGCTCAGGGTCATGCTCAAGTTAACAATGTTGATCTGAGTGAAGCTCAAGACCCGCCTGCTACTATGATGGGTACCCTTCTCGTCAACTTAGTACCAACTTCTGTATTGTTTGATACAGGAGCATCACATTCTTTTATGTCTGAAGATTTTGCCTCCATGCATGGCATTAATTACGAGGAGATGAATGTTCCAATAGTGGTAAACACCCCCGCTGGCCAATGTCAAATCTCCATGGTTAGTCATGACGTCCCAATTGAAATAGAAGGGCTGGAATTCCATGCTTCCCCCATTATATTGAAGTCCTCCAAGATCGACCTTATTTTGGGAATGGATTGGTTGAAAGCACATACTGCTTCTGTTGTTTGAGCCACCAAAACTGTCCACCTCCTGCATCCTTCTAATGAGATAGTCAGCTATCATGCTCATCTTGTTAGAGATGGTGAATCCTGACTATATGCCATGAATGCATTAAATGAGTCACCTCTTGAGGGGATTGAAAACATTCCAGTTGTCCGGGATTTCCAAGATGTTTTTCCGAAAGAACTTCCAGGGATTCCCCCTGCTAGAGCTGTCAAGTTTGTCATCGACTTGGTACCTGGTACCACTCCAATAGCCAAGCGTCCATCTAAGATGCCACCACATGAACTCCTTGAAGTTAAGCAAGGAATTGACAATTCGCCATGGCTGGGTTTCATTCGTCCAAGTTCCTCTGCTTGGGGAGCACCTTCTCTCTTTCTTAAGAAGAAGGATGGGACAAACCGTCTGGTCCAGGATTATCGACCAATCAACCAAGCTACAATTCAGAACAAATATCCACTTCCCCGGATCAATGATTTGTATGATCAACTTCCTGGTGCCTCAATTTTCTGTAAGCTCGACTTGAGGTTGGGCTACCAGCAGATCCGTGTTCGTGAAGAGGATATTCCGAAGACCGCATTTGTTGTTCGCTATGGTTCATACAAGTACACCGTCATGTCCTTCGGTCTAACCAATGCTCCAGCAACTTTCTCTCACTTAATGAATTATATCTTCATGGACTACCTCGACAAATTCATCGTGGTTTATCTGGATGATATTCTGGTATTTTCCAACAATAAAGAAGAGCATGCTGAACATCTTCATCTTGTACTGGAAAGACTTCGGGAACACCAAATATATGCCAAGTATTCCAAGTGTGAGTTCTAGATGGACGAAGTAACCTACCTTGGTCATGTGATCACCAAGGATGGTATTGCGGTCAGCCCTGAATGAGTTCAGGCTATTCTTGATTGGACTCCCCCCGAAGAATGTCAAGCAAGTTAGAAGTTTTCTCGGACTCGCCATCTATTGCCGTCGATTCATCGAGAACTTCTCCAAGATTGCAAAACCCTTAAAAAATTGCTTCACAAAGGTGTTAAATATGAGTGGACAGAAAAATGTCAGCAGAGCTTTCAGGCACGTAAAGACAAATTGACGTCTGCTCTAGTGCTTGCTCCTCCTGATACCCGTAAGGACTTTGTCATTTATTGTGATGCTTCACGTCAGGGAATAGGCTGTGTCATAATGCAAGAACGCAAAGTGGTTGCTTATGAATCTTGTCAATTGCGCCCTCATGAAGAGAACTACCCAGTTCATGATCTTGAACTTGATGCAGTAATCCATGCACTAGAAGAGTGGCGGCAATACCTTGTTGGTAATCGATGTGAGATCTACACCGATCACCAAACTCTGAAGTAGTTGTTTACTTAGCCAGATTTGAATCTCCGTCAACAGAGATGGATGGAGCGCATAGCAGATTATAACGTGGGAATTTCTTATACACCTGGCAAGGCTAATGTAATGGTTGATGCTTTGAGCCGCAAGTCATACTGCAACCACCTTCAGGTGCACAAGGTTCACCCCGTTCTTCAAGAAGAATTCCACAAGATGAACCTCCATATTGTTCCTCAGGGTTATCTCATTCCCCCTCCTAAGGAGTTCTACAAGATGAACCTTCGTGTTATTGAAAAGAGTTCTTTGAGTAACCTGGTTGTTGAACCAGATCTCATGGGCGGTATTAAAATAATGCAGGGCTATGACGACGAAGTCGAAAGGATTAAATACTATCTGTCGGAAGGTAAACCCTCATGTTTCACCGTTGCTGATGATGGTGTTGTGTACTATAAGGGATGCTTGTTCGTTCCAACAAAAAGGGAAAAACTGAATATGACTGATAGAATACTGAAAGAAGCTCATGATACTCCGTTGTCTATTCATCCGGGTAGTACCAAGATGTACTGAGACATCCGTCAAAGGTTCTGGTGGTCAAATATGAAACAAGACATTGCTCGCTATGTTTCAAAATGCGACACTTGTTGTCGTATCAAAGCAGAACATCAGAAGCCTGCTGGAATTCTGCAACCTATTACTATTCCTGAATGGAAATGGGATCATGTTGAAATGGACTTCGTCAGTGGTTTTCCCAGGTCGCAGAAGGGTAATGATGCTATTCTTGTCGTCATTGACCGGCTGTCCAAAGTTGCACATTTTATGGTTGTCAAGGAAACTATTACTGCTAGTCAGCTAGCAGATCTTTACATGTCCAGAGTTGTTTCCCTCCATGGTATTCCATTGGTGATTAGTTTAGACCATGGTAGTTTATTCACTTCAAGATTCTGGACAAGTTTCCAGGAAGCTATCGGAACGTCCTTCAGCACCGCTTTTCACCCTCAATCCCAAGGACAAGTTGAAAGAGTCCATCAGATTCTTGGAGACATGCTTCGAGCTTGTGTCAATCTTTTGGCAAGAAATGGGAGGAATCTCTCCCGTATGCTGAGTTCTCCTACAACAATAGCTATCAAGCGAGTCTGAAGATGGCTCCTTTTGAAGTATTATATGGATGTCAGTGTCGGACTCCTCTGAATTGGTCAGAAACTGGGGAACGTACACTTATCGGTCTGAATATTATCCAACATGCCGAAGATCAAGTCGGCATTATTCATGCAAATCTAAAGGCTGCTCAGTCTCGTCAAAAGAGTCAGTATGACTGTCATCATAAGGATATGGTCTATCAACCTGTCGAAAAGGCTTATCTTTGATTCACGCCAACGAGAGGTACAAACCATTTCGGGATCAAGTGCAAGCTGGCTCCTGTCATATTGGCCCTTTCACTTTTCTCGAAAGGCATGGAAAAGTGGCATATCAACTGGAACTACTGCCAAACCTTTCTCAGGTTCACGATGTGTTCCATGTGTCACAACTTCTTTGCTGCTTCAAGGATCCTATCTGAGCAGTGGATCATGATATGCTTGAGCTGCAACAAGACCTTTCTTACAAAGAGAAACCTATCCGCATTCTCGATGAACTAAACGTCAGACTAATCAAAAGGTTACCAAGTTCTTCAAAGTGCAGTGGGCAAATCATTCTGAAGATGAGGCCACCTGGGAACACGAAGATCATCTTCGTGCCGAATACCCTGGGCTCTTTCCATCTACTTCTTAATTCTCGGGACGAGAATTCTTGTTAGTAGGGGAGAATCGTGACACCCTGGAATTATGCTACAGTGTCATTGTAATTAAGTTATAGTAATGGCCATGTTTAAGCTAACCCTTTTTGCTAAACGGTGCATAATCACAATGGAGTAATATCTCTTTTCAAATTCCACCTCAAAATGCCTTGAATTTAATTGTGATAAAATAAAGTTTCAAACAACAAAAGAAAATTGTTGCACATTTGTTATTAATCACAAAACAAATGTTGTTAAGTAAAACAACATCACCTTGATGTTGGTGTGGACCCAACCATCAATAACAGAGCTTTAAAGCATTTAAATTTTCCCTTAAATTGCATGGAAAATACAAACAGTTTCAAATGAACCCAATTATTTTTGAGGCAGTGTTGGTTCTTACCACTTAATTATTGCACTAGGTCTCACATTTTTCAGAGGTGAATGTATACTGTAAATAAAAGGAAACAAAAAAGAATAAAACAAATAGAAAAAGGAAAAGGAAAAAAGAAAGCTACTGGGCACTTAGGTCCAACGGCTACATGCTGGCCCGGCCCAACTAGGCCAGCCTTTCCCCTCCCTCTCGCCAGCGACAGGAGAAGGCCGGCTCGCCATGGCGGCCGGCGAGCGCGTGCGGCCATTGGGCACCGCTGGAGGATAAGAGCGAGCCCTTGCTCTCTCTCCGTCTCTCGCAAACCCTAGATCTCACCTTCTCCCTCCCCACGCTCTCTCCCCCACTCGCCTTTCTCTTTCCCAAGCGCCACCATCGCCATGGCCGCCGGATAGCCGCGGCCACACACCCTCCCGCGCCCTACGAATGCACCCACGAGCTCCGTCGTGACCTCCCCGTCCTCCTTGACCACATGCACGAGCCCCGGAGCTCCTACACCGACAAACTGGAGCTCCTTCCTCCCCAGATCGCCACCACTCATCGTTGACGGTTCCAGCAACTACGAGCCCTCCCCGAGCTCGCTTTGAATGGTTACGGACCGCTGTGAGCTCCTGCTCCTTTCCCCGCTCCTCTCCGGTCCTTTCCGCCGTCGTAGCTCCCACTCCCCGACGTGCCCGAATGCTGCTCCGCTGGAGCTCGTCACCGGCGTGGCTCCGGCGACCAAATGGCTTTGGGCTCATGCGCATTGTACTCATCGTAACGCGTAGAGCCTGCCTAGCCCATCCATGCGAGCTGTTGCACGCCGTAGCGTCGTTTTCGTTGAGCTCCCGTACACGCCGCCGCTGCCGCTCTTCGTCGGTGCCGTTTCCGGCTAGCTCTGGCAACGCCGGGGCCACCAATCGATGCGGCCTTCTCTCCTCGTTCGAATGCGACCAACCGCGCGCCAAATGGCCGCCCGTAGACGATTTCCGAGCCCGGCCACCATTTCGGGTGCTCGCCGGCGTTACTCTGGTGGCCGGCCGACGCCGTCGCCCACGTGGCCAGGTCGGGGCCACTGCCAGGGTCACTGGCCGCTAGGCCCCGCAGTCACCGTTGACCCGTTGACCGGGTCAACTGCTGACTGGGATTTGACCAGCCACTAACTAGTGGGGCGCATCACCCCTGTATGTATGGCAGGTGGGTCCCCCTGTCAGCTACCTAATTAACTAATTGGATTAATTAAAAAATTAGTTTAACCCTAATCTGTCACTGACATGTGGCCGTCACTGCTAATTTAATCTCTGTTTAATTTAAGTTAAAATGAATTAACCCTGAGTCGATGACATGTGGCCCCCACATGTCAGGTTTGACTCTGGTCAGCCAGAGTTGACCACTGATGCAGTGATGATGTCAACTGATGTCATAAAGCATTTTTCGCATTAATAATAATCTGTTAAATTCCAGAAATATATAAAAACTTTAGAAAATCATATCTTTTAAACTGTAACTCGGATGAAAATAATTTATATATGAAAGTTGATAAGAAATATCCCATGAATGCAAATATGCCATTCATTCATCTGTCACATGCTCCTGGCATGATGAATATGGAACTTTCTCCTCTGGATCAGTTGTCCAATAAATCCAAAGACCCGGGAAATATCGTCAGATATTCTCCTACTCTGTCTGCGAGGTGAAGTATTGCGTTAGTGCATACCTAGCTCTGCATATTGCCATATCATGCATCGTGGTGCACCTGTTTGCTTTATATTTTTTGTTTCTCCCCCTCTTCTTATCAGTAGACCCCGAGACTAACGCTCCTGCCGAGTATGACTACGCCCCTAACGACCAGTCTTTTGCAACAGAGAAGCAAGGCAAGCAACCCCCTTGATCATTTCGATATCACCTATTCTTTCTCCCTCATGCTTACATTAGATTTTGCTACTGTATTTAACAACTCCTATTCTGATGCATAGCCTGTTTTTGAGTACTGCTTTCATACCTGCTATCATATACTATTGTAGTATAGGTATGGATAGAACCCCCTTGTGTCTCCTAATTTACTATTGTCGTTGCCCGTGCTTTCATCACCGTCGACACCGAGGACTTGAAGACAGAAGACTCAGCCCTCATGATTGAGAAGCCGTCATCGACACATCATCACACATACCCCGGGAGTGATATCTCGAGAGTGACTCCTTGGATATTCACTTCGGGAATGAACACACAGCCTCTATGCCTTTTTACTAAAATACAATTGAAAGATGGGTAGGCCCCAAGGGTGCCCGCAAGAGAAAGATTTGGTGGGATGCGCCATAACGCATTCATGAGATGTGGTGGGATGCGCTGGTAAGGTACCCGAGGGTTATTGGTGGGGCGACGGACTGCATTATGGTTCGCACTTGCCCCGCACTAATAAAATGCTAATATGTCGGGTATTTGAACCGAGTTGGTCATTTGATCTTTTACGCACTAAACCTTCACGTGGGAGAAGTTATGGGTACTCAACATCGTTGTATCAGCCGAAGCTCTTTGTACGTCAGCAATGGAGTGGCCCGTGCCGGATTGGTCTAGAACGCATCATGCTTGTTACTAAGGCGTGCTAGGACTGCTTCCGGCCGCGTGCGCATCGTGCAGGAGTGCAAGGGCAAGTGGGCCCATGAACCTACGCGTTTAGGATTTAGACCTGCGGGTTGGCCTCTTCGTTGAGTCTAGGTGGGGCGATGACGTTTTGGATCCCGAGGCCAGGAATTACCCCGAAAAGTGTGTCTGCCTGAGGCGATCAAGCGAGTTGGAAATGCACACCTGCAAGGATGAATTCATCTATTCGAATAGCCGTGTCCACAGTAACATGATGACTTGGAGTTGTACCTTGACCTTCTACAACTATAATTATGACTTTAATTTGAAATGAATGTTGGCTCCGAGATTGTTTCCTCGTAGGGAGTCACGGAAGAATCTCTAGGCGTGGTTACTTAATAAATTTGCTACAATAATATGATTAGAAGTGATTACCAGTCTACCCTCTTCTAATGCTGCAAGATGCTGAAGATGCTAGTCTTCGATAGGACTAGGCCTTCAATCTATTCTTGCTTTCTGTAGTCAGCCCAGATATAACCCCACCCCTTGATAATGATGCATACTTAGCATAGTTCTGATGTCAGTCTTGCGAGTACTTTGGATGAGTACTCACCACTGCTCTGCTTTCTCTTTCCCCCTCGATACGATTCTGCGTTCAAACGATGGAGCCCAGGAGATGGAGTACGCCGGAGGCGACTACTACACCATCACAGGAGCCTACTACTACGTGGAGGAGGCCCCCGACCAGCAGTAGGATAGGAGGTTCCCAGGCAGGAGGCCTCGCCTCTTTCGATCTGTTGTTATGTTTGTGCTATCCTTCTTAAGGCAAAACTTGCTTAACTTATGTCTGTACGCAGATATTATTTGCTTTCGCTGACTCATGCTTGTCGAGCTTTGTATTCGAGCCCTCGAGGCCCCTAGCTTGTAATATGAAGCTGTATGACTTTAATTTGTGTCTAGAGTTGTGTTATGATATTGATTAGTGAGTCCCAGATCTTGGTCGTACGCATTGCATGTATGTTCAGGGTACGATCGAAATTGGGGGCGTCACACCCAAGATTAGGCTTTTTGGTATCCTTGAATATGACTTGGGGTTCCATGGGCATCCCCAAGCTTAGGATCTTGCCACTCTTTATTCCATAGTCCATCAAATCTTCATCCAAAACTTGAAAATTTCACAACACAAAACTCAACAGAAAACTCATGAGATCCGTTAGTATAAGAAAAATAAATCACCACTTTAGGTACTGTTGTGAACTCATTATTTATTTATATTTGGGTAATACCTACTGTATTATAACTTTCCATGACTCATACCCCCCGATACGACCCATAGATACATCAAAATAAGCAAACAACACAAAGAAAACAGAATCTGTCAAAAACAGAACAGTTTGTAAAAATATGTAAACTTGGAATACTTCTGGAATTGTAAAAATTAGGAAAATCAAGGATATTTGTACATAAATCCTTTGTAAAAATGTCTGATCAATTTTATGCTCTGAAAAATTTAGAAAAATCCTGGACTGAGCGCAAAATTGTCTGTTTTCTAGCAAGATGAAATCAACAACTACCATAGATCACCCCAAAGGTTTTACTTGGATCAAACACTAATTTAAACACAAAAACACAATTACTACAGAAGTAATAATGTGCCAAACACACCAAAACAGAAGCAAAAAAACTGAAAGCAAAATAAAATTGGGTTGCCTCCCAACAAGCGCTATTGTTTAACGCCCCTAGCTAGGCAAAACGCAATAGATCTAGGTATTGTCATGTTTGGTATGTAATCCAAAAGTAGATCTCATAATAGATTCATCAGGAAATATTATTTTCTTTCTAGGAAAGTGTTCCATGCCTTTCCTTAATGGAGATTGGAATCTAATATTTCCTTCTTTCATGTCAATAATTGCACCAATCGTTCTAAGGAAAGGTCTACCAAGAATAATAGGACATGTAGGATTGCAATCAATATCAAGAAAAATGAAATATACGGGCACATAATTCCTATTTTCAACAATAATAATATCATTAATTATAGCAATAATTCCCATAGGTTCCTTTATAGTGGAATCCACAAGATGCAAATTTAAGGAGCAATCATCAAATTCACGGAAACCTAACACATCACATAAAGTTTTTGGAATAGTGGAAACGCTAGCACCCAAATCACACAAAGCATGGCACTCATAATCTTTAATCTTAGTCTTAATACTAGGTTCCCACTCATCATAAAGCTTTCTAGGTATAGAAACTTCCAACTCAAGTTTTTCTTCAAAAGCCCTCATCATAGCATCAACAATATGTTTAGTGGAAGCCTTGTTTTGATTATAATCATGAGGAGAATTCAACATGGATTGCAACAAGGAAATACAATCAATCAAAGATCAGCTACCATGAATAAAGTAATTTAAATCCAAAGGAGTGGGTTCATTGCTATTTAAAGTTTTGACCTCTTCAATCCCACTTTTATCAATCTAAGCATCAAGATCTAAAAACTCCGAATCATTGGGACGCCTTTTAACTAAAGTTGACTCATCTCCAGTCCCATCCTTATCAAGATTAATATTTGAAAGCAAATATTAAATAGGAGTCACATCAATCACTTTAATATCTTTATCAATATTACCATGGGAACATACTTTTTCAAGCCATTCACGCTTAGCACGAACTCTAGCAGTTCTTTTCTTACACTCATCAATAGAAATTCTCATAGCTTTTAAAGACTCATTAATATCATGCTTGGGTGGAATATATCTATTTTTGATGAATCAATCTCAAGATAAATTCTATCAACGTTCCTAGTTAAATCATCAATCTTGAGCAATTTTTCTTCAATCATAGCATTGAAACCTTTTTGCGTACTAATGGATTCTTTAATATCACTCTCAAAATCAGAGGGTATTTTATTATAATTTCCATAAGAGTTGCAATAGGAATTACCATAATTACTAGAGGGATTACTAGGAAACGGTCTAGCATTGAAATTACCTCTATAAGCGTTATTACCAAAATTGTTCCTACCAACAAAATTCACATCTATAGATTCATTATTATTTCCATTCAAAGAAGATAAAGGCATATCATTAGGATAAATAGGAGCACTCTTACTAGTAAATAATTTCGTCAATTCATACATCTTTTCACTCAAAGTATTAATTTCTTCAATAGCATGCACTTTTTTACTAGTAGGAGATCTTTCGGTGTGCCATTGAGAGTAATTTGCCATAATATTATCTAGGATTTTAGTAGCTTCTCCAAATGTGATTTCCATAAAGGTGCCACCCGTGTCAGAATCTAAGAGATTCCTAGACGCAAAATTCAATGCAGCATAGAAAATTTGTATAATCACCCATAAACTCAAACCATGCGCAGGGCAATTCCTAATCATAAGTTTGATCCTCTCCCAAGATTGCGCAACATGTTCATGATCAAGTTGCTAAAAATTCATTATATCGTTCCTAGGGGAGATGATCTTAGCAGGCGGAAAGTACTTGGAAATAAAAGCATCTTTACACTTGTTCCATGAATCAACACTATTTTTAGGCAAAAATAAAAACCAAGTTTTAGCATGATCTCATAGTGAGAACGGAAATAGCTTCCATTTAACAATATCATTATCCACATATTTCTTCTTTTGCATGTCAGACAACTCAATGAAAGTATTTAGATGGGATGCGGCATCTTCATTAGCAAGGCCGGAAAATTGTTCTTTCATAACAAGATTGAGCAAGGCAACATTAATTTCATAAGATTCCACACAGGTGGCGGGAGCAATCGGAGTACTAATAAAATCATTATTATTAGTATTGTAAAAGTCACACAACTTGGTATTCTCTTGAGTCATCATGACAAAGCAAGCAATCAAGCACTCAAGCAAGCAAAAAGCAAACGGGGAGACGAACAAAAAAGGGCAAAAGGCAAATCTTTTTGAAAATTGTTTTATAAGTGGGGGAGAGGAAAACGACAGGCAAATGGCAAATAATGTAAATTCAAGAGATGAGTTTGGGATGGGTACTTGGTATTCTTGACTTGCTATGTATCTCCCTGGCAACTGCGCCAGAAATCCTTCTTGCTACTTCTCGAGCATGCGTTGGATTCCCGTGAAGAGGAACGGTTTGATGCAACAAAGTAGATAAATATTTCCTTCAGTTTTTGAGAACCAAGGTTTAAATCCAGTAGGAGACACAAGCAAGCCACCAATAGATATACCTGCACAAGGAATCAAATTCTTGCACCCAACGCTATAAAGGGGTTGTCAATCCCTTCACGGTTATTTGCAAGGATGAGATCTAGTAGAGATAGATATAAAAGGATGCCTGAAAGGAAAGTAAAACTAAAAGAGAAAACAAGGCAACAAGTATTTTTGGTTTTTTTGGTTTTAGATCTAAAATTTTAATATGGAAAATAGACCCGGGGGCCATAGGTTTCACTAGATGGCTTCTCTCATGATGGCAAGTATTACAGTGGGTGAACAAATTACTGTCGAGCAATTATAGAAAAGTGAATAATTATAAAGATATCCAAGGCGATGATTATGCATATAGGCATCACGTCCATGACAAGTAGACCGAAACTATTGTGAATCTACTACTATTACTCCACACATCGGCCAACTCCTGCCTGCATCTAGAGTATTAAGTTCATGAAGAATAGAGTAACACAGTAGGTAAGATGACATGATGTAGAGGGATAAACTCAAGCAATATGATGAAAACCCTATCTTTTTACCCTTGATGGCAACAACACAATACGTTCCTCGCTACCCCTACTATGTCACTGGGTCAGGACATCGCAAGATTGAACCCAAAACTAAGCACTTCTCCCATTGCAAGAATTACCAATCTAGTTGGCCAAACCAAACCAATAATTCGAAGAGACTTGCAAAGATATGAAATCATGCATATAAGAATTCAGTAAAGATTCATATGATATTCATGGATAATCTGAACATAAACCCACAATTCATCGGATCTCGACAAACACACCGCAAAAGAGTATTACATCGGATAGATCTCCATGAGGATCATGAAGAACATGGTATTGAGAAGCAAAGAGAGAGGAGAAGCCATCTAGCTACTAGATATGGACCCATAGGTCTATGGTGAACTACTGAAACATCATCGGAAGGGCAATGGAGTTGATGTAGATGCCCTCCGTGATCGAATCCCTCTTCGGCAGATTACCGGAAAAGGCTCCAAGATTGAATCTCTTGGGAATGGAGGCTTCTAGCAACTAAAAAGTGTTTTCATGGCTTGTTCTAATAATGATGGAATATTTGGATATTTATAGGACAAATATTAGGGTTAGAGGAGGTGACAGGGGCCCATGAGCCTGCCCAGGGCGGGTGCCCCCTGGCCGCGGCAAGCGGGCTTGTGGCCACATGGCAGGACTTGTGCCTTGGTTCTCAAGTCTCGTGGCTTCCATATTTTCCAAAAAAATCTTTCCGGAGGTTTGATTGTAACATCCCAAATTTTGGAATGTTATAATAAATATTAGAATGAGTGTTTCTTTGCTTGAGTGATTGAAATTTGAGTGAAAATTTGAAACTTTTGAAAACTTTTGAATGAGAGGGAATAAAATGACTTTCCCCTTTGTGTTTGATTTCAAACTCAATTCTATTTCAAATTAGTGAGAGAAGATGACATGACTTCTTCAATATAAAAAGATTTGAAAAGTGAATTTGCAAACTATTTGAAATTTCCTGTTATGGAGTTCTTTTCATATTTCATTTTCCAATTTGAAGTTTGAAAAAATTCATATACCCTTGGCAAGTTTTGAGAGGAGTAACATGACACTCCACACCAGGGTTATTTTTACGAAATATTTGAACCCTAAAACCCAGGGGGTTATTTGAAAATTTATTGCAAAAGTTTTAAAATCAATTTAGGCATTTTATGAAAATAGTTTTTTAAAGTATTTATTTTGGGTGTGGAATTTTTTTCATTAAATTGCTTTTCATTCCCTGATCGTTTTGGTATATAATACTTTATTTTTTTGTAAATTTTTTGAATGCCTTAGTGAGATTTCAATTCAATGGAAATTAGAAAAGGAAACGAATTTAAAGTTTTATTAAAACCGGCTGGCCCACCTGCCCTTAACTCCCCGAAACTGCTCCGGATCGGCCACCGACGCCGCTAACCCCGCCCCCTCTCTCTTTGTCGCGTGAGACCCTGACCGACCGAGCCATCCCCGCGGTCGTCCCCTACATTCCGCTCCCGACCTCGCCGGAGATCCATCCATGTCGGATCTCCCTCCTCTTGCCATTTCCCGACCACCCCGAGGCCCTATATAAAGCCCTAACTCGCCGCGCTCCATTTCCACCCCGACCACCCCCTCCCCTTGTCGGAGCGCCGCACATCGCCTCGCAGGAGTTCCGTTCCACCTAAAGCTCTCGGAGCTCGTGTTGCTCACCACCCTCCTCCCCGACCCCCTTTGGCCCCGCCTAGCAACGCCGGAGACTCGCCGCCATCGCCTGGTGCCCTCGCCTCCGCCGGAGACCTCCTGGAACACCGTATCCACTACATCGCCGGAGTAACCCCCTCCACCCGAAGCTCCCCGAGCTCGTGGAGCTCAACTCCGACGCTCCCTCGCCTCGTCGTCACCACCAACGGATGCCGGAGGTCCGCTGCCGTCGACAGGACCCCTCGGACGCGGTCTCCGACAACCACAGCGTCGCCACCATCACCTCGCCGCCTCGAACATCGCCGGAGCTCTCGTCGGACTCCACCATCGCCGCGGTGAGCTTCCCCTTCTCTCTCCCCCGTCCGATCTAGATGAACGGCCAGGATTAGAACGTAGGTTTATTATAAAAACGCGAATCATTTTCCTTTACAGAGTGTCCGTTTGCTCATTTAGACATTGCGCGCACACCCCTCAGCCACTCAGAAGCCGCCACGTAGCACCCCTGTTCCTTAGATTAGGATTTTCTTTTCGGTTTTATTTTCTGAAATAGAATTTGTTCTGTTTTTGTTTCCTTTATATATTTTATTTTTTAATCGTTTTAATTTGATTCTTTTTGCATTGTGTCGCAAATTTTATGTAGTTTCTGTAGATATCAAGTTTGACCCTATTTGAATATTTTACAATTGATTCAAACAGATTTGATTCAAATCTTATTTTCTGAATATTTTGAGTTTAAAAAATTATTTTGAGTTGATTCCTTTTGCTACTTGTCACTAGTGACCTTAGTTATCAGTAGGTAACAATTTAGAATTTTTAGAAAATTTTAAATTAGCATTTGTTGACAAAACAGATTCTGTTTTAGATCTTTTTAGGTTTATTTATATTTCTTTTGTTTTAAATTGTTTTAAATTATTTTATATTAGTGATAGATTTTATAAAGTTTTTTGTTAGATAACAGTAGCCCTTCAAACAAATATTATTTTATTAGTTGATTGCATGAAAATCAATTCTAGTTCAACTATAACTTGCAATTTGATTTTCACAAATTGTTTTATAAGATTGATTTTTTGTTAATCTAAGTTTAGAGCAGAAACAATTTGTATTATAGTTGAGATTGTTTGTGGTTTAAACCAAGGATGACCTTGTTTTATATCAAAAGAAGAATCTTTATAAAAGCTTTTCAATTAGTTCTTTTTGCAAAACAAAGATTTGTGAGAAAATACTTCTGTTAATTATTTGCTTTAAAATTTGTTTTTCTTTTATTAACTTGGTGTTTTCTTGCTGATATGTTCTAGTAGTTAAAAACTTATGTTGCTAGAGTATTGTTTTCTTAGTTCTTAGTAGTTCTTTAAAAGTAATTCTTTTTACTAAGTAAAATATTTACTAAACTACTTTTGATTATATTTTACTTTGTTTTGTCTTTTTACTTTTGAAAATATTTTTTTATGTGGAGAGAAAACCAACCTTAGTTGTGTTGATAATTTTTTTGTTGTTTTGAGTTTTGTCTTAAGTATTTCCTTCATCACAACCTTGTTGTTTTTGGCTTTGTGATACATTTATGAAGTTTTGTTGTTTTGAGTTTTGTCTTAGGTATTCCCTTCATCACAAGCCCTTAGTGTTTACTCTTGTGTTATCCTTGTGTGTTAGAATTGATTGCTAGTATGATTGCTTATATGAATGCAATGATTGATTATATAGATTTCCCTCAGAGAGTGACGTATATTTCTATCAAGTATTTTCTGAGAGCGATATTATTTCTTCATCAATAGTACAGGCATGTTCACTTTGACCATTTTGTTTATACCTATGTTTTATTGCATGTAGTGACATCATTCAACAAATCCCTCCCGTAGTGTTATTGAAATTCTTGTAGTTGTGTAGAATGCATGAGGTAGGAACCCACCACTTGTTACTAAAGCCCCAGGAACGTTAGTTATTTTTATGCTATGCTAAAGTAGACGGGGTTTGGTATGAGTGTTCGTGAGTTGTGTGAGAAGGAGGACTCTACGTCAAGACGACAACTTCATGAAGGCATCTTCAAGTCCTGCATCTTCAAGACCTCAAGACATTTGAGACTCGAGAAACAAGTTTTCAATACACACTACTGGGTGAAGGATGGTTGATTGGGCATCCCTGGAGTAACCAGTGGATGGCCGGGATGCATGGAGAAGCACCATGACATCTTGCGGAAAGCTTCACCCAGACTCAAAGATACGGATGAATACTTCATGCCCGGAAGCTTACTAGTGTAGCCACAAGTCATTATGGGCTCTGGCTTGGTTGATCTTTGTTGTGACTCTGGCTGGGCAGTGCTACGAGATGTGGTCGATGTTAGGAATGGATGGGCACTGGCAGTAGTCAGGGAAACACTCTGAAAGACCATGTTTCATTCATCCTGTTCACAAACACCCGACAATGCGAGGACTTACAAGGAGGGAATGAATCTTGTGGGTAAAGTACACAACACTCTGCAGAGTTAAACCTAATCGATTAGCCATGTCCCCGGTTACGGACAATTTGAGCTTCTAGACTTGGATCTATCTCTAAACTCTCAACACTGGACTGATAATTAATTGTGGGCAACTTATGATACTTGTGGGCATTATGACATCGGTTGGCGGAACCATGTCATGTTAGGTAACTCTGTAGTGAAAATTTCCGATATGCCTTTGTTGTAGGAAAAGAAAATAAAATCAGCTTTTATGCAAAAACTCACACACAGAGCCACAAAGCCTGACTGCATATAGAATAGTTTTTATCTTCTATTTCTTCTATGGTGATTTTGCCGGTACATTCAATGTACTGACCTACACGGCTGCAACGTCTCATGTTGCAGATACTCTTCTTCGACGAATAAGAGTACGATTCAGTGTTACGGTCTACACTCAACCTGCTGTTGGTGTTATTGGGACTCCACTCCCATTGCCTGTTTCCGCTGAGATTTTTGAGGAATATATCAGTTTTACGTTAATTAAATGTGATAGCACTTTGATATATACATTGATATACTGTGTGTGCCAACATACTGATCCAGGGATGGCACAGAACACACACAGGCTTGACTCGTTTTGAGTCGGGTCGCTACATTTATTCCGTTTGGACTCCGTTTAATTTTCCTTATCTACGAAACTCAAAAACAACGAAAAAACAGAAACTGGCACTAGCCTCTAGATTAATAGGTCAGTCCCAAAAATAATATAAAATAGCATATTAATGCATATAAAACATCCAAAAAAGATAATATAATAGCGTGGAACAATCAAAAATTATAGATACATTGGAGACGTATCAACCACAAAGTGGTATGTGACATGTAAGAAGTGACCCATGTACCTAATCGATTGTGCATTTGCACTCAAACGCAAATTTAAAATAATGCACAAATTTAGGGGGAGCTCTTGCTTATCACATACTTCTCAAAGCGACGATTATATTAATCTTTGCCTAAAAATAGTACTGATTCATGGAATAAGTGTAAAGATGCTTTTATTTGCAAGTACTTTCCGCCCGCTAAGATTATCTCCCTTAGGAACGATATAATGAATTTTAAGCAACTTGATCATGAGCATGTCGCACAATCTTGCGAGAGGATGAAATTAGTGATTAGGAATTGTCCCGCACATGGTTTGAGTTTATGGATGATTATACAAATTTTCTATGCCGGGTTGAATTTTGCATCTAGAAATCTTATAGATTTTGCTGCGGGTGGTACTTTTATGGAAATCATGTTAGGAGAAGCTATTAAACTACTAGATAATATCCTGACAAATTACTCTCAATGGCATACCGAAAGATCTCCTACTAGTAAAAAGGTGCATGCTATTGAAGAAATAAATACTTTGATTGAAAATATGGATGAATTGATGAAATTGTTTGCTAGTAAGAGTGCTCCTCTTGATCCTAATGATATGCCTTTGCCTTCTTTGATTGGAAATAATAATGAATCTGTGGATGTGTATTTTGTTGGTAGGAACAATTTTGGTAACAACGCGCGTAGAGATAATTTCAGCCCTAGGTCATTTCCTAGTAATTCCTCTAATAATTATGGTAATTCCTACAAAAATTCTTATGGAAATTATAATAAGATGCCCTGTGATCTTGAGAACATTGTTAAAGATTTTATTGGTTCGCAAAAGTTTTTAATGCTTATAGTGAAGAAAAAGTGCTTAAGATTGATGATTTGGCTAGGAACGTTGATACAATTTCTCTTGAGATTGATTATTTGAAAGTTAGATATACTCCACCCAAGCATGATATTAATGAGTCTTTAAAAGCTATGAGAATTTCTATTGATGAAAGTAAGTGAAGAACCGCTAGAATGTGGGCTAAGCATGAATGGCTTGAAAAAGTGTTTTCTCGCAATAATAATGATGAAGATCTTAAAGTCATTGATGTGAATGAAAGAACATTTGCTCCCTTGGTGGTTTTGGTAATTAATAACAACATATAAGTTATTGAACTAATGTCTCCACCAAGTATATTTAGGAAAAGTTTAATGATAGGGATGGCAAAAGGATTATGGAGATTGTGGGATTACCCCAAGATGCAAGGAAATAGGTTGGCCAAGCTTCAAGCAAGAGGACTCTAAATTTTACATTTGTGAGAAATCACTTTGAGTCCATAGGAAATCCAATACTATTAAAAGGGGGTAAGGTTTTGTTGGTGAACAAAATGCTCATGCATGCACAAGTGATAGTCACCAAAAACATCCACAAGCTCTCGCACCAAAGTCTGTCTATAGCCAAACATTCAAAATCGGTGCAACCAACATTCCTATCCCAGTGCCAGCGATTCCAAAACCTAGGAAAACTCAGCCAAACACTAGCCACTTCGGTGCAACCGATTCCATACCGGTGTCGCCGAGTTTAGGTTGCCAACTTTTTGTTACACAAATTCACATTTTCGGTCCCACCGAGAATGTTGGGTCGGCGTCACCGAGATTGCAAACTAACCATTGGTCACCTTATCGGTGCAACCGGGATTCATATATCGGTCCCTCCGAGATTCAAAAGTTGCCACCTTTTGGTCGCTTTGTTACCGTCG
This sequence comes from Hordeum marinum, assembly GCA_022496015.1. Lineage (NCBI taxonomy): Eukaryota > Viridiplantae > Streptophyta > Magnoliopsida > Poales > Poaceae > Hordeum > Hordeum marinum. Next base: position 336,313,727 of record CM039675.1, read on the forward strand.
AGATTAACACATCGGTGTCATCGAGTGTGACTTATTATGTGTAACGGTTGGATTTTTGGGGATGCCTATTGTCGGGGGGATGACCCCCGAATACCCCAAAGACGGGGAGTCGGACGGGGTGCCCGCCCGCTCGGGCTGACTGCTCCACTCGGCCGGTTGCCTGGACGGCTACCGGCTGCGCCAGCCAGCTGGCTGCCGGTTGTGCGTGCCAGCCGGCTGGCCCGAAGTCAACTGCGACGTCACATCAGACCCGACACAGACGAGACGGCTGTACCTGGCACTATTTAGCAATACTGGCAAGCTATGGTCAGCCTCACGCGTCACCTCGTATGACATATGTAATAGTGTAGTTGGTAAGGTGGGCCAAGCCACCACCACGTCATACACCCATGCCCCTTGGCTATATAAAGGGAGCCACCCATCCATCCATTCACTCACGGCCACAAGGCATGGGAGTATGCCACACATGGCTAGGAGCTCTCCTGGCCACACATACATTAGCTAGCTCTCTGCTACTGCTATCTTCGATACAGCTCTAGGAGCAACCCTGTACTGATATACCACATACATACATACATGCAAGAGTAGGGGCATTATCTCTCTGGAGAGCCCCGAACCTGGGTAAACCACTACGTGCTATTTGCATACCCATCCCGGATCATCCATAGCAGCCTTGCCCTCACCTCGATAAGCCTACCTATGGAATTTGTCGTCTCGCGTGACCCCCCGTGAGAAAACCACGAAAGTTGGCACCCATCGTGGGGCAAGCTGCTGTTGGTTCCGCAGTTTGGGCGGGACCAACTTCGCCAACTCCGTCGTGGTGTCGCCGTCGCCTCTCCGACCGTGCTCAAGGGCTCGACATCAACTCGCCGCCGGGGCGGCCGCACGAGGCGACGCGGCTTCATCGTCGGCCTCGCCATCTTCGCCAGCTCCGCTGTGGCGTCACCGTCGCCTCTTTGGCCGCGCTCGAGGGCTCGACATCAACTCGCCCCCAGCCACTGGCCTCGACACCATCGCGACTTCGCCACCGTCCCTTCGTCTGCGTTCATCGCCAGGGCCGTGCGCCGCCCCGTGCTGTGTCTCGCTCCAGCGCGTCGCCTCGGTTGCCCTGGCCGTGTGCGCTCGGTGCCCGTTGCTCCTCCATGCCGGAGGCCTCGACGTCGCCCCTTCACGGCCACTCCGACAGCGTGCCCATGGCGCCGCATCGCACTTCCACTCGCTGCTCTTCTGTTCACGTTCGCACATCGCATCTCAACCACCACCGGCCACGGCTGCTGCTGCGCGGCTGGCCGCACCACCGTGCTGCTCCTCGTCCCCTGTACGTGCACGCGCTTGCACCTAGATAGCTAGCTAGCTAACATAGCTAATGGATTTGGCTATGTAGGCTATCTTGGCTGGTTGGCATGGCTCCTGTGCATGCGGTGGGTCTTCGCGCTTCGTGCCGTCTCCATGCACGGTCGTCTCCATCAACATCTCCAGCGGACGCGCGCTCGCGGCTTCGCCTCGGTCCGGCCCTGCTCCATCCACGCCGGGCTGTGGTCGGCCTCCTTGAGCTCGCCCCGGCCTCGCTCCACTCCAGCCCGCGGTCGGCCCCGCCCGTCACCGGCCGGCTCGCGCCCTCGTCGTCGCCCCTGCCGGCTTGGGCGTCCGCATCCCCCGCACCCTGGCATCTCCACGCCGGCCCGGCAGCCGTGCCCGACTGCCTCCATCCGCCCCCGTCGGATTCTCCAAGCCCGGTCGACTCCTGCGACCGCCGGCTCGCCGCCCTGCCTCCAGGGCTGGCTCCGCCTCCCGCCCGCGTGCCTGGGCCGGCTCGCCGCTCCGGCCGCCTCTGCGCCGGTCGGCCCTCCGCGTCCCGTCACTGGTTGGGCGCGTCGGCCGGCCCTCCGCATCTCGTTGCTCCACGTCCCGTCACCGGTTGGGCGCACCAGCCGGCCCTCCGCGTCCCGTCGCTCCACGTCCTGTCGCCGGCTGAGCGCGCCAGCCGGCCCTCCGCGTCCCGTCGCTCCACGTCCCGTCGCCGGCTGAGCGCGAATGCCGGCCCTCCGCGTCCCGTCTCTCCACGTCCTGTCGCCGGCTGGGCGCGCCAACCGGCCCTCCGCGTCCTGTCGCTCCACGTCCCGTCGCCGGCTGGGCGCACCAGCCGGCCCTCCGCGTCCCCTCGCCCGGCTGGCCACAGCCCCAGCCGGCTCCCGCCGCGGCCCCTGCCGTCCTCGCCTCCCGTGGCCCTTGGCGCTGCTGGCCGCTCCTCGCTTGGCCGGCCACAGCCCCGGCCGGCTCCTCCTCCTGCGGTCGTTGCCGGCTCTGCTGCCGCCGCCATGGCAGTCGGCGCTGCGGGCTCTGCCTCGCCCGGCCGGCCCCCGGCTGCCGGCTCCGCCTCCTCTGGCCGATCGCAGTCGCGCGCACGCCTCGGGCGTGGCCCCCGCCGACGGCTCTACCTCGCGCCAGCCCGTGTGCCATGCCTCGCCCCGCCGGCCTCGGCTCCACCCCCCGGCAACGCTGGCTCCCGCCCCCTGGCCGGTAGCCACCCTGTCGCTTAACCGCTGTGCCGGTTGCCCATGTGGAGGGGAGGTGGCAGCCGGCTAGTGAAAAGAAAAAAGAAAAAACCTTCTGCATGACCGTCCCGGCCCTCCCGGTCCGCCTGCCGCCTCCGTCGCCTGGCCGGTTGAGGACCCGGCCTGACAGCTCGTCCACCTCGATGTCCGCTCGGTCGGACCTGACCTGCCAGGACCCCCTTCGAGAACACGAAGGCTCGAAGGCTACACCCAGCGGGTGTCCCAGCAGGTGTGCCGACGCGCTCCGCAAGGGCCAAGCCATGCCGGCTGTCTTCATCAACAACCACCTCAGCGACATCAAAAAAAGCAATGAACCTCCTCGTCCGGAGGCTCAGAGGCTACCCTTCGGTAGCGCCTCGCGCACACCAGCCGGCGGACCCCGCGTCCGCCCTCGGCAGCACCTCGCGCACTCCAGCCGGCGGACCCGACGTCCACCCTCGGCAGCGCCTCGTGCTCAACAGCGGGTGGACCCCGCGTCGGCCCTCGGCAGCGCCCTCGTGCTCTATAGCCGACGGACCTCACGTTCGCCCTCGGTAGCGCCCTCGCGCTCTTCAGCCGGTGGACCCCGCGTCAGCCCTCGGTAGCGCCTCTTGCACACCAGCCGGCGGACCCCGCGTCCGCCCTCGGCAGCGCCTCGCGCACTCCAGCCGGCGGACCCCGCGTCCGCCCTCGGCAGCGCCTCGCGCACACCAGCCGGCGGACCCCGCGTCCGCCCTCGGCAGCGCCTCGTGCACACCAGCCAGCAGACCCCACGTCCGCCCTCGGCAGTGCCTCGAGCACTCCCACCGGCAGACCCCGCGTCCGCCCTCGGCTGCGCCTCGCGGACACCAGCTGGCGGACCCCGCGTCCGCCCTCGGCAGCGCCTCGCCCACTCCAGCTGGCAGACCCCACGTCCGCCCTCGGCAGTGAATCGAGCACTCCCACCGGCGGACCCCGCGTCCGCCCTCGGCTGCGCCTGGCGCACACCAACCGGCGGACCCCGCGTCTGACCTCGACAGCGCCTCGCGCACACCAGCTGGCGGACCCCGCGTCCGCCCTCAGCAGCGCCACGTGTAGACCAGCCGGCGGACCCCGCGTCTGCCCTCGGCAGCGCCTCGCGCACTCCAACCGACGAACCCCGCGTCCGCCCTCAGCAGCGCCTCGTGCACACCAGCCGGCGGACCCCGTGTCTGCCCTCGGTAGCGCCTTGCGCACTCCAGCCGGTGGACCCCACGTCCGCCCTCAGCAGCGCCTCGCGCACTGTGACAGCCTGGGACAGACGCTCCAAAAGATTCCAGAAGATTCCCCTTTTGTTTCCATTCTCGTGTGTGATTCGTCCGGTTGTCGCATTCATCATTGCATCATTCGCATCATCTGCATAGCATCATCACATTATTTTGAAATCCTGCATCTGTTCGTAGTCGCCGGTTCTCTTCGTTCTTGTCGTTGCCCATTTCGAGACCAACCACACACGCACGCGCCGGCGACATCATGTAAACAAAACGGTTTTTAAGCGCACACAAAAAATTCTCGGATTGAGTTGAATCTTGACATGCGGTCTTGTTGTATTATAGATAGACGGCCCGTCGAATTTCGTCGCGATCCGAGTTCGTTACATACCTCGTCGGTCGTCCGTAGCAGTGCGGTCATCGGTTATCGTTGGATGTTCTCGGTGTTTTAAAATTCTTGCCACGGGTCACCATTCTGTCTCTCTTCCCCACTTAGCCTCTCTGCACAACCATCATAGCCCCTCTCCGCTTCCGGTCCATCGAGTCGACACCTGACGGTCCGAAAATGGAAAGCGTCAGCTAACCCTAGCCCCGAAACCTATATATAGCCCCTCCCCTTCCTAATTGGGCAGCCAACCCTAATCCCCCTAGAATCCCGTGCCAAACCAGCTCCTCTCCCTCCTCCAGGCGTCAGGCCCGGTGAAGCCCATCTGGGCCCGCCCGGACCTGAATCAGCCCGAGCTTCTCGAGCTCCCATGGCTGCCCGAGCCTCCCATGGCCGCCAGCGTCCCGACCTGTCAGAGCCCGCGTCGCTGCAGCCGCCGTAGCTCGCCGGAGTTCCTCCGTCACCGGCCAAGAACCGCCGCCCTCTCCCTCTCCTTCCCTTCTCCTCCTCTCCCTCTCACCTCCGGCCGTCGTTGTCCCGCAGGTCGCCGTCGCCGTTCTCCCGCATCTTGCCGCCCCAAAGCTCCCAGCCGGACCTCTCCGGCCAGATTCGGGCGCCGCCGGACGGATCCGGGCCGCCCCAGCCTCCTCCGGCCTCGCCAGCCCCACCATCCCAGCCTGCGCCGCCGCTGCCTCCGCTCGGGAACGAGCGGGGAGGACGAGCCGCTCGAGTCGAGCGTTGATCGTGCCTGCGCTCGCCCTCTCGTGGGCTGACCAGCGCCCGAGCAGCCTAGCCAGCGCCTCAGCCTCGCCAGATCCCCAGGTCGGCCTAGCCGCTGCTCGGCCCAATAGGCCTAGGGTGAGCCCAGCAGCTCCCCTCCCTTTTATTAATATTGCATATTTTTTTCATTCACTCATATTTAATTATCCGCACCTCGTCTTTAAATATGAAAATACTCATTTGCATCCATGAAAATTGGCTAGAATAACATGTAGATTATTAATAAGCCATTTGCATCCATGCTAAAAAATGTTTAACATGTCTTTTTCCTACTATTTGCATATATGTCATTTTGCATTTTTGCATATTCATTTAACGTGCATCGAGATTTAATTAAGATCATATAATAAAAAATGTTCGTATCATCATCATCGCATTTTCATGCATGAGATAAATGTTGGCATCGTGTTTGCACTTATTTTGCATTGATGATTTGCTATAAGGTGAATAGGCCTAATACTCGCATATTTAATTGTGAATAATTTTCCCCATGAACCTATTCATATTATATATGTTTTCAGGGTAGAAAAATCCATAGGAATTATCTGTGCATTTAGTTTTGTCATTTGAGCATTTTTGTGTGCATGTCAGTTTGCAGTGTGGGCCTTTTATTATTTTCGTGGGATTTAATCCGTGCATGATATGAAATATGTTTTAACATGAGAAGTGCCCTATGCTATGTGTCCTAGCCCTTGGACATTTTGTTTGTCATAGAAATGCATGTTTAGGGCTTGTTTCCTTGTTGTCAACTTGCTATGAAAATCTATTATTTTGAGGGTCCAAAATATTTCTAAGTCTGGAATCTTTAATATTTTGTTGCTGTCTTGCCATGTGATTTGCTAGTGATCTAGAACTCTTTTGTGGTAGGTGTAATGGAGTTATTTGTTGTTAATAATGTCCTTTAGTATGCTGTTTAGTTTCATGCCATAATACGATTTGTAGCATATAGTTTTCCTACTGTCAATATGTCTTCGTGATAAAAACTGCACTGTCTAAAACTGCTATTTTCACTAAGTCTGAAATTGTTTTCAAGTAGCTACCTTGTGAGCTTCCTACCATGTGATCCATGCATGTTTTGTTTATGATATGTGAAGATGAAATGAAGTGGGTGTTATATACTACTGCCCCATGCGTAGTTTGTGCATTTTAGAATCTTGTAACTTGTTGTTTTCATGTGTGCAAAATGCCATGTTGCTGTTTTGGGCAGATTTCTTATAAAACTTGTTTTGGTGTTTGTGGTTGAACCGTAGCTCCGTTTTGGTCATGCCATATAAGAAACTTGCTTAGAATATCATGTAGTTTCATAATAACTTGCTGCATTCATGATTTGAAATGTTTGTGATGGTATTTCCTATGCATTTGTATTCGTGACATGTGCATCTTGTGTTGCGCATATCTTTTAGACCGTAGCTCCGTTTGAGATGTTCTATATATGTAAATCGACTAGAATGACACGTAGAATTACATGGTATGCTTATTTCTGTTGTTTAAGAAATATAAAGTATGATTAGTTCAGATCTGGACCAATTTCGAAATTTAACATATGGGGTCATTTCGAAAATACTATAAGTTGTTTCCGGCCTCATTTAAAATGCCTAGATAGTTAGTTTACTTATGCTTCACCTCTTTCCATGTTTAACAACATTTCATATTGATGAGTACCTAAACAAGATGAAATAAATAATTCAAATGTGAAGTTTCATCAATATGCAACTCGTTACGTATTGAGCTTCACTTTAATGTGTAGAAGTTGATTGTTGTGATTGTCATGCCTTGCATATTAGACCGGACATGCATCATATTTGTTTGCGCATCATGTCATGCATATGTTGTGGTGTATCTTGTGTTGATTGTTTGTTTCAGATTGCTTCTTCTCGATAGAGTTTCGAAAGCGTTCGGAGTGTGAGGATTCGTTCGACCACGTTGGCTCGTCTTCTTCATGGATTCGTTCTTCTTCCGAGCAGGATCTCAGGCAAGATGACTCAGTTCCTTGGATACCATTACTATCATTGCCATGCTAGATGTCTCGTCTTTATATCGCTATGTCACGCTACCTACCACTTGTTTGATAAGCCTCCCAACATTGCCATGAAAAGCCTCTAACCCCTCCACATCTCAGCAAACCTTTGTTTGGCTATGTTACCACTTGCTCAGCCCTTCTTTAGCGTTTCTAGCTGCAGGTGCAATTGCTTCCATGTGTCAACATGGACATTCTTTTGTTATATCACAATATTGCTGCTATTTAATTTAGTCCACATATATACTTGGTAAAGGGTGGAAGGCTTGGCGTTTTGCTCAGTGTTTTGTTCCACTCTTGCCGCCCCTAGTTACTTGTGAACCGGTGTTATGTTCCAAATTGAGCGCTCCTAACATGCTCGGGGTTGTTATGGGGACCCCCTTGATTTTTGTTTTGGGATAAAACTTATCTGGCAAGGCCCAACGTTGGTACTACATTTGCCTAATAACTAATGAACTTGCATAGGGGCTTTTCGGACCTCGTAGATAATTAATCAACCCCGCCGGGCCAGTGCTCCTCATGAGTGTTGGTCCAAACTAGAGTCGTGTGCGGGGCCAACCTGGGGCAACTCGGGAGATTTCTATCAGGCCACTGTACGCTACGCTCATCTGGTCGTGTCCTGAGAACGAGATACACGGCTCCTATCGGGTTCGTCGACACGCCGGGCGGCCTTGCTGGATTTGTTTTACCTTTCTTGAACGTCTTGAGTGAGGAATTCTGATTTTCTTCGGGTTATCTCGAGGTGTCAGACTTCCTTTGAAATTGCCTAGGATGATCACGAGATCCGTGGTTGAGGTTATTCCCGCTGCGTGTGGTTAATTTATTATGGATGAGTTGGAGCACCCCTGCAGGGTTAAATCTTTTCGAGAAGCCGTGCCCGTGGTTATGTGACAAACTTGGATAATTTGTTTAACACCCGGTCATAGTAAACTTGAAGTAAACTCTAATAAAATACACCAACTGTGTGCGTAACCGTGACTGTCTCTTCTCGTGAGTCCTTATCCGAAAGAGAACATGGTGGGATTATGTTTGACGTAAGTAGGTGTTCAGGATCAGTTAGTGATCATTACTAGTTCATGTCTGTTATGCGTAGACCACCATACTTTAATTTCTGTATTCGTAAGTTAGCCACTCATTTAAATGCTTAGTCGCTTGCTGCAGCCTCACCACTTAGCCATGCCTCACCCATTAAGCTTTAATAGTCTTGATACCCTTGGAAATGAGATTGCTGAGTCCATGTGGCTCACGAATTACTACAACAATAGTTGCAGGTATAGGTAATGCGATGATTTGACGTGAGCACGTTGCCTGATTTGATTTGGAGTTCTTCCTCTTCTTCTTCTTCAATCTTGGATGGGTTCCAGGTGGCAGCCTGGGATAACAAGGATGGGTGTCATTTTACCGTTTGATTTCGTCCGTAGTCGGACCTTGCTCTTCTGTATGATGATTGAGTATGTTGATGTATTGATGTAACTCTGATGTAGCTTGTGGCGAGTGTAAGCTAATTCCATATACTCATCCTTCTGTACATGTACTTGTAATGATATCCATTCTTGCGAACACATCGAGATGCGCTTCTATCCCCGTCAAGGCTCTCATGCCGAAATAAGGATAGGACCGCATCTTGGGCGTGACAAGTTGGTATTAGAGACTGTACCGACCTAGGAGCCCCCTTGATTGATCGAACTTGGCCGAGTCGAGTCTAGTGAAAAACTGTTTGGAGTCTAGTTATATCAGAGAGTAGGATTCTTTTTACTCCTCTTCTATGCTCTGGTGAGGTATTCGACTTGGGAATTTTGATTCTACTCCTCTTCTCGCTCAAAAAAATTTTTGGATCACGCGGGTATTTTGGAAACTATATGATGCTGATGTGACAGGGTTCTGTCTTGGTGCCTCCTGTCTGACTTGATTTCTTTCGGGGAGTTGAGCTCCAGGGAATGTTGGCACATCGTTATCATTCAGCTTCCTTGATATCTCAGGACGGAGGATTTTTGTAATTGCTTCAATACTTGTCGTGGTGAGATAAGGCCGGAGTCACCCAGTACTGGGGAGGCGTCTGGGATACCACCATGGTTTAGTATCATTGTGAGTTCGAGGATTCGAGATTAGACGAGTATGCGGAGTATCTTGAATTATTGTGTGGAAGGTTGCATGTGCAGTTGCAGCTGATTACCTAGGGTATGTTCCTGGGTCCGCAACCCGAATCACATAAACAAGAAAGTTTTCGGAAGTTCTTAGGTGGGAATTCAAGTAGGTACCTAGGATTATCTTTCCAACAAGTACATAGTGGGTATGTATTTGTTCTGGCCTGTTTCATAAGCCTCATCCTTCGTTTTGTCTTGAATATGGTAATTCGAGTTGCTTCGATGTCAAGTGGTGATTTCATATCTTGCTCAGTAGTGTTCTCATATTTCTGTGGGAATGCTAATTCTTTGCCCAATCAGTTATCATATCAATTCCTTTCCACCGGTGTGCTTCTCCTCAAGATATTCTATCATCTCCAATATTGCAAGATCAATTCTCATTTCATTCCGGAGTTGTCTCATCTATTCCAAGCTTCTTTGTTTTTCCCACCCTCCCGCCCTTTTTCTTCAATGATTAAATTCTCATACAAGCGTCTTTTCTATTGATGTGATGCTTGAGCTATCATTTCGTTTGTATTGTGTTCGGTGATTTCTTGTGAAGCTTCTCAAGAGTTTCATTTCAAGATCTATCATCATATTCCTTGTTCTCGTTGTTATTCTTCTCCGGTGATTCTTTGTGAAGATGCTCAGTGCTCAAGTTATCATTTGGTAGTATTCATCTTTGTTTTCTTTTCCGGTGGTTCAGTTCAAGTTCTTGGTGTTCATCATATCATTTTCATTCTCTATTTTCTCTCCCATGTTGGAATACTTTATCAATCCTCTCTTGTTTATTCATCCCTCTCTATTCTTTTTCATTCTTGTCCTTTTAAATTATTTCAATGGTCTCATATCATCAAGTTCTTAATTTGTACCGGTGCAATCTCTCTTTTAATCAATTGTCTCAACAGTGGTTTCTTTTGAGTGGGCCCATAACCCACAGGTCTTTTCCCAGGATCCTACCTAACTCTTCTAATCTTTCGGAAGATGCCCTCAAGTTCTTTTAAATATGGCGTAAGAATGATTTTCATCAGTCATATTCCTCTTCCAAGATTGCTTCTAAATCTTTTTCATTGTTGGCTCAACCTTTTCTTTATTCATTCTTCCGGAGTGTCTCAGTAATTCATGGTGTTGTTTCTCGTCATCATTCTGTGCTTGAAGACCGAAGGAGAGTGTCTCTTAAATCATTGCTCATTCTCCTAGAGATTCATGGTTTCAGCTTGTTGTTATCATCTCAAATTGTTTTGATCATGAGTTTTTCCTCCCATATCTATCTGGTGCAATCTGAGTTGTTTTCATTTCTCGATCCCCTCGAAGGCCATCATTTCAGAAGATTTCTTCGTTCTCAGCTTTCAGCTTTCGTTCTCAAATTCTTGTCAATTGTTGTTCCTTCGTTCGTATCAATTATTCCGGTGCCTTGTTCAGTTTCTATTAGGCAAATCTTGATCTCTTCATTCTCATGTGTCCTCTTTAGTTTATAATTCTTGCTGGTGCTTCGTTGAAGTTTTCTATTAGGTGGATCATGCTCTCTTCGTTGTCACGTTATATCATTCATTTGTATTATCCTCTTTCATTTCGAATTCTTACCGGTGTTCTCGTGCAAGACTTCTTCAAGTTTGTGATCTCTCTCTCTCTCTTCATTCTTTTCAAGAAGAATCAGTGGTGTGCACATGGAATGACACATGTATCGGACTGGAAGCACAGACGTTTGTGCCAAGAGGGAACGTTCCTGTGGCCCGACGAGGACGTCGATTCCTCTAAGTGGTGGTGTATGTAATAGCCTGGCATATTAGGGATGATAGACTACTCATATCAATAAGGAATTCCTTCTTTTCCGGGAGCCCATTCGAACGGAACTCCCACGTTAAGCGTGCTTGGCTTGGAGTAGTTCTATGATGGGTGACCGACCGGGAAGTTGTTCCCTGATGCGCATGAGTGAGGACAACATGCGCAGAAAAGACTAGTATTGATATGTGGGGCCAGTCTAGATCCCGCCAGGAGTAACGACTCCCGGCGGGTGTGTCCAGGGCGTTGCACACACTCTAGCTGGCGGACCCCAAGTCCGCCCTCGGCCGCGCCTCACGCACAACAGCGGGTGGACCCCGCGTCCGCCCTCGGCAGCGCCCTCGCGCACTCTAGCCGGCGGACCCCGCGTTTGCCCTCGACAGCGCCTCGTGCACATGCCGCCCTTAGCAGCGCCTCACGCACACCAGCCAGCGGACCCCGCGTCCGCCCTCGGCAGCACCTCACGCCACCAGCCGGCGGACCCCACGTCTGCCCTCGGCAGCGCCTGGCGCATAATAGCCAGCGGACCCCGTGTCTGCCCTCGGCAGCGCCTCGCGCACTCCAGCCGGCACACCCCGTGTTCGCCCTCGGCAGCGCCTCACGCACACTAGCCGGCAGACGCCGCGTCCGCCCTTGGCAGCGCCTCGCGCACCCCAGCCGGGGGACCCGGCGTCCGCCCTCGGCAGCGCCTCACGCACTCCAGCAGGCGGACCCCACGTCCGCCCTCGACAGCGCATCGCGCACACCAGCCGGCGAACCCCGCGTCCGCCCTCGGCAGCGCCTCGCGCACACCATCCAGCGGACCCTGCGTCCGCCCTCGGCAGCGCCTCGCGCACTCCAGCCGGCGGACCCCCCGTCTGCCCTCGGCAGCGTCTCGCGCACACCAGCCGGCAGACCCCGCGTTCGCCCTCGGTAGCGCCTCGCGCAAACTAGCCGGGGGACCCCGCGTCCGCCCTCGGCAGCGGCTCGCGCACTCCAGCCGGCGGACCCCACGTCCGCCCTTGGCAGCGCCTCGTGCACACCAGCCGGCGGAACCCGTGTCCGCCCTCCGTAGCGCCTCGCGCACTCCAGCCGGCGGACCCCGCGTCCGCCATCGGCAGCGCCTCGCGCACACCAGTCGGCGGACCCCGTGTCCGCCCTCGGCAGCGCCTCGCGCACACCAGCCGGCGGACCCCGTGTCCGCCCTCGGCAGCGCCTCGCGCACTCCAGCCGGCGGACCTCACGTTCGGCCTCGCGCACTCCAGTCGGCGGACCCTGCGTCCGCCCTTGGCAGCGCCTCGCGCACTCCAACCGACGGACCTCGCGTCCGCCCTCAGCAGCGTCTCATGCAAATCAGCCGACGGACCCCACGTCCGCCCTCGGAAGCACCCTGTGCTCACTAGCCGATGGACCCCGCGTCCGCACCCGGCAGCACTTCATGCGCGTCAGCAGGACCACGTTGATGACAAAAACGCCTCGCCGACACCCAAAAGCATTGTGAGATCTCCACGCACATACCCTTGCACCCTACACACAAAACAAATAACCCCGAGCAGCTCTCGGGGGACATCTCGGCATTTATTCTACACTTTACTATTCACCCCGGTGCCAGCTAGTCTCAGCCCTGGGCTGGCCGCTTGGCCCGATATGTTCGTTCCCACGGGACGGCTTAGTAGCGTGCATGGGACCAAAGGCCCACTCTTCGTCTCAGCTACAGACCGCACTGCGGCTGTCCGGCTAGCAAGAGCAAAAGCTGGAGGTCACTACACACGAAAAGCATCCGGGGAGAAAACAGCTTGGGCAACCTAGTCGTTTCATCTATGAGTATCTGCTCGGTCGAGTTCGCTCCCAGAGTCAGAGTATTGTATGCTCCATTCCGTGGTCCACTCTTCGTCTCAGCTAGAGACCGGCTCCCGACTGTCTGGCTAGCAAGAGCAAAAGCCAAAGAGCGGAGAGAACATGAAAAAGGCTTAAGGGGGCTCAGGCGAAACTGAGTCGGCACCCTTCGCATATAGCTCATGCACTAACAAAATCAAATATTTGATATATATATGCCGACTTAACCTTGTCTTTTGCCCGATCATCCAGGAGGAACCTATTCACCCAGAGGCTCAAAGGCTACCCTTCGACAGGGCTCCGTGCCCGTCAGCCAGCGGACTCTCCGTCCGACCCCGGCAGCGCCTCGCGCTCGACAGCCGGTGGACCCCGTGTCCGCCCTCGGTAGGGCTCCACGCGCATCAGCCGGCGGACCCTCCATCCGCGCCCGGCAGCGCCTCACGCTAGACAGCCGGCGGACCCTGTGTCCACCTTTGGCAGGGCTCCACACGCATCAGCCGGCACACCCTCCGTCTACGCCCGGCAACGCCTCGCACTCGACAGCCGGCGGACCCCGCGTCCGCCTTCGGCAAGGCTCCACGCCCATCAGCCGGCGGACCCTCCGTCCACGCCCGGCAGCGCCTCGCGCTCGACAGACGGCAGACCCCGCGTCCGCCTTCGGCAGGGCTCCACGCCCATTAGCTGGCGGACACTCCGTCCGCGCCCGGCAGTGCCTCGCGCCCATCAGCCGGCGGACCATCCGTCCGCGCCCGGCAGTGCCTCGTGCTTGACAGCCGGCGGACCCCACGTCTGCCTTCGACAGGGCTCCACGCCCATCAGACGGCGGACCCTCCGTCCACGCCCGGCAGTGCCTCCGCACGACAGCCGGCAAACCCCGCGTCTGCCTTCGGCAGGGCTCCACGCCCCTCAGCCTGCGGACCCTCTGTCCGCGCTCGGCAGCGCCTCGCGCTCGATAGCCGGCGGACCCCGCGTCCACCTTTGGCAGGGCTCCACGCCCATCAGCTAGTGGACCCTCCATCCGCGCCCGGCAGCGCCTCATGCTCGACAGCCGACGGACCACGTGTCCGCCTTCGGCAGGGCTCCACGCCCATCAGCCGGCGGACCCTCTGTTCGTGCCCCGGAGCGCCTCGCGCTCGATAGCCGGCGGACACGGTGTCCGCCTTCGGTAGGGCTCCATGCCCATCAGCCGGCGAACCCTCCGTCCGCGCCCGGCAGTGCCTTACGCTCGACAGCCGGCGGACCCCGTGTACGCCTTTGGCAGGGCTCCACGCCCATCAGCCGGCGGACCCTCCGTCCGTGCCCGGCAGCGCCTCATGCTCAACAGCCGGCGGACCCCGTGCCCGCCTTCGGCAGGGCTCCACGCCCATCAGCCGGCGGACCCTCCGTCCGCACCCGGCAGCGCCTCACGCTCGATAGCCGGCGGACCCCGTGCCCGCCTTCGGCAGGGCTTCACGCCCGTCAGTCGGTGGACCCTCCGTCCACGCCTCACGCTCGACAGCCGGCGTACCCCGTGTCCACCTTCGACAGGGCTCCACGCCCATCAGCCGGCGGACCCTCCGGGATCCTTGATGCCGCCATCTACTCCAACAATAGCAAAGAACCTCTGCCCGACTCCTCGAGTCGCCCGGAGGCTCAGAGGCTACACCCAGCAGGTGCGCTGGCGCGCCCCCGATGGAAGCAAGCCGCATCGTCCTCAACCCGTAGCCAGCCCTCATCGACGACTTCTGCAACAACAACAACAGCGACGAAAAATCTCCGCCCGACTCTTCGAGTCGCTCGGAGGCTCGGAGGCTACTGTCAAGGGGATGACGGCCGAATACCCCAAAGACGGCGAGTCGGACGGGGTGCCCACCCGCCCAGGCTGACTGCTCCACTCGGCTGGCTGCATGGCCGGCTACCGGCTGCGCCAGCCAACTGGCTACCGGTTGCGCCTGCCAGCCGGCTGGCCGGAAGTCAACCGCGACATCACATCAAACCCAACACAGATGAGACGGTTGTACCTGGCACTATTCAGCAAGAGTTGCACGCTATGGTCAGCCTCACGCGTCACCTCGTATGACATATGTAATAATGTAGTTGGTAAGGTGGGCCAAGCCATAACCACGTCACACACCCATGCCCCTTGGCTATATAAAGGGAGCCACCCATCCATCCATTCACTCACGTCCACAAGGCCTGGGATTATGCCACACATGGCTAGGAGCTCTCTTGGCCACACATACATTAGCTAGCTCTCTGCTACTACTATCTCCGATACAGCTCTAGGAGCAACCCTGTACTGATATACCACATACATACAGACATGCAGGAGTAGGGGCATTATCTCTCCGGAGAGCCCCGAACCTGGTAAACCACTACGTGCTATTTGCATACCCGTCCCGGATCATCCATAGCAGCCTTGCCCTCACCTCGATAAGCCTACATATGGCATCTGTTGTCTCGCCTGACCCCCCGTGAGAAAACCACGACACCTATATATACAACTCCACCAATACCTACTCGAAGGAGAAGCACTCAGAACTATCCCATACCTATCCTATCAGATTTTCTGAGAGAGAACCACCTACCCTTGTGTTGAGATCAAGATCTTCCACTCCAACCATATGGATCTTGATTTCTAGCCTCCCCAAGTTGGTTTCCACCAATCCCATCTCTTCTACCAATCCAAATCTATGAGAGTGTGATTGTGTGTTGAGGAGTCTATCACCTTGAAGCACAAGAGCAAGGAGTTTATCGGCATACTGAGCCTATTCCCTTTTGGGGGGTGGTGCCTCCTTGATTGGTTAGGTGTCGCTTGGGAGTCTCCTACTTCGTGTTGTGGAGTAAACCAAGAAGTTTGTAAGGGCAAGGAGATCGCCTACTTAATGAAGATCTACCCATAGTTAGGCTAGTCCTTCATGGAAGGAAGCCATATGGAATAGTCAAGGTTGCTACTTTGTGGACCCTTATGGGTGGAGCCCTCCATGGACTCTCGCGACCATTACCCTTCGTGGGTTGAAGACTCCATAAACGTGGATGTACGATAGTGCCACCTATCGGAACCACGGGAAAAATCATCGTGTCTACAATTGTGTTTGATTTTCCCACCCTATCCCTTTTACTCATGCTTGTTGTTATTTTCCGCTGCTATACTCTTAGACATGCATGTGTAGGGTGTACTTGACATGCCATGAATGCTAAAACTGCAAACACTAAAATTTTGGGAAAGGAAAAACTTTTATTTGGTCAAGTAGTCTAATCACCCCCCCCCTCTAGACCTACTTTCGATCCTACAATGACTCCTATTGAATCTATGTTTTGCAATATAAATCTTGATAATGCTAGGACTAGAGATAAGTCAACTTTAGTCAAAAAGTGTCCCAATGATTCGGAGTCTATAGACCTTAACGCTAATTGATAAAAGTGGGATTGAAGAGGTCAAAACTTTAAATAGCAATGAACCCACTCTGTTGGATTTCAAGGACTTTGATTATGATAGTTTCTATTTGATTGATTGTATTTCCTTGTTGCAACCCATGATGAATTCTCCTCATGCTTATAGTCAAAATAAGGTTTTTACTAAACATATAGTTGATGCTATGATGAAATCTTTTGAAGAAAAACTTGAGCTAGAAGTTTCTATTCCTAGAAAGCTTCAAGATGAGTGGGAACCCACTATTAATATTAAAATCAAAGATTATGAGTGCCATGCTTTGTGTTATTTGGGTGCTAGTGTTTCCATGATTCTGAAAACTTTATGTGATGTGCTAGTTTACCATGATCTTGATGATTGCTCTCTAAATTTGTATCTTGTAGATTCCACTATTAAGAAACCTACGGGAAGGATTAATGATGTTCTTACTGTTGCAAATAGGAATTATGTGCCCATAGATTTTATTTTTCTTGATATAGATTGCAATCCTACATGTCCTATCATTCTTTGTAGACCTTTCCTTAGAACGGTTGGTGCAATTATTGACATGAAAGAAGGAAACATTATATTTAAATTTACATAAAGGAAAGTCATGGAACACTTTCCTAGAAAGAAAATAAGATTGCCTTATGAATCTATTATAAGAGCTACTTTTGGATTGCATACCAAAGATGACAATACCTAGATCTATTGTGTTTTGCCAAGCTAAGGGCATTTAACAATAGCGCTTATTGGGAGGCAACCCAATTTTAATTTTGTGTTCTGTTTTTCCTTCTGTTTTTGAGTGTTTTCCACATTATTAATTCTGCAGTAATTGTGTGTTGGTGTTTTTATTAGTGACTGGGCCAAGTAAAACCTTTGGGGTGATCTATCGTAGTTGTTGATTTGATCTTGCTGAAAAACAGAAACTTTTGCACTCAGTCCAGGAATTTTCTAATTTTTTCAGAGTATCAAATTGATCTGTAAGTTCCACACAAGATTGCTATAAAAAATTCCCATGCTTTCCAAATTTTTCAGAATTGTTGAACTTACAGAAGTATACTAAGTTTTCAGTTTGCTACAGACTGTTATGTTTTTGAGATATTCTGTTTTCTTTGAGTTGTTTGCCTATTTTGATGAATCTATGGGTTGTATCATGTGGTATAAGCCATGGAGAAGTTAGATTATAGTAGGTATAACACCAATAAAAATAAATAATAGGTTCACAACAGTACCTAAGTGGTGATTTGTTTTCTTATACTAACGGATCTCACGAGCTTCCTGTTAAGTTTTGTGTTGTGAAGTTTTCAAGTTTTGGTTAAAGATTTGATGGACTATGGAATAAGGAGTGGCAAGAGCCTAAGATTGGGGATTACCAAGGCACCCCAAGTAATATTCAAGCATGCCAAAGAGCCTAAGCTTGGGGATTCCCTAGAAGGCATCCCCTCTTTCGTCTTCAATCCATCGGTAAATTTACTTGAGGCTATATTTTTATTCACCACATGATATGTGTTTTGCTTGGAGCATCTTGTATGATATGAGTCTTTTCTTGTTAGTTTTCCACAATCATCCTTGCTACACACATCTCTTGAGAGAGACACGCTGAATCGTGAATTTATTAGATTACTCTGTGTGCTTCACTTATATCTTCTAGAGCATGGTGGTGTTTGCATTTTATACAAATTCTTGAACTCTCGTACCTCACTTATATTATTTTGAGATTTTCCAAAACAGCATGGTAATTGGTCTAGGTTATGAATTTAGTCCTAATATGATAGGCATCCAAAGGGATATAATAAAAACTTCCATATTAAGTGCATTGGGTATTTATGAGAAGTTTGATTCCTTGCATAAAGTTTTGATATATAAAGATGGTAATGTTAATATACATGTTATGAAGTAAATTGTGATTTCGTAAAAATACGTGTGTAAAGGTTTGTGATTCTCGTAGCATGCACGTATGGTGAACCATTATGTAAGGAAGTCAGAGCATGACTTGTTTATAGATTGTCGACCTTTGTGTGAGGGCTGGGGGGCGCGATGGTTAACTCCTACCAACCTCCCCCCTCAGAGCATGCGTTTAATGCTTTTCTTCGATGACTAATAGACTTTTGCAATAAGTATGTGAGTTCTTTATTACTAATATTGAGTCCATGGATTATACGCACTCTCACCCTTCCACTTTTGCTAGCCTCTCTATTACCGCGGAACTTTCGCCGGTATACCACATACCTTCCTCAAAACAGCCACCATATACCTTCCTCAAAACATCCACCATATATCTTTCCTCAAAACAGTTACCATACCTACCTATTATGGCATTTCCATAGCCATTCCGAGATATATTGCCATGCAACTTCCGCCATTTCCTTTTATGACATGCACCATCACTTCCATATTGCATATAGAGTCATATTTTGTCATAGGTATCGAGTTGTAATTTTCTTTTGAGTTGTAAGTAAATAAAAATGTGATGATTATCCTGAATAAATCATGTCCCATGTGATGAAAATATGATGGAATCTATGATCCCCTCACAAGTGGGGATAAGATCCCAAACCTTATGAAAAAAAGGCCAGCGGAGCCCAAATAAAAAATGAATAAAAGAGGCCTTAGATGCCCACACAAAAAACTGAGAAAAAAGAGAGAAGGGACATTGCTACTACCTTTTCACACACTTGTGCTTCAAAGTAGCACCATGATCTTCTTGACAGAGAGTCTCATATTTTGTCACTTTCATATAGCTAGTGGAATTTTTTTCATGATGCAGGTCCACTTAGTTTCCTTTTGAGCTTTCATACACTTATGGCTCTAGTGCATCCTTTGCATAGCAATCCCTATTCACTAACATTGATATCTATTGATGGGAATCTCCATAGCCCGTTTATACGCCTAGTTGATGTGAGACTATCTTCTCCCTTTCCTTAACAACCCCCACCATATTCTATTCCACCTATAGTGCTATATCCATGGCTCGTGCTCATGTATTGCATGAGAGTTGAAAAGGTTTGAGAAAATAAAGGTGTGAAAAAAATTGCTTGACTTCTCATCGGGGTTGTGCATGATATAAATACTTTGTGTGGGGAAGATGGAGCATAGCCACGCAATATGATATTGCAGGGATAACTTTGTTTTGCCATCATATTTTGAAGAGATACAATTGCTTTCCTAGTATGCTTGAAATGTTATTGTTTCTATAGCAATATTAATCTTTTGTTTTGAGTCTTATGGATCTGAATATTCTTGCCACAATAAAGAATATTACATGGATAAATATGTTAGGTAGCACTCCAATCAAAAAATCTGTTTTTGTCATTTACCTACTCGAGGACGAGCAGGAATTAAGCTTGGGGATGCTGATACGTCTCCAACGTATCTATAATTTTTGATGATGGCATGTTATTATATTATCTATTTTGGATGTTTCATATGCATTAATATGCAATTTTATATTATTTTGGGACTAACCTATTAATCTAGAGCCAAGTGCGAGTTTCCGTTTTTTTAATTATTTTTAAGTTTTGCAGATATGGGATATTAAACAGAGTCCAAATGGAATAAAACCTTCACAAGGAATTTTTCTAGAAGGAAACTAGTCGATCAAGCTTGGAGTGCACGTCATGGGAGATGCCAGGGTGCCACAAGCCTGCTAGGCATGGCCCCCCTGGCCGCGCCCAGTAGTCTTGTCGCTCCTTGGACGGTCTCCTAACTCTATTCTCTGGCCTATATATACCCAAATATTCCCCCAACGCCAGGAAGAGCCAGAAAAATACTTTTCCGCTGCCGGAAGCCTCCGTTTCCAAGAGATCCAATCTTGGAGCCTTTTTCGGTAATCTGTCAGAGGGGGTTTTGCTCACGAAGGGCATCTACATCAACTCCATTGCCCCTCCGATGATGTGTGAGTAGTCCACCACAGACCTACGGGGCCATAGCTAGTAGGTAGATGGCTTCTTCTCTCTCTTTGATCTTCAATACCATGTTCTTCATGATCTTCATGGAGATCTATCCGATGAAATCCTCTTTTGTGGTGTGTTTGTCGAGATCCGATGAATTGTGAGTTTATGTTCAGATTATACATGAATCTTATTTGAATCTCCTCTGAATTCTTATTTGCATGATTTCATATCCTTGCAAGTCTCTTTGAGTTATTGGTTTGGTTTGGCCAACTAGATTGGTGATTCTTGCAATGGGAGAAGTGCTTGGTTTTGGATTCAATCTTGCGGTGTTCTCACCCAGTGACATAGTAGAGGTAGCAAGGCATGTACTGTAATGTTGCCATCAAGGGTAACAAGATGGGGTTTTCATCATATTTCTTGAGTTTATCGCTCTACATCATGTCATCTTTCTTAATGTGTTACTCTGCTCTTCATGAACTTAATACTCTAGATTGAGGCAGGAGTCGATCGATGTGTGGAGCAATACTAGTTGATGCAAAATCGTTTCGGTCTACTTGTCACGGACGTGATGCCTATATGCATGATCATTGCCTTGGATAACGACATGACTATTCGCTTTTCTATCAATTGCTTGACAGTAATTTGTTTACCCACCATGATATTTGCCTTCAAGAGAGAAGCCTCTAGTGAAACCTATGGCCCCCGGATCTATTTTCCATCATATATTTTCAGATCGATACCTTCCTTTAATTTATTTATCTTTTACTTTCCGCACTCGTTTACATCTATCTCTTTCAGATATAATCCTTGCAAATAACTATGAAGGGAATGACAAGCCCTTTATAGAGTTGGGTGCAAGAGTTTGATTATTTGTGTAGGTACAGCCATTGGTGACTTGCATGTTCCTCCTACTGGATTGATACCTTTGATCTCAACAACTAAGGGAAATACGTATCTACTTTGCAGTATCACCCTTTCCTCTTCAAGGGAAAACCAACGCAAGCTCAAGAGGTAGCATGCCCCAAAGTTTCTATTGGAAAGTCAAGACAGAAACGTGTGCCAACCCCTATGCATAGATAGCCAAGGTCACGGAACCCGCAAGTTGATCAAGTGGATCAACAGAACATGCCATTGTCACCACGGATATCCCATCGCAAGACATACATCAACTGTTCTCAAATCCTTAAAGACTCGGTCCGATAAGAAAACTTCAAAGGGAAAACTCAATTCATCACAACAAGATAGAGACGGAAAACTCCATATGATTCAATCTTTATCAATAAAGCTCGCGGTACATCAAGATTGTGCCATCTCATGAACACGAGAGAGAAAGAGAGAGAGATCAAACACATAACTACTAGTACATACCCTCAGCCCGAGGGTGAGCTAATCCCTCCTCATCATGGAGAGCGCTGGGATGATGAAGATGGCGTCTAATGATGGTTTCCCCCTTCGTCAAGATGCCGGAACGGGCTCTCGATTGGTTTTTTGTGGCTCTGGAGGCTTCCAGCAGCGAAACTCCTAATTTAGGTTTCTTTTCGAAGGCTAGGCCTGGCAGGCTTGCCGCCTCCTTGTGGATCTTCTGGCCCAGCTCCAATGCTTCGGGGGTCTCTTTTGGTCCACAAAAAATCATACTAATTTTTCAGCCCATTCCAAGAACTTTTATTTCTGCACAAAAAACGCACCACGGTAGTTCTGCTGAAAACAACATTAGTACGTGTTAATTATGATAAAATCATACCAAAATCATATAGAATTATTGTAAACATGGCATTAATACTTCATAAATTATAGATACGTTGGAGACGTATCAGCATCCCCGAGCTTAATTCCTGCTCGTCCTCGAGTAGGTAAATGATAAAAGAAATAATTTATGAAGTGTGAATGCTAGCATAGTGCATAAATTTGATCAATGATTGTTCCAAACACTTTTTCTAATATCATTATGTAACATAAACAGTAGCTCATCTCATAAAACATCTGATGATGAAGTGACAATCTATCCACATGTTAAAGTATAGACTAACAAACTATCCTTTTAGTCACCAAACAATTGCAATGCATCTTATTTTCAGGAAGGGTCTATGTTAGAACATTGATTTAGCAAATTCCACATACTCAACTATAATATAGTCTTCCATGATTGCTAACACTTAAAGCATATTTTTAGAGCAAATGGCATCCGTCGAACACAGAGAAAGATAGGGGCTTAGAGTTTCGCCTCCCAACTTATTTATCATATAGATAATTGTCAACAATAATAATTCATGATTAAATATATTTGCATGGCCATATATGCTTGGATCTTTCCCCTACACATGACGCTTGCCAAGAGAAAAAGGCGAAATATAGGAAGCAGTGAAGGTCACCATGACTCTTGCATAAAGGTAAGTACTAGAAAGTAAAATATAGGCCCTTCGTAGAAGTAAGCATTGATTTGCGGAGGTGCCAGAGCTCGAGCTTTTAAAATGGAGATGAATAATAATTTTGGGCGGTATGGTTTCAATGTCACGATAACAACCGAGAGATCTCGGTATCTTCCATGCTAGATACATTATAAGTGGTTCCCAAACAGAATGGTAAAGTTTTTACTCCCCGTCCACCAATCAATCACACTCCATGGCAAACAAATTCAAGGATACCGTCCATACCAACAACATTCCCAGGGGAGTTTTGTTTAATTATTTGTATTTTTTTCTTTTGATTTCGGGACTGGGAATCCCTATTACCAGCCACTTTCTCATGAATGATAGTGAATCAACACATATCGTGATAATAACACACCTAGCATGGAAGATACTGACAACCCCTAGTTACTATATGAGAGATTCAGGCATACAAAGAAGAATATTATTTGAAGGTTTAGAGTTTGGCACATGCAAATTTACTTGGAACGACAGGTAAATACCGGATATAGGTAGGTATGGTGGACTCATATGGAACAACTTTGGGTTTAAGGGTGTTTGGATGAACAAGTAGTATTTCTACTTGGTGCAGAAGTTTGGCTAGTATGAGGTGGAAGCAAGCACCACATGTTGGAGGATCCATAACAATATAACTTCTATACAAATATACCCAAGCATAACTCATTACTTTGTCTTCCTTGTCCAACTTCAACTAATTTGCTCAAGTTTGAAAATAATTAATGGGGATTCACAATCATATAAGATGTCCAAGATAGTATATTTATATGTGAAATCTCTTTTACTTCAATATTCTTTCATGAATTTTTCTAGTGACCAATGCAGTGTTTGCTTAATTTCAGTAAATTTTACCACCTATACTTATTATATGTGAAATCACTACTCCCCATGGGATAAGCATATAAAACATATATAATTTCAGATTTATGATATTCCATTCATTCAGCCATTTACTCATAGGATATAAGTGAAGCACGAGAGTAAATGAGAAAACTACTCAAAAACATATAAGTGAAGATCAATGAGTAGTCCAACAATTAAGTAGCTATGTGAGGACTTTCTCTCTCTCTCAATAAAGATTTTTAGATCTGAGTATTTTATTTAAACAGAAAGCAAAGGAAAAATAGCACTCCAAGAATAGCACACATCATGTGAACGGATAAAAATTTAGGCTCAAGATAGGCTAACCGATCATTGTTGATGAAGAGAGGTGGGATCGGTAGCATTCCCAAGCTTAGATGCTTGGGACTTCTTGAAATATTTACTTGGGTGCCTTGCGAAACCCCAAGCTTGAGCTTTTGTTTCTCGTTCAATCCTCTTATATCATGCTTTCACCTATTCTCAAAAACTTCATCCACACAAAACTCGACAAGAACTCGTGAGATAGGTTAGTACACATAATAATAAATCAACTATTTATGTACTTCCATGACAAGTTTCACAATAATTTTAAATCATTAGGTACTGTATACTATCATTTCCACAATTCATATCTACCAATATAGGCTATGGAAACTATAGGATAAGTAGATAACAAAACTATGACAGCAATCTGTCCAAACAGAATAGTATGTAGCAATTTATGAAAACAGTGTACTTCTGTAACTCAAAAAACTATGAAAAATTAGGAAATGCTATAAAATTTACATAACAACACGGTGTAGAAATTTCAGAAACTTTCCACATTCTAGTAAACTATGAAAATTGAACACTACAAAAAAAGTTTCTATTTTTTACAAAGCACACATCAAACATGCAACGCAAGCATCCTAAAGGCAATTCTTGGAACATTTTGTTGAAAAACAATATTATAAATAACAGCTAACAGATAACAACAAAATAAAATGACGCTCCAAGCAAAACTCATATTATGTGAAGAATAAAAATATTGCTCCAAGTAAGATATACCGATAGTGTTGAAGTCAAAAGAGGGGATGCCTTCCGGGGCATCCCCAAGCTTAGACAATTGAGTCTTCCTTGAATATTACCTTCATGTGCCTTGGTAATCCCAAGCTTAGGTTCTTGTCACTCCTTATTATCCTCATATCGGTGTCTCACCCAAAATTTGAAAACATCAATCACACAAAACTTAACGGAACTTTGTGAGAAGGGTTAGTGTAATAAAGACAGATCATTCACTTAGGTACTATCAATACAAGATTCATAATTGTTATCACATAATAAATACTGTATTCCATAATTCCCACAATTTATATTACTCTATATAAGCTATAGGAACACTTGAAACAAGCAAACTATGCATGCAAAACACAATCTGTCAAGAATAGAACAGTCTGTAAAGATCTAAATGCACACCTTACTTAACAGACTCCAAACATTCTGCACAATGATGAAAACTCAATGAATTTGCATATAAATTTTGTGTAAAAATTTCAGAATTTTTTTACGCTCCAATAAAATCAGATAATTCATATACTGAATGCAAAACTTTCTATTTTTGCACAGAATCAAACAAGCAAGTATCAACACTATCCCAAAGGCTTTACTTGGTACTTTATTGAAATAAAAGACACAAAACATGATTACTACAGTGTCTTAATCATGTTAACACATCAAAACACAAAGTAAAAGTGTTGGGTTGTCTCCCAACAAGCGGTTTTCTTTAATGCCTTCTAGCTAGGCATGATGATTTCAATTATGCTCGTATAGGAATAATAATTGAAACATGCAAAAGAGCATCACGAATCTCGTGACAAGCACATTTAAGTCTAACCCAATTCCTATTCATATGGATTTTGTGAGCAAACAATTTATGGGAGCAAGAATCAACTAGCATAGGAAGGCAAAACAAGCATAGCTTCAAAACTTTGAGCACATAGAGAGGAAAATTGATATTATTGTAATTCCTACAAGCATATGTTCCTCCCTAATAATAATTTTCAGTAGCATCATGGAGGAATTTAACAATATAACTATCACATACAACATTATTTTCATGATATACAAGCATAGAAAATTTATGACTCTCCACATAAGCAAACTTCTTCTCATTCATAGTAGTGGGAGCAAACAAACAAAATAACTATCATGAGATACTTGATTGAAATAACCAC
The DNA here is from genome assembly GCA_022496015.1 of Hordeum marinum. Lineage (NCBI taxonomy): Eukaryota > Viridiplantae > Streptophyta > Magnoliopsida > Poales > Poaceae > Hordeum > Hordeum marinum. The sequence goes on from CM039675.1 coordinate 336,339,176, forward strand.
TTTGAATATTAAAATCATGATGACCAGTTTCATGGTTTTTATTACTCTTTATAGCGTACATGTCATCACAATAATCATCATGGATAAGAGGCATTTCGTAATCATAATAGTTTTGCTCATCAAAACTTGGGGGACAAAAAATATCTTCTTCATCAAACATAGCATCCCCAAGCTTGTGGCTTTGCATATCATTAGCATCATGAATATTCAGAGAATTCATACTATAAATATTGCAATCATGATCATCACTCAAAGATTTAGTGCCAAACATTTTAGTAACTTCTTCTTCTAACACTTGAGCACATTTTCCTTTCCATCATTTTCACGAAAGACATTAAAAAGATGAAGCATATGAGGCAACCTCAATTACGTTTTTTGTAGTTTTATTTATAAAAACAAACTAATGAAAAACAAGAAACTAATAGATTTTGTTGCAAGATCCAAAGATATACCTTCAAGCACTCACCAACCTGGCAACGGTGCCAGAAAAGAGCTTGATGTCTACTACACAATCTTCTTCTTGTAGACTCATGTTGGGCCTCCAGGAGCATAGTTTTGTGGGACAGTGCCAATATTCCCTCAAGTGGATGACCTAAGGTTTATCAATCCATGGTAGGTGTAGGATGAAGATGGTCTCTCTCAAACAACCCTGCAACCAAATAACAAAGAGTCTCTTGTGTCCCCAACACACCCAATACAATGGTAAATTGTATAGGTGCACTAGTTCGGGGAAGAGATGGCGATACAAGTGCAATATAGATGGTAGATATAGATTTTTGTAATATGAAAATATAAAAACAGCAAGGTAACAAATAGTAAACAGCAAGCAAAACATTGTATAAATGCTTGGACACAAGGCCTAGGGTCCATACTTTCACTAGTGCAATTTCTCTCAACACTATTGACATAGTTGAATCATATGTAAGTCCCTCTCGTGTGATAAAGAGTTCACTTAAAAGTCACAAATAGCAGAGAACTAACGAATAAATTATTGTAGGGTACAAAACCACCTCAAAGTTATCTTTTATAATCAATCTTATGAGCTATCCCTATAAGTGTCACGGACAGCCCTAGAGTTCGTACTAAAATAACACCTTAAGATACACATCAACCAAAACCCTAATGTCACCTAGATACTCCAATGTCACCACAAGTACTCATGGACTTGATTATACGATATGCATCACATAATTTCAGATTCATCATGTTCAATCCAACACAAAGAACTTCAAATAGAGACCCAAAGTTTCTACCGGAAAGTCAAGACAAAAACGTGTGCCAACCCCTATGCATAGATTCCCAAGATCATGGAACCCGCAAGTTGATCACCAAAACATACATCAAGTAGATCAATAGAACATCCCATTGTCACCACGGATATCCCATCGCAATACATACATCAAGTGTTCTCAAATCCTTAAAGACTCAATCCGATAAAAAACTTCAAAGGGAAAACTCAATTCATCACAACAAGATAGAGAGGGGAAAACTCCATATGATGCTATCTATATCAATAAAGCTTGCGGTACATCAAGATCGTGCCATCTCAAGAACACGAGAGAGAGAGAGATCAAACACATAGCTACTAGTACATACCCTCAGCTCCAACGGTGAACTACTCCCTCCTTGTCATGGAGAGCTCCGGGATGATGAAGATGGCCTCCGGTGATGGTTTGCCCCTCCGACAAGGTGCTGGAATGGGATCCATTTGGTTTTTCATGGATCTGGAGGCTTATGGCAGCGGAACTCCCGATCTAGGCTTCTTTTCGGATGTTTCTATATTTATAGGAATTTTTGGCGTCGATCTCACATCAAGGGGTGCCACGAGACGGTGGCAAGCCTGCTAGGTGTGGCCAAGGGGTGGCCGCGACTGGTTGGCTTGCCGCCTCCTCGTGGCTCTTCTGGCCTAGCTCCAATGCTTCGGGGGTCTCTTTTGGTCCACAAAAAATCATACTAAATTTTCAGCCCATTCCGAGAACTTTTATTTCTACACAAAAAATGACACCATGGTAGTTCTGCTGAAAAGAGCGTCAGTCAGGGCTAGCTCTAATAAAATCATACCAAAATCATATATAATTATTGTAAACACGACATGAATACTCTATAAATTATAGATACGTTGGAGACGTGTCACCCCCACACCCGCGGCGTTAGGTGCCTTGTCAGGCGACGGCAAGGCGACAGGAGTGGGCGACACATCGAAAAGCACCTTCGGCCCTGAGATACCTCTCCGTCACACGGAGTAACAAAACCCAGTCTTCATCCATATCCACTCAACAGACACCCTCAGAGATATGTGTAGAGCATCTTTATAGTCACCCAGTTACGTTGCGATGTTTGATACACACAAGGTACTCCTCTGGTGTTAGTGAGTTGCATGATCTCATGGTCATAGGAACAGATACTTGACATGCAGAAAAACTACAGTAATAACCTGACACGATCATATGCTATGTTTATAGATTGGGTCTTCTCCATCACATCATTCTCCCAATGATGTGATCCCGTTATCAAATGAAATCTTATGTCTATGGCTAGGAAACCTTGACCATCTTTGATCAACGAGCTAGTCTTCTAGAGGCATACTAGGGACACAGTGTTGTCTATGTATCCACACATGCAATGTGTTTCCAATCAATACAATTATAGCATGGATAACACACGATTATGATGAACAAGGAAATATAATAATAACTATTTATTATTACCTCTAGGGCATATTTTTGTCGGATTTCAGGCTCCGCAAAACCCAAAGAGGTTCGAACATAGGGGCCTGTGCAAAGATCCCCAATAGCCTCACCCCACCTAGCTCACTACTCGATGATTTCTATGACAAACTCGCACGATGACAACGAACAAGATGCACACGGTGATTTACCCAGGTTCGGGCCACAACGAAGCATAAAACCTTACTCCTACTTTCGTGGATTTCCTCACGAGGAGGTTTGTGGATGAACTAGTACATTGGTGAGAGTCGCCTCGTGCGGGCGCTCTAGTGGTGTTGCCTCTCTTCTCATGTCTCTCTGTTTCGTCGTCCCTTCTACGGTGCAGCCTAGCCTCTATTTATAGTGCCCTGGGTCGTCTTCCCTTATTGCTATGGCGGGAAGGGATCCCACAACATCCAAATTCAAAGGGGGACAAGAGTACATCGTTATCCCGACGAAAGGTGGTCGTCGCCTGCAAAGTAGCTCTTGGTGATGCAAACGTGGGATCGGCGATGACATCCGTCCTGCAGGGCTCGTGGTCATGGTCTTGTTGCACTGGAATGGAGACCTTTGGGGTGCTTTGGGAACCCGCGTATCTCCTTGCTCCCTTTGAACCAAAGGGGAAACCGTACCGCCTGGCACGCTAGCGCCCGCCTGGCACGCCTGGTGTCATCCTTGGCCTCCCGAGGCCAAGTGCTGCATAGAGATCTCTGCCGCTCCGGAGGGGGTCTGAAGAGGCCCATTCCTCGCAAGTCTTGGTGATGCGTCCCTCGCGAGCTCAAGGATCTCGCGAGTGCCTTGCCCTTAGTGGGGCCTCGCCAGGCAGGGCATGATGACAAGGTGGGCCATGCCCTGGGTCACAGGCAGGCATGTCTGGATACCCCCGTTCCCAGAATGCCAACACTAGCCCCGGGGCCCAAGGTGTGCCTGGGATGGCTTCCGAGTGAAGCCATTGAGGGCGGCCCGAAGCACCGCGGGCCCCAAACGCCTGCGGGCCAGGACTGGCACATGTTGCACGGCCGGTGTCGGGCATCCAATGCCTCCTTCGCCACTACTTGAATCGACAAAAGCCTGAGTTCTAGCGTCAATCCATCACTTCTTTCCTCTTGTGCGCTCTTGCTCTTACTACCAGATCCCCGACCTTAGCAGAAACCTCTCCAGATCTCGACACCACACTGTCCTCCTTCGTGCAGCATTGGCCCCGTGAAATCCCTGATGGCTCTCGCCGGCAAGTCAAAGCCTAAGGCCTAGAGCTCGGCCTCCGCCCCTATCTCACTGGTGCTCTTGGATTCCACCATAGACAAGGACGAAGACATCGTCCTGGTGCTTCCATTGATGGCAGACGAGACCAACAAGTGGGGGCGAACCTCGATATGGGGCAGCTCCTCGAAGAAGCAACCCCTGTCCAAGTCAGCCTATCCTTTCTTTCTCCATAGCATCTTCGCTAGGCTCGTCCTACCTTTCTCCGAGTTCTTTATCGCCATCCTCGACCACTACGGGATCCAAGCTCTTCATCTCCATCCCAACTTCATCCTGCTCTTGTCCTTCATCGCCTTCTACTGCGAGGCTTTCGTCGGCGTGAAGCCTTTGGTGGCCCTCTTCCGCCATTTCTTCAGCTTGCGGTTGCATGACGGCGCTCAGCGGTCGGCGTGCGTCTCCTTCATCATGGCCGAGAGTGGTAACATGCTCTTAAAGGCCGGGAAGAAGATGGAGAACTTCAGGCATCGCTGGGTCTTCATGAATCTCAAGATCAGCAACTCCCGCTTGGATCTACTAAAGGGATTGCTAGAGAAGACCCCCGTGTGGAGATCCGTGAAGCTTTCCAACCCCCTAGCTAGGCCTGTCCTGGAGCGGATCTCCCATGATATCAGCTCCAAGAAGCTGAGTGGGGGAGATGATAGTGAAAGAGTTCTTGACGCAGTGTCTTGCACCGCTCCAGTCGCATTCGAGGCCCTTGTGGGACTCTCAGGACAGCACCGCCGCCTCAGGCTTCAGCCTGCATGCATGTCCTCCGGGGAGCTGAGCAGGGTTGTGACGACCCTGCTCAACGGTGACCCCGAAGATTTTCCCGATGTCTACGCCCCGTTGTACTGCCGTGACAACAAGGCCGATTTGGTCGCCGTGAGGCCCATCTTCGACGAACTAGGGCTCTCCCTAGCTCAGGGTCCTGGTTCCCTGGTGGCGGTGTCGTCCGACGACACCGCGGGCGGGGAAGATTCGGAGAAGACAGCGGATGATGATTTGGAGGAAGCATCTCCTCCGTTGCAGAGTAGACTCCTCCATGGCCTTGACGATGTCAATGATGCCGGTGGAGTCTCTCGTGCAGGTTCCATGCGACCCGCCAAGGTCCTCAGGGGGGAAGGGACCCTCCCCGTGCACCGCTGGGTCTGCCGACCTGGCGAGCCGCAAGAAGCACGGGGCTAAGTCCCCCCGGTGTACCCTCCCGTTCCGGCAAGGCAGTCAATGCGCTAGTTTCTCCCCCACTCGAATCGAAACTCGCGGGTGAAGCGGATGGGTCCGAGGCTGGAGCGACTTCTTCGGCTGCTGCCCTTGTGGACAGTGCCCCTTCTCCCCCATGTAGTGGCGCTCTTGCGAAGAGCGGCGTGGGCACTCCTGCCGCCGTCGAGGTGGAGAAGAAGAGGAAGTGGGTCGACATCGAAGAGTAAGTAATCCCGCCTATTCTTGTCCACCTGCCTGTAGGCCGTGTGCTGATGATCCCTTCTTTGCTTGGTACCCAAGAATGCTGTCGAGCCAAATATGAGGAAGAAGAAAGCAGGCATCAAGCCGAAGGTGCTTTCCGATGTGCCGCCCGCTCCTATCGCCTTGTCGTCGCCTGACGAGGCACCTGACACCGCAGGTGTGGGGGTGATATGTCTCCAACTTATCTATAATTTATGAAGTATTCATGCCATGTTTACAATAATTCTATACGATTTTGGTATGATTTTATTAGAACTAACATGGACTGACGTTGTTTTCAGTAGAACTAACATGGTGTCATTTTTTGTGCAAAAATAAAAGTTCTCAGAATGGGATGAAAATTTAGTATGATTTTTTTGGACCACAAGAGACCCCCAAAGCATTGGAGTTGGGCCAGAAGAGGCACGAGGAGGTCAGAGGCCTGTCAGGCACAACCACCCCCTGGCCGCGCCTAGCAGGCTTGTCACCGCCTCATGGCACCCCTTGACGTGAGATCGACGCCAAAAATTCCTATAAATATAGAAACCTCTGAAAAGAAACCTAGATCGGGAGTCCCGCCGCCAAAAACCTCCAGAGCCATGAAAAACCAATCGAGAGCCCATTCTAGCACCCTGTCGGAGGGGCAAACCATCACCAGAGGCCATCTTCATCATCCTGGCAATCTCCATGACGAGGAGGGAGTAGTTCACCCTCGGGGCTGAGGGTATGTACCAGTAGCTATATGTTTGATCTCTCTCTCTCTCATGTTCTTGAGATGGCACGATCTTGTTGTACCGCGAGCTTTATTATTATAGATGAATCATATGGAGTTTTCCCCTCTCTATCTTCTTTTGATGAAATGAGTTTTCCCTTTGAAGTTTTCTTCTCAAATTGAGTCTTTAAGGATTTGAGAAGACTTGATGTATGTATTGCGATGGGATATCCACGGTGACAATGGGATGTTCTATTGATCCACCTGATGTCTGTTTTGGTGATCAACTTGCGGGTTCCGTGACCTTGGGAATCTATGCATAGGGGTCGGGACATATTTTTGTCTTGACTTTCTGGTAGAAACTTTGGGGCACTCTTTGAAGTTCTTTCTGTTGGATTGAATATGATGAATCTGATATTATGTGATGCATATCATATAATCAAGCCCATGGGTACTTGTGGTGACATTGGAGTATCTAGGTGACATTAGGGTTTTGGTTGATGCGTATCTTAAGGTGTTATTTTAGTATGAACTCTAGGGCTGTCCATGACACTTATAGGGATATCTCATAAGATTGATCAGAAAAGATAACTTTGAGGTGGTTTCGTACCCTACAATAATTCCTTAGTTAGTTCTACGCTATTTGTGAATTTGGAGTGAACTTTTTGTCGCACGAGAGGTACTTACATATGATTCAACTATGTCAATATTGTTGAGAGAACTTGCACTAGTGAAATTATAAAATCCATGTCTTGTTTTCAAGCATTGCAATACTGTTTTTGCCCACTTTTGTTACTCGTTACCTTGCTTTTTTTATATTTTCAGAATACAAAAACCTATATCTACCATCCATATTGCACTTGTATCAACATCTCTTCGCTGAACTAGTGCACCTATACAATTTGCCATTGTATTGGGTGTGTTGGGGACACACGAGATTTCTTGTATTGGATTGCAGTGTTGTTTGAGAGATACCATCTTCATACTACACCTCTCACAGATTGATAAACCTTAGTTCATCCACTTGAGGGAAAATTGCCACTGTCCTACAAAACTGTGCGCTTGTAGGCCCAACACGAGTCTACAAGAAGAAGGTTGTGTAGTAGACATCAAGCTGTTTTCTGGCGCCGTTGCTGGGGAGGTGAGTGCTTGAAGGTATATCTTCTAATCTTTCAATTGGAACTTTTAGTTGCTTGTCTTTCACTAGTTTGGTTTAATAAAAGAAAACTACAGAAAAAATGGAATTGAGGTTGCCTCATATGCTTCATCTTTTTAATGTCTTTCGTGAAAATGATGGAAAGGATAATTGTGCTCAAGTGCTAGAAGAAGAAGTTATTAAAATGATTGGCACTAAATATTTGAGTGATAAGCATGATTGAAATATTGTTAGTATGAATTCTCTTAATATTCATGATGCTAATGATATGCAAAGCCACAAGCTTGGGGATACTATGTTTGATGAAGATGACATTTTTTGTCCCCCAAGTTTTGATGAGCAAAACTATTACGATGATAGCATGCCTACTATATACGATGATTATTGTGATGACATGTATGATATAAAGAGTAATGACAACCATGAAATGTATTGTCTCATGATATTTATTTTGTTGAGTTTGCTCCCACTATTATGAATGTGAAGAAAATTGCTTATGTGCAGAGTGACAAATTTGCTATGCTTGTAGATCATGAAAAGAATGATTTATGTGCTGGATATATTGTGAAATTCCTTCTATGCTTGTAGGAATTGCAATAATATCAAGTTTCCTCTCTATGTGCTCAAAGTTTTGAAGCTATGCTTGTTTTGCCTTCCTATGCTAGTTGATTCTTGCTCCCATAAATTGTTTGCTCACAAAATCCCTATGAATAGGAATTGGGTTAGACTTAAATGTGCTTGTCATGAGATTCGTGATGCTCTTTTGCATGTTTCAATTATTATTCCTATATGAACATAATTGAAATCATCATGCCTAGCTAGAAGGCATTAAAGAAAACCGCTTGTTCGGAGACAACCCAACACTTTCACTTTGTGTTTTGATGTGTTAACATGATTAAGACACTGTAGTAATCATGTTTTGTGTCTTTTATTTCAATAAAGTGCCAAGTAAAGCCTTTGGGATAGTGTTGATACTTGCTTGTTTGATTCTGTGCAAAAATAGAAAGTTTTGCATTCAGTATATGAATTATCTGATTTTACTAGAGCGTCAAAAAATTCTGAAATTTTTACACAACATTTATATGCAAATTCATTGAGTTGTCAACATTTTTCAGAATGTTTGGAGTCAGGTAAGTAAGGTGTGCATTCAGATCTTTACAGACTGTTCTGTTCTTGACAGATTCTGTTTTGCATGCATAGTTTGCTTGTTTCAAGTGTTCCTATAGCTGATATAGAGTAATATAAATTGTGGGAATGACGGAATAAAGTAGTTATTATGTGAGAACAATTATTAATCTTGTATTGATAGTACCTAAGTGAATGATCTGTCTTTATTACACTAACCCTTCTCACAAAGTTCCGTTAAGTTTTGTGTGATTGATGTTTTCAAATTTTGGGTAAGACACCGATATGAGGAGAATAAGGAGTGATAAGAACCTAAGCTTGGGGATGCTAGATGATTCTTGTTCCCATAACTTGTTTTCTCAAAAAATCCCTATGCATAGGAAGTGGGTTAGACTTAAATGTGCTTGTCATTAGATTCATGATGCTCTTTTGCATGTTTCAATTATTATTCCTATATGAGCATCGTTGAAATCATCATGCCTAGCTAAAAGGCATTAAAGAAAAGCGCTTGTTGGGAGACAACCCAACACTTTTAACTTCTATTTTTATGTGCTCAAATGATTAAGCTACTGTTGTAATCAGGTTTTGTGTCTTTTATTTTAATCTAGTGCTAAGTAAAGCCTTTGGGATAGTGTGGATACTTGCTTGTTTGATTCTATGCAAAAAACAAAAAGTTTTGCGTCCAGTATATGAATTATCTGATTTTAATGGAGCGTCACAAAATTCTCAAATTTTGATAAAAAATATATATGGAAATTCCTTGAGGTTTAGTAATTGTTCAGAATTTTTAGAATAAGGTAAGTATGGTGATCATTCAGATATTTACACATTGTTCTGTTTTTGACAGATTCTGTTTTACATGCATAGTTTGCTTGCTTCAAGTGTTCCTATAACTTATATAGAGTAATATAAATTGTGGGAATTATGGAATACAGTAGTTATTATGTGAGAACAATTATGAATCTTGTATTGATAGTACCTAAGTGAATGATCTGTCTTTATTACACTAACCCTTCTCACAAAGTTCCGTTAAGTTTTGTGTGATTGAAGTTTTCAAGATTTGGGTAAGACACCGATATGAGGAGAATAAGGAGTGATAAGAACCTAAGCTTGGGGATGCTAAAGGCACCCCCAAGTTAATATTCAAGGAAGACTCAAGTATCTAAGATTGGGGATGCCCCGGAAGGCATCCCCTCTTTCGTCTTCAACACTATCCGTATATCTCACTTGGAGCTATATTTTTTTGCGTCACATAATATGAGTTTTGCTTGGAGTGTCATTTTATTTTGTTGTTTCTATTAGGTGTTATTTATAATCTTGTTTTTCAATAAAAAGTTCCAAGAATTGCTTTAGGATGCTTGCATTGCATGTTTTGATGTGTGTTGTGTAAATATAGAAACTTCTGCTGTAGTGTTTGAATTTTCATATTTTACTAGAACGTGGAAAGTTTCTGAAATTTTTACACAGTGTTTTCATATAAATTATATAGCATTTCCTAAAGTTTCATAATTTTGAAGTTACAGAAGTACACTGGTTTCATAGATTCCTACAGACTGTTCTGTTTAGACAGATTGTTGTCATAGTTTTGTTATCTACTTATCCTATAGTTTCCATAGCCTATATTGGTAAATATAAATTGTGGAAATGATAGTATAAAGTACCTAATGTTTGAAAATTATTGTGCAACTTGTCTTGGCAGTACATAAAGAGTTGATTTATTATTATGTGTACTAACCTATCTCAAGAGTTCTTTTCGAGTTTTGTGTGGATGAAGTTTTTGAGATTAGGTGAAACCATGATATGAGAGGATTGAATGATATACAAAAGCTCAAGCTTGGGGATTCCCAAGGCACCCCAAGAAAATATTTCAAGAAGTCTCAAGCATCTAAGCTTTGGTATGCCATGCATCCCATCTCTCTTCATCAAAGATTATCGGTTAGCCTATGTTGAGCCTAAATTTTAATACGTTCACATGATGCCTGCTATTCTTGGAGTGCTATTTTTGTTTTGCTTGTTTTTTAAATACAATACTCAGATCTGAAACTCTTTATTGAGAGAGAGAGAAAGTCCTCACACAGCTACTTAATTGTTTGACCACTCATTGATCTTCACTTATATGTTTTGGAGTAGCTTTGTCATTTACTCTCGTGCTTCACTTATATCCTATGAGTAAATGGTTGAATAAATTGAATATAATAAATCTGAAATTCTATATCTTTTATATGCTGATCCCATTTTGAGTAATGACTTCACATATAAGAAGTATAGGTGGTAAAATTTATTGAAAGTTAGCAAACACCGCATTGGTGACTTGAACCATTCATGAAAGAATATTAAAGGACGAGATATTTCACATATAAATATACTATCTTGGAAATCTTATATGATTGTGAATACCAATTAATTATTTTTTGAGAAAATTAGTTGAAGTTAGACAAGGAAGACAATGTAATGAGTTGTGCTTGGGTATACTTGTATAGAAGTTTTATTGTTATGGATCCTCCAGCATGTGGTGCTTGCTTCCACCTCATATTAGCCAAAACTTCCGCACCAAGTAGAAATACTAATTGTACATCCAAACACCCTTAAACCCAAAGTTGTTCCATTTGAGTCCACCATAGCTACATATATGCGGTATTTACCCGCCGTTCCAAGTAAATTAGCATGTGCCAAACTCTAAAGCTTCAAATAATATTATGTTTTGTATGCCCGAATCGCTCATATAATTACTAGGGGATGTAGCTATCTTCCATGCTAGGTGGGTTATTCTCACGATATGTGTTGATTCACTATCATTCATGAGAAAGTGGCTGGTAATAGGGATTCCTAGTCCAAAAATCAAAAGAAAAAATGCAAATAATTAAACAAAACTCCCCCCAGGAATGTTGTTGGTATGGACGGTACGCATGGATTCATCTTTTCGTGGAGTGTGATTGATTGGTGGAGGGGGAGTAAAAACGTTACATTCTGTTTGGGACCACCTATAATATAATTGATCATGAATTATTATTGTTGACAATTATGTATATGATAAATAAGTTGGGAGGCGGAACTTTAATCCCCTATCTTTCTTTGTGTTCGATGGATGCCATTTGCTCTAAAAATATGCTTTGAGTGTTAGCAATCATGGAAGACTATATGATAGTTGAGTATGTGGAATTTTCTAAATCAAAGCTCTTACATAGACCCTTCCTGAAAATAAGATGAATTGCAATTGTTTGGTGACTAGAAGCATAGTTTGATAGTCTATACTTTAACATGTGGATAGCTTGTTATTTCATCGTGAGAAGGTTTATGAATTGAGCTACTATTTATGATATATAATGATGCTAGAAAAGTGTTTGGAATTATCATTGATCAAATTTATGCACTATGCTAGCATACACACTTCAAAAAAAATTCTTTTATCATTTACGTACTCGAGGATGAACAAGAATTAAGCTTGGGGATGCTGATACGTCTCCAACGTATCTATAATTTATGAAGTATTCATGCCATGTTTACAATAATTCTATGTGATTTTGGTATGATTTTATCAGAACTAACCCGGACTGACGTTGTTTTCAACAGAACTACCGTGGTGTCATTTTTTGTGTAGAAATAAAAGTTCTCGGAATGGGATGAAAATTTAGTATGATTTTTTGGACCAAAAGAGACCCCTGAAGCATTGGAGCTGGGCCAGAATATCCACGAGAAGGTTACAAGCCTGCTAGGCATGGCCACCCCCTAGCCGCGTCTAGCAGGCTTGTCACCGCCTCGTGGCACCCCTTGACGTGAGATCGATGCCAAAAATTCCTATAAATATAGAAACCTCCGAAAAGAAACTTAGATCGGGAGTTCCACCACCGCAAACCTCCAGATCCACGAAAAACCAATCGGGAGCCCGTTCCGACACCCTGACGGAGGGGGAAACCATCACTGGAGGCCATCTTCATCATCCCGGTGATCTCCATGACGAGGAGGGAGTAGTTCACCCTAGGGGCTGAGGGTATGTACTAGTAGCTATGTGTTTGATCTCTCTCTCTCTTGTTCTCTTGAGATGGCACGATCTTGATGTACAGCGAGCTTTATTAATATTGATGAATCATATGGAGTTTTCCCCTCTCTATCTTCTTGTGATGAATTGAGTTTTCCCTTTGAAGTTTTCTTATCAGATTCAGACTTTAAGGATTTGCGAACACTTGATGTATGTCTTGCAATGGGATATCCGTGGTGACAATGGGATGTTCTATTGGTCCACTTGATGTATGTTTTGGTGATCAACTTGCGGGTTCCGTGACCTTGGGAATCTATGCATAGGGGTTGGCACACGTTTTTGTCTTGACATTCCGGTAGAAACTTTGGGGAACTATTTGAAGTTCTTTGTGTTGGATTTAATATGATGAATCTAAAATTATGTGATCCATATCGTATAATCAAGCCCATGGGTACTTGTGGTGACATTGGAGTATCTAGGTGACATTAGGTTTTGGTTGATGTGTATCTTAAGGTGTTATTTTAGTATGAACTCTAGGGCTGTCCATGGCACTTATAGGGATAGCTCATAAGATTGATCAGAAAAGATAACTTTGAGGTGGTTTCGTACCCTACAATAATTTCTTAGTTAGTTCTAGGCTATTTGTGACTTTGGAGTGAACTTTTTGTCGCACGAGAGGTACTTACATATGATTCAACTATGTCAATATTATTGAGAGAACTTGCACTAGTGAAAGTATGAACCCCATGTCTTGTTTTCAAGCATTGCAATACCGTTTGGCCCACTTTTGTTACTCGCTACCTTGCTTTTTTATATTTTCAGATTACAAAAACCTATATCTACCATCCATATTGCACTTGTATCACCATCTCTTCGCCAACTAGTGCACCTATACAATTTTCCATTGTATTGGGTGTGTTGGGGACACAAGAGATTTCTTATATTTGACGGTAGGGTTGTTTGAGAGAGACCATCTTCATCCTACACCTCCCACGGATTGATAAACCTTAGGTCATCCACGTGAGAGAAAATTGCCACGGTCCTACAAAACTCTGCGCTTGGAGGCCCTACACGAGTCTACAAGAAGAAGGTTTTGTAGTAGACATCAGGGTGCTTGCGAGGCGACCCTCCTGGTCACTGTTGCGGAGCCCCCTGAGCCCCCGATGCCTGTTGGTGCGGTCGCTCCTGCCCTTGGGGACGTGTCGGCGCCGATGTCTGGAGAGCCAGCCCCCGAGGGCCAGCCGCCCGCCAATCCGTCTGCATCCACCTTGCCCGTGGTCGTGGCACAGCCTCCGGAGCCCCCTGCTCCTCGTGCTTTTGCCTCCCTAGGGGTGTCGCCTGTGATCCCACTTGTGACTCCTCTGGATGAGGCCTTGACGCCCGCACCGCGAGGCCTCGATGTGCTAGACGAGGCCTACACCGCTCTGGGTCAGGTTTGGGATGCCCTCGAGGGCATTGACGATTACCTCGCGAGGGGGTGCCTGGGGCTCCTCTTTGGGTGGCTCCAGGCCGACGCCTCTGCCATAGCGGTTTGGGGCCAAGCCAAGGCCGCCATGGCAGAGAGCGATAAGGAGGCAGCGTCAGCCAGAGCAGCCCGTGAGGTGGCACTGACTAATGCAGCATCCGCCACCAGGCGTTGCGATGTGGCGGAGGCCCTCCTAAAGGCTCTTAAGAAGGAGAAGTCTATGCTTGCGGCGCAACTACGTCGGCAAGAAGAAGCCCTCCAGACCCTCAAGGCTAGGCTCGTCGATGGAGAATCCGCACTGTCCAAGGTGGCGGCCACCCAAGCTGTAGAGCGCAAGCACCTGAACACGCGGGAGAAGGAAGTTTCTGCGGAGAAGGCTCGGTTCGACACCAGGGAGAAAACGCTCACCACGGCTGAAGAGAAAAAGGCTATGGAGCTCAATGCCTTTCCCTCCGTCAAGCTCAGGCTCCGCCGAGCGCTCCTTTGCCTTTGCCGGGACGGGTTTACGGAGCCCCTTGTGGGTCCGGAGAGCGGCTTCGTTGGGCTCTCTTCAAAGCTCGTCGAGGCGCTGGAGGGTGTCGTTGTCAAGGTGGAGGAAGTCTTGGAGAGTGAGTGTCGCAACCTCTTTTTCGAGGCTGTGACGCGCGTCTTCACCCACCTCTACCTTCACGAGCTGGGGTTTGACTTCAGCTTCGTGATCTGCCCGATCGATCCCGGGGTTCGTGCCACCGTTGCGGCGGCCGTGCAAGGCGTTGTGGGGGCGCTAATGAAGAAGTTCGCTTGTGTCACCGTTTCCCCACCTCCTGAAGCCACAAGGGTTAGCAATGAAGAATAAGACATCAGCGACATGGACAACGAGTTCCCTGTGGCTGGGACGAGTGGTGGCGACGGCTTGTCCTAATTCTTGTTCCTTTCCTGCAACGTTCAATGTGCCTCGCGGAGGCATTAGAATTGTTTGCATTTCCGAAACACTCAAAGCTCGTAATAACTATTAAATTATGTGGTTGCTTTATTCGCCTTGTTCCCTTGTTGCTTCCTATGATGCTCTCCGTCCGTAGCGCCTAGTCCCACACATACCTCAGCTGATGTTGGGTCGTCCAGATTACGAGGACGGTGCCAAGGGTTGAGGGGCTACGGGACCAGTGAGGTTCCTGAGTCGCGATGCTTAGCAGTCCCCCTTGACATACGAGCAGCCATCATGAAGGGAACATGGTGAATACGGGATTTTCTTGGAGATTCTAAACACCTTGAGCTCTACATCGGCAGGGCCCGGGCCCGCACATACCTCAGCCACCGTTGGGTTGTTCGGATCACCATGACGGTGCTAAGGGGTGAGCGGCTATAGGACCAGTGAGGCTCCTGAGTTGCTATGCTCAGGAGTCCCCCTTGACGTGCGAGCTCTGGCATCCTCCATGGGGATTTTGAGCACTTTAGGCTCTATGTCGGCAGGGCCGGGTTCTGCGCATACCTCAGCCACCGTTGGGCCGTTCGGATCACCAGGACGGTGCCAAGGGGTGAGGGGCCACAAGACTAGTGAGGCTCCTGAGTCGTGATGCTCAGGAGTCCCCCTTGGCGTACGATCGGCTCCCATACCTTTGCTCGATAACTTTTCCTTAGAGGGGCGTGTGAAGACCAGGAATTGTAGACCTGGGAAGGTGGCGCATACCAGGGTTGGCCCGGTAGTAGCCCCCGTGCAGGCCCCTCACGCGAACATCCCAAGGTAATGCAATGAAACGGGGCCGCAAGGAGACTTCCTGAGGTTGGATGCAGCCGCGGGGGCACCCTCAGTTGTTTATCCCCAACGCGGGACGTAGGGCTTCCACATTGCGTGGGCATAGTCATTGGAGGACCGTGTTGTCTGCTAGCGCAGAGCAGGGGCTTCCAATTGGGCGTGGGAATGGGGGGCCCGGCTCCTAAGCCACATGGGCGTGTATAGCCCATTAAGTTCGTACGTGTGGCTTGCACGGTAGAACTGGGAGGTGTATCTAGGCACTCACAAGGATGCTTTAGCCTCGCGAGGCCCTACCTCAAAGACGGTTTGCACCTGAATCTTCCTGTAGAGTGCGCCATCCAAGGTCCTGTAAATTTTGCGGAAACCTGCGCTGAAGGCATTTCCAGGGGCCATCACATGAGAAGGCCAACCACCAGTGACCCCAGGAGGGGACGTGAATGGGGCTGGCCCGCCAGACAGAGCTCATCCATTGGATTTGTCGAAGCTGCTAGGACGGACCCGAGCACAGACACCGTTCCCAGAATTCTCATGCGACAATTCTGAGGAGAAAACACCCGGCACGCGGCTCCTTCAACGGCAAAAAACCGACCAAGGTTGCAGAAACCATGTCGTGCGTCCTGACTCACCCACTCTCGATTAGCTCACGCAAGGATAAAGCACCAAGGGCCACGGGAGGTGACGTGCACGGGGCTGTCCCGCGAGACCAAGCTCGACCGCTTGGATTTATCAATGCTTCAGGGATGGACCCAAGCACAGACGTCGTGCCAGCCCTTAATCATGAGGCAGTCGAAGGCAGGATCATTAGGGCGCGTCAACATTCATGGCGGCGAAGCACCGTGTCGGCAAGATGAAACGTTTGGAAATAGATCATATGCATGAAAGCTATTGAGATATGCGTAAATGGGGCGACTGCAGGGGTGTGCCCTGATCGCCTGAGGACAAGGCGGCCCGGTGGGCGCCCTC
The DNA here is from genome assembly GCA_022496015.1 of Hordeum marinum. Classification (NCBI taxonomy): domain Eukaryota; kingdom Viridiplantae; phylum Streptophyta; class Magnoliopsida; order Poales; family Poaceae; genus Hordeum; species Hordeum marinum. The sequence continues at coordinate 336,355,689 of CM039675.1, forward strand.
AAATGGAGAGAACCTAAAACTTACCTAACTTGAGCCAAAAAATCACCTGGCAGTCATGCCGTTGAAGATTCGAAGCGGTCGACACAGCCTGACCTCGTGTCTCCGTGAGCGCGGCTTGTCAACTGGGCGGATGATGACGGATGCGTTGGTGGTGCAGGGCAGCTCCCGTCATGCATGGCCCGTGCTTCCTGAAGCTCCTCGATCGCTCTCGTGATGAATTCTCACGAGTTTGATGCCTCGCACCATGCTCCTGACTTGGGTAGACGCGCTTCAGAGCACGCCTCCAGGTTGTGCCCAAACGCCTCCCTTGTCTCACCGGCTAGGCCGGAAGCTTCCCGGATGGAAGCCCCAGAACCCGACCCAAGGGGGGAGCCGAGCACGCCTTCCTACGCGATGGAGGGAGGGGCCTCGGCCCTAGGCACTGAGCCTGAGACATCATCCTTGGAGGTTTCAACCCCTTAGCACCCCGCGGGGAGGAGCTCTTTCTTCTTCCTAGGTACATCCTCATGAGGCAAGGCATCTCCCTTGTCGTCTGAGTGCTCGGCTGCTACGACACGATATGCAAACTCGGGGGAGCAGACAGGATCCTTCTCTTCGCAGGCGACGGTGATGACGCCGCCACTCCCCGGCATGTTGAGGACGTTGTAGCCATGATCAGTCACCACCATGAACTTGGTGAGGGATGGGTACCCAAGGATCGCATTGTATGGGAGGTGGATGTGCGCGATGTCGAAGACGATGATCTCGGTGTGGTAGTTCTTGCATCCGCCGAAGGTGACGGGCAGGCGCACCTGCCCGTTGGGGACCGCCGACCCGTTGGTGAGTCCTGAGAAGGGTTTAGTCGGCATGAGCTGGTCATACGGAACTTGGAGTGTCTCGAAGGTCTCAATGGAGAGGACATTGAGTTCAGCTACACTGTCGATGAGGGTCTTGGTGATGAGGACATTGCTGAAGGTCGGTGTGCACAACATTGGGAGTGTGTTTGCCATGGTTGAGCATCTGAGCTGATCCCTCGAGTCAAAGGTGATCGTGGTCTTGGACCACTTGAGGGGTGATACGTCTCCAACGTATCTATAACTTTTGACGATGTCATGCTATTATATTATCTATTTTGGATGTTTTATGTGCATTAATATGCTATTTTGTATTATTTTTGGGACTAACCTATTAATCTAGAGCCTAGTGCCAGTTTCTGTTTTTCCTTGTTTTTGAGTTTTGCAGATATGGAACATTAAATGGAGTCCAATGGAGTAAAATCTTCAGAATGATTTTTTGGAAGGAAACAAATCCAACAGGCTTGGAGTGCACGCCATGGCACCTGCCAGTAGGTCACAAGCCTGGTAGGCACGACCACCCCTGGCCTCGCCTGGCAGGCTTGCCGTCTCCTGGCAGGTCTCCTAACGCTATTCTTTGTCCTATAAAGACATAAATATTCCCCCAACACCAAAAGGATCCACGCAAATACTTTTCCGCTACCAAAGGCCTCCGTTCCCGAGAGATCAAATCTTGGAGCCTTGTCCGATAATCTGTGGGAGGGGGTTTCGATCACGGAGGGCATCTACATCAACTCTATTGCCCCTCTGATGATGCGTGAGAAGTCCACCACAGACCTACGGGTCCATAGATAGTAGCTAGATGGCTTCTTCTCTCTCTTTGACCTTCAATACCATGTTCTTCAGGATCTTCACGGGGATCTATCCGGTGTAATACTCTTTTGTGGTGTGTTTGTCAAGATCCAATGAATTGTGGGTTTATGTTCAGATTATCCATGAATCTTATTTGAATCTTCTCTGAATTCTTATATGCATGATTTCATATCCTTGTAAGTCTCTTCTAGTTATTGGTTTGGTTTGGCCAACTAGATTGGTAATTCTTGCAATGGGAGAAGTGCTTGGTTTTGGGTTCAATCTTGCAGTGTCCTCATCAAGTAGCATAGTAGGGGTAGTGAGGACCATATTGTATTGTGGCCATCAAGGGTAACAAGATGGGGTTTTCATCATATTGCTTGATTTTATCCCTCTACATCATGTCATATCTCTTAATCTGTTACTCTGTTCTTCATGAACTAAATACTCTAGATGTAGGCAAGAGTCGGTCGATGTGTGGAGTAAATGTAGTAGATGCAGAATTGTTTTGGTCTACTTGTCATGGAAGTGATGCCTATATGCATGATCATTGCCTTGGATAACTACATGATTATTCGCTTTTCTATCAATTGCTTGACAGTAATTTGAATACCCACCATGATATTTTCCTTCAAGAGAGAAGCCTGTAGTGAAACCTATGCCCCCTGGGTCTACTTTCCATAATATATTTTGATATCTACAAACAAAAAATACCAAAAAAACGTTGCTGCAATTTACTTATATTTTACTTTTTGTTTTCGCTTACATCTATCTCTTTCGTCTTCAATCCATCGGTAAATTTAGTTGAGGCTATATTTTTATTCACCACATGAGATGTGTTTTGCTTGGAGCATCTTGTATGATATGACTCTTTGCTTCTTAGTTGCCTCAATCATCCTTGCTTCACACATCTTTTTAGAGAGACACGCTTAATCATGAATTTATTAGAATAATCTATGTGCTTCACTTATATCTTTTGAGATAGGCAATTTCGCTCTATGTGCTTCACTTATATTTTTTAGACCACGGCGGTGTTTGCGTTTTATAGAAATAATTGAACTCTCGTACCTCACTTACATTATTTTGAGAGTCTCTAAACAGCATGGTAATTGGTCTAGGTTATGAATTTAGTCCTAATATGATAGGCATCCAAGAGGGATATAATAAAAACTTCTACATTAAGTGCATTAAATACTATGAGAAGTTCAATTCCATGCATAAAGTTTTGAGATATAAAATGGTAATGTTAAGAGTAATGTTAGGAAGTAATTGTGATTTGGTAAAAATACTTGTTTAAAGGTTTGTGATTCCCATAGCATGCACGTATGGTGAACTGTTATGTAAGGAAGTCGGAGCATGATTTGTTTATAGATTGTCAACCTTTGTGTGAGGGTCGGGAGCGCGTGATGGTTAACTCCTACCAACCTCTCCCCTAGTAGCATGCGTTTAATACTTTGCTTAAATGACTAATAGACTTTTGCAATAAGTATGTGAGTTCTTTATGACTAATGCTCAGTCCATGGATTATACGCACTCTCACCCTTCCACCTTTGCTAGCCTCTCTAGTACCGCGCAACTTTCGCCGGTACAGCAAACACCTTCCTCAAAACAGACACCATATACCTTCCTCAAAATAGCCACCACATATCATTCCTCAAAATAGCCACCATACCTACCTTATGGCATTTCCATACCATTTCGAGATATATTGCCATGCAACTTCCGCCGTTTCCTTTTATGACTTGAACCATCACTTCCATATTGCAAATAGAGTCATATTTTGTCATAGTATCAAGTCGTAATTTTCTTTTGAGTTGTAAGTAAATAAAAGTGTGATGATTATCATTACCAGAGCATGTCCCATGTGAGGAAAGGATGATTGAAGCTATGATTCCCTCACAACTAGGGATGAGATTCCAGACATTATGAAAAAATAAAAGAGGCCAGCGAAGCCCAAATTAAAAAAATAAAAGAGGCCCTATATGCCCACCAAAACAAAGAAAAAAAAGAAAAAATGAGAGAAAAGAGAGAATGGACATTGCTACTATCTTTTTCCACACTTGTGCTTCAAACTAGCACCATGATCTTCATGATAGAGAGTCTCCTATTTTGTCACTTTCATATACTAGTGGGAATTTTTCTTTATATAACTTGGCTTGTATATTCCAGTGATGGGCTTCCTCAAATTGCCCTAGGTCTTCATGAGCAAGCAAGTTGGATGCACACCCACTTAGTTTCCTCTTGAGCGTTCATACACTTATAGCGCTAGTGCATCTGTTGCATGGCAATCCCTACTCACTCACATTGATATCTATTAATGGGCATCTCCATAGCCCGTTGATACGCCAAGTTGATGTGAGACTATCTTCTCCCTTTCCTTGACAACCGCCATCGTATTTTATTCCACCTATAGTGCTATATCCATGGCTCACGCTCATGTATTACGTGAGAGTTGAATTTTTTTGAGAAAATAAAGGTGTCAAAACAATTGCTTGACTTTTCATCGGGGTTGTGCATGATATAAATACTTTGTGTGGGTAAGATGGAGCATAGCCAGACTATATGATATTATAGGGATAACTTTCTTTTGCCATTATATTTTGAAGAGATACAATTGATTTGCTAGTATGCTTGAAATGTTATTGTTTTTATATCAATATTAAGCTTTTGTTTTGAGTCTTGCGGATCTGAATATTCATGCCACAATAGAGAATATTACATGGATAAATATGTTAGGTAGCACTCCACATCAAAAAATCTGTTTTTATCATTTACGTACTCGAGGACGAGAAGGAATTAAGCTTGGGGATGCTGATACGTCTCCAACGTATCTATAATATTTAATGATGTCATGCTATTATATTATCTGTTTTGGATGTTTTATATGCATTAATATGATATTTTATATTATTTTTGAGACTAACCTATTAACCTAGAGCCTAGTGCCAGTTTTAGTTTTTCCCTGTTTTTGGGTTTTGTAGATATGGAATATTAAACGGAGTCCAAATGGAATAAAATCTTCGGAATGATTTTTTTGGAAGGAAACAAATCCACCAGGCTTGGAGTGCACGCCTAGGGATCTACCATGAGATCACGAGCCTGGTAGGCGTGGTCACCCCCTAGTCGCGCCTGGCAGGCTTGCCGTCTCCTGGCAGGTCTCCTAACCCTATTCTTCGTCCTATAAATACCCAAATATCCCCCCAACACCAGAGGGAGCCACGCAAATACTTTTCCGCTGCTAGAAGCTTCCGTTCCCGAGAGATCCAATCTTGGGGCCTTTTCCGGTAATCTGCCAGAGGGGGTTTCGATCATGGAGGGCATCTACATCAACTCGATTGCCCCTTCGATGATGCGTGAGTAGTGCACCACAGACCTACGGGTCCATAGCTAGTATCTAGATGGCTTATTCTCTCTCTTTGATCTTCAATACCATGTTCTTCATGATCTTCATGGAGATCTATCCGATGTAATACTCTTTTGTGGTGTGTTTGTCAAGATCCGATGAATTGTGGGTTTATGTTCATATTATCCATGAATCTTATTTGAATCTTCTCTAAATTCTTATATGCATGATTTCATATCCTTGTACGTCTCTTCGAGTTATTGGTTTGGTTTGGCCAACTAGATTGGTAATTCTTGCAACGGGAGTAGTGCTTGGTTTCGGGTTCAATCTTGCGGTGTCTTCACCCAGTGACAAAGTAGGGGTCGCGAGGCACGTATTGTATTGTTTCCATCAAGGGTAATAACATGGGGTTTCATCATATTTCTTTATTTTATCCCTCTATATCATGTCATCTTGCTTAATGCGTTTCTCTGGTCTTCATGAACTTAATACTCTAGATGCAGGCAGGTGTCGGTCGATGTGTGGAGTAATAGTAGTAGATGCAAAATCGTTTTGGTCTACTTGACACGGACGTTATGCCTATATGCATGATCATTGCCTTGGATAACTACATGATTGTTCACTTTTCTTTCAATTGCTTGACAGTAATTTGTTCACCCACCATTATGTTTTCCTTCAAGAGAGAAGCCTGTGGTGAAACCTATGGCCCTCGGGTCTACTTTCCATAATATATATATTTTTAGATCTATAAACCAAAAACACCAAAAATACTTTGCTGCAATTTATTTATCTTTTACTTTCCGTTCTCGTTCACATCTATCTCTATCGGATCTAATCTTTGCAAATAACCGTGAAGGGGTTGACAACCCCTTTATAGCGTTGGGTGCAAGAGTTTGATTTTTTGTGTAGGTTCATCCATTGGTGACTTGCTTGTTCCTCCTACTGGATTGATACCTTGTTTCTCATCAACTGAGGGAAATACTTATCTACTTTGTTGCATCACCGTTTCCTCTCCAAGGGAAAACCAACGCAAGATCGAGACGTAGCAAGAAGGATTTGTGGCGCCATTGTAGGGGAGGATACACATCAAACCTACCAAGTACCCATCACAAACTCATCTATCAAATTTACATTATTGCCATTTGCCTCTCGTTTTCCTTTCCCCCACTTCACCAATTTGTGGTTTTATTTGTCCTCTCTTTTTTTTTTGCCGTTTTCTCGCCAGATCTCTTGTTTGCTATGTTTGCATGTGTTGCCATGTGCCTTCTATTTTCTTTAATATTCGCTTGCTAAACATCTATGATATGGATCCTCATCCACTTGCTAATTTTTTCAAAAGACCAAATTTTTATGAACCAATTGCTACAGAGTTGAGTGCACTTGATTATCTGTATGAAGTTTTGTTTGAAAATCTTGCATCTCAAAATTTTGATGAAGTTTTGAAAGAAGAAATTTTTAAGGAGATTCACAATAGTCCCTTGAATAAAAAGCATTATTTCCATGTTGTTGGTATGAATTCTCTGAATATCCATGATGCTAATCATATGCAAAACCACAAGCTTGGGGATGCTATGCTTGATGAATATGATATTCTTTGTTCCCCAAGTTTTGATGATAACACATATGCTATAATTGATGATGGAAATAATTTTTTATTTGATAGTTATATTGTCAAATTCCTTCATTACGCTACTGAAAATTATTATGAGGGAGAAATATATGCTTGTAGGAATTTCAATAATATCAAGTTTCCTCTCTATGTGTTCAAAGTTTTGAAGTTATGCTTGTTTTGCCTTCCTATGCTAGTTGATTCTTGCCCCCATAGATTGTTTGCTCACAAAATACCTATGCATAGGAAGTGGGTTAGACTTAAATGTGATTGTAATGAGATTCATTATGCTTTCTTGCATGTTTCTATTACTACTTTTTATGTGAGCATCATTAAAATCACCATGCCTAGCTAAGGGTGTAAAACAATAACACTTGTTGGGAGGCAACCCGATTTTATTTTTGTGTTCTGCTTTTTGCTTCTGTTTTTGAGTGTTTCCCACATTATTACTTCTGTATTAATTATGTGTTTTTGTTTTAATTAGTGTTTGAGCCAAGTAAAACCTTTGGGGTGATCTATGGTGGTTGTTGATTTGATCTTGCTGAAAAATAGAAACTTTTGCGCTCAGTCCAGGAATTTTCTCAAATTTTCAGAGCGTCGAATGAGTCCGAAATGTTTACCAAATATTTATATCTAAATATTCCCGGTTTTCCTAATTTTTCAGAATTTTTTGAGTTACAGAAGTATATGAAGTTTTCAGATTGCTACAGGCTGTTTTGTTTTTGACAGATTCTGTTTTCTTTGAGTTGTTTGCCTATTTTGATGAATCTATGGGTTGTATCATAGGGTATGAACCATGCAGAAGTTAGAATACAGTAGTTATAACTCTAATATAAATAAAGAATGAGTTAACAATGGTACCTAAAGTGGTGATTTATTTTCTTATACTAACGGATCACACGAGGTTTCTCTTAAGTTTTGTGTTGTGAAGTTTTCAAGTTTTGGGTAAAGATTTGATGTACTATGGAAGAAGAAGAGGCAAGATCCTAAGATTGGGCATGCCCAAGGCACCCCAAGTCATATTCAAGGATGCCAAAGATCCGTAGCTTGGGTATGCCCCTAAAGGCATCCCCTCTTTCGTCTTCAATCCATCGGTAAATTTACTTGAGGCTATTATTTTATTCACCACATGATATGTGTTTTTCTTGGAGCGTCGTGTATGATATGAGTCTTTGCTTCTTAGTTTGCCACAATCATACTTGCTGCACACATCTTTTGAGACAAACACGCTGAATCGGGAATTTATTAGAATACTCTATGTGCTTCACTTATATCTTTTGAGATAGGCAATTTTGCTCTATGTGCTTCACTTATATTTTTTTAGAGCACGGTGGTGTTTGCATTTTATAGAAATAAATGAACTCTCATACCTCACTTATATTATTTTGAGAGTCTGTAAACAACATGGTAATTGGTCTACATTATGAATTTAGTCGTAATATGGGAGGCATCCAAGAGTGATATAATAAAAATTCCATATTAAGTGCATTGAATGCTATGGGAAGTTTGACTCCTTGCATAAAGTTTTTAGATATAAAGATGGTAATGTTAGGAGTCATGTTAGGAAGTAATTGTGATTTGGTAAAAATACTTGTGTAAAGGTTTGTGATTCTCATTACATGCACGTATAGTGAACCCTTATGTAAGGAAGTCGGAGCATGATTTGTTTATAGATTGTCGACCTTTGTGTGAGGGGCGGGAGCGCGCGATGGTTTACTCCTACCAACCTCTTCCCTAGGAGCACGTGTTTAACACTTTGTTTCAATGACTAATATAATTTTGCAATAAGTATGTGAGTTCTTTATGTCTAATGTTGTGTCCATGGATTATACGCACTCTCACCCTTCCACCTTTGCTAGCCTCTCTAGTACCGCGCAACTTTCGCCGGTACAACAAACACCTTCCTCAAAACAGCCACCATATACCTTCCTCAAAACAGCCACCATATACCTTCCTCAACACAGACACCATACCTACCTATTATGGAGTTTCCATAGCCATTCCGAGATATATTGCCATGCAACTTCCACCGTTTCATTTTATGACATCCACCATCAGTTCCATATTGCATATAGAGCCATATTTTGTCATTGGTATCATTGTAACTTTCTTTTGAGTTGTAAGTAAATAAAAGTGTGATCATTATCATTATTATAGCATGTCCCATATGAGGAAAGGATGATGGAACCTATGATTCCCTCACAAGTGGGGATGAGATTCCGGACATTGTGAAAAAAAAGAGGCCAGCAAAGCCACCCCCCCCAAAACAAAGAGGCCTTAGATGGCCACCAAAAAAATAGAAAATAAAAGAAAAAATGAGAGAAAAGAGAGAAGGGACATTGCTACTATCTTTTCCACACTTGTGCTTCAAAGTAGCACCATGATCTTCATGATAGAGAGTCTCCTATTTTGTCACTTTTATATACTAGTGGGAATTTTTCTTTATATAACTTGGCTTGTATATTCCAGTAATGGGCTTCCTCAAATTGCCCTAGGTTTTCATGAGCAAGCAAGTTGGATGCACACCCACTTAGTTTCCTCTGGAGCTTTCATACACTTATAGCTCTAGTGCATCTGTTGCATGGCAATCCCTACTCACTCACATTGATATCTATTAATGGGCATCTCCATAGCCCATTGATACGCCTAGTTGATGTGAGACTGTCTTCTCCCTTTCCTTGATAACCTCCACCATATTCTATTCCACCTATAGTGCTATATCCATGGCTCACGCTCGTGTATTTCCTGAGAGTTGAAAAAGTTTGAGAAAATAATAGTGTGAAAACAATAGCTTGACTTGTCATTGGGGTTGTGCATGATATAAATACTTTGTGTGAGGAAGATGGAGCATAGCCAAACCATATGATATTGTAGGGATAACTTTCTGTTTCCATTATATTTTGAAGAGATACAGTTTCTTTGTTAGTATGCTTGAAATGTTATTGTTTTATATCAATATTAAGCTTTTGTTTTTGAGTCTTATGGATCTGAATATTCATGCCACAATAGAGAATATTACATGGATAAATATGTTAGGTACCACTCCAACTTATTTACCTACTCGAGGACGAGCAGGAATTAAGCTTGGGGATTCTGATACGTCTCCAACTTATCTATCATTTTTTATTATTCCACGCTATTGTGTCATCTGTTTCGGATGTTTTATATGCATTAATATTCTATTTTATATTATTTTTGGGACTAACCTATAAATCTAGAGCCTAGTGCCAGTTTCTGTTTTTTTCCTTGTTTTTCAGTTTTGCAGATATGGAATATTAAACGGTGTCCAAACAGAATAAAATCTTTGGAATGATGTTTTGTGGAAGGAAACAAATCCACCAGGCTTGGAGTGCACGCCACGGGATCTACCATGAGATCACAAGCCTGGTAGGCGCGGCCACCCCCTGGTTGCGCCTGGCAGGCTTGCCGTCTCCTGGCAGGTATCCTAACCCTATTCTTCGTCCTGTAAATACCCAAATATTTCCCCAACACTAGAGGGAGCCACACAAATGATTTTCCGCCGCCACAAGCCTCCATTCCCGAGAGATTCAATCTTGGAGCGTTTTCCGGTAATCTGCCGGAGGGGGTTTCGATCATGGAGGGCATCTAGATCGACTCCATTCCCCTCCAATGATGCGTGAGTAGTCAACCATAGACATATGGTTCCATAGCTAGTAGCTAGATGGCTTCTTCTCTCTCTTTGATCTTCAATACCATGTTCTTCATGATCTTCATGGAGATCTATCCGATGTAATACTGTTTTGTGGTGTGTTTGTCAAGATCCGATGAATTGTGGGTTAATGTTCAAATTATCCATGAATATTATTTGAATATTTCTGAATTCTTATATGCATGATTTCATATCCTTGTAAGTCTCTTCGAGTTATTTGTTTGGTTTGGCCAACTAGATTGGTAATTCTTGCAATGGGAGAAGTGCTTGGTTTTGGGTTCAATCTTGTGGTGTCCTCACCCAGTGACATAGTAGGGGTAGCGAGGCAGGTATTGTATTGTTGCCATCAAGGGTAACAAGATGGGGTTTTCATCATATTGCTTGAGTTATCCCTCAACATTATTTCATCTTACTTAATGCATTACTCTGTTCTTCATGAACTTAATACTCTAGATCTAGGCACGAGTCGATCAATGTGTGGAGTAATAGTAGTAGAGGCAGAATTGTTTCGGTCTACTTGACATGGACATGATGCCTATGTGCATGATCATTGCCTTGGATAACTACATGATTCTTTGCTTTTCTATCAATTTCTTGACAGAAAAATTTTACCCACCATGATATTTTCCTTCAAGAGATAAGCCTCTAGTGAAACCTATGGCCCCTGGGTCTACTTTCCATAATATATTTTCATATCTATAAACAAAAAATACCAAAAATACTTTGCTGCAATTTATTTATCTTTTACTTTCCATTCTCGTTTACATCTATCTCTATCGGATCTAATCCTTGCAAATAACCGTGAAGGGAATGACAACCCCTTTATAGCATTGGGTGTAAGAGTTTGATTGTTTGTGTAGGTGCATCCATTGGTGACTTGCTTGTTCCTCCGACTGGATTGATACCTTGGTTCTCATCAACTGAGGGAAATACTTATCTACTTCACTTCATCACCCTTTCCTCTTCAAGGGAAAACCAACGCAAGATCAAGAAGTACCACGCGGCGGCGGGGCCCACGGGCACCGTCTGGGTAACCCGGGAAGCTCGGCGCTCGGCGTGGGCCCGACGAGCGTCAGACATCGGAGTGGCGAGGCGGAGAAAGAGCGTGGCTTGAGGAAGACTTTGGCACGCCCCCTACCTGGCGTGCCAAATGCCGGATTTCGGGCTCCGCAAAACCCAAAGAGGTTAAAACACAGTGGCGCGTGCGAAGAACCCCATCAGCCTCACCCGACCTAGCTCACTACTCAACGATTTCTACGACGAACTCGCACGATGACGAGGAAGAAGATGCACATGGTGATTTACCCAGGTTCAGGCCGCTATGAAGCGTGAAACCCTACTCTTTCTTTGGTGGATTGCCTGACGAGGAGGTTTGTGGATGAACTAGTAAAGTGGTGAGTCGCCTCGTGAGGGCGCTCTGGTGGTGTCGCCTCTCTTCTTCTGTCTCTCTGTTTCGTCGTCCCTTCTATGGTGCAGGCTAGCCTCTATTTATAGTACCCCGGGTGCTCTTCCCTTATCGATATAGTGGGAACGGATCCCACAATGGCCAAATTCGAAGGGGGATAGGAGTACATCTTTATCCTGAGGAAAGGTGGTCTTCGCCTGCAAAGTAGCTATTGGTGATGCAGAGGTGGGCTCGGAGATGACATATGTCCTACAGGGCTCGTGGTCGTGGTCTTGTTGCACCGAAATGGAAACCTTTGGGGGCACTTTGGGAACCTGCGTATGTCCTTGCCCCCTTTGCACCAAAGGGGAAACTATACCGCCTGGCGCGCTTGTGCCCGCCTGTCCCACCTGGCGTCATCCTTGGCCTCCCGAGGCCAAGCGCTGCATAGAGATCTCCGCAGCTCTGGAGGGGGCCTAAAGAGTCCCATTCCTCACAAGTCTTGGTGCTGCCTCCCTCGCGATCTCAGGGCTCTCATGAGGGCCTTGCCTTGAGTGGGGCCTCACCAGGCCGTGCCTGGAAGACGAGGTGGGCCATGCCCTGGGCCGCAGGCAGGCAGGTCTGGGTACCCCCATTCTAAGAATGTTGACAATTTCCAACAGAAACATAAATGCAGAGCACCTCCAAAGTTCAAGTAGCGACTAAACATTATAATTCATGGTAGAAAAGATCTAGTCATGATGCATCCAACATTCACTATACACAATGCATGAGGATGACAATAGTGCTCTCACATCTGGCACTTATTTTTAGAAGGTGATGACTCAACATTAAAGTAAATAGATAGTCCCTTCATAGAGGAAAGCAGGGATTTGCAGAGGTGCCAGAGCTCAAGGGTTAAATAATAGATAAGTATAATTTTGTGAGGTACACCCTTCCTGTCAACGTTACGACCAAGGGCTATCAATATCTTCCATGTTAAACAAATTAGCGGCGGTTCCCAAATGGTAAAAGTAAATGTTTACTCCCCCTCCACCAATAAACACACTCCACGGCGATACGGATCCACGGGTACCGTCCAAACTAACAACATTCCTCGAGGAGTTTTGTTTAATTATTTGCATTTATTTTGATTTTGGGACTGGGAATCCCTATCACCGCACTTCTTGTGCTAGGACGAGTGAATAAGCACTCATCATGAGAGTGAACCTCTTAACATGGAAGATACTGACCACCCCATGTCACTCCATGAGCGGTCCAAGCACACAAAATAGACGTTCATTTTAAGGTTTAGACGTGGCACATGCAAATTTACTTGGAACGACAGGGTAATACCGCATATAGGTAGATATAGTGGACTCATCCTGAATAACTTTGGTAAGGGTTTTTTATGCACCAGTAGATTTCCCACTTAGTACAGGTGAAGGCTAGCAAATAGGTTGAGAAGCGGCTAGCTAGACAGCGAATACAGACATAAACATGCATTATGAATAATAAACATTGAATGCTATCATGAGTAGGATATGGACATCATGAACATAAATATAATGAAGGCTATGTTGGTTTTGATTCAACCACAAGCGTGAACATGTACCAAGTGAAGCTGCTTGAAACATTCAGAGGAGGATACCATATCATCATACTACATCACAACCATTTTAATGCGTGTTGACATCCAAGATAAATCATTATCCACTCCTAGGTACTTGAGCATGGCATGAACCACTATAATCTCTAATTGTCATTGCAAACATGTTCAACCATAATGTGCTAAATCATGAAAACTAGGTTAAACATATTTACAAAAACAAGAACAAGTTGAGTTCATACCCGCTTTTCTCTGCCATAATCAATTCATCCAATATCGTCATTATTGCCTTTCACTTTCATAATCGTATGATATGAAAATAAGAATAATGCAAGAGTGTTGTGGACTAAGATGGAATTTGCAAACATTTTAATCAAGAGGATAAGACAAAGTAATATGGGCTCGGTGTTAGATCAGCGATAATACATATGAGCACCATTCAACATTTTCATCGTGGTCTTCTCCTTGTCATGACTCGATAAAAGAAATAAAGAATTTCAGAGAAACACAGTGAAATATGTTTGGAGTTTTTAGTTTTAATTGAGGAAGAAAATAAGAGAAGGAAAACAAAAAGGAGAAAACTATTTACATGGTAGAACTCCCAACAAGCAAAAGAACAAATGAGAAATCGTTTTGGGTTTTCTTTGAATACTACAACTAACTGAACTAAAAAGAAAAACCAAAAAGAAACAAGGGGTATTTTTGGATTTTCTCAAAGTTTTTCAAACACACAAGAAAAAAACGATAAAAATAAGTATAGCATGGATAATAAAATGAAAGAGTGTGGACATCGACAACTGAAATAAAAAGTGTGAACATGAATGGAATGTCGATAGAAATACGTACTCCCCCAAGCTTAGGCTTTTGGCCTAGCCTGGTGATCACCATCCGTGGCCTAGATAATGGCCTGAGTGATAGCCTACCGAGGCTCTTGGTGCAACCACCTCAGCCCTCATGGCAGCTTCCACCTCTGCATTGTACACGCGGGCCTCGCTCTCAAGGACATAGTATCTTCCCTTGCTGTTAAAATCAAAGAGAGCAGGAGCAGGGAATAGAATAGGCACAAGAGTACCGTTATCAATACTCAAGTTGTAAGTATAATTATTAATTGTGCCTGTAAGAAATCTATGGTGTTTCATGGCATCAAAATCTAAGTACTGGCTAGTTAAGATAGGATCATTAGTCCAAGGGGACACTCCAACCTCATAGGGAGGCGATAGGCATAAATCCCTCCATAGAAATTACCATTAGAAGCATTGAGTGTCAGTCTCCATGCAACAATTGCTCCTAAGTTGCAGTCTTTAATTCCAATTAAAGCAGTGTATATAAGACTCAAATCATGAGCACAAAGCGTGCTACAATCCTTGTTGCCTACAATGCATTTACCATTAAAAAGCGCAAGGTATCGAATAGACGGAAAATGGATGCTTTTTATTCTACCTTCTGTCACCCCTCTAATTTCACCACAACAAAGGTTTCTCAATAATGACTCATACTTAGGTCATGTTTGTTCGTCTAGAGAACCCCAATACAAAATTTTATACGCATCGCAAAATGCTTCTAAGGGCATGGTGAAAGCATTATCATGCAGACTAAATGAAACTCTTGACTCATGAGGAAAATATTTGAATTTCTTAGTAAATGTCTCCATGAGGGTGAGATGTTGAGTGCACTTATAATCTATGAAGGGAACTAGATCGGCGTTGTGAACATACTGTTAAAATTCTTTGTTAATACCTGCACCTTCCATGAAGGTATCACACGACCAAAGGCATGATTTAGTTTTAGTGTCCCGTATCGAGCTTGCATTGGGCTCAACATAAGATTGTCGTATAGAACTTTCACTTGATGATGCCCCCAAGGATCTCCTCCTTGAAGAGCTCCTGAAGAATTTTATTTTATTTGCGAACAATTTTTGAAAAAAAATTGTGACATAAAATTTTGTTAACAAAACTAAACAAGATTGATAGCAACTACTCCTAGGGATGCATAGAGGCCATATCAAGCATTCAAACTCCTTAGAACTCTAAGAATCCAAAATGGAAGCTCGTCCATAGCTTATTCTAAAAATAAACCACTAAATCAAAAACTAATTGGAGCAATGGGGGAGTTGCATACCAAGAAGCATTCCCCTAAAACAGTTTCGGAAATATAGCTTTGAGCAAAGAGATCAAAATCCATGGGTTCTTGAGCAAGAACACGAGGGAGAGAGCAATGGTGATTTTTTTCTGGAGGTAAGAGATCACATGGGATAAAGGGATAAGTGAGGGGACCCACCTAGGGCCCACCCTCTACTAGGCTATGCCAAGGGGGTCTGGCATGCCCTGGTGGAGGGTGGCCACCAGGTGCACCCCCTCTGGTATTATTTGTTCCATGAATTCACAAATAATTAGGAAAAATCATGTTAAACTTTCAGGGCATTCCGAGAACTTTAATTTTTGGGTCATTTTTATTGCACGGGAAAAATCAGAAGACATGATAAACATGGCAGTTCATTTTATTTCACGAAGAAAAACAGAAAAATAAAAGTGGATACACAGAGTTGTGTCTACTAAATTCATCAACTTCATACCTCTCGAAAATGATTCATTAATAAGGTTGATCAAGTCTTATTAACAACCTCTTTCAATTAGCATGAAAATGAAGAACTTTTGTAAAACAATAGGGTACCTCAATGAGGATAGGCATATCCCCAACTATAATAATATTGTGTTTCTTTTTGACAGTAGGTAGAGGTAATTGAAAGATTCCAATAATGAGTGACGAAGAATTTTCAATAACATTCACACCATTCACTTGGAATTGTTTCTTCGGAAAGTGCATTGTATGCTCATTACCATTGGTATGAAAAGTGACCTTGCTTTTATTGAAATCAATAACAGCCCCTGCAGCATTCAAGAAGGGTCTACCAAGGATAACCGACATGTTGTCGTCCTCGGGCATCTCAAGAATAAAAAAGTCCGTTAAGATAGTGACATTTGTAACAACAACGGGCACATCCTCACAAATATCGATAGGTATGGTAGATGATTTGTCAGCCATTTGCAATGAGATTTTAGTAGGTGTGAGTTTATTCAAATCAAGCCTTTTATATAAAGAGGAAGTCATAACACTAACACCAGCTACTAAATCACACAAAGCAGTTTTGACATAATTTCTTTTAATGGAGAAAGGTATTGTTGGTATTCCATGATCTCCATGTTTTTAGGCACTCAATCCTTAAAATAATAATTAGCAAGCATGGTGGAGATTTCTACTTCAGGTATCTTTCATGTATTTAGTGTAAGGAGGCATCTTTAAGATATCCATTAAGCGGTTAGTAAGAAGACTAGCCTAATCATTTCAGCAAAGCGTTGAAATTCTTCATCATCCTTTTTCTTAGATGGTTTAGGTGGGAAAGGCATGGGTTTTTGAACCCATGGTTCTCTTTCTTTACCATGTTTTCTAGCCACAAAGTGTTTTTTATCATATCATTTATTTTTAGGTTGTGGGTTATCAAGATCAGCAGAAGGTTCTATTTCTACATCATTATCTGGTTCTTTATCATTACTAGGTTGGGTATCCTCATGAACATCACTATCATTATCATTATCACTGGGTGGTTTTTCATTACCAGATTGAGTTTCAGCATCAGAAATAGAAACATCATTAACATCATCACGAGTTTTTTCTATCTCAAGTTCACTAGAAGCATGCATATTTCTATCATATTTCTTTTTCTTTTTCTTCTTTGGAGGACTAGGCGTATCAGCATTAATTCCCTGAGAATCTTGTTCAATTATTTTAGGATGACCTTCACAATAAAGGGGTTCTCGTGTCATTCTACCTCCTCAAGTCACGACTCTAATAGCATGATCATTCATATTATTATTCATTTCATCAAGCAATTCTTTTTGAGATTTAGCAACTTTTTCTAATTGAGTTTGAACCATAGAGGCATGTTTTCCTACACCTCTAACATCATTACTGATTCTAAATAACAAGTCACGCAAGCAAGTAATTGTATCAAAATTATATTTCAAGTGTTTCAAAATGTTTGCATTGAAGTGCTCATGTTTCAAAATGTAGTTCTCAAACTCATATAAGCATTGACTAGGATGTTTATTGTAAGGGATATCACCTTGATCAAACTTTAATAAATATTTTACCTCTACCACCTGTGGAGGTGGTGGTGTGTTGTGCCCATGTATTTCATCAATAGGTGGTAAAAAAATTAACATCCTGAGCCTGAATACCTTTTTACTTCATACATTTATTTGCCTCTTGCATATCTTCAGGATTGAGAATAAGATACCCCTCCTCTTCGGAGTGGATTCAATTGGTCGTTCAGGGAGAGTCCAATCATCATAGTTCTTCAATATATTATTCAATAGTTCATGATGACCCACAAGTATAGGGGATCTATCATAGTCCTTTCGATAAGTAAGAGTGTCGAACCCAACAAGGAGCAGAAGGAAGTGACAAGCAGTTCTCAGTAAGGTATTCTCTACAAGCACTGAAATTATCGATAACAGATAGTTTTGTGATAAGATAATTCGTAGCGGGTAGCAAGTAACAAGTGTAACAAAGGTGCAGCAAGGTGGCACAATCCTTTTTATAGCAAAGGACAAGCCTGGACAAACTCTTATATAAAGCAAAGCCCTCCCGAGGACAAATGGGAGTTTCTGTCAAGCTAGTTTTCATCATGCTCATATGATTCGCGTTCGTTACTTTGATAATTTGATATGTGGGTGGACCGGTGCTTGGGTGCTTCACTTACTTGGACAAACCTCCCACTTATGATTAACCCCTCTCGCAAGCATCCGCAACTACGAAAGAAGAATTATGACAAACCTAACCATAGCATGAAACATGTGGATCCAAATCAGCCCCTTACGAAGCAACGCATAAACTAGGGTTTAAGCTTCTGTCACTCTAGCAACCCATCATATACTTATTACTTCCCAATGCCTTCCTATAGTCCCAAACGATGGTGAAGTGTCATGTAGTCGACGTTCACATAACACCACTAGAGGAGACAGAACATACATCTCATCAAAATATCGAATGAATACCAAATTCACATGATTACTTATAACAAGACTTATCCCATGTCCTCAGGAACAAACGTAACTACTCACAAAGCATATTCATGTTCATAATCATTGGTGTAATAATGATGATCAAGGATCTGAACATATGATCTTCCAACAAGTAAACCAACTAGCATCAACTACAAGGAGTAATCAACACTACTAGCAACCCACAAGTACCAATCTGAGGTTTTGACACAAAGATCGGATACAAGAGATGAACTAGGGTTTGGAGAGGTGATGGTGCTGGTGAAGATGTTGATGGAGATTGACCCGCTCTCGATGAGAGGATCATTGGCGATGACCATGGCTTTGATTTAACCCTCCCAGAGGGAATTTTCCTTGGCAGAACAACTCCACTAGAGCCCTAGATTGCTTCTGCCCAAGTTCCACCTCGAGACGGCGGCGCTTTGCCCCGAAAGTTCTGTTATGTTTTTTTCCAGATCAAAACCCTCCATATTGCAGAAGATGGGCACCGGAGAGCTGCCAGGTGGGCCATAAGCTACCAGGGCGTGCCTAGGGGGTAGGGCGTGCCCCCTGGCTTGTGACTGCCTGGTAGGCCCCCTGATTTATTTCTTTTGCCCAATATTTTTTATATATTCCAAAATAATTCTTCGTAGATTTTTAGGACTTTTGGAGTTGTGCAGAATAGGTATCTCAGATTTGCTCCTTTTCCAGTCAAGAATTCCAGTTGCCGACATTCTCCCTCTTCATCTAAACCTTGTAAAATAAGAGAGAAAAGGCATAAGTATTGTAACAAAATGTGTAATAACAGCCCATAATACAATAAATATCAATATAAAAGCATGATGTAAAATGGACGTATCAACTCCCCCAAGCTTAGACCTCACTTGTCCTCAAGCGAAAGCCAAAATCGATAAATATGCTCACATGTTTAGACACAGAGGTGTCGATAAAATAAAATGCGAACATTAAGGCATCATGATCATCTTTAGAACAGCAACATATACTGACATATAATTTATTACACTGAAGTAACAATTCGTTCACAAGGTAAAGTATGAATCAATAAATCTATTGGGAACCAACAAACTATGATCTTAGTCGTTGAAGCAATTCCAATTTATCATAACGTAGGAAAGAGTCAATATAAGAGCTTGTAAAGCAAACCCATATAATCAATCAGATTTTAGTCTTTCACAATTGCTAACACTCACGAGGTACCTATGAGATCAAAGCTTCAATCGGACACAGAGAAAGATAGGGGCTTATAGTGTTGCCTTCCAACTATTTACCTCAAGGGTAATGCCAACAGTAATAGCTCATGCTCACCCACTTCCGAGTGGATATATCTGTCCAGATCATTCCCCAACACATGATGCTTGCCAAGATACAAAGGCAAAGTAAGGAAAGTGATGGAGATCACCACGACTCTTGCATATAGGTAAGTACTAGAAAATAAAAGTAATAGATAGGCCCTTCGCAGAGGGAAGCAGAGGTTATCATGCGCTTTTATAGTTGGATGCACAATCCCTTAATGCAAAAGAACGTCACTTTATATTGCCCCTTGTGATAGAGAACTTTATTATGCAATCCGTCGCTTTTATTTCTTCCCTATCACAAGTTCATATAAATCTTATTTTCCTAACACTAATAGATCACACATATTTAGAGAGCAATTTTTCATTGCTTGCACCGATGACAACTTACTTGAAGGATCTTACTCAATCCATAGGTGGGTATGGTGGACTCTCATGGCACAACTGGGTTGAGGGTGTTTGGATGCACAAGTAGTATCTCTACTTGGAGCGGAAGTTTTGGTAGATATGAGGTGGAAGAAAGTGACACATGTTGAAGGATCTATAACTGTATAACTTCTATTTAGAAGTAAGCAAACATAACCCATTATGTTGTGTTCCTTGTCCAACATCAACTTCTTAACATATAAAATTTTAATGAGTGCTCACAATCATAAAAGATGTCCAAGATAATATATTTATATGTGAACCTCTCTTTCTTTATTACTTCCTTTTAATTGCCACAATGACCAATAGCTATGTTTGTCAACCCACAACAAGTTTCAGTCGACATACTTCTTATATATGAAGTCATCACTCCCCATAAGATCATCATATATACTCTTTTATTTCATTCTATACTTCTTTATATTTCTTTTTCTCAAGATCAAGATCATAGAAAACAAGCCAAGCCCTCAACTCAAAACTACTCTTTATTATATAACACTCGAAATTTCTTACATAGGGGGAACATAAAACAAAAACTTGAAACAAGATCACACGAAAACTTTATTCTACTAGATCAAGATATAACCAAAAGGATCAAACTAAGAAAAATGATAAAAGTAAAGGATGTGATGGCGATACGATACCAGGGCACCTCCCCTAAGCTTGGCACAAGCCAAGGGGAGTGCCCATACCCATGTGTTTAGTTGTCTTGCTTCGGAGTTGGTGATGTTGGAGTTGTTGATGAGGTTGGAGGCTTGCCCTCTGTCTTCCAAGGCATGGGCTCACCATCGTAAAAAGATGAACAAGTCTACGGGATCCTCAAATATGCAGCCAAACTCATTCTCTAAAATCTGTATTCATATTCACAGTTTTGGTTCTGCAGGTCATAGATCTGGGCTTGGAGATGCTCGATTTTCTCATAAAGCTTGAAGATGTGTTCCCCAATGTACTTGGCGTCCAACTAGTGCTTTTGGGTAAACTCTGCGATCATCATGTGATTGGCGTTGAGTCCTTGTTCCACCATCCCTTGGCACTTGAAGACTTGTTGTTCCATTGCTTCAAGCCTTGTTTCAACGCTTCCGATCTTCTTTGGCCCCTCCACATCACGGATGTGCAGCACCCCCTCATGCTTCTCAATGGTTTAGGGTGTTGCAGCACCTCCGCGAGGTAGGGGTTGATGACCTTCTCGAAGAACTTGTCCTTCGAAGCACTTGGAGACATCATGTTGATCTAAATCTGCTGCAGAAATAGCTCAAAAAGAAAACAGGAGGTATCGTCATGATACAAGAGTCAAAACCTTCGGGAGATTATATAATGAATTTTTTACCGACCCAAAGGAGTATACCACAAGAAAATGGAGTCCAGATGGTACACGAGGTAGCCACAAGCCACAGGGGCGCGCCCCCTGGCTTGTCGTCTCCTCGTGCAATATTTGGACTACTTTAAATTTTCCTAATTTTTTAAATATTCCAAAACGGATAAAATTTGCCATTGAAAAAGTTTTGGAGTCGGTTTACTTATCGTACCACATACCTATTCTTTTTCGGAGTTTGTAACGTTCCGGTAGGTCTACCTAATGTACTCCTCCGAAGTTATGGTATGAATAATATTGGTCTCAACATTTATGGAAGTACCTGATATATAGTGTTTGATTCTTTGCCCGTTTACCGCCTTTGGGTTTGTGCCTTCTGCGTTGTTGATCTTGAAGGCACCAGAACGACATACTTCCTCGATTATGTAAGGCCCTTCCCATTTAGAGAGAAGTTTTCCTACAAAAAATCTTAAACAAGAATTGTATAGCAAGACATGATCACCTACATTAAATTCACGCTTTTGTATCCTTCTATCATGCCATCTCTTAACCTTTTCTTTAAACAACTTGGCATTCTCATAGGCCTGGGTTCTCCATTCATCAAGTGAGCTAATGTTGAATAACCTCTTCTCACCAGCAAATTTTAAATCATAATTGAGCTCTTTAATTGCCCAATAAGCTTGATGTTCTAGCTCAAGAGGTAAGTGACATGCTTTACCATAAACCATTTTATACGGAGACATACCCATAGGGTTCTTGTAAGCAGTTCTATAAGCCCACAATGCATCATCTAGTTTCTTAGACCAATTCTTCCTAGATCTATTAAAAGTCTTCTGCAAAATCAATTTAATTTCCCTATTGGTCAATTCTACTTGACCACTAGACTGAGGATGATAAGGAGATGCAATTCTATGATTAACATCATACTTAGCAAGCAATTTACGAAAAGCACCATGGATAAAGTGTGAACCACCATCAGTCATTAAATATCTAGGGACTCCAAATCAAGGTAAAATAACTATTTTAAGCATTTTAATAGAAGTGTTATGATCAGCGCTACTAGTTGGAATACCCACTTAGTAACATAATCAACAACAACTAGAATATGAGTATACCCATTAGATTGTGGAAAAGGTCCCATATAATCAAAACCCCAAATATCAAATGGTCCAATAACAAGAGAGTAATTCATAGGCATCTCCTGACGTCTACTAATATTACCAATTCTTTGACATTCATCACAAGACAATACAAACTTACGAGAATCCTTGAAGAGAGTTGGCCAATACAAACCAGATTGTAGTACCTTGTGTGCAGTTCTATCTCAGGCGTGGTGTCCTCTGTAGGCCTTAGAGTGACATTTGCGTAGGATCTATTCCTGTTCATGGTCAGGTACACAATGTCTAATAATACCATCTACTCCTTCTTTATAAAGGTGTGGATCATCACAAAAGTAATGTCTTAAATCATAGAAGAACTTTTTCTTTTGTTGGTATGTGAAACTAGGCGGTATGAATTTAGCAACAATGTAATTAGCATAGTTAGCATACCATGGAGCAATACGCAAAGCATTTATGACAGCTAATTGTTCATCAAGAAAGCTATCATCAATAGGTAGTGGGTCATCAAGAACATTTTCTAACCTAGACAAGTTATATGCTACGGGGTTATCAGCACCCTTTCTATCAATAATATGCAAATCACATTCTTGTAGCAGAAGAACCCAACTAATAAGTCTAGGTTTAGCATCTTTCTTTTCCATAAGGTACTTAATAGCAGCATGATCGGTGTGAACAGTTACTTTGGAATCAACGATATAAGGTCTAAAATTATCACAAGAAAACACAACTACTAAAAATTCCTTTTCGGCAGTAGCATAGTTTCTTTGAGCATTGTCTAGAGTTTTACTAGCATAATGGATAACATTTAATTTCTTATCAACTCTTTGTCCTAGAACAGCACCAACAGCATAATCGCTAGCATCACACATAATTTCAAAGGGTAGGTTCCAATCAGGTGGTTGAATAATAGGTGCGGAAATCAAGGCATTCTTTAGGATTTCAAATGCTTCTACACAATCATCATCAAAAACGAATGGAACGTCTTTTTGTAAAAGATTAGTGAGAGGCCTAGAAATCTTATATAAATCTTCAATAAACCTCCTATAGAAACCATCATGACCAAGGAAGGTTCTTATACCTCTGATATCCGTAGGACACTACATTTTTTCAATAGCATCAACTTTAGCTTTATCAACTTCAAAACCTCTTTCAGAGATTTTTTTTTCCCCAAGACAATGCCTTCATTAACCATAAAGTAGCACTTCTCCCAATTCAATACAATATTAGTTTCTTCGCATCTCTACAAAACTCGATCAAGGTTGCTCAAGGAATCATCAAAGGAAGTTCCATAAACGGAAAAATCATCCATGAAAACCTCAAGAATCTTTTCACAAAAGTCAGAGAATATAGCCATCATACATCTTTGAAAGGTAGCAGGTGCATTTCATAAACCAAAAGGCATTCGTCTATAAGCAAAGGTGCGGAAAGGGCAAGTAAAAGTGGTTTTTTCTTGATCCCCTTTTGACACAGGTATTTGAGAGAAACGAGAGTAACCATCTAGAAAGCATAAATGAGTATGTTTGGATCATCTCTCTAGCATTTGATCAATAAAAGGTAAAGGGTAATTATCTTTCTTAGTAGCTTTATTTAATTTCCTAAAATCAATTACCATTCTATAAACTAAGACAATTCTTTGAGAGATCAATTCATTTTTATCATTAGGAACAATGGTGATACCTCCTTTCTTAGGGACACAATGAACGGGACTAACCCATCTACTATCAGCAACAGGATAAATTATACCTGTTCCAGAAGCTTTAGTATTTCTTTCCTTACCACCTCTTTCATCTTAGGATTCAACCGTCCTTGGTGATCAACAACTGGTTTGGCATCAGGCTCCACATTAATTTTATGCTGACATAAAGTGGGACCAATGCCCTTAAGATCATCAAGAGTATATCCAATAGCAGCACGATGCTTCCTCAGAGTTTTCAATAATCTCTTTTGTTCATGCTCTGAAAGGTTAGCAGTAATAATAAGAGAATATATCCCCTTTTCATCAAGATAAGCATATTTCAAAGTATCGGTTAATTGTTTAAGCTCAAACACGGGATCACCCTTGGGTGGAGGAGGATCCCCAAGTATTTCAACCGGTAGATTGTGTTTCAAAATAGGCTGCTGATCAAAGAAATTTTTATCTATTTCATTCCTCTCATTCATATGCATATCATTTTCATGGTCTAGCAAATATTGTTCTAAAGGATCAGTAGGAGGCACATCAATAGAAGCAAGACCAATAATTTCATCTCTACTAGGCAATTCTTTGTCATGGGGTTGTCTATGGAATTTAGAGAAATTGAACTCAAGAGACACATCCCCAAAACTCATAGTAACTATTTCTTTCTCACAATTAATCCTAGCATTAACAGTATTCAAGAAGGGTCTGCTAAATATAATGGGACAAAAATCATCTTGTGGGGAACCAAGAACAAGAAAATTAGTAGGATACTTATTTTCCCACACAAGAATTCAACATCTCTAACAATCCCAATTGGTGCAATAGTATCTCTATTGGCAGGCTTAATAGTAACATCAATTTCCTCTAGTTCAACTGGTGCAATATCATGCATAATTTCTTTGTATAAGGAAAAGGGAATTGCACTCACGCTAGCACCCATATCACACAAGACATGATAACAATGATCTCCTATTTTAATAGAAACAACACGCACGCCAACAACTGGTCTATGTTTACTCTTAGTATCACGCCTAGCAATTCTAGCAGCTTCATCACAGAAATGAATAACATGCCCATCAATATTATCAACCAAGAGATCTTTAACCATAGCAATACTAGGTTCAACTTTAATTTGATTAGGGGGTGTAGGTGTTCTAGTACAACTCTTACGAACCACATTTGAAGCTTTAGCATGTTCCTTTATCCTAATAGGGAAGGGTGGTTTCTCAATATAAGTAGTAGGAATAACAGGATCAGCATTATAAGTAATATTTTTATCTTCAACTTTAATAGGTTCAACTACTTTCACTTCAATGGGAGGATGATATTTAAACCACTTCTCCTTAGGGAGATCAACATGAGTAGAAAAATATTCACAGAAAGAAGCTATTATCTAAGAGTCAAGTCCATATTTAGTGCTAAATTCATGAAAAGCATCGGTATCTATAAAGGATTTAACACAATCAAACTTAAGGTTTATACCTGACTCCTTACCTTCATCGATTTCCCAATCTTTAGAGTTCCGTTTACTTCTTTCAATAAAGCCCATTTGAATTCAATATCTTTCTTCATAAAGGAACCAACACAAGAAGTATCGAGCATGGACCGATTATTATTAGAAAGCCAAGCAGAAAATTTGGAATGATAATTTCTCTTGGGAGCTCATGATTGGGGCATGAATATAACATTTAATTAAGCCTCCTCCAAGCTCGAGCGATTATTTTCCTTCACGAGGCCAGAAATTTTAAATATAATTCCGATCATGATGAACCAGATGCATAGGATAAAACTTCTGATAAAATTCCAATTTCAATCGGTTGTAGTTCCATGATCCAATATCATCGCATAGCCTATACCATGTCAATGCCTTCTCCATCAAATATAAAGGAAATACCTTCTTCTTGACATCATCCTCGGGCAAACCTGCAAGCTTAAATAGTCTACAAACTTCATCCACATAGATTGAATGCAAATCAGGATGTAGTGTTCCATCTCCTGCATAAGGATTAGCTAGCAGTTTCTCTGTCATACCCGAGGGAATTTCATAATAAATATTTTCAATAGCTGAAGCAGGTTGAGGGGAAAAATTTTGTGCTTCCGGTCGAGGTGAAGAAACCCCGAACAAGACCCTCAAAGGATTACTTTCAATAGTAACAAGTGATAGTAAATTTCAGCATAGTATATAAATCTCTCCTTACCAAGTTCCACTCACCAAAGGCGCTACACTCCCCAGCAACGGTGCCAAAAAAGAGTCTTGATGACCCACAAGTATAGAGGATCTATCGTAGTCCTTTCCATGAGTAAGTGTGTCGAACCCAACGAGGAGCAGAAGGAAATGACAAGCGGTTCTCAGTGAGGTATTCTCTGCAAGCACTAAAATTATCAGTAATAGATAGTTTTGTGATAAGATCATTCGTAGGGGGTAGCAAGTAACAAGTGTAACAAAGGTACAGCAAGGTGTCCCAATCCTTTTTATAGCAAAGGACAAGCCTGGACAAACTCTTATATAAAGCAAAGCACTCCCGAGGACACATGTGAATTTCTGTCAAGCTAGTTTCCATCATGCTCATATGATTCGCGTTCGTTACTTTGATAATTTGGTATGTGGGTGGACTGGTGCTTGGGTGCTGCCCTTAATTGGACAAACCTCCCACTTATGATTAACCCCTCTCGCAAGCATCCGCAACTACGAAAGAAGAATTAAGATAAATCTAACCATAGCATGAAACATGTGGATCCAAATCAGCCCCTTACATAGCAATGCATAAACTAGGATTTAAGGTTCTGTCACTCTAGCAACCCATCATCTACTTATTACTTCCCAATGCCTTCCTCTAGGCCCAAACAATGGTGAAGTTTCACGTGGTCGACGTTCACATAACACCACTAGAGGAGAGACAACATACATCTCATCAAAATACCAAACGAATACCAAATTCACATGATTACTTATAGCAAGACTTATCCCATGTCCACAAGAACAAACATAACTACTCACAAAGCATATTCATGTTCATAATCAGAGGAGTATTAATGTTGATCAAGGATCTGAACATATGATCTTCCACCAAGTAAACCAACTAGCATCAACTACAAGGAGTAATCAACACTACTAGCAACCCACACGTACGAATCTGAGGTTTTGAGACAAAGATCGGATACAAGAGATGAACTAGGGTTTGGAGAGGAGATGGTGCTGGTGAAGATTTTGGTGGAGATTAACCCCCTCTTGATGAGAGGATCATTGGCGATGAGGATGGCTTCGATTTCCCCCTCCCGGAGGGAAGTTTCCGTGGGAGAACAGCTCCGCCGAAATCCTAGATTGGTTCTGCCCAAGTTCCGCCATGAGATGGCAACGCTTCACCCCAAAAGCTCTGTTATGATTTTTTCCAGGTCAAACCCTCGATATAGTAGAAGATGGGCATCGGAGGGCTGCGAGGTGGGCCACAATCCCTAGGGGCATGCCCAGGGGGTTAGGGCGCGCCCCTAGCTTGTGACTGCATGGTGGGCCCCCTGATGTATTTCTTTTGCCCACTATTTTTATACATTCCAAAATAATTAGGTTTCCTGGACTTTTGGAGTTGTGCAGAATAGGTATCTCAGATTTGCTCCTTTTCCAGTCCAGAATTCCAGTTGCCAGCATTCTCCCTCTTCATGTAAACCTTGTAAAATAAGAGAGAAAAGGCATAAGTATTGTACCAAAATGTGTAATAACATCCCATAATGCAATAAATATCAATATAAAAGCATGATGCAAAATGGACGTATCAGTTCCTCATCTTGTTCAATAGTTCGTTCCCTGAAAACACAACCAGCACAACTATCTAGGAAGTCCCTAGAAGCATGAGTTAGTCCATTATAGAAGATATCAAGTATTTCATTTTTCTTAAGAGGATGATCAGGCAAAGCATTAAGAAATTAGAGAAGCCTCCCCCAAGCTTGTGGGAGACTCTCTTCTTCAATTTGCACAAAGTTAAATATTTCATGTAAGGCAGCTTGTTTCTTATGAGCAGGGAAATATTTTTCAGAGAAGTGGTAAATCATATGATGGGGAATACGCACACAACCAGGAGTAAGAGTATTGTACCATATCTTAGCATCACCATTTAATGAGAACGGAAAGAATTTGTGAATATAATAGTAGCAAATCTTCTCATCATGAGCAAAGAGGGTGGATATACCATTCAACTTAGTAAGATGTACTACCATAGTTTCAGTTTCATAGCCATGAAAAGGATCAGATTCAACTAAAGTAATTAACTTGGTCCATAGAGAATTCATAATCCTTATCGGTAACAAAGATAGGTGAAGGAGCAAACTTAGGATCACATTTCATTTTAGCATTCAAAGTCTTTTCTTTATACTTGCATAGTAGTTTCTTGAGATCATCTCTATCCTTACAAGCAAGAATCTCTCTAGCTATTTCTCCATCTAAAGCATAACCTTCAGGTATCTTAGGCATTTCAAATATAGGAGATATAGGCCTATTATGTGTGTCATAATCATTAGTTTCAAAGTTTCCATCAGTTTCAATGATTTCATTCTCTCTAGCTCAAGCATTTTTTTCATCGAGAAATTCATCTAACGGCACAGTATTATCAAGCATGGTACTAGCATCATCATAAGAATCATTCATAATAGAAGTAGCATTATCAATATCAGGATTAATAGCATGTGGTGGTGTTGCAAACTTACTCATAACAAAAGGTGAATCAAGTGTAGAGCTAGATGACAGTTCCTTACGTCCCCTCGTAGTAGAGGAAAAAAATCTTGGTTTTAGTATCCTTTAGATTCTTCATAGTGATCAATTTATATAAATCCCAAGTGACTCAAAAAATATAGCTATGCTCCCAGGCAACGGCACCAAAAAACGTCTTGATAACCCACAAGTATAGGGGGGATCGCAACAGTTTTCGAGGGTAGAGTATTCAACCCAAATTTATAGATTTGACACAAGGGGAGACAAAGAATATTTGAGAGTATTAGAAGTTGATTTGTCAAGTCAACCACACCTGGAGATAAATATCTGCAACAAAGTGATCAGTAGCATAGTAATATGATAGTTTGATAGCAGTGGTAATAGTAATAGTAGTGGTAACAGTAGCAGCAATGATTTTGTAGCAAGTGCAATAGTAACAGTAGTAGTAGTAACTTAGCAAGAAAAATAAGTGGAAAACTCATAGGCACTGGATCGGTGTATTCCTTGGATGATATTCATCATACAACAGTCATAACCTAGGGAGACACAGAATTAGCTCCAGTTCGTCAATGTAATGTAGGCATGTATTCCGTATACAGTCATACGTGCTTATGGAAAAGAACTTGCATGACATATTTTGTCCTACCCTCCCGTGGCAGCAGGATCCATAAGGAAACTAAGGGATATTAAGGCATCCTTTTAATAGAGAACCAGAACAAAGCATTAACACTTAGTTAATACATGAACTCTTCCAACTACGGTCATCCCCGCGAAGTATCCCAAATATTGTCACTATGGGGTTGACGGATCATAACACGTAATAGGTGCATATAACTAGGCAAGATTGGATCAATAACATAGATATAATGATGATAACATAAACGGTTCAGATTTGAAATCATGGCACTCGGGCCCTAGTGAAAACATTAAGCATGGCAAAGCCATAGCAACATCAATCTTAGAACATAGTGGATACTAGGGATCAAGCCCTAACAAAATAAACTCGATTACATGATGAATCTCATCCAACTCCTCACCAACCAGCAAGCCCACGAAGGAATTACTCACTCCCAGTGGGGAGCATCACGGAATTGGTGATGGAGAAACGTTGACGATGACGAATACCAAAGATTCCCCTCTCCGGAGCCCCAAACTGGCTCCAGATCTGGCCTCCGATGAAGAACAGGAGGTGGCGGCGGCTCCGTATCGTGAAACGCAATATTTTTGGCTCTTTGGTTTTTTCCAGAGATTTGTGAATTTATAGCATTGGAATTAGGGTCAGGGCCCCACAAGGTGTCCACCCTCCACCAGGCCGCGCCAGGGGGGCCTGGCGCGCCCTGGGCCCCCTCTGAGGTGGCTTCTGGCTCAATAATTCCTTATTCCAAAATAAATCTCCAAAAAGTTATGTTCCGTTCCGAGAACTTTTATTTCTGCACAAAAGCAACACCATGCTAGTTCTGCTGAAAATAGAGTCAGTACGGGTTACTTTCATTCAAATCATGCAAATTAGAGTCAAAACAAGAGCAAACGTGTTAGAAAAAATAGATACGTTGGAGACGTATCATGACCCCTTCAACTTCTGCATAGAGAAGGTGGTGTTTGATGTTATTGATCTGCCTCTGCCTTGTAATGGTATTTTCGGCAGGCCCACCTTGGCTAAGTTCATGGCGGCCTCTCACTATATCTACAACGTCCCGAAGATGCCATGGCCCAACAAAGTGATCACCATCCATTCTGACAAGAAGGATGCAATTTGTGCATCGAAAAGTTATACAAGGAAGTTTCTACTGTGACTGCTGGCAAGTCCCTTGCCAACTAGTCTGAAACCGACACCAATAAGACCACCGGGAAGCGTGTCTTAGAATGCAGCTTGCTCGAAACAAGAAAAGAAGATGGCAAGAGGACGGCCGATGATGAAAAGTCTATTCAGAAGCAGGGCGTTGAACCACCCGCCGCCAAGGAGTAGAAGACCGCCAAGGACACTACATTGACCAAGAAGGTCCCCGCCAAGGTAGATTGTTCTGGTGCCTTCACTATAGGCTCCAACTTGACAGCCAAATAGGAAAGCAAGCTCATCGCCTTCCTGTGGGAGAATGTTGATGTTTTTTGCATGGCAACCATCTGACATCCCTAGTGTCCCGAGGGAGGTTCTTGAGCATCACCTAGGCGTCTGGCCAGACATGAGGCACGTCAAGCAGAAAGTTTGAAAGCAAGCCTTGGCCCGTTAAGAGTTCATTTTTCAAGAAATAGAAAAGTCGAAGCAAGCATGATTTGTTTAGGAGGTACTTCACCCCACGTGGTTAGCAAATCCTATTAGTTCCAAAATCCAATGGGAAGCTTAGGCTTTGTATCGACTTTACTGATATTAAAAAGGCATGTCCTAAAGATCCTTTTTGTTTCCACGAATTGATCACATTGTTGACTCCATGGGTAGATGTGACCTCCTCTCTTTCCATGATGCCTACTCTCATTATCATCCAGTTTTTATAGCCCAAAAAGATGAGGACAAAACCACCTTTATTACTCCATCTGGCACGCACTGCTACGTACGTATAACTTTTAGTTTTAAAAGCGCTCGTTCCACATTCCAGAGAGCAATCCAAATAGGTTTTGGTCCGCAGTGATGCGTCTCCAACATATCGATGGTTTATGAAATATTCATGCCATATTTACCTATGTTTACAGTACTTCTATATGGTTTCGATGCACTTTATATGATTTAATTGGAACTAACTGAAACCGACGCTCTTTTCAGAAGAATTACGATGGTGTTGTTTTTGTGTAGAAACTAAAAGTTCTCGGAATCACCCAAAACTTTTTGATGATTTTTCTCGAACAAACAATAATAGTGGAGCGAAGAACCGTCTGAGGGGGGCACCAGGTGCCCCTCAAGCCATCAAGACGCGACCACCCCCTAGGTGTGCCCTGGTAGCTTTGGACCACCCCATGGCTCCATTTAGCGTGATTACAGCGCTGAAAAATCGTATAAATATAAAAACCCTCAGAAATAAACCTAGAACTTCCGCTCCGCCTCCGCAAGCCTATGTACCAAAAAACTCATTCGGAGCCCTATTCGGCTACCCTATCGGAGGGCCAATCATCATCGGAGGCCATCCTCACCATCCTGGTGGTGTCCATGACAAGGAGGGAGTAGTTAGCCCTTGGGGCTAAGGGTATGTACTAGTAGATATGTGTTTTATCTCTCTCTCTCTCTCTCTCTCGTGTTATTGAGATGGCACGATCTTGATGTATCACGAGCTTTGTTAATATAGTTGGATCATATGGTGTTTGTTCCTTTCTATCTTGATGTGTTGAATTGAATCTTTCCCTTCGAGATTTCATTATGTCAGATTGAATATTGGATTTGAGATCACTTGATGCATATATTGCATGTGGATACCTCTGGTGACAATAGGGTGTTCTATTGATTCACTTGATATACGTTTGGGTACTCAAATTGCAGATTCTCATGGTGACAATGGGGTAATCTATGCATACGGGTTGATACACGTTCTTGTCCTACTTTGTCTGATAGAAATCTTGGGGTATTCTTTGAAGTTCTTTTGCATGGGTTGAATATGATGAATCTGAAATTGTTTTATGCATATTGTATAATTGGCTCATGGATACTTGTGGTGACATTGGAGTATCTCGGTGTCATTAGAGTTGATTGATGTGTATCATATGGTGTCATTCTAGTATGAACTCTAGGGCTGTTTGTGAGACTTATAGGAACAAATCAATAGATTGATCGGAAAGTATAACTTTGAGATGGTTCTAGTACCTACAACAATTTTACCTTATGTTCCTTGCTAGATATGTAATTTGGAGTGATTCTTTGTCACACATTGAGGGATGATCATATGAGTCTATTATGTTAGCATTGTTGAGAGATTGCACTAGTGAAAGTAGGAACCCTAAGCCTTATATCCAAGCATTATTATACCATTTTTCTTGTTTTTACCATTTCTTACCTTGCTTTTTTATTTATTCAGATTATAAAAACCTATTTCTACTATCCATACTACATTCGTATCACCATCTCTTTGCCGAACTAGTGCACCTATATAATTTGCCATTGTATTGGGTGTGCTCGGGACAAAAGAGATTTCTTGTATTCGATTGTAGGGTTGTTTGAGAGATACCATATTCATCCTACACCTACCACAGATTGATAAACCTTAGGTTATCCACTTGAGGGGAAATTGCTACTGTCCTACAAAACTCTGCGTTTGGAGGAACAACAGAGTCTACAAGAATAAAGTTGCATAGTAGACATCAAGCTCTTTTCTGGCGCTGTTTCCGAGGAGTTGAATTCTTGAAGGTACATATTTTGATATTGGAATTAAATCTTTTAGTTTCTTGTTTTCCACTAGTTTTGTTTTATAAAATAAAACTACAAAAAAATTATTTGACTTTGCATCAAGTTCTTTACCTTTATGATGTTTTTCTTGAAAATGATGGATCGGAAAATTGTGCCTGAGTGTTAGAAGAAGAATTTAATAAATTATTTGGCATTAAATAATTGAATGATGACTAGGATTGCAATGTTGTTAGTGTGTCTTCTATGAATACTCATGATACTAATGATAACTCCACTAGTCATGACAAAATTATTTCTTATAAGCATGTCAATTTTTGTGGTGTGAATAAAGATTGTGAACACCTTCCTTATAGGGATGATAGATTTTGTAAGAAGCAGAAACATGATAAAACCAAGTGGTGGCTTAAAGGGATAGATGAATTTGCTATGAAAGTATGAACTCTTCATCCCATTACTTGTGAACTTTGCAATAGAGTTGGTTATCTTAATTTCCAATGCATAATTTTTCATGATCGAATCGTGACCAAATATTGTAATAACTTGATCACCCTTGAACTTTATAACGAAATTTATTAATTTCAAGGTGTGAATAATTGATAGAAAAATAGTTGGTTTGAAGCATTCTTATTTACAGACTATTTTGAAACAAGTCTACACGAACTCTATATGTTTTGCGTAGTAAATTACAATGAACATGCTTATATTGCAAACTATAGAAAGATGGGAAACCAATAGAATATAAAGGGAGTACTAATGAGAAGGTAAATATATCCACTTTCCCTCATATTGTCTCTCGTGATGAAACATGTGACGGAAAGGAGCTTACTATCCAGCCAATCGCATTAATAAGAAGCTCGGAAAAAATGATTAAACCCACACATGATGTGGTGGAGAAGAAGAAAAGAATAAAGGGTAGAGGTAAAAAGGTACATCTCCCAAATAATTTTGCTCCTATCATTTTTGAGAATGAATCCTATAATATATAGAACGATGATACACTAGATGATGTTGATATGCTTGTTACTTGTCATGATAGTTATGATTGGGAAGATAATTATGCTTCTTATAATGTTGCAAATCTTTTTTGCACCAACTTGGGAAATTATGATGATAATAATTATTATACTATTGGTGTCATTCTTACTATTGATCATAAGAGTGATTATGCTAATGATATGCAAACCTAGAGGCTTCGGGATGCTACGCTTAATGAGAATGACATGTTTGAGAATATAATTGGTGCAATTAATATTTGTCCCAAGCTTGGGGATGTTATCCTTGATGAGAATGACACGTTTGAGAATATATTTGCTGCAATTAATGTTTGTCCCAAGCTTGGGGATGCTATGCTTAATGAAGATGATATTTTTAGCCCCCCTACTTCGAATGATCAAATTTGTTAGCATGATTGTATGCTTCCTACTTATGATGATTATTGTGGTCATACTTATTTTATGAAAAGTTGATGATTATTATTATAAAACTTCTCGTAATTATGAATATACTTTGAATACTCTTTTAATGTGGTAACCATTTATAGTATTCGAGTCCCTTATGATACTCCCACTATTATGTATGAGGAGTTTGCTTATGGGGAAAGTAATAAGTATTCTATGCTTGTGGATCATCAAGATAATTCTTTATATGATAGTTATATTGTTGAATTCCTTCATGATGCTACATAAAATTATTATGAGGGGGGACATATGCTTGTAGGTATTGCAATAATATCGATTTTCCTCCATATGTGTTCAAAGTTCTGAAGTCATCCTTGCTTTCCCTTCCTATGTAAGTTGACTGTTGCTACAATAAATTGTTTGCTCGCAAAATCTTTAGGATAGGAAGTGGGTTAGACTTAAATGTGCTTGTAATTAATGTGCTTCATGATGCTCAATTGCATGTTTCAATTATTATTCTTATGTGAGCATCAATGAAATCATCATGCCTAGCTAAAAGGCATTAAATAAAAAGAGCTCGTTGGGATACAACCCAACAAATATACTTTCTGTTTTTGTGGGTTCACATGATTAAGCTACTGTAGTCATCATGTTTTTTGCCTTTTATTTGAGTAAGGTGCCAAGTAAAGACTTTGGGATAGTGTGGAAACTTGTTGATTTGATTATTTGCAAAAAAAAGAAACTTTTGCATCGAGTATATGAATTATGTGACTTTACCGGCATGTCAAAAAACTGTGTAATTTTTACAGAGTTCTGATATGCGAATTCTCTTCAATTTCCTAATTTCTCAGAAGGTTTAGAGACAGGTAAGTGTGGTTTTACTGTAGATCTTCATAGACTATTCTGTTTTTGAGAGATTCTATTTTGCATGCATAGTTTGCTTGTTTTAGTGTTTCCATACCTTATATTTAGTGCAATAAATTATAGGAATGATATAATACAGTAGGAATTATGTGAGAACAATTATGGATCTTGTCTTGACAGTACCTAAGTGAATGGTCTATTTTTATTATACTAACTCATCTCAAGAGGTTCCATTAAGTTTTTTGTGATTGAAGTATTTAAGTTTTGGGTGAGACATCGACATGAGGAGTATAAGGAGTGGTAAAAAATTAAGCTTGTAAATGCCCAACACACCCCAAGGTAATATTCAAGTAATACTCAAGCGTCTATGCTTGGGGATGCCCCGGAAGGCATCCCCTCTTTCGTCTTCAATACTATCGGTATATCCTACTTGGATTTATACTTTTATTCTTCACATAATATGTGTTATTTGATTGTTTTTCCTTTCATGCTATTATTGGAAGTAAAAACAATCAAATAATAGCATGAAGTAAAAACAATCAAATGACGCTCCAAGTTCTTTTCAAGTTTTGTATGGATGAAGTTTTTGAGACCGAGGTGAGACCGTGATATGAGAATAAGTAACGAGACACAAAAGCTCAAGCTTAGGGTTGCCCAAGGCTCCCCAAGTAAATATTACAAGAAGTCTCAAGAATCTAAGCTTGGGGATGCTATGCATCCCACCTCTCCCCGTCAACCACTATCGGTTAGCCTATGTTGAGTCTAAGTTTATATTTGTTCACATGATATGTGACATTCTTGGAGTGTATTTTAGTTTTCTCTGTTGTTTGAAATAAATCTCAAATCTCAAAGTCTTTATTGAGAGAGACTTCTCACATAGATACTTAATTGTTTAAACTACTCATTGATCTTCACTTATATCGTTTCAAGAGTAGTTTGATGTTCACTCTTGTGCTTCACTTATATCCTAAGAGAAAATGTTGAATGGATTGAATGTCATCAATATTAAATCATGTATGCATCATATGCTTGTCCCATGGGGAGTAGTGACTTCACATACAAGAAGTATAAGCGGTAGAATTTATTGGAAGTTAACAAACATAGCATTGGTGACTTGAACAATTCATGACAGAATATTGAAGGAAGAGAGATTTCACATATATATAAAAGAATTAAGGATACTAAGCTACGGCTGCTCCCATGCATTTGAAGAATGCATTGTGAGCTAACACGTGTTGCTATTTTACTTAGTTCACTATTAATTGAGGCTACTAAGCTACGACTGCTCTCATGCGTTTGAAGAATGCATTGCAAGCTGACACGTGTTGCTTTCTACTTAGTTCACTATTATTATTATTTTCTTTGGTGCTTGCTACCATTATTTAGCATATTACAATGGATATGCTCACATATACACACATACACTCACCTATAAGAATGCATACATGTGGGACTATCTGGAAACCTTCAAAATACTGAGTCGGTACAATATCTTGAGATTGAGGAAGTCATGACAGATGTCTTCATAGTCCATAGTAACATCTCCTGCCATTTAACGAATATACCACAGCCTGAAATAATTTCAGGAAAATGGGAGCACCACTGTGAACATAGTACATTTACTTAGTTCACTATTAGATTTTTAATTTGGTGCTTGCTACCGTTATTTAACATAGTACAACACAGATGCTCACATATACACACATACACCCACCCCTAAGAAAGCATACATCTGGGCCTATCCGAAAACCTTCGAGATACCGAGATGGTACAGTATTTTGAGCTTGACGAAGTGATGACAAATGTCTTCATAGTCCATAGTAACATCTCCTGCCATTTAACGAATATCACCACACTCTGAAATAAATTCAGGAAAATGGAAGCACCAGTACGAACATAGTACAACACATATTCTCAGTTTTACAAACCCATACGAGTTAACACATGTTTGCTTTTTTATTTAGGTCACTACAAGGTTTGTTCTTTTGGTGTTTCCTATTCTTATTTAACATAGTACAACACAAATGCTCACATATATGCACATGCGTATACTCATCCCTAAGAACGCATACACGTGCGTCCTACCTGAAAACCTTTGACATATTGAGTTGGTACAATAACTTGAGATTAACAAAGCACAATAGACGTCTTTGTAGTCGACATGAACATCTTCTGCCACTGAATGATTATCACAAGAGAGTCAGAAATAAATTTAGGAAAATGTGAATACAATACAACATACTCAGTTCAAAAAACTCATATGAACTGACACGTATTGTTTTTTATTTAGGTCACTACTAAGTTTTTTCCTTTGGTGTTTGCTACTATTATTTAACTTAGTACAACGGAGATGCTCGCATGTACGCACCGACTCACTCTAAGAACACATACACGTGTGTCATACCCGAAAACCTTCGAGATACTGTGCCGGTATAATATCTTGAGATTGATGAAGTCACAATGGATGTCTTCGTACTCAACAGGAACGTCTCCTGCCACTGAACGGATATCACCAGATATCACCAGAGAGTATGAAATAAATTCAAGAAAATGTGAGCACCGGCGCCAATACAAGACAATACATATGCTTAGTGACACAAATCCATATGAACGCACGTACGCACATCCTACCCTATGACCCTATGAGTAGTACAAAGCATAGCATTTTTTAGTTAATTCCGCCTTCTATATAATGTTAGGGTGATAATCATGCGATACCTAGCAACTTTTTCTGCAGGATAGCATAGGATAAGGAAATCAAAGAAAATTACATACCTTGAGTATCTAGGTTAGTACCATTTAGAGTGTGAGAATTAGGCTTGATTTTGAGTGATAATGTACCTCTAATTTTATTCCTCATGCATGCTATTTTTCATGAATAAGGGTTACATGATGAATCCACGAAAACTGAGCACCAGTGTCAACATAGTACAACGAAGATGCTTAGGTTAGTACCATTTAAACTATGATAATTAGGCTTAATTTTGGTTGATAATGCATCTCTAATTTGATTGCTCATGCATGCTATATTTCACGCCTAAGGATGATAGGATGGAACAGATGTTACTGAAATTATCATGTATAAAGAAATAATCACTACACTGCAATGCCAATCATGTGTTGTTCCCACCATTTTTGTGACCTACCATCTCCGTTCTATAGGCTAGAAAAACGATTGCCACTGCTGCACAATCATATCCTCTGTGCCAAGTCATTGTCCATAGATTGTGTCTCACCGTCGAGGCAACCACCTGATCTGGAAATATGAACCCTCGCAAAGACCTTTCGATGGCCCCACAAATCTTAGCGAGGACGCCGCGTCAGGCCAGAGTGGTCACCACATAGACCAACACCAACGGTAGAGCACATTACATTGATTACAATCTCACAAGAGAAATACCTGCCCAGACCCGTTGGCCATGGGACCGACATGACTAGATCTTGAGCAAGGTAGATTAGTTTGTTGCATCGCTGCCCGCCTAGCCATACCATCTGTGGCTTATCCATGTGTGCCCTCCCCATGGCAGCGACGAGTGCGAGAAGTCGTCGAAAGGTCAGCACACATCGGCCAGAGAGGAGATGGTGGCTTCGGGACCTTGGATCTAAACGACACAAGTAGTAGGCACCAAGGTGAGGCAACGTACGTCCTCCCCGCCACAATCCACCATGAGGCTTAGCCCAATGGCCTCCCCCATAGACGATGAGGGAGGGAGTAGCAGAGACAAAGGCTAGGAGCAACGATGGTTGTGACATGTGGAGTGGCTATGTGTTTTTAACCATGGGTGAAGTGATCTTTGATACCTTTCGGTATTTATCTAAGTTAAATTTGCTTGCACATTACCAACTACCA
The DNA here is from genome assembly GCA_022496015.1 of Hordeum marinum. Lineage (NCBI taxonomy): Eukaryota > Viridiplantae > Streptophyta > Magnoliopsida > Poales > Poaceae > Hordeum > Hordeum marinum. Next base: position 336,394,931 of record CM039675.1, read on the forward strand.
GCTCGCTTATCCACTGCCCTCTAAAAACAATGCAGCTACACACATGAGTTTCTTGACAGGTGCGGTGTGCCACCGCCTGCTAGTAAATATAATATCTTGGACATCTTCTATGATTGTGAGCCCCCATTGACTATTTCCAAAATTGATTAAGTAGTTGATGTTGGACAAGGAATACAATGTAATGCTTATGTTAGTTTATATTCACGTAGAAGTTATATTGTCATGGATCCTCTAACATGTGGTGCTTGCTTAAGATCTTTTGCTAGCCAAAAATTTGTACTATGTACAGATACTACGTGTGCATCCAAAAACCCTTAAACCCAGTTTCTTACCATGAGAGTCCACCATATCTACCTATGGATTGAATAAGATCTTTCAAGTAAGTTGTCATCGGTGCAAAAAGCAGTAAAAATTGCTCCTAAATATGTATGATCTTTTATTGGAAGGGAAAATAAGTTTTGTATGAACTTGTGATGGTGATGAAATAAAAGCAACGGACTGCGTAATAAAGGTTGTTATCATAAGGGTCAATATAAAGCGACATTCCTTTCCATTAAGAGCTTGCACATCTAAAAATAAAAAGCGCATGACAAGCTCTACTTCCCTCTACGAAGGGCCTATCTTTTACTTTTATGTATTTAATTTTCTATATTTACTTTTATGCCAGAGTCAATAAGGTTCATTGATAACCCACAAGTATAGGGGATCACAACAGTTTTCGAGGGTAGAGTATTCAACCCAAATTTATTGATTCGACACAAGGGGAGCCAAACAATATTCTCGAGTATTAGCAGCCGAGTTGTCAATTCAACCGCACCTGAAAGACTTAATATCTACAACAAATTATTTGGTAGCAAAATAGTATGGGAGTAACGGTAACAGTGGCAAAAGTGACAATAGCAATTTTGTAGTGTTTGTAACAATAGCAATGGAAAAGTAACTTAGCAAAGATGAATATTTGGAAAGCTCATAGGCAATGGATCGGTGATGGATAACTATGTCGGATAGCATTCATCACGCAACAGTTATAACATAGGGTGACACAGAACTAGCTCTAGTTCATCAATGTAATGTAGGCATGTATTCCATATATAGTCATACGTGCCTATGGAAAAGAACTTGCATGACATCTTTTGTCCTACCCTCCCATGACAGCGGGGTCCTATTGAAAACTAAGGGATATTAAGGCTTCCTTTTAATAGAGAACCGAACCAAAGAATTAGCACTTAGTGAATACATGAACTCCTCAAACTACGGTAATCACTGGAAAGAATTCCAGTTATTGTCACCCTAGGGGATGCAGATCATAACTCATAATAGGTGTCTACAACTTGCAAGATAGGATCAAGAACACATATATATTCATGAAAACATAATAGGTTCAGATCTGAAATCATGGCACTCGGGCCCTAGTGACAATCATTAAGCATAGCAAAGTCGTAGCAACATCAATCTATGAACATACTGGATACTAGGGATCAAACCCTAACAACACTAACTCGATTACATGATAAATCTCATCCAAACCATCATTGTCCAGCAAGCCTACGATGAGATTAATCACGAACGGCGGACAACATCATGGAATTGGTGATGAAGGATGGTTGGTGATGACGAAGGCGTCGATTTCCCCTCTCCGGAGCCCAAAACGGACTCCAGATCTGGTCTCCCGAGGAAGAACAGGAGGTGGCGGCGGCTCCATATCGTGAAACGCGATGAAATCTTCTCTTTTATTTTTTCTCCCCGAATAGGAATATATAGAAGTGGAAACAAGGTCAGAGGAGCATCAGGGGGCCCACAAGCCACAAGGGTGGCGCGCCCACCACGGTTGTGGCCAGGTGGTGGGCCCCCTGCAGTTGATTCTTTCGCCAATATTTTTATTAATTCCAAAAATATTCTCCACAAATTTTTAGGTCAATCCGAGAACTTTTATTTCAAAAATAACACCAAGGTAATTCTGCTGAAAACAACGTCAGTCCGGGTTAGTTCCATTCAAATCATGCAAATTAGAGTCCAAAACAAGGGCAAAAGAGTTTGGAAAAGTAGATATGTTCGAGATGTATCAACTCCCCCAAGCTTAAACCTTCGCTTGTCCTCAAGAAATTCAGTTGATAAACTGAAAATGATAAAGAAAAACTTTTACAAACTCTGTTTGAACTTGCCGTTGTAAATATGTCTAACTTATGTTCAGATTTTCAGCAAAGATTATAGACTAAACACATTCACAATAACATTTAGGTCTCACATTTACACATATAAATGGCATAATCAACTAGCAAGCTATAATAATAAGTCTCGGATGACAAAAAATTTATCAAAACAATCATGATACAATATGACATAATGGTATCTCGCTAGCCCTTCCTGATACCGCAAAACATAAATGCAGAGCACCTGTGAAGAACGAGGGCTGACTGGACATTGTAATTCATGGTAAAAGAGATCCAGCCATACTCAATATCAATTAATAGCAAAGCATACAAATGACGATGGTGCTCTCTAACAGGTGCCTTTTATAAGAGGATGATGACTCAACGGTAAAGTAAAATAGATATGCCCTTCGCAGAGGGAAGCATTGATTTCCAAAGGTGCCAGAGCTCGAGCTTTTAAAACAAGGACAGATAATAATTTTGAGCGGTATGCTTTCATTGCCAACATAACAACTAAGAGTTCTCGATATCTTCCATGCTAGATACATTATAGGCGGTTCCCAAACAGAATAGTAAAGTTTTTACTCCCGCTCCACCAAATCAATCACACTCCACGGCGGGCCGAATCCACGGGTACCGTCCATACAAACACAATCCTGTGGGAGTTTTGTTTTACTATACTTTGATTTAAATTTTGATCATAGGACTGGGATTCCCGAGTTCTTGCCACTTTCTCGTGAATGATGGTGAATCAACACATATAGTGAGAATAACCCACCTAGCATGGAAGATACTAACAGCCCCTAGTCACTACATGAGCGATTTGGGCATACAAAACGGAATATATATTTGAAGGTTTGGAGAATGGCACATGCAAATTTACTTGGAACAACAGGTAGATACCGTATATAGATAGGTATGGTGGACTCATATGGAACAACTTTGGATTTATGGAGATGGATGCACAAGCAGTATTCCCGCTTAGTACAAGTGAAGGCTAGCAAAAGACTGGGGAGTGACCAACTAGAGAGCAACACAGTCATCAACATGCTTTGAGATTAACCAACATTGAATGCAAGCATGAGTAGGATATAATTCACTATGAACATAAACATCATGGAGGTTATGTTGGTTTGTTTCAACTACATGCGTGAACATGTGCCCAAGTCAAGCCACTCAAATCATTCAGAGGAGGATACCATTCTATCATACTACATCACAACCATTTTAATATGCATGTTGGCACTCAAGACAAACCATTATCCACTATTAGCCAAGTAAGCATGGTATGAGCAACTATAATCTCTAATTTTCATTGCAAACATGTTTCATATATAATGGGCTGAATTAAGAACGATGAGCTAATCATATTTATAGAAGTATGATAGGTCGAGTTTATACCAGCTTTTCTCCATCTCAGTCAGTTCATCGTATATCGTCATTATTGTTTTCACTTGCACGAATAAATGATGTGAATAACAATAAAAGTGCACATGCATTGGACTAAGCTGGAATCTACAAACAATAACTCAAAAGGGAAGGCAAAGAAATATGGGCTCTATATAAGATAAACAATAATGCATATGAGAGCCACTCAACATGTTATCGTGGTCTTCTCCTTACGACCCAAAGAAAAGAAAGGAAAATTATTTTCACGGGAAAGCTCCCAACAACCAAAAGAAGAACGAGAAATCTTTTTGGGTTTTCTATTAATGATACAACTAAGCAAACTAGAAGGTAAAGCTAGAACTATTTTTTTTGGATTTTCTTAAAGATTAATCAAACACACAAGAAGAAAGCATAAAGAAGAAATAGACTACCATGGATAGTGCAATGAAAAAGTATGAGCACCGACAACTGAAATGAGTGTGTGAACATGAATGTAATGTCGGTGAGAAATACATACTCCCCCAAGCTTAGGCTTTTGGCCTAAGTTGGTCTAGGGCCATGGCTGGCCCGGATAATATCCGAAGTCATAGTCGGGGTTGTATTGGGCTGCGGCGGCTACCGCCTGAACGACTGCAGCGTGAAGGTGAGATGATTCCGCACTCCTCTCATACTCGTTTGCCTCCTCTCTAGTTATAAAGTATCTCTGTTTTTCCTGAAAGTTAAAGAAGGCAGGAGCAGGAAGGGTAACATGGACAGCATGTTGTCTGTCAAAAATAAGTCGGTACTGGAGGGATTGTTCGTTTCTTTCAAGAAACTGGTAGCGCACCAAAGCCTCATAATCAAGAAAAGCAAGGGTTAACTCGATATCATTCTCTCTTATGGGTACCCCAAGATACTTAGCTACATGGGTGGCATAAACTTCAGCAAAGAAATCTCCATCCTTAGCATTATGATGTAACCTCCTAGCAATAATAGCCCCCAAGTTATATCGTGTATCTACCATTATAGACTCAGATCAGGCACGCAAAGGTGTCTATGCTCATGTTTACCATTAATACATCTACCTATGAAGAGAGCAAAATAATGTATAGCCGGAAAGTGAATGCTCCCCAAAGTAGCTTGCGTAATGATTCTAGTCTCTCCCACTGTGATGCTAGCAAGGAAATTGTTATATTCATTTTTATGAGGATCGCTACAGCTACCCCACTGTGGAATTTTGTATGCATCACTAAAATCCTCTAGGTCCATGGTGTAGGACTTATCATAAAGATTAAATAGGATAGAATAAGAATTACGCGTGGATGAAAATTCAAACCTCCGCACAAAAGAAACAGTGAGTTGATAGTATTGCTTGCACCGGCCTGAAATAAAATCCTCAAGGCCATCATTCCTTATGTACTCATAAAACTCTTCCTTGAACCCAGCGTTATCCATGAATTGATCCAACAGCCATTCACAAGGCAGCACTCGAGCTTCCCTCGCTGGTCCAAAATCAGGCTCACGTAACGTGAGTCTTGGAGTTTTCTTGCTTGAGGAACCACCTTGGTACATTCTCCTCAACATCTTTTCTTTCTCTGAAAAATTTCTGAATTTTTTAGTGAATCAAAATAAAGGTGAACAAAACTCATAGCAACTACTCCCTCAAGTGCCTAGAGACTATATCATGCATCAAAACTACTTGGGACCATACAAATTTGACATGCACGCTCGAAAACAAGGTCACCACAACAGCAAAAATCTGCAATATATAAAGCACTAGAACAAAAACTAATTGGACGATTGGACAAGTCACATACCGATGAGTAATCCCCTAAAACAGTTTTGCAAATGGAGCTTTGAGCAAGGAGATCGAAAATGGTAGCAAGATGAACTAGAACACGGGATTGAGCAATGGTGGAATTTTTTCTAGAGGAAGATGAAGTGAATGGGTGCTGGAATAAGTGGAGGAGGGCCACATGGGACCCACAAGCCACCAGGGCGCGCCTAGGGGGTGGGCGTGCCCTGCAGGCTTGTGGCCCACTGGTGTGCGCCCCTGATGCATACTCAGTGCCAAAAATTCTTAAATATTCCGCAAAAAATCGTACTCCATTTTCAGGACATTTGAAGAACTTTTATTTTCAGGTCACTTTTTTATTGCATGAGAAACTCAGAAAACAAAAAAATAATAGCATTTTTACTTAATTTCATCTAGGTAACAAAAAGTAAAAGTTAGGTACATGAAGTTGTGCTTTCTAAATTCATCCAACTCATGCTCATCAAAAGGAATCCATCAATAAGGTTGATCAAGTCTTATTAATAAACTTCTTCTGAATAACATGAAACCGAAGAATTTTCGAATAACGCTAAGTTACCTCAATGGGGATATGCATTTCTCCAACAATAAGTATATCATATTTATTCTTAAGAGTAGGAAGAGGGAACTCAAAGTTTCCAATAATAATCGTTGGAATTTTTTCAATAGAGTTGATACTATGAACTTGAGGTTGTTTCTTCGGAAAGTGTACCGTATTCTCATTACCATTAATATGAAAAGTGGCATTGCCCTTGTTGCAATCAATAACAGTCCCTACAGTATTCAATAAGGTTCTACCAAGAATGATCGACATATTGTCGTCCTCAGAATATCAAGAATAACAAAGTCTGTCAAGATAGTAGCATTTGCAACTACGGCAGGTACATCCTCACAAATACCGATAGGCAGAGCAGTTGATTTATCAGCCATTTGCAAAGAGATTTCACTAGGTGTCAACTTATTCAAATCAAGTCTACGGTATAAAGAGAAAGTCATAACACTAACACTAGCTTCAAGATCACATAAAGCAATTTTAACATAATTTGCTTTAATAGAGCATGGTATAGTAGGTACTCTGGGATCTCCTAGTTTCTTAGGTATTCCACCTTTAAAAGTATAATTAGCAAGCATGGTGGAAATCTCAGCTTCCGGTATCTTTCTTTTATTTGTCATAATATCTTTCATATACTTATCAGAAGGACACATTTTCAAAATATCAGTCAAGCACATATGCAAAAAAAGACAGGTCTAAGCCTTTCAACAAAGCGCTCAAAATCCTCATCATCCTTTTTCTTGGATGGTCTAGGAGGAAAGGGCATGGGTTTCTGAACCCATAGTTCTCTTTCTCTACCATGTTTCCTAGCAATGAAGTCTCTTTTATCGTATCTTTTATTCTTAGGTTGTGGGTTATCAAGATCATCAGGAGGTTCAATCTCCACATCTTTATCATTACTGGGTTGAGCATCAACATGAACCTCATTATTAATGTTATCACTAGGCTCATGTTCATCACCAGATTGTGTCTCAGCATCAGAAATAGAAATATCATTTGGATTCTCAGATGTATCTATAACAGGTTCACTAGCAGCATGCAAAGTACTATCATCATTCTTTTTCCTACTCTTATTGGAACGTATAGGTGCATCAGTATTAACTCTCTGAGAATCTTGCTCAATTCTATTAGGGTGGCCCTCAGGATACAAAGGTTCCTGAATCATTCTACCACCTCTAGTCACAACTTTAACAGAATGATCATTGTCTTTACTATTCATCTCATTAAGCAAATCATTTTGAGCCTTAAGTACTTGTTCTAGTTGAGTGGTTAGCTTGGAAGCATGTTTACTAATAACCTTAAGGTCATTGACAGTTCTACTCAGATAATCACCCAAGTGATCAAGCATGTAAGCATTATGTTTCAATTGTCTACTAACATAGGTATTGAAATTTTCTTCATTCACAATAAAATTATCAAACTCATCCAAGCATTGGCTAGCAGACTTATTATAAGGAATATCTCTTTCATCAAATCTACGGAGAGAATTTACCTATACTACCTGTGTCGGGTTATCAAGACCATGCATTTCTTCAATAGGTGGTAGATTCTTAACTTCTTCAGCTTTAATACCCTTTTCTTTCATAGATTTATTTGCCTCTTGCATATCTTCAAGACTGAGGAATACAATACCTATTTTCTTCGGAGTTGGCTTTGAAGGTGGTTCGGGAATAGTCCAATCATTATCATTGCTCAATATGTTATTCAATAGTAATTCAGCTTGTTCAATAGTTCATTCCCTGAAAACACAACCAGCACAACTATCTAGGTGGTCCCTAGAAGCATCGGTTAGTCCATTATAAATGATATTAAGTATTCCATTTTTCTTGAGAGGATGATCAGGAAAAGCATTAAGTAATTGGAGAATCCTCCCCCAAGCTTGTGGGAGACTCTCTTCTTCAATTTGCACAAAGTTAAATATTTCCTGCAAGGCAGCTTGTTTCTTATGGGCAGGAAAATATTTTTTAGAGAAGTAATAAATCATGTCCTGGGGACTATGCACACAACCAGGAGCAAGAGAATTAAACCATATCCTAGCATCACACTTTAATGAGAAAGGAAACAACTTAAGAATATAGTAATAGCAAAAAATTTCCTCATGAGAAAATAGGGTGGCTATATCATTCAATTTGGTAAGATGTGCCACAACAGTTTCAGATTCATAACCATGGAAAGGATCAGATTCAACCAAGGTAATTAAATTAAGATCGATAGAGAATTCATAATCCTTATCAGTAACAAAGATAGGTGAAGTAGCAAACTTAGGATCATATTGCATTCTAGCATTCAAAGATTTTTCCTTCCACCTGCGAAGCAATTTCTTAAGATCATCTCTATCCTTACAAGCAAGAAAGTCCCTAGCTACCTCTCCTTCCATAACATAACCCTCAGGTGTCTCAGGCAATTCATATCTAGGAGAGCTAGGTCTAGCAGGTGTATCACAGTGTTTAGTTTCAATAATTTCATCAGATTCAAAAATATTATCAGTTTCATCATTGGCTCTAGCAGTTTGTTCATCAAGAAATTCACCCAGTGGCACAGTATCATCAAGCAAAGTATCATCATAAGCATCATTCATAGCAGAAGTAGCATCATCAATTACTTATGACATATCCGAATTACTAGCAGGTGGTGGTCTCGCAAATTTACTCATAACAGAAGGTGAATCAAGTGTAGAGCTAGATGGCAGTTCCGTACCTGTCCTCATAGTTGAGGGGTAGATCTTGGTTTTTGGATCTTTAAGATTCCTCATAGTGATCAACAGATATATATCCCAAGTGACTCATAGAATAGAGCTATGCTTCCCGGCAATGGCGCCAGAAAAAGGTCTTGATAACCCACAAGTATAGGGCATCACAACAGTTTTTGAGGGTAGAATATTCAACCCAAATTTATTGATTCGACACAAGGGGATCCAAAGAATATTCTCAAGTATTAGCAGTTGAGTTGTCAATTCAACCACACCTGAAAGACTTAATATCTATAGCAAAGTATTCAGTAGCAAAGTAGTATGGGAGTAATGGTAATAGTGGAAAAAGTGATAGTAGCAGTTTTGTAGTGTTTGTAATAATAGCAACGGAAAATTAACTTAGCAAAGATCAATATATGGAAAGCTCGTAGGCAATGGATCAGTGATGGATAATTATGTCAGATGGCATTCATCATGCAATAGTTATAACATAGGGTGACATGGAACTAGCTCCAATTCATCAATGTAATGTAGGCATGTATTCCATATATAGTCATACGTGCTTATGGAAAAGAACTTGCATGACATCTTTTGTCCTACCCTCTCGCGGCTGCGGGGTCCTATTGGAAACTAAGTGATATTAAGGCCTCCATTTAATAGAGAACCGGACCAAAGCATTAGCACTTAGTGAATACATGAACTCCTCAAACTACGGTAATCACCGGAAAGAATCCCAGTTATTGTCACCCTGGGGGATGTGGATCATAACTCGTAATAGGTGTCTACAACTTGCAAGATAGGATCAAGAACACATATATATTCCTGAAAACATAATAGGTTCAGATCTGAAATCATGGCACTCGGTCCCTAGTGACAAGCATTAAGCATAGCAAAGTCGTAGCAACATCAATCTAAGAACATAGTGGATACTAGGGATCAAACCCTAACAAAACTAACTCGATTACATGATAAATCTCATCCAAACCATCACCTCTAGCAAGCCTATGATGAGATTACTCACGAACGGTGGAGAGCATCATGGAATTGGTGATGAAGGATGGTTGGTGATGACGAAGGCGTCGATTTCCCCTCTCCGGAGCCCAAAACGGACTGTAGATCTGGTCTCCCGAGGAAGAACAGAAGGTGGTGGTGGCTCCATATCGTCAAACACGATGAACTCGTCTCTTTTATTTTTTTTCTCCCCTAATAGGAATATATAGGTCGAAGGAGCGTCAGGGGGCCCACAAGCCATAGGGGCGCTCCCTAGGGGGGGCGCCCACCAGACTTGTGGCCAGGTGGTGGGCCCTTCTAGTTGATTATTTCGCCAATAGTTTTTTATTAATTCCAAAAATATTCTCCGCAAATTTTCAGGTCAATCCAAGAATTTTATTTCTGCACAAAAATAACACCAAGGCAATTCTGTTTAAAACAGCGTCAGTCCGGGTTAGTTCCATTCAAATCATGCAAATTAGAGTCCAAAACAAGGGAAAAAGAGTTTGGAAAAGTAGACTTGCTGGAGATGTATCATTCATTCCTATTCCAATCTATTAATTCTTTAGTTGACAAGCATCATGTGGTGGGGGAAGATCCAGACACACATATCCAGTTGAATATAGGTGATCATGATTCATTATTGATGACATTAGCCCTGAGATAAATAAGTTAGGAGGCAAAAAATAAGCCACTATATTCATATGTGTTTGACTAAAAATGATTGTTGTAAAAATATGCTTTGAGTGTCGGCAATCAAGGAAGACTAAATTATAGCCGGGTATGTGCAATTTTCTAAATTAAAGCTCTTGCATAGACCCTTCCTGAAAAGGGTGATGCAGAAAAGTAGATAAGTATTTCCCTCAGTTAATGAGAACCAAGGTATCAATCCAGTAGGAGGAACAAGGAAGTCACCAATGGATGCACCTACACAAAAAATCAAACTCTTGCACCCAACGCTATAAAGGGGTTGTCAATCCCTTCACGGTTATTTGCAAGGATTAGATCTGATAGAGATAGATGTAAAAGATTGTGGAAATTAAAAATTAAATAAATTGCAGCAAGGTATTTTTGGTTTATAGATCTGAAAATATAATATGTAAGGTAGACCCAGAGGCCATAGGTTTCATTATAGGCTTCTCTCCTGAAGGAAAATATCACGGTGGGTGAACAAATTGTTGTTGAGCAATTGAAAATGTGAATAATTATGAAGATATCCAAGGCAATGATTATGCATATAGACATCATGTCCTTGTCAAGTAGACCGAAACGATTCTGTGTCTACTACTATTACTCCACACATCGACCAACTCCTGCCTGCATCTAGAGTATTAAGTTCATGAAGAACAGAGTAACGCATTAGGTAAGATGACATGATGTAGAGGGATAAACTCAAGCAATATGATGAAAACCCCATCTTTTTACCCTTGATGGCAACAATACAATACGTGCCTCGCTACCCCTACTTTGTCACTGGGTGAGGACACCGCAAGATTGAAACCAAAACTAAGCACTTCTCCCATTGCAAGAATTACCAATCTAGTTGGCCAAACCAAACCAATAAATTAGAGAGACTTGCAAAGATATGAAATAAATGCATATAAGAATTCAGAAAAGACTCAAATAATATTCATGGATAATCTGAACATAAACACAGAATTCATCAGATCTCGACAAACACACCACAAAAGAGTATTACATCGGATAATCTCCATGAAGATCATGAAGAACATGGTATTGAAGCACAGAGAGAGAGAAGAAGCCATCTAGATACTAGCTATGGACCTGTAGGTCTGTGGTGGAGTACTCACGCATCATCGGAGGGGCAATGGAGTTGATGTAGATGCCCTCCATGATCGAATCCCCCTACGGAAGATTACCGGAAAAGGCTCCAAGATGGCATCTCTCGGGAACGGAGGCTTCTGGCGGCGGAAAAGTATTTGCATGGCTCTTTCTGGTATTGGGGGATATTTGGATATTTATAGGACGAAGATTAGGGTTAGGAGACCTGCCAGGGAGTCACAAGCCTGCCAGGCACGGCCAGGAGGGTGGTCGCGCCCCCTGGCTTGTGACTTCTTGGCAAGTCCTTTGCCTTGCACTCCAAGTCTGGTAGGTATCTTCTGATCCAGAAAAAATCATCGCGAAGATTTTATTCCATTTGGACTCCGTTTAATATTCCTTATCTGCAATACTCAAAAACGGGGGGAAACAGAAACTCTCACTAGGCTCTAGATTAATAGGCTAGTCCCAAAAATAATATAAAATAGCATATTAATGCATATAAAACATCCAAAACAAATAATATAATAGCATGGAACAATAAAATTATAGATACATTAGGGGAAATCATCATGAGAGGCCATCTTCTTGATCTCGATGGTCTCCCTAACGAGGAGGGAATAGTTCACCCTTCGGCCTGAGGGTAGTAGCCATGTGTTCAATCCCTCTCTCTTGTGTTCGTGAGATGGCACGATCTTGATGTATCACGGTCTTTCTTAATATAATTGGATCATATATTGTTTCTCCCCTGCTATTTCGATGTGATGAATTGAATATTTCCCTTTGAGATTTTGTTATGTTGGATTGAATATTGGATTGAGATCACTTGATGTATGTCTTGCATGTGGATACCCTTGGTGACAATGTGTTATTATATTGATTCACTTTATATATGTTTTGGTACTCAACTTGTGGATTCCCGTGGTGACAATGGGGTAATCTATGCATATGGGTTGATACATTTTCTTGTCCTACTTTCTCCGATAGAAATCTTGGGGTACACTTTGAAGTTCTTTTGCATGGATTGAATATGATGAATCTTTGTTATATGCATATCGTATAATTGACTCATGGATACTTGTGGTGACATTGGAGAATCTAGGTGACATTAGAGTTGATTGATATGTATCATATGGTGTTATTATAGTACAAACTCTAGGGCTGTTTGTGAAACTTAGAGGAATAGCTCAATGGATTGATCGGAAAGGATAACTTTGTGGTGGTTCTACTACCTACAACAATTTCATCGTATGTTCTCCGCTAGATATGAACTTTGGAGTGATTCTCTGTCGCATGTTGAGGGATGATCATATGATTCTATCTTGTTATCATTGTTGAGAGATTGCACTAGTGAAAGTATGAACCCTAGGCCTTATTACCAAGCATTAATATATTGTTTTGTTTGTTCTTTACCATTTTTTAACTTGATGTTTTTATTTATTTGGTTTATAAAAACATATTTCTACTATCCATACTACACTGGTAGCACCATCTCTTTGTCGAACTAGTGCACCTATACAATTTTCCATTGTATTGGGTGTCTTGGGGACACAAGAGATTTCTTATATTTGATTGCAGGATTGATTGAGAGAGACCATTTTCATCCTACTCCTCCCATGCATTGATAAACCTTAAGTCATCCACTTGAGGGAAAATTGCTACTGTCCTATAAAACTCTGTGCTTGGAGGCCCAATAGAGTCTACAAGAATAAAGTTTCATAGTAGACATCACACATCTCCACACAAATGTGGAGACCTAGATGGATGATATTGTGGTTAAGACCATACACCAATCGACTCTCATCCAAGATTTATAGGAAATGTTTGCCAATTTGCGCAAGATGAATCTTAAGATCAACCCTTAGAAGTGTGTGATTGGTGTTCCAACGGGAAAGCTTCTCAGGTTCTTTGTGTCTCATCGTGGGATTGAAGGCAACCCCAACAAGATCAAAGTTATAGAGCATATTAAACCTCCTAAGTGTGTCAAAGATGTGCATCATCTGACTAGTTGTGTTGTTGCGCTGGGAAGGTTCATTTCAAAGTCAGTTGAGCATGCTTTGGCATTCTTCAAGATATTAAAGAAAGCTTGTCCTACTGTGGGATCGAGAAGAGGCGTCTAGAGGGGGGTGAATAGACTACTTGACAATATAAAAACCTAACCTTTTCCCAATTTTATTTGTTGGTAAGTTTTAGCAAATTTACCAAGTCTAGCACACCATACACATGCAAATCTACGAGTATAGTAGCGGAAACTAAAGACATGCACATGTAAGTAAAGAGTAGAGATAGGAAGAACAAATGCAATAGGGACTCAAAGATTTTTCATGTGGTTTCGATAGGTGGTGCTATCGTACATCCGCATTGATGGAGACTTCAACCCACAGAGGGTAATGACTGCACGAGTCCATGGAGTGCTCCACCCTCAAAGGGTCCATGAAGAAGCAACCTTGTCTATTTCACCATGACTTACGTCCACGAAGGACTAGCCTCGGTCGAGGTAGATTTTCACGAAGTAGGCGATCTGCTTGTCCTCACAAACTTCTTGGTTCAACTCCACGTGAATTGTAGGCTCCCAATAAACACCTAACCAACCTAGGAGACACCACTCTCCAAAAAGTAATAGATGTGGTATGGATGATGAACTCCTTGCTCTTGTGCTTCAAAAGATAGTCTCCTCAACACTCAATCACTCTCTCAGATAATTTGGCTTTGTAGAAGAGATTGATTGGGTGGAAAGCAACTTGGGGAGGCTAGAAATCAAGATTCATATGGTTGGAGTGGAATATCTTGATCTCAACGCATGAGTAGGTGGTTCTCTCTCAGAAAATGAATGGTGGAAGTGTTTGCTTCTTCTGAATGCTCTCTCTATGAATGATAGGTAGGTGGAGGGGTATACATAGCCATCTCGAAAAATCCAAACGTTACAACTTTTGGTGGAAACAGAGTGAAACCTCGGTTGCACGGACTAGTGCAAAATGTTCTAACTTTTGGCGTTTCGGTGAGACCGATATACAACATCTGGGTGAGTCCGACTCGATTGACCTAGGCAGTTACAGTGACTCGGTGGCACCGAAATGGAGAACTGTGGAATTCTGATTTTTGTCCATTAGATACCAAAGAGGTGGTAAATGCTTTTTGGTCGTACCAAAGCAAAACTTAGTTGCACCGGTTTGCTAGGGTTTTGCTTGGGTTCTGTCTAAGGGAAACTCGGTGTGGCCGATATGTAGAAAGTTGGTGGCACCGAATTTGACTTTAGGGTTTGGAAAGAATATTTTGTGGGAGAAATGCTAAGGCTTTTGGTGGCTAATCCCTAAGCACCTTCAGCTACCATATCATCATAGATACCTTATCCCCTTTTAATAGTATTGGCTTTCCTATGGACTCAAATGTGATTTCTCACATAAATATAAAATGTAGAGTCTTGAAACTTGAAGCTTTGCCAATCCTATACTTTTCCTCCTTGGGGATCCTCCTCACAATTCCCAGCCACTACAATCTTTTGGACTTGATCTGAGACAAGCTAAGTAGAATTGTTAGTCCAGGAGATAATGTATGTTGTCATGAATTGTCAAAACCTCCAAGGGAGCATGTGTGCCTTCACCTATGTAATGGACCCCAAAGGCAGAGGAGACACTCTAAGATTTAAAAAGATACCTCTCCTCTCCACCACTACTAGTTGCGTCGAAAGAACATGAGAAGTTGTTGTTATATTTAGCAGCTACTAATCATGTGTCTAGTGTTGCACTAGTTGCTGAAAGAGAGGCCCAAGAAAAAAACCTAGAAGCAGAAGTGCCCGAAGCCAAAAAACTGGGGATAGCACCGTCAAGCATAGTTGCCGGCAACCCAAAGCCTGCTCCAGCAACATAACAACAACAGAAAAAATGGTGCGATGTCCAGTATACTTCATGCGTACCCTTTTGCAGGGGGGTAGGTCCATGTATTACGGAGTGCAAAAGCTACTCTTTAGTCTACTGATGACCTATCACAAGTTGCGCCACTACTTCCAAGCACGTCCAATTACCGTCGTCACTTCCTTTCCACACAAACGCATTCTGAAAAATCGAGAAGCAACAGGCAAAATTGTGGAGTGGGTGTTGGAACTGTCATTTTTTGATTTCATGGTGAAAGCACTTCAACTATTCGAAGCAGAGCCTTGCCGGAGTTCATTGTCGAATGGACCCCAATGCCATATGAAAAGAAATAAACAACCTCACTCCCCGACAAGGAAGATCCAAAAGATTGGGTCATGTATTTTGATGGTGCCTTCTCGCTTCAAGGTGCCGGAGCTGGTGTGCTCCTAGTTTCGCCTAATAGAGAGCACCTCAAGTATGTGATTCAACTGTTGTTTCCTAGGGAGAAGGGAACTAACAACATTTCTGAGCATGAAAGACTACTTGCCTACCTACGTAGCAATTGATTTGGAAATCAAGAGGTTGATTGTCATGGGTGATTCCCAGCTAGTGGTGAGGCAGATTAACAAGAACTACCAAAATCCACAAATGAAGGCCTATATTGAGGAAGTAAGGAAGCTAGAGAGCTACGTTGATGGATTGTAGATGGAGCATGTTCCTCGTGCTCAAAACAACATTCCTAATGATCTGCAAAAAGTTTGCTGTAAAAAAAGTTGCCCGCGGAATCGAGGACCTTTGTGCACCGGCTAACCTAACCCTCTGTGGCACCATCAATGCGACCAAAGAAAAGGCTGAATACTTGCCCTGACAAGTTTCTCTCGACGAGCTCCACAAAAGGTGTTATATAAGCTAGTTCTGGTAAGGAGCCAAATCTTGCCGGCAAACAACAGGCCTCAACAGCATGAGAATCGATTGGCGTCGAGCCAGAAGCTCCGGCGAAACCTTTTGCTTCTGCTATTGAGGCACAAGTTCTAGTAGAGGCGGTAGAGCCTTTAGTTATTGTTGTCGAGCCATCACCTCTGGCATGGGCGCAACAGCTTGTCAAGTACCTACAGAAGGGAGAACTTTCTAGCAAACAAGACGCGATCAAAAGATTAGCATGTCAGTCAGGTATGTACATGTTCATTGATGGTGTGTTGTAGAGAAGGCGGACAAACAGTGTGAAATTGAGGTGTATCCCGAGGGAAGAAGGGCAAACGTTGTTGGAAGAAATCCATAAAGTGGTATGTGGTTCACACATTGGATCATGTGCACTTGTTGTCAAGGCCTTCGACAAGGTTTTCACTAGCTGACAGCCCATCAGCATGCAGCAACAGTCATGACAACTTGTGCAGCTTGCCAGTTTCATGCCAAGAACATCCATCAGCCAGCACAATCCATCCAAATCATTCCTCTATCATGTCCCTTTGTGGTCTGGTGGTTATATATCCTTAGGAAATTTCCTCGCGCATTTGGGGGCTTTTAGTACTTGTATGTTGCAATCGACAAGTTCACAAAGTGGCTCGAGGTGGAGCCGGTAAGGAAGGCGATGATGCAGCTAGCTATTAAATGCTTCTGTGCATTGGTGGCTTGTTTTGGCATTCCCGGCAAGATCATCTCCGATAACGACACCCACTTCACAAGAAACACCTTCATGACATATGGAAAGGGGCTAGGCACCAAGATTTGCTACTCATCTGTTGCTCATCCGAGAAGCAATGGACAAGTGGAAAGAGCCACTACAGAGGTATTGCGAGGACTCGGGACTATTACGTTTGATAGGCTGCAAGTTTCGACGATGCTGGGTTGATGAAGTGCTTTCCATTCTTTGGTCGCTCAGGACAACACCAAATTTAGCGACATGAGAAACACCCTTCTCCCCAGTGTGTGGTGCAGAAGTGGTGCTCCCGACTGAACTTGTTTACGGCTCTCAAAGAGGCACAACAAGAGATGCATGAATACAACATCAATATTCTCGAGGAATACCATTCCTTTGTTGTTGTGCGTGTATCACCTTAGTGGCAAGCCTTACGCTGCTCTCATAGCCGTAAGGTTCAGGATCGAGAACTCAAGAAGGGTGACCTTGTTCTTCGTAGGATTGAATCCTTGAACGGAGCAAACAAGTTGACACCCAAGTGAGAAGGCCCTTATTGGGTGGTTCAAGTCACTAAGCCTGGACCATTAATTCTGGATAGAGACCGAAGATGGAGTTCCAGTGCAAAATTCCCGGAACACTGAAAATCTTCGCAAGTTCTACCCATAAGGCGCGGTTGTTGGCCTCACCGACAACCTTTTGTACAAGTTGGCCTCCCTGGCATGTAAACCTTTGTTCAAAGCCGGGCTTAGACCCATGAGTAGTAAATAATGATAAGTTTTCCGCAACCCTTTATGTTATGTACATTTTAAGTTGAATGTATTCTGTGCAAATGTGTTGTGGATGTAACCCTTGTAGCAGTTGTATACCTCAACATCCTAGCCTGCTCGTTCCCTCTTCTCTTCTTACGAGAAGCCCCCTTTGTGTGCAAATTTCTCGGGGGGGAGGAGGTGTGAACCATGCTAGTGCATTGAAGGAAGAGATGTGCATACACCATATAAGATGAACAATAGAGATAAGTTGCAAAAACTTTAAATTTTTCTCTAATTGCTTAATATTGCTCCCTTGAATGATTTTGTCTACGCATGTGAAAAACCTGGATGCAATGGAATCTTCTCGGGCATGGTACCGCTCCTAGGTCGTTTTGAGTCAGCTCAGTGGTTTAGGCAGTGTCACCAAAACTGGGAAGGTAAAACCATCCTGAGAAGTGGCCTCCTTAGCAATCCGCTAAGGACCTCTTCCACAACCGAAGCTCACAAGAGAGTGCACATCGGGAAAGTATCCGACAAGCGTAGGGTATAGAGGCACATACAAGAGCAAAAGTGCACAAGGAGAAAGCATTCATACATCCATTCAAGTATAAAGTTGTGCCATGCGCATAACAAAGCAAACCTAACTTAAAGAAAATATGTTTTTACATGACCCAGGAAGGTTGTCAAAGATAAGGATACCTAATTCCTAAGGTTGTGTTGGACTCTGCAACATCTCTTGGCGATCTCTTCAGCAAGGTGTGCCATGAGTGAATTAGCAGCCGAAGTGTCGATGGCGGTTGGGGTCTTCTTGAAGATCACAGAGAGATCAAGGTCGGGGTTGTAATGGACCACCTTGGTGAATAACCACAACCATGTGTCGCAAAGAAGAGTTCTTGACTCATCGGCGAACTTGTGTGGCATTGGTGATGCGCCTCCAACACCATGAGGAGGCCTTCAAAGAAGAGGGTCGGTGTAACACTCGTGGCCTGGTTGGAGCTTTGATTAAATCCCCAACTCCCCATCTCCATGATGCCATGATGCCGAGTGGTGCGCTTAGTGATATCAACTAGGCGGCTATTCCAGAGATCTACAAACTCCTTCAACTAATCAAATTTGTTCTCAACGTCCTCTAGCATAATCTTGGTCTCTTTCAGCTCATTGGTCAAGAGCCGGATCTTGGAGTGTGGGGAACCCGACTCATAAGTCGAGATCACTGAATGCACGTGTATAGTGATCCCAGAGATCAATGCTCACTAAACACACAAAAGCTGAATAACAAGAGTCTTACATCCATACTTAACGTCTTACACAAATAATGACCACGAAGGTCTTAGTCTTACATAGATAGGGCCACACGAGCCAAACACTTAAAATAGAACAAGCAGCAGAAATCTTGGTCGAAAGCATGAACCCATGCCATCTGCCTTAACCTACAGGCATTTTGATTGGGAAGCGTCCTAGTTCGCATGTTCATCTCCAACGAACTCTTCAACATACTCATGTTCTTCCATGCTTGGCCAATTAAATAACCAGTGGCAAGCCAATGAGTACTTTGAATGTACTCGCAAGCAACCCAACTGTGGAACGAGGTAACAATGATGCATGATATAGCACTAAGTAGGTAAGTTTGCGGAAAGCAAATTTTGTATGCAAATGACATGATCAAATAACTAGTGAACATGCATCAACAATTAGCAGATATCCATGTGAACATGCATCAACAACGATAAGTGAGATCTGGTTGAAGATCGATGTCTTGATGGTCGATGTCCTTGTAGAGGTCGGGGCGGTTGGGAACTTGCAGACACTTCCAGAGTTGTGACACATGAAAGACGTTGTGCACATCTGACAACTCGGAAGGTAGCTCCAACTGGTAGGCAACTTCTCCTCGCACGGCCGTGATCTTGAAGGGGTCAATGTATCTTGGCGCGAGCTTTACTTTGACGTGGAAACGCTTGGTTCCCTTGAGAGGCGTGACCCGGAGGTAGACATGGTCACCGACACAAAATTTCACTTCTCGGCGGTGAGAGTCAGCGTGGCTCTTCTGTCTTGATTTGACAGCCTCTAGACGTTCTCGGATGAGTTGAACTTGCTCTTCGGCTTCGCGGAGGATATCCGATCCAAAAATTAATCCTTCTCTGGTCTCTGACCAGTTGAGGGGAGTACGGCACTGGCGTCCATACAACACCTCAAACGGTGCCATTTGAAGACTTGACTGATAGCTGTTGTTGTATGACAACTCGGCGAAGGGTAGGCAATCTTCCCACTTGGATCCATATGCCAAAACACAAGCGCGGAGCATATCTTCGAGTATCTGATTTACTCATTCCGTCTGCCCACCGGTTTGAGGGTGAAAAGCAGTGCTAAAGGAGAGCTTGGTTCCCATGGCTTCTTGAAACTTCTTCCAGAATCTTGAGGTGAACTGGGTTCCTCGATCTGACACGATCTCCTTCGGAACTCCGTGAAGACTCACAATGCGGTTGATGTAGATATTTGCGAGCTGGCTTCCATCGTAGGTGGTTCTGGCAGGGATGAAGTGGGCTACCTTGGTCAGGTGATCAACAATGACCTAGATGGAGCCATATCCCTTGTTTGACCTCGGTAAACCGGTGATGAAGTCCATCCCAATTTTATCCCACTTCCATTCAGGCACTTTGAGAGGTTGCAATAGCTCAGCGGGTCGCTGATACTCAGCCTTGACCCTCTGGCATATGTCACATTTAGCAACAAACATGCCTATCTCCCGCATCATGCCATGCCACCAGAATCTTGCCTTGAGGTCTTGATACATCTTGGTTCCTCCAGGATGGATGGAGTATGGAGTGTCATGAGCTTCTTGCAAGATCAGGTTCTTGAGATCCTCTTTCTTGGGTACGCATATGCGATTCCCGAACCATACAACTCCTTGTTCATGCTTCGAGAATCCTGGGGCCTTGCCTGCCTTGATCTTCCTCTTGATGCCTTCAATGCTCTCGTGCCCCTTCTGGGCTTCTTTGATATCATCCATCAAGGTAGGGTTTGCTTCAAGGTTGGCGAGAAATCCTGGTGCAACCAGTTCCAAGATAAAGCTCTCAAGTTCTTCATACAGGGCAGGTAGCCTTTCCTTAATCATAACATTCAAGGAACAAGCCTTTCTGCTTAAGGCGTCTGCTACCACATTGGCCTTTGCGGGGTGGTATTGAACACTAAGGTTGTAATCCTTGATCAATTCCAACCATCTCCGCCACCTCATGTTCAACTCCCTTTGAGTGAATATATACTTCAAACTCTTGTGGTCTGTGAATATCTCACATCGCTTCCCCAGAATGTAATGTCATCATGTCTTCAAGGCATGAACCACGGCTGCCAACTCGAGATCATGAGTTGCGTAGTTCTCTTCATGAGGACGTAGCTGTCTGGATAGATATGCTATGACTCTGCCTTCTTGCATCAGAACACCTCCAAGTCCGGTTCTTGATGCATCACAATAAATCACAAACTCTTTGTGAATATCGGGGGTGGGCAAAACTGGGGTTGTGGTCAATCTCTTCTTGAGCTCCTGGAAGCTTTCCTCCCACTTAGCTGTCCACTCAAACTTCTTGTCCTTCTTCAAAATCTGGGTCATGGGTTGGGTAATGCTTGAGAACCCTTCCACAAACTTGCGGTAATATCCTGCGAGTCCGAGGAAGCTCCTGACTTCCTTCACGGTGGTTGGGGTTTGCCATTCAGTCACGGCTTCAATCTTGGCAGGATCCACTAATAATCCTTCTGCAGTCAACACATGACCCAAGAATCCAACTTCATGCAGTCAGAATTCACACTTGCTGAACTTGGCATAAATCTGGTGCTCTCGAAGCTTTTCTAGGACCAATCTCAAGTGTTCCTCATGTTCTTCTTCAGACTTGGAGAAGCCAAGTATGTCGTCAATGAAGACAATAACGAACTTGTCCAAGTACTCCATGAAGACCTTATTCATGAGGTACATGAAGTAGGCAGGGGCATTAGTTAACCCAAATGACATGACCGTATATTCGTACAGGCCATACCGGGTTACAAATGCCATCTTCGAAATGTCTTGGGGTCTGATCTTCAGCTGGTAGTACCCAGACCTGAGGTCGATCTTGGAGAACACCTTGGCTCCGTTCAACTGATCAAACAGGTCTTCAATCTTAGGGAGTGGGTACTTGTTCTTTATCGTGACCTCATTGAGAGAATGGTAATCGACACAAATAGTTTCATCCCTCTTTGACACAAATAGAATAGGCGATCCCCAAGGAGAGGCACTAGGGTGGATAAATCCTTTTCTGAGCTGCTCTGCTAGTTGCTTCTTCAACTCAGCCAACTCTTCAGATCCCATCCTGTAGGCCTTCTTATAGATGGGCCTCGATCCGGGCATAAGCTCAATGATGAACTCGATGTCGCGGTCAGGAGGCATTCCGGGAAGCTCATCAGGAAACACATCCGAGTACTCACATACCACTGGCACTTGATCCAACTCAACTCCCGATAGGCAGTTAGCCTGAGGGGCTTGAGTGGAGGCAGGTTGGGAACATACTTGACTTCCACTCCTTGGCTATTGGTCATGGTGACAATCCTGTTGGCCCAGTCTAACAAGCCTTGGTGCTTGCTTAACCAATCCATGCCTAGGATCACATCCAAGCCTTCCGACTTTAGGATGATAAGATCGGCTTGGAAGTCTACCCCGTTGATATTAATCTCAACTCCCTTACAACCTATCCTAGACTTCATAACTAATCCCGGGGTTTGTATCAACATACGGCTACCCAGGGGTGTAGGCTTCATGTCACTCTCTAGTGCAAACTTTTGGGTCACAAAAGAATGCGGAGCTCCACAATCAAACAAATACTATTGCTGGGGTTGAGTTGACGAGGAACATACCTAGTATGAGGTTCGGGTCTTCCTGGGCTTCCTCTGCGGTAATGTGATTCACACGTCCCTTGCCGTTGTTGGGCTGGTTGCGGGGAGCTGGGTTCCTTGGCGGCGCTCCACGGGCTTGACCTTGAGCTGGCGCATTAGGGCGCGGTGCATCTAGCTTCTTGTTGGGACATAGTCTAGAGATGTGTCCTGGCTGACCACATCCAAAGCAAGCGACTTGCCCAGGGTTCTTGTTGAAGTTCCTGCCACCATTGTTGTTATTGGGGTTGTTGTTGTAGGATGGCCTAGGATTGGCATACTGCTAAGGCTGGTAGCTCAGACGAGGTGCAGGAGGTCTGGCCTGCTGCGGGTGATGGGTTGTCCTGGCTGGAGCTGGTTGCCATGGGCGAGGCTTCTGGTTATTTGAGCTTCCCTTGCTAATCATCTTGCGCTTGCGAGTGTCGTCGATGGCACGACGCTTGTCTTCCAGCATGAGGGCCGAAGTCGAAGAAGGTACAGCAGACGCAGATGGTGAGCTGATACTGCAGGACCTATTGAAGTCCTTCCATGAAGCGTTCCTTCTTGGCAGCCTCTGTGTTGACATCTTCAGGTGCATACCTTGACAGCAGGTTGAACTTTTGCAGATACTCCTTGACACAGCCACTTCCTTGCTTCAGCGCTCAGAATTCTCTCTTCTTGATAGCCATGATCCCAGAAGGAATATGGGCAGTGCGGAATCCTTCCTTGAAGTCATTCAACGTGATCACACGTTCTCCTTGCATGACCTTGAATCCAGTCCGCCAAGCTCGGGCGGTACCTCCGAGGCAGTCAGAGGCATAAAGCACCTTCTCACGATCCTCATTGCAGTTGACCAACGCAAGGAGGTCCTCGATGGTGCGGATCCAGTCATCAGCATCCAACGGTTCAGCAGTCTCGGTGAAGGTTGGGGGCGAATTCCTCATAAACTCAGACAGCGTGGAGCGGCCATTGCCGTTCCTGCCTTGCTGTTGGCTGTTCACAAGAGCATGAGCCATCTGCTGGATACTAGCATTGTTGGCTTGGCGTTCCTCCCGAAGAACTTGGAGAAACTAAGCTATGGTCATGTTCTCCGGCGGAGGTGGTGGCAGGGGAATGTCGCCTTGTGGCTGCTCCTAGTGTCCTCCAGCGTGAGCAGCCCCACCAGCTCCTTGTTGCTGGCTGGAGTTGCCAGCTTCAGGGTTGCTGAAGGAGCTGTTGCGGGTAGCCACCATCCTATTTGGAGCAGCCAAGTCAAACAACTGGGGTCGACAATAGGATAAGCAATAACGGCAAAGTGTGCCTATGGGGGTCGGTCAAGTGCAAATGTGTTGAAACAAAGGTCAAAAGACCAACAACATATATTAGGATAGATGATGGAGTCGCTTACATGTTGCCTAAGGCAAAAGCACGACTTGCATCGGAATACAAACAACAAAACAAACAACAAGCACACATGGTTCCATATGAACCATTACACGGACTCGACTTTGCATGAGGGATACATGACTGATCCTACCCTAGGGGTTCTCGGACTCAGGTGGTGGAGTGCTCGGTCTCGTAGTCACGCTCCTCTGGGTCTTCCTCATGTTCATCATCTGAACGGGCATCGTTTCTGGTCAAAGGGGTCAGGGAACAAGGAGGCCCATCCCGACGACGCTTTGCAGGCGGGTCGGTGAAGAGCTCACAATACTCCTTCGCACTCATGCGACGACTACGGATAGGTGCATCACTAGCTGGGGGTACTCCTCCTTGATAAGCGACAGATGGTCATCCCTCGGGGGCTCCATCCTTCTTGATCTTGTTTGGCTTCGTCTTGGCTTGTCGAAGTAGCTCTCTGGTGTGGTGAAGTTCCTCATGGAGATTCACGGACTCCTTCATCAAGTTGTGAACCAGACTATCGGCGGAGAGGCTGAAGTAGGTCTGGAACCTGAGTGGTGCGCCATCTTCCTTGGTCGGAATCAGCGTCCAACTCTCTCCCATGTCATCCTTCTTGAAGGGAAGGTAGCGAGTAGCTGGCTCGTCAGCCATCTTTGGAATGATGTCTCAAAGGTGTAGGAGTACCTTGCATGCAGCTATCTCGACGGCAAACATCATGGTCTCCATCCGTGGTCCTTCAAAGAACCAACTAGTTGGGGAGTCATTTGCCTTCACGACCACATCCACGTGGTACTCCTTCGTGACGGCATCGACCCAGTGCTCGTCGTAGGAAAATGGGTGGTTGGCAAAACTAGCACTTCTCCAGGCTATCCCCAAGGAGTAAGGGAAAGCCGGATATTAGGAAGGCTTCGGGTACGACAGCCATCTACAAAGGTTTGAAGGGAGGAGAGTCAACAAAGTGTTGTGTGCAACATAGGAGAAATAAATAGTGCAGAATCCCTAAGTTCCAATGCTAAGTGTAGTTTTGAAAAACGACTTTTATCCTGTCTAACGTCCATGCTAACTAAAGGCTTCCTATAGTCAGGATGGCTCTGATACCAGCTCTATGGGGACCCCAACTCATAAGTCGAGATCACCGAATGCATGTGTACAGTGATCCCAGAGATCAATGCTCACTGAACACACAGAAGCTGGATAACAAGAGTCTTACATCCATACTTAACGTCTTACACAAATAATGACCACGAAGGTCTTATTCTTACATAGATAGGGCCACACGGGCCAAACACTTAAAATAGAACAAGCAGCGAAAATCTTGGTCGAAAGCGTGAACCCATGCCATCTGCCTTAACCTACAGGCATTCTGACTGGGAAGCGTCCTAGTTCGCATGTTCGTCTCCAACGAACTCTTCAACATACTCCTGTTCTTCCATGCCTATCCAATTAAATAACCAGTGGCAAGCCAATGATTACTTTGAATGTACTCGCAAGCAACCCAAGTGTGGAACGAGGTAACAATGATGCATGATATAGCACTAAGTAGGTAAATTTGCGGAAAGCGAATTTTGTATGCAAATGACATGATCAAATAACTAGTGAACATGCATCAACAATTAGCAGATATCCATATGAACAAGTTACAGATATCAACATAAGTAGGGGATGAACACCCCATGTTCGTTCATCACGTTAAGCCATCGGACTTAGTTCAATTCTCATGCTAAGTCATCGGACTTTGCTCAGGTGACTTCTTGTCACCACCACACCATACTCACACCAAGTTTCATGAAAACACCCGGACGTGGCATAAATAGCACTGCCCAACTGTCCTTGACCGTGGACATAGCTATTTGGATAGTTTTACACTCTACAGAGGTTGCACACTTTACCCACAAGACTTGGGGAACTTCCGTGTCATCCACGACTCGCGGTATGTAACATACTCGATGTAAGCACCTGAACAATGCCTTTCCCCTGGAGATACTAAACAAAGAGTCCACTCGATTGTTACCCAGCCCTCATGATGTACATCACACAAGCCTCGCTCTAATCGTACCATCCATGAGGGGACCAACGGTGTACCTAGTGCCTGTGAAGACAACGCATGATCGTACATACCAGTACGACCCCGTATCGAGAGTGACCACGCCACTCCCACCACTAGTAATCCGGGCTCCTTGCCAGTACCCACCAAGGTAATCAACAAATCCCCGTCCCATAAGGGGTATCGTGGTTGCGCATGTAAGGTTGGGACGGTCGACAAATCTTAAACCCTCCGTTTTCGAAAACACATACTCATGTTATTCTGGCACACCACTTCTTTCTCAAGTGGTCACCCATCTCATTGTCATCTCCCTCGGGCATTAGTGGCACCCAACAGGGTTTTCAAAAAGTCTTTGAAATCACCTCTTTCTTGTCATCACTATGCATAAGTCCCATCCCATTTGCGTAGCATCTATTAGCAACCTAACTATTCCCACCTGCACAACCCTCATAAGGTGGTAGGGTCATCCATGATGCAAGTGTCAACGGAGAAGTACCGGAAGCATTCCACCGAAAGGGGAACACCACAACACATGATCAAATATGATGAAAGTAAAGTGCTATATGACATGCAATAAAATGGTTTCTTATCATGGTAAAAGGGTTGCTTGCCTGGCTCAACAAAGTCTCTGGGGTCTTCGAAGTCTTCGAGTCCAACTTCTTCGTCAACAGCGAATCTATCGTCGCGATAAAATAACGATAAAAATAAGCAGTCACACAAAACAGAGCACTCAAGCCCCTACCAAAATGTCCACCTACTCTGATAAATACTAAAAGTCATACTAAAAATATTCTCTTAGGGTTTTGCTATGAAAAAGATTTTGGAAGTAAAATAACAGAGGCAAAAAGGTGCCTATATATAGGTTTTAAAATAAACTAGTACTAAAAATATATTCAAACATTTTTACAAATGGCACTATTAAATTATAGGGATTATTTTATGAATTTAGGTGGAAGAAAAATTGGCATTGGATAAATATTTCATTCTGTGGGATTTTTGGAATTTGCAGGAAAATTAAAAAGGAGAAAGAAAAGGGCACAGTGCCCTGGCCGGACGAGGCCAGCAACTGGGCCGGCCCAGAAGCCAACCAGCCCAGGCGAACCTGCACGCGCACGCGCGTGTTCGAACCTGGCGGCTGGACCCCGACGGCCAGCGATAGAGAGAGGAGGGGCAGGGAGGTGAGGATGACAGGCGGGCCCCGCCTGTCATCTCCAACCTCGCGACAGGCTGGCCGGCATGCTCACCGGTGATGATGCAGGGCACGGCAATGACAGGTGAAGGCAGGGATGAGCTCGGCGTCGACCCGCTGGTCCTCTGGAGGTGTAACGGAGGCCTGAGGTGGCCGGAGTCGCCGGCGACGAGCCCTTGCGGCGGAGGGCGCTTCGGGAGAGGTCACTGAAGCCATCCCGTGCTGCAAAAAGGACAGGAGGAAGAGGGGAAAGCATCAGCGCAGCAAGGGAGGACCAACGGGAGAAGAATGGGGGCTGGAGGGGCTCTGTACCCGGAGATCGGCGATGGGGTTGCCGTGGCAGTCCTTGGCTCGATTTCGAGCGCAGGAGTTGTGAGAGGTCCTCAGAGCGCGCAGGGGCCAACTAAGGAGAGGAGAGAGAGACCAGAGGGAAGAGAGCGGATCGGGAGGCCCTTTTATAGGAGGGGCATGAGTCCAGCGACGAGCCGTGCGCCGGGGAGGACGTGGTCGAGGCCAGAGGGAGAGGGAGGCTCACGGGACTGCTCAGGGGCGTTCTAGGGGCTGGTCTATGCCGAGCGGGAGCAATGGGAGAGAGAGAGGAGGGCGCGCATGCGAGCCCCGCGGTTGGCCGGTTCGAGCGGCTACGGCGCGGGCAAGAAGAGGTCAGAGAAGGGAGAGAGAGAGGAGGGGTCGACAGGGGTGGCATCGTGCGGACGCCGAGGCCGACCATCTGGCGAGAGGGGGGAGCCTGAGGTGGTCGGGGCCATGCAGTGGCCAGCGGCTAGAGTGCTTGTCAGCACTGTAGCACGCTCCAGAGCGCGCGTTTGGCATGCCATGGCATGCCAACGGCGTCTTCTGCGTGGCCACTCATGTCTAGGGGGATCTAGGGGGGTTTTACAATAGAGGGTAGGTCATTGGATGCTCTGGTTCCTTAGGAGAGAAGGAAGGCTGAGGGAGAGGGAGAAAAATTACTGTCCAGAGGAGGAAAATGGGGGTTTTACCCCACTTACCCATGGAGTTTTGGCCAGGGAGAGATGCTGGAGGTAGCTAGTAACCCAGAGAGGTTCTGGTAAAAAGCTGGGGCCAAGGGTAGAAGGATAAGAGGTGAAAATGTTGGTTTTACAAAATCACCAGAAGGTGTTTGATGAGGTTTTGGGCAAGAAAGAATTATCAGCTTACTAAGATTTTTACCAGGGTCAAAGGCTAGGTGAAAATGAGATTCTCCACCAAATTTGAGCTCAAGGGGAAAAAGTTGTCAATGCAAATTTGGTGAACCCTAGAAATTGGCAGAAACTGATTTCTGTAGATCCAATGATGCTAGGCTTTAACCCTTGATGCACCACTTAGTGTATCATAACTATTTGGCCATTAGAGCATGCCCACAAAGTTTGAGGCCAAGGGTAGACACTTCACAATGTAAAGTTTCTCAAATTTGAGTCTGGACAGGAATGGTTTTGGGATGATTTGATGGACCAAACCAACTTGGATTGGGATGAAACTTTGCAAGATCATCACCCATGACAGTGTTGACTTGCTAGAAGTTTCCTGGAATTTATTGAGAATATTTCTTATATAAATATTCCAAACATTTGATCTGAACAGAAAGGGTTTTGAGGGGTTTTGCCTATGATCTAATCATGCCCTTGTGTTGAAACTTATACATATGGAAAATATATGTGCACTGAGTTTCTCTAAATTTTCTCAAATATTTTTAAAGCATTTAAATAATTTTTCCTTAGGAAAAATCATTTCTAGCCTTAGGAAAAAGCCTTTAAATAAAATATGAAAATAATATTTAAAAATAATATTTGGTGGTTTTGAGAAGTCATATATATAGTAGGTTTGAAATAAAGCCTTTGGAAAGAAGGGTCCACCTGATTCTCCAAGAGGTTCTAGGTCTCTCCATCTTTGGCATTAATCTTGGTGGCAAGTGGTTCCTCTCTAGAGGCAAGCTCCTCCTCGTGAGAGTCGAGAGCAACCTTGCACTCAACCAAGGCACTTTTAGTCAGTGCAACTTTCTTGGTGTCCTCCTCCTCCGCTAAGTTAGCGACAACTTTGTCCAAGATGGAAGCTTCTCGATCAGCACCAAGCTAGGCTTCACGCTGCTGGAGTTCTTGCATCTTTGCGAGGTGCGATCTTCTCACTTTGCTGGCCCTGTGCAACTACTCCTGTTCAGCTCCCTCGACAAGTTATTTTGGGGCTAGAGTTTTTCCCAACGCTTGATGAAGCATTCCTGTGCCTTCTTGAAGCATGTGCTCATATTTTGGAGGAATAAGTAGTCACAAGTTTGATCATGAAGGCCCCGCTCCTCTTTTTTGGTCTGAGAGGGGTCGATGTCAAGTTCTTCCTCCACTTCTAAGGCGTTGGATGCTCCAGTGGGGGCAAATGATGAGTCAGGAATGTTGTCCTTCCATGGCACGAGTGCAAACCGCCAAGATCTGCTTGTCGGAAGAGCTATGGAGCGAGCCAGATGGTTGGTAGCATTTGGAACATCCTCGCCGGCCACTTCTATGTATATGTCTATTGCCGGCGGAGTATGAATGTTGCCAACAAGCTCATCAGTTGTGTTAGCATCTTCTTTAGTTGCCACTATTGTGGCTCTTGCAGTCTCCCCGAAGGCAATGTGGGCGTCTTCTTCAGTAGTGATCCTAGTGTCCTCCTCTCCCGCATTCTTTGCAATGGTCTCCACATCATCTGTGGGCTCCCTTTCTTCTGGAGGGGTTGGTTCTGCACGGAAGGGGGAAGGAACATGGAAGAATTCAGATTTAAATCCAAGAAAACAAACAAGTTGACGAAAATAAAGAAGCTCTTGAAGAACAGAATTTACTTGTGCGTGTGTCTCTTGAGGTGGAGTAGTCCCACCTCCGGCAGCATCAGTTACCATCGCCCGGTTTCCGACAACATTAGTTGGTGGGATGTCCTCAATGCGGACAGGCTCATCCACAATGGCCCTTCTCTACGAACTGTTCTATAAGAGGAATGATTGTTGAGGGCGTCACCAAGGGTAAGCTTACCAGTGCTTTGCTTCATGTTAACCACCCTCCTCCTCTTTGTCAACCTCAGGAGAGGGGGCATCAGTAAAGCACTCATCATCTGGTCCTTGATGATTTCCTCTAACCGATGGATGGTCACGACCGCCTCTGATGATGTTGCGCCCTGATCAACGACAATCGAGGCCTAGGCCTCCATGGCGGTTCTTGATTTCTTCCAGGACCTCTACGGCAAGGGCACTTCATCCCTGTAGAATCCAGACAAGCAAAGAGTTACATTAGCAATAGTAATAAAGAATAAAGACACGTGTTGAGGGAAGGGTGAGTGCTCACTCCTCTTCTTTCTCCTCGGAAAGATTACAAAGGTACCAGTATGCCTGGTGTGTAGAAGTTTGCACTGGACGGAACGGGAACCTTGTATGCGTCCCAGGTGGAGAGGCCCGAGGCTCGTAGGTGTCGGTCTCCTCCACCACAAGCGAGGGCTACCGACGGGAAGATTTCCTCTGAGAAGTTTGAGGCTGAGAAGCCCTCTACACGAAGCTTTTTTCCGGGGAACCCGAACACTTGTCTCTGCCTCAATGGTTTTACCGCCTGATGGGCCAGAGCTTACCGGTTTCCTCTGTATAGTTCTTCTTCAAGTATAGGCTCCTCTTCTGCCTCTTCTTGGAGGGTAACTTGAAGAATAGTGGGCTCCACCTCCTCCTCTTATTGTTCCTCTTCATCGGACTTAGTGGCCCCATCGTCATCCTCCTCTTCCTCGTCGGTCTTGTTCCCCACAGCATTGAGAGCATCAACACCTCCGGCTTCTTCAGCCCTCTAGGCGATGAGATCTAGCTCGTGCTTCTTGGTGTTGGGATAATATCACTCTCCACTCGAATAGGCGTCTCCACCAAGTTAGCGAACCACTCATCCACTGGGGCTTGGTCTGGTTTGTTCCAGTTGCTCTGGACGCCTTGAGTAGTGCATGCGGACATCATTGCAAGGATATCATCTCTCATGGAGTTGTTGTTGGGGAACATCGCATGGGAAACAAAAAAAATTCCTACGCACACGCAAACCTATCCATGGTGATGAGCATCTACGAGAGGGAGAGTGGATCTATGTACCCTTGTAGATCGCTAAGCGGGAAGCGTTAAGAAACGCGGTTGGTGTAGTCGAACATCTTCGCGATCCAAATCGCCGAGCGTCCCGCGATCTCATCACGATCCGTCCCGCGATCCCATCACGATCCGTCCCGCGATCTCATCATGATCCGTCTCACGAAATGTCCCGTGAACTCATCACAATCCGTCCCGCGATCTCATCACGATCCGTCTCGCGATCTCGATCAGGGTCCTTCCGATCTAGCGCCGAACGGACGGCACCTCCGCGTTTAGCACACGTGCAGCTTGATGACGATCTCCACCGTCTTGATCCAGCAAGAGGAGGTGGAGAGGAGAGATATTTCACCGGCAGCGTGACGGCACTCCGGTGATGGTGGTGGAGTGATTCCGGCAGGGCTTCGCCTAAGCACTGCAGAAAACCGATCTAGAGGAGAAACTGTGCACCGGTGAAACGGGTAGCACGTGGCCGGAAATTCTGTCCAAAAACCACCCAATCCACTAGTATATATAGGAGGAGAGGAGAGGAGAGGCAACCAAGGTCTTTGGGTCGGCCGAATAGGAGGTGGGAAGCAATCCTACTTCACCTCCAATCCTGGTTGGAGTAGGATTGCCTCCTATTGGCTGATTTTCCACTTTTTGCTTTAGCACTTTCTCTCCTGCGCCATGGGCCTTTGTGGCTGTTTCCCAGCCCACTAAGGGCTGGTTATTATTCTCCCACAGCCCATGGACCTCTTGGGGTCGAAATACCCCTCCCGGAGGTCCCCCGGTACACTCCCGGCACTCCCGGTACACTAGCGATGAGCCCGAAACTTTTTCGGCGACCAAACTGGGACATCCTATATATGAATCTTTACCTCCAGACCATTCCGGAGCTCCTCGTGACATCCGAGATCTCATCCGGGACTCCGAACAACCTTCGGTCACCAACATACATAACTCTACACTACCGAAACGTCACCGAACCTTAAGTGTGCAGACCCTGCGGGTTCGAGAACTATGTAGACATGACCGAGATACCTCTACGGTCAATAACCAATGGCGGGACCTGGATGTCCACATTGGTTCCTACATATTCTATGAAGATCTTCATCGGTCAAACCTCTATGTCAAGGATTCAGTTAATCCCGTATAGCGTTCCCTTTGTTCTTCGGTATGTTACTTGCCCGAGATTCGATCGTCGGTATCTCCATACCTAGTTCAACCTCGTTACCGGCAAGTCTCTTTACTCGTTCTGTAATACAAGATCCCGCAACTAACAATTAGTCACATTGCTTGCAAGGCTCATTGTGATGTTGCATTATCGAGTGGGCCCCGAGATACCTTTCCGTCACACGGAGTAACAAATCCCAGTCTCGATCCATGCCAACTCAACAGACACCATCGGAGATACCTGTAGAGCACCTTTATAGTCACCCAGTTATGTTGCGACGTTTGATACACACAAGGCACTCCTCCGATATCCGTGAGTTGCATGATCTCATGGTCATAGGAACATATACATTAACATGCAGAAAACAGTAGCAATAAACTGACACGATCATATGCTACGTTTGTAGTTTGGGTCTTGTCCATCACATCATTCTCCTAATGATGTGATCCCGTTATCAAATGACATCTTATGTCCATGGCTAGGAAACCTTAACCATCCTTTGATCAACGATCTAGTCCATTAGAGGCATACTAGGGACATGGTTTTGTCTATGTATCCACACATGCATTTAAGTCTCCGATCAATACAATTATAGCATGGATAATAAACGATTATCATGAATAAGGAAATATGATAATAACTAATTTATTATTGCCTCTAGGGCATATTTCCAACAGTCTCCCACTTGCACTAGAGTCAATAATCTAGTTCACATCACCATGTGATTCGCATTGTTATGAATCTAACACCCAACGAGTTCTGGGGCTCGATCATGCTTTGTATGTGAGAGAGGTCTTATAGTCAACGGGTCTGCGATATTCAGATCCGTGTGTACTTTGCAAATCTCTATGTCAAACCGTAAACACTGCTACCACACTCCATTTGGTACTATTTCCAAATGGCCGCTCCACTATACGTATCCAGATTGCTACTACTAGTCATCCGGATAGGTGTTAAAGCTTGCATCGACGTAACTCTTTACGACGAACTCTTTATCACCTCCATAATCAAGAAACATTTCCTTAGTCCTATGGTTACTAAGGATAATTCCGACCGCTGTCCAGTGATCCACTCTTGGACCACTCTTGTACCCCTTGACAGACTCATGGCAAGGCACACACAGGTGCGGTACACAGCATGGCATAATATAGAGCCTATGGCTAAGGCATAGGGGACGACGTTTGTCCTTTCTCTTTCTTCTACCGTTGTCGAGCTTTGAGTCTCACTCAACTTCACACCTTACAAATCAGACGAGAACTATTTCTCTGGCTGATCCATTTTGAACTCTTTCAAAATCTTGTCAAGGTATGCACTCATTGAAAGTCTCATCAAGCATCTTGATCTATCTCTACAGATTTTGATGCTCAACAATTAGGTAGCTTTATCCAGGTCTTCCTTTGAAAAACACTTTTCAAACAACCTTTTATGCCTTCCAGAAATTCTACATTATTTCCGATCAACAATATGTCAACCACATATACTTATCAGAAACTCTATAGTGCTCCCACTCACTTTATTACAAATACAAGTTTCTCGTAAACTTTGTATAAACTACAAAAACTTTGATCACCTCATCAAAGTGTATATTCCAACTCCGAGATGCTTGCTTCAGTCCATAGAAGGATCACTGAAGCTTGCTCATCTTTTAGCATCCTTAGGACTGACAAAACCTTCTGGTTGTATCACATACAACCTTTCCTTAAGTAAACCGTTAAGGAAACGATGTTTTGACATCCATCTGCCAGATTTCATAATTGAAAATGCAGCAACTGCTAATATAATTCCAACAGACTTTTAGCATCGCTACGAGTGAGAAAGCCTCATCGCAATCAACTCCTTGAACTTTTCACAAACAACTTTGCAACAAGTCGAGCTTTACAAATGGTGACATTCACCATCAGTGTTTGTCTTCATTCTAAAGATCCATTTGTACTCAACGACCTGTCGTCCAACGAGCAAGTCTACCAAAGTCTATACTTGGTTTTCATACATGGATCCTATCTCGGATTTCATGGCCTCTAACCATTTGTCGGAATCCGGGCCCATCATCGCTTCTCCATAGCTCGTAGGTTCATCGTTGTCCAACAACATGATCTCCAAGACAGAGTTGTCGTACCACTTAGGAGCAGTACACATCCTTGTCGACCTACAAAGTTTGATAGTAACTTGATCCTGAAGATTCATGATCATCATCATTAACTTCCTCTTCAACTAACGTAGGCTTCACAGAAACATCTTTCTGCGCTGCGCTACTCTCTGGTTGAACAAAAGTTTAACAACCTCATCAAGTTCTATCTTCCTCCCACTCAATTCTTTCGCGAGAAACATTTCCTTGAGAAAGGATCCGTTTAAGCAACAAACACTTTGCACTAGGATCTGAGATTGAAGGTTCACCCAACTGATCTTAGGGTATTCTATGAAGATGCATTTGTCCGCCTTGGGTTCGACCTCATTAGGTGAAAACATTTTCCACACAAGTGTCACAGCCCCAAATATTAAGAAATGACAGCTTAGGTTTCTATCAAACCATAATTCACACGGTGTCATCTCAACGGATTTAGATGATGCCCTATTTAAAGTGAATGTAGTTGTCTCTAATGCATAACCCCAAAAATTATAGTAGTAAAACGATAAGAGACATCACAGTATGCACTATATCAATAGAGCATGACTATGATGTTCGGACACACCATCACACCATGGTCTTCCAGGTGGCGTTAGTTGTGAAACAAATTTCACGTTGTCTTAAGTTGTATGCCAAACTCGTAACTCAGATATTCACCTCCACGATCATATCGCGGTCATTTTTATCTTCTTATCACGATGATCTTTAAACTTCACTCTGAATTTGCTTGAACCTTTCAAACAATTCAGACTTGTGTTTCATTAAGTAAATATACACTATATCTACTCAAATCATCAGTGAAGGTAAGAAAATAACGATATCCACTGCACGCTACAAGACTCACTAGATTGCATACATCAACATATATCATTTCCAATGAATCACTTGCCCGCTCCATCCAACGGGGTCCTTTAGTCATCTTGCCCAAGAGGCATGGTTCGCATGTCTCAACCGATTCGAAATCAAATGAGTCCAAATATCCATCAGCATGGAGTTTCTACATGCGCTTTATACCAATATGACATTTAGCAGCAGTGCCACAAGTATGTGGTACTATCATTATTAAATTTTTATCTTTTGACATCAATGTTATGAACATGTGTACTACTACGATCAAGATTTCAACAAACCATTCTCACTGGGTGCATGACCATTGAAGGTACTATTCATATAAACAGAATAACCATTATTCTCTAACTTAAATGAATAACTGTATTGCAATAAACATGATCTAATCATGTTCATGCTCAACGCAAAAACACCTAATAACATTTATTTAGGTTCGTCGCTAATCCTGAAGGTAGAGAGAGCGTGCGATGTTGATCACATCAACCTTGGAAACATTTCCAACACATATCGTCACCTCACCCTTAGCTAGTTCTCTGTTTATTCCGTAGCTTTTATTTCGAGTTACTAACATTTAGCAACTGAACCGGTATCCAATACCCAGGTGCTACTAGGAGTACTAGCAAGGTACACATCAATAACTCGTATATCAAATATACTTCCGTTGACGTTGCCAGCCTTCTTATCTACCAAGCATCTAGGGTTGTTCCGCTTCAGCGACCGCTCACCTCATAACAGAAGCACTTAGTCTTGGGTTTGAGTTCAACTTTGGGTTGCTTCACTGGAGCAGAACTGACTTGCTATCCATGAAGTTTCCCTCCTTGCTCTTGCCCTTCTCGAAACTAGTGGTTTTACTAACCATCAACACTTGATGCTCCTTCTTGATTTCTACCTTTGCGGTGTCAAAACATTGCGAACAACTCAGGGATCAATATTTCTATCCCTGGCGTTTTATAGTTCATCACCAAGTTCTAGTAGCTTAGTGACAGTGACTTGGAGAACTATATCAATCACTATCTTATCTGGAAGATCAACTCCCACTCGATTCAAGCGATTGTAGCACCCAAACAATCTGAGCACATGCTCAACGATTGAGCTATTCTCTTTCATCTTGCAGGCAAAGAATCTTGTTAGAGATCTCATATCTCGTAACACGGGCACGAGCCTGAGATCACAATCTCAGCTCTTAGAACATCTCATATGTTCCGTGACGTTCAAAACGTTTCGGAGCCTCAATTCTAAGCCGTAATGCATGACGCACTAAACTATCAAGTAGTCATCAGAACGTGCCCGACAGATGTTCACAACATCTACAGACGACGCTAGAGGGGGTGGCGCACCGTGCGGTGCATTAAGGACATAAGCCTTCTGTGCAGCAACGAGGACAATCCTCAGATCACTGACCCAGTCCGCTATATTGCTACCATCATCTTTCAACTCTATTTCTCTAGGAACATATAAAAACAAGTGATCTACAGAGTGAGCTAGTAATCTACAACATAATTTGCAAAGACACTATTGACTATGTTCATGATAATGAGTTCAATTAATCATATTACTTAAGAACTCCCACTCAAATTGACATCCCTCCGATCATTCGAGTGATACATAATCCAAATTCACCAACTCAAGTCCGATCATCACGTGAGTTGAGGTGGCTGCAATGGTGAACATCATCACGTTGATCATATCTACAATATGACTCATGTTCGACCTTTCGGTCTCTTGTGTTCCGAGGCCATGTCTGTACATGCTAGGCTCGTCAAGTTTAACCCGAGTGTTCTGCACGTGCAAATCTGGCTTGCACCCGTTGTATGTGAACGTAGAGTCTATCACACCCGATCATCACGTGGTGTCTCAACACGACGAACTTTCGCAACGGTGCACACTCGGGGAGAACACAATTTATCTTGAAATTAAGTGAGGGATCACCTTATAATGCTACCGTCGTCCTAAGCAAAACAGGGTGCATAAAAGGATTAACATCACATGCAAATCATAAGTGACATGATATGGCCATGGACTCGTGCTTTAGATCTCCATCTTGAAAGCACCGGCATGATCTTCATCGTCACCAGCATGACACCATGATCTCCATCATCTTGATCTCCATCAACGTGTCGCCATCGGGGTTGTCACGCCCTGCATGCTTCTACTACTATTGCTACCGTAGCGATAAATTAAAGCATTACATAACGCTTAATGATTGACACGTAGGTCATACATTAATTAAAGACAACCCTATGGCTCCTGCCGGTTGTCGTACTCATCGACATGCAAGTCGTGATAATCTATACATCACATGATCATCTCATATATCACATCATGTAATTGGCCATATTATATCACAACATACCCTACAAAAACAAGTTAGACGTCCTCTAATTGTTGTTGCATGTTTTACGTGGCTGCTACGGGTATCTAGCAAGAACAATTCTTACCTACGCAAAAACCACAACGGTGATACACTAGTTGCTTTCCAACCTTCTCAAGGACCGCCTTTGTCAGATCCGATCCAACTAAAGTGAGAGAAACTGTCACCCGCAAGCCATCTAGGCAACAAGTTGCGTCGAGGGAACCGGTCTCTCGTAAGTGTACGATTAATGTTGGTCCGAGCCGCTTCATCTCACAATCCCGCTGAACCAAAATACGACCAAGGGAGGAAGCAATCTAAGCATCAATGCCCACAAACCTTTTGTGTTCTACTCGAGATCTCATCGAACCATCAACCTAGCTCATGATGCCACTGTTGGGGAATGTCGCATGGGAAACAAAAAATTTCCTACGCACACGCAAACCTATCCATGGTGATGAGCATCTACGAGAGGGAGAGTGGATCTACGTACCCTTGTAGATCGCTAAGCGGGAAGCGTTAAGAAACGCGGTTGGTGTAGTCGAACATCTTCGCGATCCAAATCGCCGAGCGTCCCGCGATCTCATCACGATCCGTCCCGCGATCCCATCAAGATCCGTCCCGCGATCTCATCACGATCCGTCTCACGATCTTGATCACGATCTGTCCCGCGAACTCATCACAATCCGTCCCGCGATCTCATCACGATCCGTCTCGCGATCTCGATCACGGTCCTTCCGATCTAGCGCCGAACGGACGGCACCTCCGCGTTCAGCACACGTGCAGCTTGATGACGATCTCCACCGTATTGATCCATCAAGAGGATGTGGAGAGGATAGAGAGTTCACCGGCAGCGTGACGGCGCTCCGGTGATGGTGGTGGAGTGATTCCGGCAGGGCTTCGCCTAAGCACTGCAGAAAACCGATCTAGAGGAGAAACTGTGCACCGGTGAAACGGGTAGCACGTGGCCGGAAATTCTGTCCAAAAACCACCCAATCCACTAGTATATATAGGAGGAGAGGAGAGGAGAGGCAGCCAAGGCCTTTGGGTCGGCCGAATAGGAGGTGGGAAGCAATCCTACTTCACCTCCAATCCTGGTTGGAGTAGGATTGCCTCCTATTGGCTGATTTTCCACTTTTTGCTTTAGGACTTTCTCTCATGCGCCATGGGCCTTTGTGGCTGTTTTCCCAGCCCACTAAGGGCTGGTTATTATTCTCCCACAGCCCATGGACCTCTTGGGGTCGAAATACCCCTCCCGGAGGTCCCCCGGTACACTACCGGCACTCCCGGTACACTAGCGATGAGCCCGAAACTTTTCCGGCGACCAAACTGGGACATCCTATATATGAATCTTTACCTCCGGACCATTCCGGAGCTCCTCGTGACGTCCGGGATCTCATCCGGGACTCCGAACAACCTTCGTTCACCACCATACATAACTCTACACTACCGAAACGTCACCGAACCTTAAGTGTGCAGACCCTGCGGGTTCGAGAACTATGTAGACATGACCGAGATACCTCTACGGTCAATAACCAATGGCGGGACCTGGATGTCCACATTGGTTCCTACATATTCTATGAAGATCTTCATCGGTCGAACCTCTATGTCAAGGATTCAGTTAATCCCATATAACGTTCCCTTTGTTCTTCGGTATGTTACTTGCCCGAGATTCGATCGTCGGTATCTCCATACCTAGTTCAACCTCGTTACCGGCAAGTCTCTTTACTCGTTCTGTAATACAAGATCCCGCAACTAACAATTAGTCACATTGCTTGCAAGGCTCATTGTGATGTTGCATTACCGAGTGGGCTCCGAGATACCTTTCCGTCACACGGAGTAACAAATCCCAGTCTCAATCCATGCCAACTCAACAGACACCATCGGAGATACCTGTAGAGCACCTTTATAGTCACCCAGTTACGTTGCGACTTTTGATACACACAAGGCACTCCTCCGATATCCGTGAGTTGCATGATCTCATGGTCATAGGAACATATACATTAACATGCGGAAAACAGTAGCAATAAACTGACACGATCATATGCTACGTTTGTAGTTTGGGTCTTGTCCATCACATCATTCTCCTAATGATGTGATCCCGTTATCAAATGACATCTTATGTCCATGGCTAGGAAACCTTAACCATCCTTTGATCAACGAGCTAGTCCATTAGAGGCATACTAGGGACATGGTTTTGTCTATGTATCCACACATGCATTTAAGTCTCCGATCAATACAATTATAGCATGGATAATAAACGATTATCATGAACAAGGAAATATGATAATAACTAATTTATTATTGCCTTTAGGGCATATTTACAACAGTTGTTGCATAGTGAAATGAAGCTCTCTAGCAACCTCTTTGGACCTCCGTTAAAGAGCCATCTGAAGAGCCATGCATGCTCAATCACCGTCAAGTTATTGAAGGTGTAGGGGTGGATCCGCATGGTGTCGACAACATTCTGATATAGTCATGTTCTCCGACTCTTCATTTACAACGGAGCGGCGCGACACCATAGAAAGTCAGCTCCAACTATCTCGATGCTCAAACATTGAGCCCACAGACTCAAGATACACTCGAAGGTCAGCTTCAACTTGGCATCGTTGGGCCCCACACTGGACCACTTGTTGTTCCTCTGGATCTTCTTGGTCCTAGGGGCATAGTACTCGAGGAACTCTTTCTGTTTGATCCAGCAGTAGTCACCTCTTCATTCGTTCCACTTGATGTGAAGCTTGCCTTTAAGATACTGTTCTTTGAATCTAGTTCAAGAAATCCAAGTGACACGCCCAAAAAGAGTGTCCCCCTCAATCTGTTGCATGTAAAAATGCCGTAACGGAGCAACGTTTGGAACAAACCCCGCCAATTTTTCACACAAACGGGCGAAAAGGACATACATGTGATTGCATTTGGAGAAAATTCCAGGTGGCAAGACCCATAGGTCCTCATCACTTCATCAAAGAAATCCGAGAAGGGGGTTACCAAGCCGAGTAGAAGTAATCGGCAAAGAACGGATACTTATCAACGTTGGCGATAGTGCTCCTTGGCAGGACCTCGAGGGCCTCATGGTCCTTGGTCTTCCTCCCCCACGTGTACAAGTAAAAGTTATTGAGGTTCATGCCGCTTAGCTTGGTCGTGAAGATGACATTATCCCGCCTCGCCTTTGCCATGGAAGCCTTCCTCCTTTTCACCTCCGCATCTACTGGCTGCTTGTCCTTCTTAGGAGCCATGGTGATTCAGGCTGGTGGATTTGGCAGAGAAGGTGGTTTGCTATACAGGCATGGTTGCTACGACACACAAATGGAAGCAGGAATGGGGTGCAGAGCAAGCTCTGTTCTTGCGCAAGGAGGACAAAGGTGAGCGGCGAGACAGATTGGGAACGAATGCAGTACCCCGAGCAGTGCCCCCCGCAAATGCCTTTTTATGGGGAAGGCACGGTGCTAGCTCTTTACCACCTCACGTGTTGTGCTTTTTCAAGCACATGACCCCAATTGCCGTTTCGCTCCACCACTCCCACGATTCACATTTAATCGCCACCATGGGTGGGTAGTATAAATGATCATTATGATAATTATCCTATGCCACGTTCTCTTCAATGCATGTTTTGGGCCTAGCCCAAATGATGCTTTGCACGGTGTCCGTCCCAGGCCTAGGGGCTCCTGTCAGTGTATTGAAAACAGGGCGTTTATACCCCTGACTATGCACATATTATGTCATCTTACCCGTTGGGAAGGGCTTGATGGAGGACAGGCTAACTCCAAGTACTCAAGAATAGTCAGATAAACACCGTGAAGACGACCTCAAGGTAGGTCATTAAGAAGTATGGAACAAGATTGAGTTCATGACTTAGGTTGCCGGTAAGCACTTGGCCCAGCAAGCCAGTCTTCATGTTGCCAGCAATTCCAAGGCTGACAAGCCAAGGCATCATGCCACCTCTCTATATCAATGAGCTGGAGACAAATGGTGTACATGAAGGAAAACCTTTAGCACGTGTCAATCTACATGGTACCTCACCACCCCCACAATTACCTTTATTGACACCCAATTAGTGGTGTGTCAAGGTAATATGAGGTAGGTATATCTAACAGTCCATGCCAGTTAGAGTCTCCTTACCGGCATTCACCACGGTGTGTGATACGTCTCCAACGTATCTATAATTTTTTATGATGGCATGCTATTATATTATCTATTTTGGATGTTTTATATGCATTAATATGCTATTTTATATTATTTTTGGGACTAACCTATTAATCTAGAGCCAAGTGCCAGTTTCTGTTTTTTCCTTGTTTTTGAGTTTTGCAGATATGGAATATTAAACGGAGTCCAAACGGAATAAAACCTATGGAAGGAATTTTTTTGGAAGGAAACAAGTCATCCAAGCTTGGAGTGCACATCAGGGGAGGTGCCAGGGCGCCACAAGCCTGCTAGGCACCCCCTGGCCATGCCTAGCAGGCTTGTCGCCTCCTGGCAGGTTTCCTATCCATGATTCTTGGCCTATAAATACCCAAATATTCCCCCAACATCAGAAGGAGCCACGCAAATACTTTTCTGCTACCGGAAGCCTCCGTTCCCGAGAGATCCAATCTTGGAGCCTTTTCCAGTAATCTGTCGGAGGGGGTTTCGATCATGGAGGGCATCTACATCAACTCCATTACCCCTCTGATGATGCGTTAGTAGTCCACCACAGACCTACGGGTCCATAGCTAGTATCTAGATGGCTTATTCTCTCTCTTTGATGTTCAATACCATGTTCTTCATGATCTTCATGGAGATCTATCCAATGTAACCTCTTTTGTGGTGTGTTTGTCAAGATCCGATCAACTATGAGTTTATGTTCATATTATCCATGAATCTTATTTGAATCTCCTCTGATTTCATATCCTTGCAAGTCTCTCCGAGTTATTGATTTGGTTTGGCCAACTAGATTGATAATTCTTGCAATGGGAGAAGTGCTTGGTTTTGGGTTCAATCTTGCGGTGTCCTCACCCAGTGACAAAGTAGGGGTAGCGAGGCATGTATTGTATTGTTGCCATCAAGGGTAACAAGATGGGGTTTTCATCATATTGCTTGAGTTTATCCCTCTACATCATGTCATCTTTCTTAATGCGTTACTCTGTTCTTCATGAACTTAATACTCTAGATGCAGGCAGGAGTCGGTCGACGTGTGGAGTAATAGTAGTAGATGCAGAATGGTTTCAGTCTACTTGTCACGGACGTGATGCCTATGTGCATGATCATTGCCTTGGATAACTACATGATTATTTGCTTTTCTATCAATTGCTTGACAGTAATTTGTTTACCCACCCTGATATTTGCCTTCAAGAGAGATGGCTCTAGTGAAACATATGGCCCCTGGGTCTATTTTCCATCATATATTTTCAGATCTATACTTGCTACAATTTATTTATCTTTTACTTTCCGCACTTTTTTACATCTATCTCTATCAGATCTAATCCTTGCAAATAACCGTGAAGGGATTGACAACCCCTTTATAGCGTTGGGTGCAAGAGTTTGATTATTTGTGTAGGTGCATCCATTGGTGAGTGCTTGTTCCTCCTACTGGATTGATACCTTGGTTCTCAACAACTGAGGGAAATACCTGCCTACTTAGCTGCATCAGCCTTTCCTCTTCAAGGAAAAACCAACGCATGCTCAAGAGTTAGTAGTGTGCCACATAACAATACATTTAATTTTTTGTACTATACCATCAGAGTTAGGTATGGATAGTGCTTATCTCTAATTATCATTTAAATCCCTAATTTTCCTATGTGGTTACCCCTTGCACTTTAAAAGGAGGACCAAGGCAACATTTAGAGGGGGTCGAACCCTAGTTGAATTGTTGCACCTTCGGGCATCCTTGTCGGCAAGATTGAAACTTGTAACAGTACACACAACTCAATCCACCAAAGCAGTAGTAGGGTTTAACGCATCTTTGCGGCCCAAACCTGGGTAAATCTCCTTGCGTGCTAATTGAGGTTTTCCTTTCTCTTTGTACATTGATATCCTAATTCTATGTTGAGAAAGGATCTTTCTTAATTCCATAGACTCTTGTATGCCGGCTATTTGACACGCCAAGTAGGGGGGCTTTGTATGTGTGAATCTACTTCAACTTCACCAGAAGTGTCTTCTTCGTCTTTGATGGCGCCCAAGAAGTCATTCAAGAGCACAGTCGTCACCTCCAAGTCCAAGATGTATGTGGAGGGTAGAGTGGCAAGGGTCCAAACCTCTCACAACTCCAGCGACGGGGTCGAAGGGAGCGCCACGGGTGGCGCCATAGGACAGCATCCAAGGGCGATAGGATGAGTTGAACGCCAAGGCAACCACAAGATGGACAAGATCCACGTCCACAACATGCATCAAGGCTGACTCATGATAGGCGTACTCTGCCATGACAAGAAAACATGCCATGTTAGTTGCAATAGGTACACAAGCCACCACGACGTGTTGTCGACGGTTCGGGCCGTCACCATGGTCGCCGTTTGGAACGTCCATATCCTCGGGCTTCTGGTGAGCACCCTACTACGTCGGAGGGGCGAGGTAGAGCTCCTCCTGGTCCCACTAGGAGTCATGAGATGTCCCGCGCCATAGCGCAAGTTGTACCACGTACCCCGGTTGTTATGCATGCGATCGCGAATGAATCCAAGATGATGGCTTCTTCGATGCTATTTGAGCCCCGCCACTCACCTGTCAAACTCTTATTTTAGGCCCTCAAGGGTAGTTGATTCATCAGCAAAGATAGTTCTTCTGAAGTTGTTGCTCCTCAGAGGTGACCAGCATTGGTCAAGACACGGTCTTGAAGACCATTTTAGTTAACGCATTTTTTGCATTGTGGTTGGGTTGTGTGTGTTCGAGC
The DNA here is from genome assembly GCA_022496015.1 of Hordeum marinum. Classification (NCBI taxonomy): domain Eukaryota; kingdom Viridiplantae; phylum Streptophyta; class Magnoliopsida; order Poales; family Poaceae; genus Hordeum; species Hordeum marinum. The sequence continues at coordinate 336,439,414 of CM039675.1, forward strand.
TGGAGTTGATGTTGATTAGCTGATCACCACGTTGCGGTGAGAGCTTTCCATTGTTCTTCTCTTTTACTCTTGCCTTGTATAAAGCTAAGGCCTGCAATTTATGTGCTTTCAGAAGAAAAAAATGATGTCCATCAAACGTCCGTGGACCAGTTCATACGTATAAATTTCTATAAAACGGAAGAAAAATGGTAGGAGTGTTGCCAGCATTCGAATGTCCGCCATGTATGCGCTTAACTGGGCAGTCCCACCCGAAAACACATGATGTGTTTTCCCACCTGAAACTCCTCATCATAAGATCCCCTCCTAAAGCCTCGTCGCGTATTTACTATGACTTAGAGCGTAAATACCCGCATTCATGGTCGTCTGACCGACATGACCAGAGCCACTTTAATTTGAATGTGGTGACCGAGAAGCCTTCTCTGGTCGTTGCGCCTGCATTTATGTGGCGCCAGTGTGCCTGTGCCCGGTTATTTAAGTACGTTGGCCACACTAGAAAATCCTAGCCATTCTCCTTTGGCTCGCCGCCTCACTTCACATCTCATCTCTATCATACACTGTCTCCATGGCCAAGTCGACGTCGGTAGGAGAATCTGAGGGGATCTCAGGATCATGGCGTTTTTGCCATGATCCTAAGTCTGTAGGGATCCACCGAACCGATAGTGAAGACAAGGAGGTAGTGTTCTCCTTGGAAGAAGAGTAGCATCTGCCACCCCTCTTCGTTGAGGCCGCGCGGAAGGATGACAAGTACACGTGGTAGCTCGAGTTGCTCATCGCACGGTCGTTATTTGATCATGGTTCGGTGCTGCCATCGTGGTTGCCCGGCCTCTGTGTCAAGGAGGAGTCGGCCTCCTCGCCTCGACATAGCATAAAGGAGGATATGGTCTCCCCACCATGGCGCCTCAACAATACGGAGGCACCCTCCCCGCCATGCAACTTCTTGTTACGGTGCGTAACCCTTGTAGGGCTCCTCGGTGTAGGAGTTTGCAATACACAACAAGTTTTACCTTTGTGGAAAGCCAAGGTATCAATCTATGGAGGTATCGGTATCCTACAACAATTTAATGCCCTCCAACACAAATAAAACTTGATTTGTGTCCCCATCAGTTCTAACAAGTGTGTCAATCCTTGCTAGTCTTGCCAGTTACAGACGGCTATCAAAAAGATAATGTGGAATGTTTTTTTGGTATTTTTAAATAAAATAAAATAGTATGTAAAAGTGGTTTGAAGGTGATTCTTCTGCTACAAACTGAATCGGGGTTCATAGATTCATCAAGTGTAACTCTCCAAAGAATAAAAAGTGCGGTAAGTAACCTTAACACGTGAAAACTGCATCATGAAATATATCATACTTTGCAAGATAGGTGAATGTATAAGATTTTGTGTGTGTGTGTGTGCGTGCACGTGCGCATGCGTGCGCGCGCGTGCCGAGACCTTCTCATGCATCTTATAGCTAAATAGCTCATCCATAAATTAAGAACACTCGTATCATCTATACACAAAGAAGTGTAAACATGGGTAATTGCATTAAGCAAGATGACATAATGTTATGGCTAGGGGACTATTGATCCTCTACTAACCCTTAATCATTAGTGACAAAAATTCATTACAAGCTCCTTTCCCATTTTCATTCACAATGGTAGATTACTTGCAAGATTGAACCCAACTAATGCAACTTCTCTAATTATTGACTATCGGTCTAAAGTGGTCAAGAGAAGACAAGCAATCAGAACGCAATAGAAATTTTAATATTCCTATTATAAAGGATGCTAGAAGGATGTTGGAGGGCCTTCCAGGTTGAAGAACGTCGTTTCTAGGTGGCGTGCCACGAGGGGCTCTTGAGGGCTCTATGTGCCCTTTGATATGCTGGGACGACAAGAACCCAGGCAAACCGACTAGGCGATCCATGGTGGGTGGACCAAGGGCATGCCCGGGGCCACCATCGTGCATCGATTTGGGTTGTGATTTCGCATGCAGGCACGCACGCGAACGGGTAGGCTAAACCTGCCTGTCTGCATCCCTCTGGTCCATGCGGACTACGTCGCTCGGGCTAACCAGCACTCGTGGCAGCCTTCGTGCATGAGAGTGCCCTCTGTGGCATCTGTTTCGAGATGACAACCCGCGGCTGGCTCACAAGCACGCTTCATGTCGTATGATTTGTGTGTGGGCCTCCTCGCGCGTGAATGGTGCGACGGACCCATATGTCAACATCATCTAGCCCTGGTTGCAGCGTGTCGCTGATGTCTACTACACAACTTTATTCTTGTAGACAAGTGTTGGGCCTCCAAGCACAGAGTTTTGTAGGACAGTAGCAATTTTCCCTCAAGTGGATGACCTAAGGTTTATCAATCCGTGAGAGGTGTAGGCTGAATATGGTCTCTCTCGAATGACCCTGCAACCAAATACAAGAACTCTCTTGTGTCCCCAACACACCCTATACAATGGCAAATTGTATAGGTGCACTAGTTCGACGAAGAGATGGTGATAAAAGTGTAATATGGATGGTAGAAATATATTTTTATAATCTGAATAAATAAAAAGAGCAAGGTAGAAAATATTAAACGGGCACAAAAACGGTATTGCAATACTTGGAAACAAGGCCTAGGGTCCATACTTTCGCTAGTGCAATTTCTCAACAGTGCTAACATAGTTGGATCATGTGACCACCCCTCAAAGTGCGATAAAGAGTCACTCCCGAGTTCCTATTAGTGGAGAACAAAAGATAGAAATTGTTTGTAGGGTACGAAACCACCTCAAAGCTATTCTTTCTGTTCGATCTATCCTAGAGTTCATACTAAAATAACGCAAGCTATTCTTTCTGATCAATCTACTCAAGAGTTCATACTAGAATAACACCAAAGCAAATTCATATTCATAATACTCAATCCACACGAAGAACTACAAGGGGTCCCCAAATTTTCTATCAGAGAAAAGATAATAAAAACGTGCATCAACCCCTATGCATAGTTACCCCAATATCACCGCGAGAATCCGTAGGTTGAGCGACATAATGTATACCAAGTGAACCAATAAGATACCCCAATGTACCCTCAAGTATTCATACCACAAGACATACATCATGTGTTCCCAAATCTGAACATTCAATCCGACATAACAAAACTTCAAAGGGGAAAGATTCAATTCATCACGATAAGATTATAGAGGGTAGAAACATCATATGATCCATCTATATTAACAAAGCCCATGATATAGATCACGAGAGAGAGAGATATTAAACACATAGCTACTGGTACAAACCCTCAGCCCCGAGGGTGGACTACTCCCTCCTCATCGTGGTGGCCACCGGGATGATGAAGATGGCCACCGGAGATGATTCCGCCTTTGGCAGGGTGCCGGAACGGGGTCTAGATTGGTTTTCAGTGGCTACAGAGCCTTGCGGCGATGGAACTTCTGATCTACCGCTACCCCGAAGGGTTTCAGAATATTTGGGAATTTATAGTGCAAAGAGGGGGTGAGGGAGGCCACCTACGTGGGCACAACCCACCTGGGCGCGCCAGGGGGGCCAGGCGCGCCCAGGTGGGTTGTGCCCCCTCGGGGCACCCCCTAGGTGCAGCTCTAGCCCATTAGGTTCCTTCTGGTCCAAAAAAACTCTCCAAAAAGTTTCATGGTGTTTGGACTCCGTTTGATATTGATTTCCTGCGATGTAAAAAACAAGCAAAAAACAGCAACTAGCACTGGGCACTGGGTCAATAGGTTAGTCCCAAAAATGATATAAAGTTGCTATAAAATGATTATAAAACATCCAAGAATGATAAAATAATAGCACGAATACTTCATAAATTATAGATACGTTGGAGACGTATCTGCATCCCCAAGCTTAATTCCTACTCGTACTCGAGTAGGTAAATGATAAAATAAATAATTTGTGAAGTGTGAATGCTAGCAAAGTGCATAAGTTTGATCAATGATAATTTCAATAACTTTTACTAGCATCATAATAGCAATTCTTTATTATAAAACTTCTCATGTTAAAGTAGCAACCAATTCACATGTTAAGGTTCAAACCATGAATTCTCTTGAAACTCAACAACCTATGTTCTCAGTCACCAAGCAATTGTAATTCAACTTGTTCAACAGAGTTTAAGTAAGAGCTCCACATACTCAACCATCATATATTCTTCTATGATTGCTAACACTCACCGCATACACATGGGCAAAATGTTTCAACCGGACACATAGAAAGATAGGGGCTTATTGCTTTGCCTCCCAACGTATTCACCTCAAGGGTGATGTCAACAATAATAACTCGTGCTACCCATATTCAACTGGACATATGTGCCTAGATCTTTCCTCACCACATGATGCTTGCCAAAGGAGAAAAAATAAAAAGGAATAGAGAGAAAAACTTTGACTCTTACATAAAAGTAAATACATAAATTAAAAGATAGGCCCTTCACAAAGGGAAGCAGAGGTTGCCATGCTCTTATTTGTTTATATGCTCAACCCCTTAGTGCAAAAGAATGTCACATTATATTGCCCCTTATGATAGCAACCTTTATTATGCAGTCTGTCATCACAAGTTCGTACAATGCTCAATTTTCCGTTACACTAAATGATCTAACACTTTTAGAAGAAATTTTTATTGCCTCATTGCACCGATGACAACTTACTTGAAGGATCTTGCTCAATCCTTAGGTAGGTATGGTGGACTCTTGAAAATAAGATTTGGGTTTAAGGGTTTTTGGATGCACAAGTAGTATCTCTACTTGGTGTGGAATTTTTGGCTAGCAAAGATGGGGGGCAAGCACCACGTGTTGAAGGATCTATGACAATATAACTTTTATGTGAATATGAACAAACATAAATCATTACATTGTATTCCTTGTCCAACATCAAAAAAATTGGCATATATATTTTGATGGGGGCTCACAATCACAGAAGATTTCCAGGATAGTGTATTTGCATGTGAAAGTTCTCTTCCTTATACTAATTATTCGTGAATTGCTTGTATGACCAATATTGTGATTGTCAAGCCTCAAAATATTTCACTTTCTAAACCCAATGTGAAGCTACCACTAAGAATGATATGATTTCAACTTCATGACATTCAATTTATTCAACAATTTACTCATAGGATATAAGTGAAGCACAAGAGTAAATGACAAGCTACTCTCAAAAGATATAAGTGAAGATTAATGAGTAGTCAAACAATTAAGTATCTATGTGAAGATTCTCTCTCCCTCAATAAATATTTTCATATCTGAGTACTTTATTCAAACATCAAGCAAAAGAAAAATTGCACTCCAAGAATAGCACGCATCATGTGAACAAATAAAAATTTAGGCTCAATATAGGCTAACCAATAATTGTTGATGAAGAGAGGTGGGATGCGTAGCATCCCCGAGCTATGATGCTTGAGATATCTTGAGGGTGCCTTGGGAATCCCCAATCTTGAGCTTTTGTATCTCGTTCAATCCTCACATACCACGGTTTCACCTATTCTCAAAAACTTCATCCACACAAAACTCAAAAAGAACTTGTGAGATAGGTTAGTACACATAATAATAAATCAACTTTTTATGTACTGCCAAGACAAGTTGCATAATAATTTTCAAACATTATATACTGTATACTATCATTTCCACAATTTATATCTACCAATATAGGCTATGGAAACTATAGGATAAGTAGATAACGAAACTATGACAGCAATCTGTCTAAACAAAACAGTCTATAGACATTTATGAAAACAGTGTACTTATGTAACTCATAAAATTATGAAAATTTAGGAAATGATATAAAATTTATATGAACATACTTTGTGAAAAATTCAAAAACTTTCCATGTTCCAGTTAAATATGAAAATTCAAATTCTACAGCAGAAGTTTCTGTTTTCACACAGCACACATCAAAACATGCAATGGAAGCATCCTAAAGGCAATTCTTGGAACTTTTTATTGAAAAAAATATTATAAATAACACCTAATATAAATTAACAAAATGAAATGATGCTCTAAGCAAAACTCATATTATGTGATGAATAAAAATATAGCTCCAAGTAAGTTACCGATAATGTTGGAGACGATAGAGGGGATGCCTTCCGGGGCATCCCCAAGCCTAGTTGCTTGGATATTCCGTGAATGTTACCTTGGGGTTGCCTTGGTCATACCCAATCTTAGAGACTTGTCACTCCTAATTCTCCTCATATCGACATCTCACCCAAAACTTGAAAACTTCAATCACACAAAACTTAACGGAACTTTGTGAGATGGGTTAGTATGATAAAGAGCAAACCATTTCACTTTGGTACTGTAAAGACAAGATCCGTAATTGTTATCACACAATGCCTACTGTATCATATCATTTCCACAATTTATATTGAGCAATATAAGCCATAGAAACTAGAAAACAAGCAAAGTATGCATTGAAAACAGAATCTTCAAAAACAGAACAGTCTGTAGTAATCTGTACTCCAACCATACTTGTGCTACTCTAAAAATTCTGAAACATTAGGACCACGTGATAAATTTGTATATTAATCTTATTCAAAAATAATCAACTCAAAAGCACTCTTCTGTCAAAAATTAGAATTATTTTCGTGAGCACAAAAGTTTCTGTTTTTTAGCAAGTTCAAATCAATTATCACCCCACATGATCCCAAAGGCTTTACTTGGTACTATATTGAACACAAAAGCAATAAAACATAATTAATAAATTAGATTAATCATGTGAACACACAAAACCAGTAGGTAAAAGTGTTGGGTTGTCTCCCAACAAGCGCTTATCTTTTATGCCTTTTAAGCTAGGCATGATGATTTCAATGATGCTCGCATAAAAGAAAAGAATTGAAACATGAAGAGAGCATCATGAAACAAATGTAAAGCACATTTAAGTTCAACCCAATTCCTATGCATAGGGATTTTTGATCAAGAAACCCATGAAAACAAGAACCAACTAGCATAGGAAGGCAAAACAAGTACAACTTCAAAACAATCAACACATAGAGAAGAAACTTGATATTACTGCGATATGTAAGAGCATAAGTTCCTCTCTCATAATAATTTTCAGAGGCATCATGAAGGTATTCACAAATATAACTATCACATATATCACTCTTTTCTTGATGCACAAGCATAGAAAATTTATTACTCTTTATGGCATACATGTCATCATAACAATAATCATAGATAGCAACTTTATTGTCATAGTCAATTTAAACCTCTTCCAAAATAGTGGATGTATCACTAAATAAAGTCATGAACTCTCCAAATCCACTTTCATCAATATTGTAATAAGATTCAACATCCTCCAAAATAGTTGGATCATAAATAGGAGGCATGCTATCATAATAATAAATTTTCTTATCAAAAGTAGAAGGAATCAAAGGATAATATTCATTAAGAAAATCATCCCCAAACTTAGGACAAGCATTACTTCCAGCAAATAAATCTTCAAACATATCATACTCATCAAACATAGCATCCCCAAGCTTGTGGTTTTGCATATCATCACAATCATTCTTATAAATAGCATTAATGGCACCAATAGTATAGCAAACATTATTATCATATTGTTCCAAGCAAGTACTAAAAACATCATCAAGATCATAAGGGACATCATTTCCTTCCCAATCATAATCATTACAACAAGTAGCAAGTATGACAAAACATACTCAATATCATCATCATCCGTCAACATATTTGATTCACATTCATGAGGCATAATGGTGATAGGAGCAACATTATTTGGGAGAGATACCTTTTTACCTCTATTCTTTCTTCTTTTCTTCTTCACCACATCATGTGTGGGTTTAATTAATTTTTTCAAGCTTCTTGTTGAAGAGATTGATTGGATAGGAAGCTCCTCATCATTACCTGATTCATCATAATAAACACTAGGAGGGTATTGGGAAATATTTTCCCTTTCATTAGTACTCTCTTCATATTTTATTTGTTTTCTTATCTTTAGATAGTTGGCAATATAAGGATTCTCAATGCAATTTACCGCACAAAACATATAAATTTCCTCTAGATCAAAATTAAGAAATCTCTCGGGATTTGGAAAACCTTAGTTATACATTTCATTTCTTCATACCCCAAAAGAAGACTAACTATTTATGATGCTCAAGAGTAATCAAGTTGTCACAATTTTTGGACACGATTTGATCATGAAATAATTTGCATTGGAGATTTAAATGACCATGTTCATTGCAAAGTTCACAAGGGTGGCGAAAGAAATTACATCTTTCAGCACAATCATCTAGCCTCTCTTGCAACTTTTTCGTTTCTAAATATTTATGCTTCTTACAAAATGTATCTTCCCTTTTTGGTGTGCATTTGCACTCCCAATTCACTCCGCAAAAATTGACATGCTTATAAGAAACATTTTTATCGTGACTTGTGCAATCATCATTAACATTTTGGATAATCAAAGAATTCATACTAACAACATTGCAATCATGCTCATCATTCAAATATTTTGTGCCAAACATTTTATTGACTTCTTCTTCTAACAATTGAGCACAATTTTCCGATCCATCATTTTCAAGAAAGATATTATAAAGATGATCAATAATATGATGCAACCTCAATTCCATTTTTTATGCAGTTTTCTTTTATAAACCAAACTAGTGATAAAACAAGAAACTAAACGATTCGATTGCACAATCTAAAGATATACCTTCATGCACTCACCTCACCGGCAACGGCGCCAGAAAAGAGCTTGATGTCTACTATGCAATTTTATTCTTGTAAACACGTGTTGGGCGTCCAAGCGTAGAGTTTTGTAGGACAGTAGCAATTTTCCCTCAAGTGGATGGCCTAAGGTTTATCAATCCGTGAGAGGTGTAGGATGAAGATGGTCTCTTTCAAACGACCCTGCAACCAAATACAAGAAATCTCTTGTGTCCCCAACACACCCTATACAATGGCAAATTGTATAGGTGCACTAGTTCAGCGAAGAGATGGTGATAAAAGTGTAATATGGATGGTAGAAATACATTTTTATAATCTGAATAAATAAAAACAGCAAGGTAGCAAATAGTAAACGGGCACAAAAACGGTATTGCAATGCTTGAAAACAAGGCCTAGGGTCTCTACTTTCGCTAGTGCAATTTCTCAACAGTGCTAACATAGTTGGATCGTATGACCACCCCTCAAAGTGCGATAAAGAATCACTCCCGAGTTCGTATTAGCGGAGAACAAAAGATAGAAATTGTTTGTAGGGTACAAAACCACCTCAAAGCTATTCTTTCCATTCCATCTATCCTAGAGTTCGTACTAAAATAACGCAAGCTATTATTTCCGATCAATCTACTCAAGAGTTCGTACTAGTATAACACCAAAGCAAATTCATATTCATAATACTCAATCCACACGAAGAACTACAAGGGGTCCCCAAAGTTTCTATCAGAGAAAAGATAATAAAAATGTGCATCAACCCCTATGCATAGATTACCCCAATATCACCGCGGGAATCCGCAAGTTGAGTGCCATAACATATATCAAGTGAACCAATAAGATACCCCAATGTCACCTCAAGTATTCATACTGCAAGACATACATCATGTGTTCCCAAATATGAAAATTCAATCCGACATAACAAAACTTCAAAGGGTAAAGATTCAGTTCATCACAATAAGAGTATAGAGGGGAGAAACATCATATGATCCATCTATATTAACAAAGCCCATGATATAGATCACAAGAGAGAGAGATTAAACACATAGCTACCGGTACAAACCCTCAGCCTCGAGGGTGGACTACTCCCTCCTCATCGTGGTGGCCGTCGGGATGATGAAGATGGCCACCGGAGATGATTCCCCCTCCGGTAGGGTGCCGAAACAAGGTCTAGATTGGTTTTCGGTGGCTACAGAGCCTTGCGGCAGTGGAACTTTTGATCTAGCACTACCCCGAAGGGTTTCGGAATATTTGGGGAATTTATAGTGCAAAGAGGGGGTGTGGGAGGCCACCAAGGTGGGCACAACCCACCTGGACGCGCCAGGGGGGCCAGTCGCGCCCTGGTGGGTTGTGCCCCCTCGGGGCACCCCCCCAGGTGCAGCTCTGGCCCATTGGGTTCCTTCTGGTCCAAAAAAATCTCCAAAAAGTTTCGTGGTGTTTAGACTCCGTTTGATATTGATTTCCTGCAATGTAAAAAACAAGCAAAAAACAGCAACTGACACTGGACACTCGGTCAATAGGTTAGTCCCAAAAAATGATATAAAGTTGCTATAAAATGATTGTAAAACATCCAAGAATGATAAAATAACAGCATGAATACTTCATAAATTATAAATACGTTGGAGACGTATCAGACGCGTGTGCCATTCATTAGTCCCCTTTCAGAATTCATCACTCGCGCGCGATTGCCCTAGATTTTTGCTTGCATGTTGGTTCGGTTGCTCCTATCGTGGTTGCATCGTTCATGCTGAAAGCACATTTGCTCCCTTGGTGGTTTTGGTAATTAATAACAACATATAAGTCATTGAACTAATGTTTCCACCAAGTATATTTCAGGAAATGTTCAATGATAGGATTGGCAAAAGGAGATTCTGGACATACCCCAAGATGCAAGGAAATAGGTTGGACAAGCTTCAAGCAAAAGGACTCTACATTTTATATTTGTGAGAAATCACTTTGAGTCCATAGGAAAGCCAATACTATTAAAAGGGGGTAAGGTTTTGTTGGTGAACAATATGCTCAAACGTGCACAAGTGATAGTCGCCAAAAAACATCCACAAACTCTCCCACCAAAGTCTGTTCTATACCTAACACTCAAAATCGGTGCAACCAACTTTCCCATACCGGTGCCACCGATTCCAGAACCTAGACAGACTCAGCCAAACCCTAGCCACTTCGGTGCAACCGATTCCATACCGATGCCATAGAGTTTAGGTTGCCAACTTTCTGTTACGCAAATTCACATTTTCAGTCCCACCGAGAATGTTGGACCGGCATCAACGAGTTTGGAAATCTGACCGTTGGTCACCTTGTCAGTGCAACCGAGTTTCCTATATCGGTCTCACCGAGATTCAAAAGTTGCCACCTTTTGGTTACTTCGGTTCCACCAAGATTAACACATCGGTGTCACCAAGTTGGTCATTTTGTGTGTAACGGTTGGATTTTTGGGGATGCCTATATATACCCCTTCACCACCACCTACTTGAAAGAGAAGCACTCAGAACTATTCCACACTTGCCCCATCTAGTTTTCTGAGAGAGAACCACCTATCCTTGTGTTGAGGTCAAGATATTCCACTCCAATCATATGGATCTTGATCTCTAGCCTCCCCAAGTAGCTTTCCACTAATCCCATATCTTCCACCATGCCAAATCTGTGAGAGAGTGATTGGGTGCCGAGGAGTCTATCATCTTGAAGCGCAAGAGCAAGGAGTTCATTGTCATTACCGAGCCTATTACATTTTGGAGGGTGGTGCCTCCTAGATTGGTTAGGTGTTGCTTGGGAGCCTCCTACTTCGTGTTGTGGAGTGAACCAAGAAGTTTGTAAGGGCAAGGAGATCGCCTACTTCGTGAAGATCTACCCATAGTGAGGCTAGTCCTTCGTGGACGGAAGCCGTTATGGAATAGTCAAGGTTGCTACTTCGTGGACCCTTTTGGGTGGAGCCCTCCGTGGACTCTCGCGACCGTTACCCTCCGTGGGTTGAAGACTCCATAAAGATAGATGTACGATAGAGCCACCTATCGGAACCATGGGAAAAATCATCGTGTCTACAATTGCGTTTGATCTTCCTACCCTATTCCTTCTATACATGCTTGTTGTTACTTTCCGCTGCTATATACTCTTAGACTTGCATGTGTAGGGTGTACTTGACTTGCCATGAAATGCTAAAAACTGTCAACCCTAAAACTTGCTATAGGCAAAAAAAATATTTGGTCAAGTATTATAATCACCCCCCCCCCTCTAGACATACTTTTGGTCCTACACATGCGATACATGCTACCCTCAAGGCGTGCTCCCTCACATGAATCGGCCCACACATTGTCAGGTAGGCTTCTCACGCAAGTCCGGCCCCTCGTGTTGGGCAGGCTGCATTGTACCGTGCTCGACTATTTGGCGCATGATGGGACTTGTAACGTCCGTTGACATGCATTGCTTAAAGGCGTGCCATGAGCTTGGTTATTCGACACATCTTCCCATATTCTTCTCTCTTCACATGTCTCTCTCCTTCGAACCATACGAGCCCGCAATTGGAATGGAGGGATGTGCTACCTCCCTAGTGGGATCCTAGAGATAGGTGAATGCTAAGGACATTTATAGGGGATGATGGACATCATTGTAAGGAAGAAGGAATGTGTGGCAGAAAGGAAGTCTTCACCGCACACGAGAGATAAGGAGAAAAGTAAAGCCTGCGTCGGCCTAATCGGGACACATAGTGCATGGAGGAGGCAGTCGAGCGAATGCATAGATCACTAAGATGATAGTAAACCTTTCCCTTACAAATATGTCGAATTGGGCAGTCCCTTGCACAAATCTAGGAAATAGATGTGTATCGATTACAAATCTAGATTTTCGCAAATTGTTCTGAAAAAGGATTATGACATAGTCGTAGTGTGACAAGGATTTGCATAGATTAAACATTAGAATTATGATAGTTTGTGGACCGAGCGCGACTCAGATCGTTAGGTTCATTGTGACTGAACTAGCCCACTAGGCACTGGTGCTTACACTTTTCTAAATTCATTTTAGATTTTTTGGCGAGGTTCGCTCAGGGTGAGAAGATGTTCATGTCAACTACAAACACGTCTGTGGTAACTTTGTCTAGTATGTTAGACGTGCTCCATGTATAATGTGTGTATTCATAGAGATAAGTATACGTACTTGTCATGATAGGCGAGTGTCCCCTACTTCTGAGGCCGAAGTCGGTGGTTACTATATATGGGGCATGTTGTCCGGAGCTGATTATCTTTGAGTCCCCTCTCTCTACTTCGACTACGCCGGCTCCGGAGAGTTCACAAACCGGGGTTGTGAAGGTGACTTGTGGAACCATGACTCGAGACCAGGTGGTGCAAGCATGCGAGAATCAGTGTCTGCTAGTTTCCAATGGGACCCAGTCAGGATCAATGACCAGATATTCAGGGTGGACTTTCCTACTAAGGAGGACCTCGTGAGGCTACTTAAGTTTGGGATGAGCAGGGTTCCTAACAGCACTTGTGTTCTTGAGTTTGATGCGTGGACTCAGAAGGAACCCGAGGGCACTCCTCTCCCTCAGCTTTGGGTCAGGTTCCTAGGTGCCCCATGGGTGGACTTAGATGATTTCTTGGTGACTTGGAATATTGGTTCCCTGATTGCTAAGATAGAGAAGGTGGACATGCCTTTTACACAGACGCAGGGTATTGCCCGCCTACTTGTCAGTGTCATCAGTATTGAACATATTCTGGAGACTGTCACATGGACGTATGATAGCAGGTCTTTTGATTTGGATATTGAGTTAGAGGAGAATGCTGACTTTCAGGACTTGGCTAAGCAGGTAGACATGGATACTGATGAGGGTCACGGAGGTGATGGAAATATTGATAAAGGGTCAGATCAAACAAATGCTACTGATAGAGGATCAGCGGCGATGGCTAAGCCAACAAAGACTGGCACGCCTAGTGAGCAGTCGCAAATTTCCACTCCGATGAATCAGTTGAGGTTTGGATCCTTTGGCTCTTTGTCGGCCCCATACAGACTTTGGGGTGTCAAGGCCGAGGTGGATGATCCGGTGGAGCAGGAGCTGCCACCAATATCCCCTCCTACGACGCCACTGAGATCCAGGACGCCGAGTTCACCATGGTCCGTAGATAGGACTATGGACCGACAGACGAGTTTTGGGGTGACCACCCCCACAGAGGTGGGGTTGCGCTTGCCTTCTCCGATGCCTATCCAGGGGACGATGGCTGTGGTTGGAATGCTAGCAGGAGGCCATACCCTAACTGCCTCGATGAGAGTGGACTCTTTGGGTGGTCGGGGTGTTGACCGCCATTCGGTGGTGGGACTACCGGTAGTGAGTATCGAGCACGGGCACGATATCCCTGCCGGGTATGCCACAGACGGTCGCACGTCGAAGGCGGGACTGCCGGATAGGAGCGGCGGATGCAGCCATACTATTCCCGCCGGGCGCGAGATAGCCGGTCATGCGTCGGCAGCGGGACTGCTGGAGAGTGCCATGTGCGTGATAGTCGGTCGCATGTCAGAGGTGGGACATGCTAGCCCCAGCGAGCGTGAGTCACCCGGAGGTGGGACTGGCCCTGTCGGTCAGTTGGCAGGTGGACACTTTCTGACAGGGCGCACTATCGAGGACGGAATCACGTTTGAAGGCATCCCCATCCGGCAGCTGTGGACAGGCGGACGAGTCACCGTCTCCAGGCTTAGCCAGATGTGGATGAGCTATGGATGGTCCGTGCGAAGGGCAGCTAAGCTTCGAGATATCGAGGCGACTACAAGTATGTCTGTTAATACGAGTTGTTCTATTTTGCACTTTTCGGATGATGAGATTATCTTAAATTCAAACAAACTCGGGGTATCTTTGGGTAGTAATGGGAAGGAAGTCTCAAAATCTGGTAATGATCTATTAGACTTAGAGGCTGAGAGGGCAATGGAGATGGTTAGAAATATTGCGGCGGTAAAGCCTATGGATGACTCTGAGGTTAATGCATTAGGGATGGGGGCCATAGAACGGTTATGTGAGGATCTGGTGCCAACATCTATAATGCCTGATGAAGATAATGAGATCGATACAAAGGGTATGTGGCCCCTACGCAACCGAATGTTTGCACACAGTCAAAGGCCGGTTATACAGACCGGTTGGCTGGACAGGAAAAACCAAAAGGCACCTGGAAGAGGAAGGTGTATCTTGTATCTGCAGTTCATAGAAGTGCAAGATTTAAGACTGCAAAAAAATTCACGATGAAAGTGTTGGAAATATGCACTAGAGGCAATAATAAAATGGTTATTATTGTATTTCCGCGTTCATGATAATTGTCTATTGTTCATGCTATAATTGTGTTAACCGGAAACCGTAATACATGTGTGAATACATAGACCACAACATGTCCCTAGTGAGCCTCTAGTTGGCTAGCTCGTTGATCAATAGATGGTCACGGTTTCATGACCATGGACATTGGATGTCATTGATAACGGGATCACGTCATTAGGAGAATGATGTGATGGACAAGACCCAATCCTAAGCATAGCACAAGATCGTGTAGTTCGTCTGCTAAAGCTTTTCTAATGTCAAGTATCGTTTCCTTAGACCATGAGATTGTGCAACTCCCGGATACCGTAGGAATACTTTGGGTATGCCAAAATTCACAACGTAACTGGGTGGCTATAAAGGTACACTACGGGTATCTCCGAAAGTGTCTGTTGGGTTGGCACAAATCGAGACTGGGATTTGTCACTCCGTGTGACCAAGAGGTATCTCTGGGTCCACTCGGTAAGACATCATCATAATGAGCTCAATGTGACTAAGGAGTTAGACACGGGATGATGTGTTACGGAAAGAGTAAAGAGACTTGCCGGTAATGAGATTGAACAAGGTATAGGGATACCGACGATCGAATATCGGGCAAGTATCATACCGGTAGACAAAGGGATTTGTATACAGGATTGATTGAATCCCCGACATCATGGTTCATCCGATGAGATCATCATGGAGCATGTGGGATCCAACATGGGTATCCAGATCTCGCTATTGGTTATTGACCGGAGAGGTGTCTCGGTCATGTCTACATGCCTCCCGAATCCATAGGGTCTACACACTTAAGGTTCGATGACGCTAGGGTCATAGGGAAATAGTGTACATGGTTACCAAAGGTTGTTCGAAGTCTCGGATGAGATCCCTGACATCACGAGGAGTTCTGGAATGGTTCGGAGGTAAAGATTCATATATAGTAAGTGAGGTTTTGGTCACTTGAAGTGTTCCGGGCATCATCGGTAACGTACCGGGACCACCGGAAGGGTTTCAGGGATCCACCAAGTGGGGCCACACGCACCGGAGGGCTGCATGGGCCGCAAGTGGGAGGGAACCAGGACCTAGGAGGGCTGGTGCGCCCCCCCCCCCCCCCCCCACAAGGGCCAAAGGCGCAGCACAGGTGGGAGGGGGCAAACCCTAGGGGCAAATGGGCCCTAGGCCCACCTAGGGCGCCGCCCCTCCCACTCCCTCTCCTGGCCGCCGCACGAGATGCCATCTGGGTTGCCGCCGGCTCCTAGGGTGGGAACCATAGGGTTGTGCCCTCCCTCCTCCTCCTCTTATAAATAGTGGGGGTTTTGGGGCTGCCAAGAACACAAGTTTCTTCCTCTCTCGATGCAGCCCTACCCTTCCTCTTCCTCGTTCTCCGTAGCGCTTGGCGAAGCCCTGCCGGAGTACCACGCAGCTCCACCGTCACCATGCCGTTGTGCTGCCAGAGCTCTCCCTCAACCTCTCCTTCCTCCTTGCTGGATCAAGGTGTAGGAGACGTCACCGGGCTGCACGTGTGTTGAATGCGGAGGCGCCTTTGTTCGGCGCTTAGATCGGATTCCATCGCGGTCTGAATCGCTGCGAGTATGACTCCACCAACCGCATTCTAGTAACGCTTCTGCTTTGCAATCTTCAAAGCTATGAAGATGCACTCTCCCCTTACTCATTGCTGGTTTCTCCATAGATGGATCTTGGTGATCATAGGATTTTTTTTGATTTACTACTACGTCTCCCAACAGTGGCATCATGAGCTAGGTCTATGCGTAGAATCTATGCGGGAGTAGAACACAAGTTATTGTGGGCGTCGATTTTGTCAATTTGCTTGCCATTACTAGTCTTATCTTGATTCGGCGGTATTGTGGGATGAAGCGGCCCGGACAGACTTTACACGTACGCTTACGTGAGACTGGTACCACCACCTCACATGCACTTGTTGCATAAGGTGGCTAGCGGGTGTCTGTCTCTCCCACTCTAGTTAGATCGGATTCGATGAAAAGGGTCCTTATGAAGGGTAAATAGCAATGGGCATATCACGTTGTGGTTTTTGCGTAGGTAAGAAACGTTCTTGCTAGAAACCTATAGCAGCCATGTAAAAACTTGCAACTACAAATTAGAGGACGCCTAACTTGTTTTTGCGGCATATGCCTTGTGATGTGATATGGCCAAAGGATGTGATGTGATGCATTGTGATGTATGAGATTGATCATGTTCTTGTAATAGGATTCACGACTTGCATGTCGATGAGTACGACAACCAGCAGGAGCCATAGGAGTTGTCTTATTTTATTGTATGACCTGCGTGTCAATCATAAATGTCATGTAATTACTTTACTTTATTGCTAATCGTTAGCCATAGTAGTAGAAGTAATAGTTGGCGAGACAACTTCATGAATACACGATGATGGAGATCCTGATGATGGAGATCATGGTGTCGTGCCGGTGACATTGATGATCATGGTGCCCCGAAGATGGAGATCAAAGGAGCAAGATGATATTGGCCATATCATGTCACTATATTGATTGCATGTGATGTTTATCATGTTTACATCTTATTTGCTTAGAACGACTGTATCTCTCACTAAAATTTCAAGAAATGTGTTCACCCTAACTGTGCGCCGTTGCTAAGGATCGTTGTTCCAAAGCACCACGTGATGATCGGGTGTGATAGGTTCTAATGTTCGCATACAACGGGTGTAAGCCAGATTTACACACGTAATACACTTAGGTTGACTTGACGAGCCTAGCATGTGTAGACATGGCCTTGGAACACACAAGACCGAAAGGTTGAACATGAGTCGTATAGAAGATACGATCAACATGGAGATGTTCACCATGGATGACTAGTCCGTCTCACGTGATGATCGGACACGGGCTAGTTGACGTGGATCATGGATCACTTGGATGGCTAGAGAGATGTCTATCTAAGTGGGAGTTCATTAAATAATTTGATTATATGAACTTAATTATCATGAACTTAGTCTAAAATTTTCTTTACAATCTATATTGTAGATCCAATGGCCAACGCTAATGTTGCCCTCAACTTCAACGCGTTCCTAGAGAAAACCAAGCTGAAAGATGATGGAAGCAACTATGCAGACTGAGTCCGTGGCTTGCGGATCATCCTCATAGATTCCAAAAGATTATATGTCCTTGATGCACCGCTAGATGACGCACCCATTTTCCCAGCGGCTCAGGACGTTATGAACGCCTGGTAGTCACGCTGTGATGATTACTCCCTGGTTCAGTGCGGCATGCTTTATAGTTTAGAACCGGGGCTCCAAAAGCATTTTGAGCAACACGGAGCATATGAGATGTTCCAAGAGATGAAATTGGTTTCCAAGCTCATGCCCGGGTCGAGAGATATGATGTCTCCGACAAGTTCTTTAGTTGTAAAATGGAGGAGAATAGTTCTGTCAGTGAGCACATACTCAAAATGTCTGTCTTGCACAACCACTTGAATCAGCAGGGAGTTAATCTTTCGGATGACTCGGTTATTGACAGAATCCTCTAGTCACTCCCACCTAGCTACAAGAGATTTTTGATGAACTACAACATGCAGGGTATGGAGAAGTCCATTCCTGAGTTGTACTTGATGCTGAAATTAGCGCAGGTCGAGATCAAAAAGGAGCATCAAGTGTTGATGGTGAATAAGACCACTAGTTTCAAGAAAGGCAAGGGTAAGAAGAAGTTCAAGAAGGACGGCAAAGCAGTTACCGCACCCAAGCCTGAGACTGAGTGCTTTTATTTCAAGGGTGCCGGTCACTGGAAGTAGAACTTCCCCAAGTACTTAGCGGATAAGAAGGCCAGCAACGTTAAAGGTATATGTGATATACTTGTTATTGATGTGTACCTTACAAGCGCTCGTAGTAGCTCCTGGGTATTTGATACCGGTGCCGTTGCTCACATTTGTAACTCCAAGCAGGAGCTGCAGAATAAGCGGAGGCTGGCAAAGGACGAGGTGACGATGCGCGTCGGGAATGGTTCCAAGGTCGATGTGATCGCCGTCGGCACACTACCTCTACATCTACCTTCGGGATTAGTTTTAAACCCCAATAATTGTTATTTAGTACCAGCTTTGAGCATGAACATTGTATCTGGACCTCGTTTGATGCGAGATGGCTACTCATTTAAATCTAAGAATAATGGTTGTTCTATTTATATGAGACAAATGTTTTATGGTCATGCCCCGCTGGTCAATGGTTTATTTTTGATGAATCTCGAACGTGATATTACACATGTCCATAGTGTGAGTACCAAAAGATGTAAGGTTGATAACGATAGTCCCACTTACATGTGGCACTGCCGCCTTAGTCATATTGGTGTCAAACGCATGAAGAAACTCCATGCTGATGGACTTTTGGAGTCTCTTGATTTTCAATCATTTGACACGTGCGAACCATGCCTCATGGTCAAGATGACCAAGACTCTGTTCTCTGGAACAATGGAGCGAGCAACTGACTTGTTGGAGATAATACATACCGATGTATGCGGTCCAATGAGCGTGAAGGCTCACGGTGGCTATCGTTATGTTCTCACCCTCACTGATGACTTGAGAAGATATGGGTATGTCTACTTAATGAAACACAAGTCTGAAACCTTTGAAAGGTTCAAGGAATTTCAGAGTGAGGTAGAGAATCAATGCGATAGGAAAATAAAGTGCCTACGATCTGATCGTGGCGGAGAATATTTGAGTCACGAGTTTGGCACGCACCTAAGGAAATGTGGAATTGTTTCACAGCTCATGCCGCCTGGCACACCTCAACGAAATGGTGTGTCTGAACGTCGTAATCGCACTCTATTGGATATGGTGCGATCTATGATGTCCCTTACCGACTTACCGCTATCATTTTGGGGATATGCATTAGAGACTGCCGCATTCATTTTAAATAGGGCACCGTCAAAATTCGTTGAGACGACACCATATGAATTATGGTTTGGAAAGAAACCTAAGCTGTCGTTTCTAAAAGTTTGGGGATGTGATGCTTATGTGAAGAAACTTCAACCTGAGAAGCTCAAACCCAAAGCGGAAAAGTGCGTCTTCATAGGATACCCCAAAGAAACTATTGGGTATACCTTCTACCTCAGATCTGAAGGCAAAGTCTTTGTTGCCAAGAATGGATCCTTTCTAGAGAAAGAGTTTCTCTCGAAAGAAGTAAGTGGGAGGAAAATAGAACTTGATGAGGTAATTGTACCTCCACTCGAACTGGGGAGTAGCGCACCATAGAAAGTTGTTTCTGTGGAGCCTGCACTGGCTGGAGAGGAAGTTAATGATGATGATCATGAAACTTCAGATCAAGTTGCTATTCGAAGGTCCACTAGGACACGTTCCGTGCCAGAGTGGTACGGCAACCCAGTCCTGGAGATTATGTTGTTGGACAACGGTGAACCTTCAAACTATGAAGAAGCGATGGCGGGCCCGGATTCCAACAAATGGCTTGAAGCCATGAAATCCGAGATAGGATCCATGTATGAGAACAAAGTATGGACTTTGGTGGACTTGCCTGATGATAAGCGAGCCATAGAAAATAAATGGATCTTTAAGAAGAATACTGACGCGGATGGTAATGTGACCATCTATAAAGCTTGGCTTGTCGCTAAGGGTTATCGACAAGTTCAAGGAGTTGACTACGATGAGACTTTCTCACCCGTAGCGATGCTGAAGTCCATCTGAATCATGTTAGCAATTGCCGCATTTTATGATTATGAGATCTGGAAAATGGACGTCAAAATGGCATTCCTCAATGGCTTCCTTAAGGAAGAATTGTATATGATGCAGCCGGAAGGTTTTGTCGGTCCTAAGTATGCTAACAAGGTATGAAAGCTCCAGCGGTCCATCTATGGGCTGGTGCAAGCATCTCGGAGTTGGAACGTTTGCTTTAATGAGGTGATTAAAGCGTTTGGGTTTATACAGGTTTATGGAGAACCTTGTATTTACAAGAAAGTGAGTGGGAGCTCTGTAGCATTTCTCATATTATATGTGGGTGACATATTGTTGATGGGAAATGATATAGAACTTTTGGAAAGTGTAAAGGCCTACTTGAATAACTATTTTTCAATGAAGGACCTTGGAGAAGCTGCTTACATACTAGGCATCAAGATCTATAGAGATAGATCGAGATGCCTCATAGGTCTTTCGCAAAGCACATACCTTGACAAGATATTGAACAAGTTCAATATGGATCAGTCCAAGAAGGGATTCTTGCTTGTGTTATAGGGTGTGAGATTGAGTACGACTCAATGCCCGACCACGGCAAAGGATAGAGAAGAGATGAATGTCATACCCTATGCCTCAGCCATAGGCTCTATTATGTATGCCATGTTGTGTACCAGACCTGATGTGAACCTTGCCATAAGTATGGTAGGGAGGTATCAAAGTGATCCCGAAGCGGAACAATGGACAACGGTCAAGAATATCCTGAAGTACCTGAAAAGGACAAAGGACATGTTTCTCGTATATGGAGGTGCCGAAGAGCTCGTCGTAAAGGGTTACGTCGATGCTAACTTCGACACAGATCCGGATGACTCGAAGTCACAAACTGGATACTTGTATATTTTGAACGGAGGGGTAGCCATCTCGTGCAGCAGCAAGCAAAGCGTCGTGACGGCATCTACATGTGAAGCGGAGTACATAGCTGCTTCGGAAGCAGCAAAGGAAGGAGTCTAGATGAAGGAGTTCATCACCGACCTACGAGTGATTCCCAATGCGTAGGACCCGATGACTCTATTCTGTGACAACAATGGAGCTATTGCCCTTGCCAAAGAGCCCAGGTTCCACAAGAAGACAAGACACATCAAACGCCGCTTCAACTCCATTCGTGATTACATTCACGAAGGAGATATAGATATTTGTAAAGTACATATGGATCTGAATGTCGCAGATCCGTTGACTAAACCTCTCTCACGAGCAAAACATGATCAACACCAGAACTCTACGGGTGTTTGATACATCACAATGTAACTAGATTATTGACTCTAGTGCAAGTGGGAGACTGTTGGAAATATGCCCTAGAGGCAATAATAAAATGGTTATTATTGTATTTCCGTGTTCATGATAATTATCAATTGTTCATGTTGTTAACCGGAAACCATAATACATGTGTGAATACATAAACCACAACATGTCCCTAGTGAGCCTCTAGTTGGCTAGCTCGTTGATCAATAGATGGTCACGGTTTCATGACCATGGACATTAGATGTCATTGATGACGGGATCACGTCATTAGGAGAATGATGTGATGGACATGACCCAATCCTAAGCATAGCACAAGATCGTGTAGTTCGTCTGCTAAAGCTTTTCTAATGTCAAGTATCGTTTCCTTAGACCATGAGATTGTGCAACTCCCGGATACCGTAGGAATACTTTGGGTATGCCAAAATTCACAACGTAACTGGGTGGCTATAAAGGTACACTACGGGTATCTCCGAAAGTGTCTGTTGGGTTGGCACAAATCGAGACTGGGATTTGTCACTCCATGTGACCGAGAGGTATCTCTGGGTCCACTCGGTAAGACATCATCATAATGAGCTCAATGTGACTAAGGAGTTAGACACGGGATGATGTGTTACGGAAAGAGTAAAGAGACTTGTCGGTAATGAGATTGAACAAGGTATAGGGATACCGACGATCGAATCTCGGGCAAGTATCATACCGGTAGACAAAGGGAATTGTATACAGGATTGATTGAATCCCCGACCTCATGGTTCATCCGATGAGATCATCATGGAGCATGTGGGATCCAACATGGGTATCCAGATCCCGCTGTTGGTTATTGACCGGAGAGGTGTCTCGGTCATGTCTACGTGCCACCCGAATCCATAGGGTCTACACACTTAAGGTTTGATGACACTAGGGTCATAGGGAAATAGTGTACGTGGTTACCGAAGGTTGTTCGGAGTCCCGGATGAGATCCGAAATGGTCCGAAGGTAAAGATTCATATATAGGCAGTAAGGTTTTGGTCATTGGAAGTGTTTCGGTCATCACCAGTAACGGACCGGGACCACCAGAAGGGTTCCGAGGGTCCACCAAGTGGGGCCACACGCACCGGAGGGCTGCATGGCCGCAAGTGGGAGGGAACCAGCCCCTAGGTGGGCTTGTGTGCCCCCCACAAGGGCCCAAGGCGCAGCACAGATGGGAGGGGCAAACCCTAGGGGCAGATGGGCCTTAGGCCCACCTAGGGCACCGCCCCTCCCACTCCCTCTCCTCGCTGCCGCACCAGATGCCATCTGGCCTGTCGCCGGCTCCTAGGATGGGAAACCTAGGGTTGTGCCCTCCCTCCTCCTCCTCATATAAATAGTGGGGGTTTTGGGGCTGCCAAGAACACAAGTTTCTTCCTCTCTACTTAGCCCTACCCTTCCTCTTCCTCGTTCTTCGTAGCGCTTGGCGAAGCCCTGCCAGAGTACCACGCAGCTCCACCGTCACCACGCCGTCGTGCTGCCGGAGCTCTCCCTCAACCTCTCCTTCCTCCTTGCTGGATCCAGGCGTAGGAGACATCACCGGGTTGCACGTGTGTTGAACGTGGAGGCACCATTGTTCGGCGCTTAGATCGGATTCCCCCACGATCTGAATCGCTGTGAGTACGACTCCACCAACCGTGTTCTAGTAACGCTTCCGCTTTGCAATCTTGAAAGGTATGAAGCTGCACTCTCCCCTTACTTGTTGCTGGTTTCTCCATAGATGGATCTTGGTGATCGTAGGAATTTTTTTGATTTACTACTACGTATCCCAACAGAAAGAGCTGAGGTCTTGCAGACTTGGCTAAACGAAGATTTCTAGCAGAAGCATCAATTGAACACAAACTTGACTTCATTGCACTAATGGAAACTGGCATAGACAACTTCACGTCATAGTTCCTAAGTATGCTCTCTGGTGGTATTGATTTTGATTGGCACTGTTTATCGCCAAGAGGAAGGTCTGGAGGGATATTACTTGGGGTAAGGTGCGAGACGCTCGAAGTCCGAAATGTGGTGTTGGGGGACTTTGCCGTCAAATTATAGTAAGGTCCAAGCTGGACGGGTTCTAGTGGGCGCTCGTGGGAGTATACGGTGCGGCTCAGCCGGAACTCAAGGCGGAATTCTTGGCAGACCTTGTCCGGATCTATGGGGACGAGAACCTACCAATTTTAGTTGGAGAGGACTTTAACATAATCAGGCGAAGAGACAAAAAGAATCATGACAACTTCGATGGCAGATGGTCATTTATGTTTAATACCATTGTCGAAAGTCTAGATTTGCGTGAGATTGAGCTAACCGGAAGAAAATTTACTTGGGAAAACACTCTACCTAATCCAACATTTGAGAAGTTGGATCGGGTTCTTACTAGTGTGGAGTGGGAATAGAAATTCCCATGAGTGGCAGTGCGAGCGCTGCCGAGAGTTATTTCCAACCATGCACCTCTGTTTGTTAACTCCGGTGAGGCTACGCACATAGGCAACAAGAATACCTTTTCCTTCGAGGTGGCATGGTTCGAACGGGAAGGATTTGTGGACCTCATAGCTCGAGAACGGGGGAGGGGCACGAGAGGTAGGTCGAATGTCGACAAATGGCAGAATAAAATTAGACACCTCAAGCAGTTCATGCGAGGTTCGGCTAAACATGAAAGCAGAATATATAAGAAGGAGAAACAAAGGCTTCTCAATCTTATAAATGAGCTAGATATTAAAGCTGAATCTGTGGTGTTAGATGACAATGAAAGGGCATCAAAACACGAGGTAGAAGAAAATCTTAAAAAACTACTCAGAGAAGAGGAATTGAAGTGGGCACTCCGAGCGAAAGTGAGACAGGTAGTACAGGGTGATGACAATACCCAATTTTTCTATTTGATTGCTAATGGAAAACACAGAAAGAAAAAGATATATCAGCTAGAACAAGATGAAGGTACAATTGTCGGGCAGGAAAACCTAAAGTTGTACATCTTTGAATACTACAAACAACTACTGGGGGCTCCAAAGGACAACATGGTGTCCATGGATGAGTAGTGGGTCAGTGATATCCATCAACTCGGGTCTAACAAGAATGAGATACTAACTGCACCGTTTATGGAGATAGAGGTGTTTGAGGCCATATCACAAATGAAAAATAATAAGGCACTGGGACCGGATGGGTTACCCACTGAGTTTTATAAGAGGTGTTGGCACATTATCAAGGGCAAATTATTACCGATGTTTCAGGACTTATTTAATGGGCACTTGCAGCTTCATCACCTCAACTTTGGGACAGTGACATTGTTTCCAAAAAAGGAGGGGGCAGTGCGCATTGAATAGTTCAGACCTATATGCCTGCTTAATGTGAGTTTCAAAATATTCACCAAGGTTGGGACGAATAGATTGACGCAAATTGCACATGAGGTGGTGCAAGCGAGTCAATCAGCTTTCATGTCAGGCAGAAACATACTCGAGGGGGTTGTTGTGCTACATGAAACACTTCATGAAATCCATTCGAAGAAACTAGATGGGGTTATCTTCAAAGTGGATTTTGAGAAAGCTTATGATAAGGTCAAATGGCCATTCTTGCAGCAGGAATTACGTATGAAGGGGTTTGACGAGCTATGGAGGAGGCACGTCGAATCCTTAGTACAAAAAGGGAGTGTCAGAATTAAGGTCAATGATGATATTGGCCACTTTTTCCAAACTCACGAAGGTCTTAGGTAGGGAGATCCAATGTCCCCTATCCTATTTAACGTAGTTGCAGATATGTTAGCAATACTAATAGAAAGGGCTAAGGAGGAAGGCATGGTAGGGGACTAGTACCACATCTAGTGGATGGTGGGGTGTCCATACTACAATATGCGGATGATACTATCTTCTTTATGGAGCACGATGTAGCAAAAGCAAGAAATATGAAGCTTATTATATGCTTGTTCGAACAACTGTCGGGCCTAAAAATAAATTTTCAGAAGAGTGAATTGTTCTGTTTTGGGAGAGCCAAAAAAGAGCAAGAAAATTACAAACAGTTGTTCGGAGATGAATTGTGATGCTTACCATTCACATATCTAGGTATACCAATTCACCATCGTAAGCTAACAAACAAAGAATGGAAGAGCATAGAGGATCGTTTCAAGAAAAGACTAAGCTGCTGGAAGGGCAAGCTTTTGTCCTACGAGGGATGGCTCATTTTGATTAACTCGGTCCTTACGAGTATGCCGATGTTCCTCTTGTCCTTCTTTAAGATACCGGTAGGAGTTCGCAAAAGATTGGACTTCTATCGATCCTGATTCTTCTAGCAGAACGATGAAGTTAAGAAGAAATATGGGTTAACTAGATGGGACATCATAAGCAGACCCAAGGACCAGGGAGGTCTCGGGATTGAGAATTTAGAGGTAAAGAACAGATGTTTGCTTAGTAAGTGGCTATTCAGCTATCTGTTGAGACTGAAGGTATGTAGGTACAAATTTTGAGAAATAAGTACTTACACTCTAAAACCCTGGCCCAGGTATCTGTTAGACCCACTGATTCACCTTTCTGGAAAGGTCTGATGAAGGTGAAAACAGATTTCTTTAATAGAACCAAGTTCATTATTGGCAATGGTGGGTCAACGAGATTTTGGGAAGATATGTGGTTGGCGGAGAGACCCCTAGGTGTACAGTATCTGGCTCTTTATAATATTGTGCAACGTAAAGATGCGTTCATTGCCTCAATATAACAGTCGGTACCTCTAAATATTCAGTTTCGACGAGCTTTGATAGACCATCGATGGGATGAATGGTTACACTTAGTCACGAGACTTATGGATGTTCACTTATCGGACGAGCCTGATAGGCTTCAGTCGATTTATTTGCACCTTATTGACACAACTGTAATATCAAAATTGATTCATATTTGGAGGGTCAAGGTATCCTTAAGAATCAAAGTCTTTATGTGGTTTGTTCACAAGAAGGTGATTCCGACTAAGGATAATTTATCAAAACGTAGTTGGCAGGGAAATACAAGATGCAGCTTATGTGATCATGAGGAAACAATCAAATACCTTTTTTTTCCAGTGCCCGTTAGCAAAAATATTATGGCGAACAATTTGCATAGCCTTTAATATCACTCCTCCGAATAGCATTAATATGTTGTTTGGTATGTGGTTAAATGGGGTGGATATAGGCTTCGCTAGACATATTCGCATAGGGGTGTGTGCACTTTTATGGGCAATATGGAACTGTAGAAATGACATGGGTTTTAACAGAGAACCACTTACACACTTTTTGCAGGTACTACGCAGGGCATCGGCGCTGATCCGTACGTGGTCATTACTCACTCCTGTGGAAACCAAGGAGCCTTTGATTACTGGGTCTATCCGGTGGGAGATGCTAGCACGGGATATCTACAACCGGTTTGGATGGCGGTCCGGTAATAGGATAGATGGTTAGACATCTAAGCCTATGTTCGCCGATTGTGACATCATTTGTTTCTTTTTATTATTGAACTTTGTTTTTTAGCTCATTGAGAGCCTATCCGGAACCGCAGACTATTTCTTTTTCCCAGTTAATAAAAGGGCCGCATGATGATGCAGAGCCAGGAGGTAATCCTCCTTTTCTAAAAAAAATATACGTACGCGTATGTAAGTATCTTTGACTGTAGTGTTTAAAAGAGTTACACATTTTTTCTCCCAGGGAAGAGGCATGGGAGTTTGACAGTTTTTTTGCGAGAACTGATCTGCTCTTCTGTGTGAAACCGTTTTTTCGCGGGTGTGTGAAATCATTTGTACAGAACAATTGCCAACACTCAAAAATGCAAAACTGCATTGGCGACTATTAATACACAACTAGTTAATAATCTGTTACGTCAATCAGCAGCTAAGCAACCAAACATAATGCAACGAGGGCGTTTATTAGCCGCCGAGCGCGCTGGTCATAACATTTCTTGGCACATTTTAAATCATCGTACGGAGCAGTGTATCACGAAGGCTATTTTCCAGCCATTTTGTCTCCCTTTCATTCGAACCATGTATGGCCTGCTTGTATCTTGAACCAGATTCCTTCGCCTGAACTAGACGAGTGGACGGGGACTTGTCCATGACCGTCCTTTTCTGAAACTTTGCGTCTTCTTGCACCTATGTATTGATGAGCAAAAGTACGGTTGCTGGCCTAAGTGAATAGTAAGCTACCCCTCTCCCCCAAAAATAGGCCCCGCCGCTGGGGGTGGGGGACACTTACCGCGGGAGCAACGCTGGCGTCGGCGGGGCTAATAGCCCACAAATACAGGGATCGTGGCAAACTTCGTGGATAGTATTTTACTTAAATTTATTGATTCGATATAAGAGAGTCAAAAAAAATTTATAAGCTTTAACTGTTAAGTTGTCAATTCAACCACATCTAAGAATTTTTTTTTGTACATATTTATTAGTAGCACAATAATATGGAATAGTAGTATTAAAGCGTAAAGATGGAATAGTGATGAATATTTAGATGAGATTCAATGTGCAACAATTGTAACATAGAACGAAACACAATAGCTTCAATTCGTAAACCATATGTAGGCATGTATTCTATATATAGACATACGTGATTGCGATAAAAACTGGCATCACTTTTTTTTGTCCTACCCTTCCGTGGCCGGATCCTTATGCAAACTAGGGAAAATAACCGGAACAAAACACATAATGAATACATGAATTCCTAAAGTCAAAGTCATTTTTGTCGATATCCCAATCATTCTCGCCTTGGGAGCCTAGGGTTTAGAATGATGGCGTGTGCATAAAACTTGCATGTAAGATCAACAACTCAAATATAATCATTATAAGTATAAGTCTTCAAATATGAAATCATGACACTCAGGTGCTAGTGACAAGCATTAGACATAGCAAAGTCATAGCAACATCAATCTAAAAACATAAAGGAAACCAGGGATCAAGCCCTAACAAATTGACTCGATTACATAAGAAATCTCACTTATCTTCATCACCATTCAATATGCCTATAGTAGAATTACCGACTCATGGTGGTGAGCATCATGTAATTGTTGATGGAGAGAGCTTGGTGATGACGGCGACGATGAATCCTTCTTTCTGGAGTCACAAACTGACTCCAGATTACGGCTCCCGATGTAGAACAGGAGGTGGTGGAGGCTTTGTGTCGTAAAATGTGATGAAATTTCTGCTTTGAATTTTCCTCGAGAAGATGGAGTATATAGGCTTGGAATTAGGTCAACGGGAGGTTCATGAGACCCACAAGTCACCAGGGCGTGCCCTGTGGGGTGGGCACGCCCCCTGGCTTGTGCCCCCCTAGTGACTCCCCCGGTAGTTTCTACTCCAGTATTTTTTTATTTATTTCATAAAAAATCCTCGCGAAATACCGTCCAATTCCAAGAAATTTTCTTTCCATACAAAATAACACCAAGATAGTTATGTTGAAAACAGTGTCAGTCGGGGTGTTTTATTCAAATATTTCAAATTAGAGTCCAAGGAAATAGAGAAGTGTCGAGAAAAGTAGATATGGTGAAGACATATCAACTCTGCCAAGTTTAATTCATTGCTTGTCCTCAAGCAATTCAGTTGACAAAAGAAAAGTGATAAAGTAAAACTTTTACAAAGTCGTTTGATTTTGTTGTTGTATATAAGCTTAACTAGTAATCATGTTTTCGGTAAAGATCATGAATTAACTTAAAATCAATATTTACTCATGCGAAGGACATAATCAACCATCGAGCAATAATACTATATATCAAATACCAACACTTTGTTAAAATAGCCATGATACAATATAATAGAGTGGTATCTCTCTAGTCCGTTCTGAGACCGCAAAACATAAATGGAGAGCACCTCTGAAGTTCAAGTGACGGCTAAACATTATAATTCAAGGTGGAAGATATCCATTCATGCTCACCCCAACATTAATTAGACCAAATGCATGTTACACTAAGAATGACAATATCTCTCAAAGTTTGTGCTTGAATGGGAAGGTTATGACTCAATGATAAATTAAAAGATAGATCCTTCGCAAAGGGAAGTAGAGATTTGCTTTATGTGTGGGGGCTCATCCGTTTAAAACGGAGATAATTACATTGGGAGGTGTACATTTTAGAACATACTTTACGACTGAATTTCCAGTATCCTCCATGTTAAACATGTTAATGGTGGTTTCCATGCAAAAAAAGTGTACCCCCTCCATCGTACACGCACAACCATGGCTAGCCTAGTTCAGAAATGCCCTCCAACATTAAACTGTCTGGGGGAGTTTGTTATTATTATTATTATAAATTAAAGCAGGACTGGACATTCTTATTATCAGCCTGCCTCAATGTTTACTAGCGAATAAACTCTCGTCGCGAGTTAAACAAACTTAGCATGAAAGATATTGACCACCCAACTGCTAAATGAGCTTTGGGGGCACACAATTGAAGATTTAAAGGTGGCACATACAAATTTACTCATAACGATAGGGTAATACCGTACGGATGGACTCTTATGGTATTATTTTGGTTTCACAATTTTGGACGCACAAGCAGGATTTCTTCTTATTGCGGGCAAAGACTAGCAAATAGACTGGGAATCGACCAACTAGAGAGCGAGAACGGTCAAAATCCTGTATTTGAATAATTAGCATTGATCATAAGCATGATGAGGATATAAACACTTCAAACATAAATTTCATAGAAACAATATTGGGTTTGAATTAGTTACATGTATGAAAGCCATTGAAATTCTTCAGAGGAGAATACCATCGTAACATACTACATCATAATCATTTTAATGCATGTTGGGTTTGAATTAGTTACATGTATGAACATGTGCGAAGTCAAGCCACTGGAATTCTTCAGCGAAGAATACCATTGTAACATACTACATCATAATCATTTTAATGCATGTTGATACGCAAGATACAGTACCATTCACTCCTAGCTACTTAAGCATGGCATGAGCAACTACAAACTGTAATCATCAGCATACATGTGTTTACTCATAATAGGCTGAATCAAGACTACTGAGTTAAACATATTTACAAAAACAAAAACAACTAGAGTTCATACCAGCTTTTCTACACCATGACCACGTCATCAAATACTTGTCATTATTGTCTTGGACTTACACATTTGAATCATGTGAATGTAATAATGCAAGTGTGTCATGGACTAAGCTGAAATCCACAAGAACTATATACATAGGAGAAGGCAATGAAATATTTGGTATTTAATTAGATCAACAATAACTAAGCACATAAGAGCTAGTTGAAATTATATTATTGTTGTCTTCTCCATTTGAAATATGACACAAAGGCATGCGAGAAAATTTATGGAAACAACGAAGAAGAAGAAAAGAGCAAAAAGAAACATGAAAAAAAGAAGAAAATTAGAAAGTAGAGAAATCTTTTTGTTCTTTTCTAAAACTTTAACAAATAAGAAGAGTTCAAAGAAACACTTTTTTGTTTTTTCTGAAGAAAGCGAAACAAGAAGGGAAAGCAAGAAAATGTTTACACCAAAGAACTCGCGACAAGCAAATAGAGAGGAAACGAGAAATGATTTTGGATTTTTGTTATAATGAAAAAAACTCATGAACAAAGGAATAAAACAAAAAAGAGGAAAGAAATATTTTTAATTTTTTGAAAGTTTGTGCAAACACATAAAAGAAAGCAAACATTGATCACAAAGAAAATGATGAACACCAATACATGTAATGAATGTTTGAGATATGAATGAAATGTCGATGAGAATTACTCCCCAAGTTTAGGCTTTTGGCCTAACTTGGTTACTACCACTCGACAAATCCATCAGGCCTAGGTAAAAACTGAACCAGTTGTCTTACTCGTGCATCCCAAGTGTGGTCCTTCTCTGTTGCTGCCAACTCATTCCTATAGTTGGAGATGTATTCTGGCATAATAGTGTGTCATCCCCTAGCATGAACATCAAACAAACAAGGAGCAAGCTAACTAATGACAACACGAGTTCATTGGCTAGATACCCGGTTGTAGTGATAAAGTAAGTCATTTCTGTTAATAAAATCATGACCTACCATGCATGCATAGTCTAAGTATTTCTTAGGTTGCAAACGATCCTCATCAAGCCTGATTGGAATGTTAAAGTGTCTAGCAAGGCGAGGAGCATAAATACCACCATAAATTAAACCCTTAGATATGTTTACACGTAAACAACATGGCATGATAGCTCCCAAAATATGACTTCTCACACCAAAAAGTGCACTTCATAAGATGGCGAGTTTCGGAGCGCTGAGTGTTCCACCCTCCTGCCTAGCAGTCAAACATTTTCCAATAAATAAATCAAAGTAGCACGCATCAGGAAAATGTAGACTAGAGGCTCTAGCACGAGAAAATCCCCTATTCTCACCCACAGTTACTTCTTGGCAAAATCTCTCAAACTTAGTGGGTTGAGGTTCCATTATATTGCCCTCAATAGGAATCATGCAGACACGACATAAGTAAACAAAAGGTAACTCGAAAATATGCTCATAAAGATGAAATGGAACCATGAGCACTTCTTGTCTAGGCATGAATCTGAAATTTTGCACAGAAGTATTCGTAAGGAGATGATATTGGTCACACTTATCTATGTAGAACGTGGTCAAGCTATTGTTCTCCACAAATTGTTCGAAGTTCTGTTGAAAACCAGCTCCAACCATTAATGTATTGCATGACCATTCGCACGGTCGCACTTGAGTGTCTCGAGTATGATTGTACCAGGTGCTTCCCACGAAGTTTCCTTAGAAGTCCGCCGAGAAGAACCCATTGTAAACATTCTTCTCGGCATTTATATTTTTGAAATTTTTAGACAACTCACAGAAAGTGAACAAAACTCACTATACTTGATGAAACTACTCCCAAAAGCATCTAGAGGTTAATCATGCATTAAAATTACTTAAAACCAAGTAAATGCAACATGCAAGCACATTTTCATGGGCACCAACAAAATAAAAATAATCAAAGTATATGCCACTAGAACAAAAAATAATTGGACAATTGGAGGAGTCACATACCAAGGAGCAATTCCTCCGAACAATTTTGGAAACGGAGTCCCAAGCAAAGAGATCCAAAATTGTTAGCAAATGAGCAAGAACTCGAGCTATGAATTGAGAATGGATTTTTCTAGAGGTGAAAGAAGGTCGGGCATGGGCACCAAGTGAGTGGGTGTCGTGGGCCTCACAAGCCACGTGGGCACACCATGCAAGTTTGTGGCCAGCTGGTGCACCCCCACTCCCCCTCGGGCGTGGTCAGTGCCAAAAATTCTTATTTATAACATTAAAAATCATACTAAATTTTCAGGATATTCCAAAAACTTTTAGTTTCAGGATATTTATTGCATAGAAAACTCAACAAACCGAATAAATAGGGTTAATCTATTGTATTTACACTTTATTGAAACTAATTATAACATAGAGTAAACTAAAGTTACACAAAGGTTTGGTTACGGAATTCATCGACCATATGTCGCTCAAAACAATCCATTAACAAGGTTGATCAAGTCTTATTAGCGAACTATTTCCGAGTGACATAAAACAAAGAATTTTTGTATAACACTATATTAGCTCAACTTGAAAATGCATGGTTCCATTCATAATAGTTTGGTTTTTCTTTTTAGGGACCGGAAAAGGAAATTCAAATTCTTCAATAGTAATGGTCATAACTTTTTCAATAGAATTGAGACTGTTTATTCTGTTTGGCTTCTTAGGAATATAAACTATACGCGCATTGCCACATATATGAAAAGTGACCTTGATTTTATTATAATCAATAATAGCCCCTACATTGTTAAGAAAAGGTCTTCCAAGCATAACCGACATGTTATCATTCTCGGGCATATCAGGAATAAAAAAGTACGTTAAGATAGTAATATTAGCAACCACAACAGGAACATCCTCATAGATATGGACAAAAATAGTTGTAGACTCGTCAGCCATTTGCAAACAAATTTCAATGGGTATAAGCGTTTTCAACTCAAGATTTTATAATGAGAAAATTACATAATACTCACACTAGCTCCCAAATCACATATAGTGATTCTGAAATATTTGTTCTTAATAGAGCATGGTATAGTAGGTATCCTTGGATCTCCGAGCTTTTCAAAAAAATTACCTTTGAAAGAATAATTTGCAAACATAGTAGAAATTCTAGCCTCAAGAAATTTCCTTTTATTAGAGAGAATATCTTTCATGTATTTAGTAAGGAGGCATTTTCATAGCATTAGTCCAAGTTACTTGCAGAAACAAAGGTCTAAGCAATTAACAAAACGATTAAAAGCATCCTCATCTTTAGTCTTAGCGGTTTTACTAGGAAAAGACATGGGTTTTTGTACCCACGGCTCTATTTCTCTACCATGATTCCTAGAAACAAAATCTCCTTTATCATATCTCTTATCCTTAGAAGGTGGGTTGTCAAGCTTATCTTCAGATTCTATCCCAACCTCATTACTAGGTTCATTATCATTAGGTGGATCATCATTAACATCATTACCATCATCAATATCACTGGGTTCATGCCCATCACTAGATTGTGTCTCGGGTCAGAAATGGAAACATGATTAGGATTCTCAACAGGTTTTTCTATAACAGGTTCACTAAAAGCATGTGAAGTTTATCATATTCTTCTTCTTAGCTGAACTAGGTGCACTATCATTAATTCTTTGAGAATCTTGTTCAATTCTCTTAGGATGACCAAAGGTCCCTGAGTCATTTTACCACCTCTAGTGATCTCCAAAAACTTGCTTATCAATTTTATTATGGATATCCCTAAAAAATTCATGTGATCTACAAAATCATTCAAGATGAGTTTGAACCATAGAATAATGCTCGTACAAACCTTTAACATCATTATAAATTCTAACTAGCGCATCACTCAAGCGTTCAATAAGTACTTTGTGTCAGTTGGTCACTTATTTACATATTAAGATTTTGTTGTTTAATGAAAAAACTATCAAATTCATAGAGGCATTGAATGGGAGAATTATTATAAGGAATATCAACCTCGTCAAATGAGTAAAGGGAATTGTCACGACCCGGTCCCGAGAGGGCCCCCGAATCTTTGCGCTTTCTATGTCAGTCCCTGGATAAATAGTTGACACGCACAGTCGATAATGAAATACCAAGAATACATCTAATGTCATAGTATTTACATCAAAGATCGAGTGCTTTATAGTACACACCTTCTTAGTTCATGGGCTAGCTTAAAATATAATCATGCAATGGAGATAATGTTCTAGTCTTGTGGCGTCCATCAACTCGCACACAAGAGTTGAGTATGGCGTCGTAACCCTACTCTGCACCTTTCCTTCATTTTGGTTAACCTGTAACACACACACACACACACACACGTGTATATATATAGGGTGACACTATTCTAATCCTAGGATTAGAATAACTATTTGGATCACAGACATCCCTATATAGGGACGACTAGGTCCTCCCGAACTCTCGGAGAAAAAGAAAAAAGAAAAGCCCTCCGGACCTTATCCCCATACTCTCCTCTATACCTGGCCAAACCTCGGGCCGGGTCGAGCCTCGGGCTAGGCCTAAAAAAGCCCGGTGCAAAAAAACCAGGCCCGAGCCCGGCCGTCAGGTCTAGTTTCTGGGCCCAGGCCCGACAGACCCGGCCCGCGTAGGCGTAAAACCAGATTTTCGTAGGCCTGAGCCCGGCCCGGCCAGACTGCGGGCTCAAAATCTAGGCCCGAGCCCGGCCCGTGGGCAAGGTCGGGCCGGGCCGGGTCGGGTTTTTTCGGGCCAGGCTTCCCATGGCCAGGTCCATACCTGGCCAAACGGGCTGGGCCGGCACGGCCTGGCACAGCCCGCTGGTAATCGTGCCCGACATGGCCCGGCCTGCCGCGGCACGATTACTAACCGGGCCGGGCCGTGTCGGCCCGCGTGCCCGGGGTGCCGGCCTAGGCACGGCACAGTGGCTAAGTGGGCTGGCCCGCGGCCCGCCAGGCACGTTTAGACACGCCAGGACAGATTAGGCACGCCAAGCCCGTTTATTCAATTATATATGTTTTTTCGCGAAAAAACAGCAAAAAGATGAAAAAAATGTAGAAAATGTAGAAAAATGGCACGTTAGGTAAAAAAATGGAGATGAAGTGTCATCATATGGGATAAATCTTGAGCTTTATTGGTGGCTGCCTCATTAAAACCTTTCATCCCTGAAAAGTAAAAAAGTACAAAGTCACGCTCTAGAATTACAAAAAGGAAAGAAAATTACAAAAAGATAAGAAAATTACAAAAGAAATTACAAAAGTACAAAGCCTGCCCCGTCCCCACGTGTCGTGCCGGCCGGCCGTGCCGCGTGTGCCTAACGGGCCGTGCCGCGTGCTGTGTCGTGTTGTGGCGTGCCTCGGTCCGACATGAGCTAATCGGGCCGTGCCGTGCCGGCCCGCGTGCTGGTGGTGGCGGCCCAGGCACGACCCAAGGCGAGCCACGGGCCTGACACGGCCCGTTTAGCTCGTGTCGGGCCAGGCCGCATGCTGTGCCGGCGCGGCGTGCCGCTGGGCCGCCCGTTAAGCCCGGCCCGTTTGGCCAGGTTTGACCAGGTCTGCTCCTCTAACCTCCCACCTCCCTCTGTCGACAGAAGCACCGCTGCCCTCACCTACCTCCGTCGATAGAAGCGCCGCTACTGGTGTAGGTGTCGGCACTACTTGTTTTTGGTGAAACTGGTGATGCTTGTTGCTACTGCATAGGAAAGGTTGTTTGTGCTAAAAAAGACAGGAAGAATCCAGTCTGCAAAACTTACAAAGTTCGTGTTGAAAAAACAAAAGAGAAATTTCATTAATTATTCTCTATTGCAACCTCTGTCAGTGCAAGAGTGGAAAATTATTCGAGACTTTCAGAGAGGCGTTCTGCGGTGAAGAAGCTAATAAACAAAGAAAAGTTAAGAAGACGAAATTGTTTTTTTAAAGGAGTGTGACCTCAGGCCTCTACATCAGCATGATGCATATAGCCATTTTATTAATTATTCACAGAGACCATACAAGGTAATACATCAGTCAGCCTGAAGCCACCATCTAGGCAACACCTTGATGAAGGTGTGCCGAATATCCGGGCCTAATACCAAACGGACATCGCACCAGACCCTAACATCTAAAGTCGGATGCCCCAACCCAGCCACACACCTGGACTGGGTCCCATACCGGACCGACGCACTCTCAGAGGTTGCCGCCGCCGTCTTCCATCAGTCCATCTCCAGAGCAAAAACTGACCCATCGACCTTGCTGGCCTGCCTTCGACGCCACCACGACGCCAGACAACTCCACCATCCAGCACGTATCCGTCCACACGCACCCGTCGTCGAACCTCCGCAGCACCATGCCATCGGGATCCACCGTCGGCCTTGCGGTGGATGAGATACCGCTCTTCCGCTTGTCCCGTCCAACCAGCACTTGCTCCAAAACGATGCCCTCAAGAGGGACACCGGCATAAAAGATACCATCATCATTCGATTCGGTAGATCCAGATCTAGGGTTTCCCCCACAACATCTGTCGCCGCCACTGCACACTAACCACACCACACCGAAGCTCACCGCCCCACTTGTTCCCAAAAACAGCATCTTCAAGAAGATTACGGTGCCTGGGGCGTCGCCGCCGTCCAACAAAGTTTTGGTTTTCACCCGGGAAACAAGGAGACTTGGGACGGGGACGACAAGACCTGACCGGCGCCTCCAAGGAGGTGAGCGGCGCCCGCGGGCGTCGCCGCCGACAAGGATGGCTAGGGGTTTCCCCGGTCCTGGAGCCCCAACATCCGCTCCCACCCACCAAAACCGGGGCCCTACGCCGTAGCAGACTAGATCTGGGAGGGGGGAGGAGCACACCGGTGGAGTGTAGGGGTGGAGACGGCCAGATCTGACGCCGTTGTAGCCGAAACCATCACCGCGCCCAGATACACATCCTCCGAAGGTCTCGCCGTCCTCACGGCCAAGACCGTCGGCCCATGCCCGCACCACCAGACACCAAAGGGCTGGAGGCGCCACACCAGCCAGGGCCGCCGCCCCAGATCCCGTAGCCCCCGCGAGCGAGGCGAGGCAGCGAGGACCCCGTCGCCACCGTCATCAGCAGCACGCCAAGCTTGCCCGGTGGCTGCCTCCGGTGGCGGTGAGGGAAGATCGAGGAGGGCAGAGGGGACGCGGTCGGAGTAGATTTCGCACCTCGAGTCGCCCGAGCGGGGCGACGCGAGGGAGGGAGGGAGGGCAAGAAGAAGACGAAATTGTGGTTGGGAATAAGGCCATTGGTTTTCTTAATTGGTAGCTACTTCATTTCTTTTTCTAGCAAAGACATCACCAATATATATATATGTCCGAAGTGAAATGACTAACTCTTAAAATGTGTGAGCCTCCTCACTTTATGTTTTCTAAAAACCATTTAACCATTATTTTTTAAATTTTGTTTTCTTTGGTGTTGTGTGATAAAGCATAGAGAGCACAAAGATGAACAGATACTACCAAGTTACTACCAAAGGAAAAGACCCTAGAAGTTCAAACTAAAAAAACAAAGCATCTCAATATAAAGTTATAAAAAGGGATTTTCTCCGATAAAAAGACCCTAGAAGTTCAAATTAAAAATGGAATGGTTCAAG
The DNA here is from genome assembly GCA_022496015.1 of Hordeum marinum. Lineage (NCBI taxonomy): Eukaryota > Viridiplantae > Streptophyta > Magnoliopsida > Poales > Poaceae > Hordeum > Hordeum marinum. The sequence goes on from CM039675.1 coordinate 336,477,803, forward strand.
GATTTTCCTCATTATTAAAGAATGAGAAAAAAGAAGTTCAACAATAAAACAATAAGAAGGTCAACAAAAAACAACAAGAAGTTCGAGTTTTATAAATAGAGAAGCTCAAAAATCATAAAAATGGCTGCCATCATTTCTAACATTAAAAAATCCCAAAGTCAAATTTAAATGACGGACTGTACAATATTTATTAAAAAACTAGAATATTTTGATAATAAAAGAAATAAACCAAGAAGTGCAAATTACAAAAATACAGAAGTTCAAAATAAAAATAATGGACTAGTTCGACGTGTAATAGCAACCCAGATTTTTTTGTTTATTAAATTAGTAAAAGTGAGAACTTCAAACAAAAATGTGACAAAAATCATAGTGAAAACAACAAGTTCAAGTAGTATAAGGAATCCATTTCACGTGGGAATAAAAGAATAGAAAACTAAAAGCATAAAAGGTTTGTTGAAAGAAGTTCACATGCTCTGCCTCCTCGGGGAAGTTCAAAAATTCTTGCAAAAGAGGTTCACCTTGTATTTTCATGTTCAAAAACAAAAAAACTATTATTATTTGTGTTTTAAAATATTTCCCTCAATCCACAAAGAAATTCACTTACTATTTGGGAGCAATTCAATTTCAAAAAGAAAATAAAAATTCAAATTATAAAAAGGGACAAAGTTCACGTACTACATGGCATGTGTTTAATATGAGCAAGGTCCAAATTTTTTGTTGCTATAAGTTCAAGTCCATGGTCGGATAAAGTTAAAAAAATATTGTGAGAGAGGTTTTGTACAAAAGGAATATCATTTGCGTAACACCGGCGAATGGGTGAGTAATTACAAACGAAAATACGCCATACAAGTTCAACGTGAAAATAGAAGGAAGTTCAACTACTACACTGAATGAATGTCACATGAATTTTTTTTTAAACCGTTGCGAGTATGAAAATACGATCAACACGGAAAAGTTGCATGTTTACAATAGCTTTCCATCAGTACATCACTTGCTCACTTCCGGTAAGTGGATGGAGAGCTACAAGCAAAAAATAGCACGCCAAGAAACATAATGAAGTTCTGGTAGACGTGCTAATGAAGTTCAAGTTCTTCATGCGATGCATTTTATAAGACTGTTTCGGAATAAAAGGCACAACGCCTGATATCGCTATTTTCAAAATTGCTTGAAAATGGCTAGGAATCAGAGAAAACCATCTACATGAAAAAGTTGCGCATTTTCCATAGATTTTCAACAGTATATTATTTTCCCCATTATGATAAAATTTGTAGAAATTATGGTCAAAAACCATTTTTCTCCACTTTTTAAATTAACCTAAAACCGCAATGAATTGGGAAAAATAATCTATATAAAAAAGTTTTGCATTTCTTCAAGCTTTCCAACACCATATCATTTGCTGCATTACGTACAACCATTAAGAAAATAACGCGAAAATACGAACTCGGTAGGACTTTGGCCATTTTCAAAATTAAGTTTCAATATTTAAAATTGGAAAAAAAATCTGTACGAAAAAGAAGAGGATTTGAAGTAGCTATCCAACGTCGTATCATTTGCCTCATTCCGATAAACGGTTTAGAAATGGGCTCGAAAATACTCTTCACGTTTTTTTGTGTGAAGAAAAACGGTTTTCAAAACTTCTCTTAATCCATTTACATTTTGACAAAAAAATCAACTTAGGCCGTGACCGTCGTGTCCACATCTTTTCAACGATATATTGCAAGCCTCATTTGCACAATGTTCTGGGAAGTTCAACCTCTCACCAAGGGAAGTTTAGGTCGAACAACTCAGGCAGTAAAATTGCAATAGACGCAAGTTCATCATGTCGTGAGAACAAATCCATGGAGAGAGAGACGCTCCAGCCATTTCTTCTTCTGGATATTTGCACATTGTCGTCTTTCTGTTCTTGTAGCACAACAAAAGTTTAACCGTATTAGAAACAATTGCGTCTTTTCAACAGGTTTCTAAAACTATATCGTTTGTGCAACTCCGACGAACGGGTGAGGAATTACGAACTAAAAATACGTGACAGAAGTTCAAAGTGAAACAGCGAGCAGTTCAATTACTACACGAAACACATTTCACATGAGAATAAAAGAATACAAAACTAAAAGACTAAAATGTTTGTTGCAAGAAGTTCACGTGCTTCTCCCTGCACGGTTCAAAATTTCTAATGCGGGACGTCCGAGCTCCAATTACATATTTTAAAATGGCAAAAAATGACGTCCGACCTTCAATTACGTGTAATTCGATGTATACACAAAAACATGACAGAAGTTTACAGTGAAAACAACGAGCGGTTCAAGTACTGCAAGGAATGCATTTCAGGTGAGAATAAAAGAATAGAAAAATAAAATCTTAAAAGGTTTGTTGAAAGAAGTTCACGTGCTATGTGCGAGAAAGTTTGATGTGTATAAAAAATTCAAGTTATATAACGAACGGTCCAATAATTTTTAAATACATGATTTTTAAGTAAACATCGAAGTACTTTCAAAAAAATTGAACTTCTCTACTTTTAAAAGAATAGTAGAGAAATTCGAAGTATATAAACTACTCATATTTTTTCTTGTTACTAAATAATAAAATGAAGAACAAATTAAAATAGCAGAGAAGTTCGAAGTTTATAAAAAACTCAGATTTTTTTCTCGTTACTAGAATTCTTTACTCAAAAATAGAAAACATGAAGTTCAAATTAAAATAACACAGAAGTTCAAGGTGAAAACAACCAGAAGTTGACGTGTTGCATGGTGTGTGTTTTCATATGAGAAAACGAAATAAAAAAATAAAGTATACAAAATTTGTTGCTAGAAGTTCAGGTGCTCAACACGGGAAGGTTCAAAACTTCTTGTGAGTGAGGTTCACTATGTATTTCTCACCCATTCTTGTGAGTGAGAAAAATGAATAAAAAGGCGAAGTCCAATTTTTTTCTTGCGATAAGTTCAAGCTCTCGGTCGGAGAAAGTTAGAAAAATATTGTGAGAGAGGTCTGTATAAAAAGGAATATCATTTGTGTAATACCGACCAATGAATGAGAAATTACAAACAAAAATACGCGACAGAAGTTCAACGTGGAAACAACAACAAGTTCAACTACTATGCTAAATAAATTTCAGACGAAAATATTTTAAATCGTCGTGAGTATGAAAAAAATGATCAAGACGGAAAAGTTGCGTGTTTATAGCAGCTTTCCATCGGTATATCACTTCCTCAATTCCGCTGATTGGATGAAGAGCTACGAGCAAAAAATAGCACGTGAAGAAACAGAGTGAAGTTCAGGTAGACGTGCTGTTGAAGTTCAAGTTCCTCACGCGGTGCAGTTTCGAAGGCTCTTTTAGCGATAAAAGATAGAACATGTCATCTTGCCATTTTTGAAATTATTTAAAAACAATTAGGAATCAGAGAAAACCACCTGCATGAAAAAGTTTCGTATTTTCCATAGCTTTTCAACGGTATATTATTTTCTCCATTCCGATAAAATTTCTAGAAACCATGGCCAAAAAATGTTTTTCGCCATTTTTGAAATTGACTCAAAACCATAAAAAATTGGAAAAAACTATCTACATAAAAAAGTTTCGCATTTCTTCAATCTTTCCAACGCCATATCATTTGACTCATTCCAAAAAACCGTTAAGAAAATAACATGAAAATACAAACTCGGTATAGATTTGGCCATTTTCCAAATTACTTTAAAACGTTCATAGTTAGAACAAACTTATTATGTCGAAAGATGCGCATTTTCATAAGCTTTCCAACGCCCTATCATATGCATCGGTAGAACTAGCTATTTTGGAATTAACCCCAAAATACGAACACAGCTGTTCGATTTCCAATACTCCGTCATTTTTAAAATTCCTCTTAATCCGTAGGGAATTTGGAAAAATGTTCAACATGTGAAATGAGCGGATTTGCAGCAGATATCCAACGCCATCTCATTTGCCTCATTTCGATAAACGGTTTAGAAATAGCATTGAAAATACTATTCATGTTTTTTTTTGGTATTAACAAAAACGGTTTTCAAAACTGCTCTTAAACTATTTAGATTTTGACAAAAATTCAACTTAGGTCGTGACCGTAGTGTCCACAGCTTTCCAACGGTATATTGCAAGGCTCATTTGGATAATGTAACGGGAAGTTCACCCTTTCAACAATGGAAGTTCAGGTCAAACAACTCAGGCAGTAAAATTGCAACAGACGCAAGTTCATCACGTCTCGAGAGTAAATCCACCAACGAGCGAGATTCCTATTTAAAACAGGCATTTAGTTACTAAAAACCGTTCCCAGATTACACTTATGTCACATAGAACACGACTGACCAGAAAAATTCGCGTGGGGAGACACGGTTGCGAAGATAGCCCGAAGGTCGGGTTCCTACAAAGTGAAGTTCAGGTTCTGTAACTCAAGAAGTTCAACCCATGATCTGAATAATATTCTAATCACGTGATCAGAATAGTGTTTATATATATAGCTAATCATATTGTATCACGCGATAAACGTGGACATACCATATCACGCGGTAGCCCTGGACAAATCGTATCACGTAATCGTCGAATGCAATTTGAGTATGTGGGCATCCACATCGCACTTCATCCCCAAGCCTTTATGCAGGGACCCTAGTTCACTCCCAGTCCTTTGACATGAGTGCCACAAGTCCCCATTGCTTCAACCCATTGATTTTAGATGGAAGAGGTGATGAGATCAAGCTGAAAATTCTTTGATGAGTTGCTCAAAAGTTGTTTGTAACTAGGGACACGACTAATCATGATTAATTTTATACACTCTGGAGAGGTTTGTGTACTTTACTTTTGATTCCCGATCACGCCTTTCGGCTACTAAAATTCACTTGTGAAATATCTAGGTAGATCGAGACGACACTTTTGGGTAGTAGTCGCCCTCTCATAAATGATAGTCCCAGTCCAACCTACACACCTACATCTATTGGTCAGCTACACAAGGGTTCCCACAACTTACTTGGTCCAGACATAGCACATATTGTTCACGGTTACACATGGAAGCTACTCAACTTTCAACTCGTACCATCCCTTTGATACGTGGGTGGCATTCCCCACCAATGACTACACTCCGATGACCCAATCAAAGCCAGTCTACGTACCCACATCAATTCATTAATTAGGTTGTAGTTAAGTAGTCAACCATTAGGTTGTATGGTGGAATGATAATTGATGTTTCCCAATCCACGTCATAGCAGGTAAGCAACTACTCGTTTGTTGCAAGATCAGGGTAAGTTTGGGCCTAAGTTGTGAACTATTGGGTTGTACAGAATTTAGCATCCTAACCTCAAAGACCTATCATGGAAAAACTAAAATGCAAATAAAATACTTTGTAACATGATCAAAGTGGAACTTGCGTGGTATTGATGATTCTTCGATCTCACATTCTTTATCAAGTTACTCTCCGCTCTCCGTACAATATATCGTAGGTAAAGAGCAATCACAAACAAACATACAATATAATCAAACATACAAAAAGTGTTGTGCATAGTGTCAATGTATTGTGTTGTGAGATCATGTGTGAGGGCTAACTCATAAAGGTTGAAAACCAACATAGTGGTTATCACTTGGAATACATGTGACATAAAGTTTCACATGAAAGTTTCAAAATAAAGGTTCATCACATAAGGAGTATGTGATGACAAGTTGTGATTGTCAGATCCAATCAAAGAATTTTAACAATACAATCATGGTCTATGAATCTTGGATAGCCAAGTTCATGTTCAAGTATGAATGACATTTCAAACTTGTTAAACTTTCATTGAATACACTAAGGTTTGAAAATAAGAACTTGATTTGCCTTTCACTTCTATTTGGATTTGAATTAGGGTTTATCTTATTTGAATTGAAACTGAATTGAGTTCACATTTGATTTGGTTTCACTAAGTTAAATTTAATTATGAACTATTTTTAATTGAATCACTTCTGATTTGTTTCTCGGGAACACGAGTATATAGGCTTGTAATTATGTCAGTCGGACACTCGTGGGGTCCACAAGCCCACAAGGCATTCCCTGGGGGTGGGCGTGCCCTGGCTGGTGCCCCCATGGTGGCTCCCTTCCGGTACTTCTTTGCACCCGTGTTTTTTATTTGTTCCATGAAAAATCTCCGAAAGTTTTGTCCAATTCTGAGCTTATATTTCTGCACAAAAATAACACCTAGGTAGTTATGCTGAAAAAAGTGTTAGTCTGGGTTAGTTTCATCAAAATCATGCAAATCGGAGTCAAAAATAAGAGAAAAAGTGTTTGAAAAAGTAGATATGATGGAGACGCACCAAGAACGCCTAGAAAGGCTTAATCCCAATTTCACATGGCATAACACTTAGCAAGAATCAATGTCCTAAGACAATTGATGAGCGAGTGCGGATGAGCAATGTCCCACATGCCTCGGCAATTAGGTCTATCATGTATGTTATGCTATGTAGAAGAACAAATTTTCCTTATGGGTAGTGTTAGTACCAAGTACCAAACTGATCCAGGTTTAGCTCAATAGGCACTTGTTAAAAATAATCTTAAGTACCCCAAAAGGACAAATGATATGCTCCTTGTCTATGGAGGAGATTGATAACCCACAAGTGTAGGAGACCAGTTGTATCCTTTCTGATAAGTAAGACTGTCAAACCCGATGAGGAGCTAAAGGTAGAATTAATATCCTCTAAAGTTCTATCGATCACCAATAGAACTCTTCGCATAGTTAATCTTTGGGTTTCCTAGAACAAGGAATAAAACTAATTTGCGAGAATAGAAATATAGATTTGTAAGAATATAAAGAGTTAGGAGTTTTTTAACCAAAGACCAATAAAATAAAGAGTATTGGAATAATAATAAAGAAAAGGATTGTCCCTAGGCAATTTAATACGAAATGAGTGATAATCATCATACTTACGAGGGCGAGGCCTAAGCTAACATACTTCTTGTACTTGGATCATATGGATTGGAACTCTAGCAAGCATTCACACATACTAAAGATTCATTAGGGTAAAAGTCAACAACAACATTAAATCTAAAGTCCCCTTTAATCCCATATGCAACAACTCACGAACTTGGGTTTAGGTTTCTATCACTCCGGCAATCCACTATAAGCAACTCATTAACACACTACAACACCCTACGGCGGGAATCCCACATGTTTGCGCGCGAGAGAGGGTACCATATGACAACACCATAATAATGTACAACTCATATCAAACATAGCATATCACAATTAGCCCAAACAAAAAGAAACTACTCAAACGTAATAGAGATGCAACACATCATTGGATAATAATATATGATATCAATACCTTGTTTAAGTAGATATTAAAGCGGGGTGAGAGAGAGTACACTGTTGTACGGAGGAGGAGAAATATGTTGATGACGGCGACGACGTTGATGGAGATGATCGTCTTCACGATGTTTCCCCTGGCGCCACTCCGGCGCCATCGAGAGAGAGGGTGAGAGAGGCCCCCTCCTTCTTCTTGCTAGGCCTCCCAGTATATGTGAGAAGGATCCCCCCTCTAGTCATTGGCCTCCGTGGCTCCCGAAGGGCAGGGCCCTCCGAGATTGGATCTCCCCTCTCTTTTTCTCTGTGTTTTCCTCTCTGTTTTGGTACTGTTTCTACGATCGAGCACAATTTCTTAAATAGACGGAGATCAATAAATTCGACCGGGCTGGAATTTTTACATCATTTGTTTTCCTTAAATTAGCATTCTTGCGTCCGAAGTGGAGCTCCACTCGACTTATAGTTTGTCCACATATACACATGGCGTGGGCTGGCCCCACCCGCGTTGCCCGTCCGTGTGGAGCCCACGTGTGTGGCCTTGAGTTGATTCTTCTGCCAAAAATTCTGATATATCCCAGAAAAAATTCACGACATTCCGGCTCTGTCATTGTTTCACCTAAAAACCCCAAAACAATAGAAAATAGGAAGTAGCCTTTGGCACTGGATTAATAGGTTAGTTCAAATAAAAATAAAGTAAATTGATAACAAAAGTATATAGAAGTGCTATGATAATAGAATGAACAATAAAAAGTTATCGATACATCAGAGATGTATCAAAGATGAAGAGCTGGTAGTAAATGGTTATACCGACACTAGCTTCATGATTGATATAGATGATTACAAATAATCCGGCTATGTTTTCACTCTCAAAGGTGAAGAAGTGGTTTGGAAAAAGCTCAAAGTGGAACACGGTTGTCATTCTATGACAGAAGCGGAGCATATCGCAGCTTTAGAAACTTTGAAGGAGGCGGTTCTATTTGTGAAATGCGTTGGATTTTCGCCGAATAGGAGATCATGACGGAGCGTTCGCTTTGTCAGATGGGCCCGACGTCATCATCATCACGGCGCGTGAAGGAGGAGCAACCGTCCCCGCCGTGGGTCTGCGTTAAGCGAAATCCTGCATCCTCGAACCGCGCCTCCACGCCGGTGACCACATGAGACAAGAGTTGGCGGCCCCAGTGCCTCCCTCGTGTGAAGGACGAGCCAGCATCACAGCCGCGCAGCCAGTACGACGCGGATTGATGGGCCCACCTCGCCATCATGGCTCCACCACCCTTTGATAAATGAGGAGTTGCTGCCCTCGATTGCCAAGGTGCGTGGCCACATCCTGCACTATCTCGGAGGCGGTGGTGCCTCCGGCTCTCGGGTCATGTTATCCGAGGCCGAGTACGTGGTGGGGCAGCAGGTGATGTATGGACGACGCAATGTTGGTCGCCGCTCCGCTTTCGCCAAGATGAACGTGATGTCGGAATGGGTCTGCACCGACCCGCACCTCACCAGCATGGGCATTCAACAACTCTTTAACCATCGCGGAGACGGCCACCAGGCGCCACCGCTGCCTTGACGGCGAGCTCGCCAAGATCGGCGAGGAGTGGTCGCTTAGCGACTACTCAGCCAACAAGGGCAATGACGCCGCTAGGGCGCCGGCGACGCCTTCGGCAGTGGCCAAGGCAGCCCTTCACACGACACAACAGAACACGGAGCGGGTCCTCCGCGAGCGTTTGGTAGGCGTCGGACAAGGCTGTCGCGACCCTCTAGCATCCCTGCGCCGCTGAGGGACAACAACGACGACACAGGACGCCTACGGCGGTGCCGTCGGACAGGGCGGCCACGCTTCCGAGGTGGTGGTCCGATATAGGGTTTAGTGTTTTATATAGTTTTTAGTAAAAACGATCAAAATATCCTCCGTTTATGTAAATTATATCGAATTTGAATGAAATCCGCCCGATTTGAACTAATTCCCTCCGATTAGTTCGAGTTGTTGGCCAAATATATGCGGATAGTGTTGAATGATGGCCTTCCGCATCCGTGTTCGTGGACTAGTCTCCTATCCATATACGGTTGCGGAATGCCATTGAAGATACCCTTAATGCTTAACATCAAAACTATAGTTTCTTCGCCACTTATGCATTTCGGGGTTGTTTGTTTGCCACCCTGAGTTCAATTGCCTGGCCGGGGCCCTTTCGAGTAGCATGCGTGAGATCTGTTTGGTTGGTGTCCTAAGTAAGTAACTCGAAAATTCTTGGCCGTGGAAAGCTGCCTGATACAGACCCGTGAAATTGAATGCCTGAGCATGACTGTGTCTCCTCTTGTTGATGTTTGAGACCACACTAGCATAAAATACATAAACGGAAGATATTTTGACCGTTTATATAAATATCCTCCGTCTCCTTTTGTTGCTCCTGAGATCACACTAGTAGTACTTTGATTGCATTCAGGTCAATGATAGACCAAACACTCCTGTAGATTGTATCTGTTTAGACGTGATCTCAGGTTGTCAATCAAACATTGTTTTGAATAAAAGGCATGCCTGATTCGTAACTCCAAGCACGGTCAGGCAAGAGAAAAGCTCAGACACATTACATAGGATTGCAACCAAACAACCACTTCTTTCTTCAGCCCCAGCTCAAGAAATTTGCCGGTTGAAACATAAGTAAATACACGACAAAAGCAATATGCCAAGTTGTGTATCAATACACGACAAGAGCAATATGCCAAGTTGTGTATCTACATCTACATAAGCCGGAATGGGGCAGCTGCAGCCGCTGAGCCGCATCGCAGCCGTGGGATCTGGATGATATGTTCCCGCATTGACTGGGGTGAAATTAGTTAGACCGCCACCTAATCCACCAACTCGGCTCATTAGCAGTTATAGTAGTAATTCCTTCGTTTTAAAATAAATGATTTAAAAATAACTCAATTTTGCATTAATTTTAGTATAAAGTTAATTCATTTTTTGATCACTTGTTTTGAGACGGAGAGAGTATAATATAAAAACAAGGCAGAATCAGCGTGTACTACTAGATCCATCTCTCCCTCCCATGTGAAAAACTTGTCAGCTTTGACGGTGATCTAATCAACTGGATGCTTAGTCCCCTCGGAATTTATCGCACGTTGTTTACATGTATTTGTCCCGTCTTCTTCTACCGACTGACGAGCCTGCAAAAGATAAGTCTCCTGCATCTGGATCTGCTCAAATCTCCCACGAAACCGACGAGGCAACGGCCATTAGCAAATACTCCCTCCATGATAATAATGAATGAAATTGATGTATTAGTAACTAAAATACATTTAAATACTCCCTTCGACCCGTTTTACTGTTCGTGGCCTTGTTTTATTATTTTTTTACAAAACCCCCCGCCAGTTAGAGAAGATTTGAAATCGAGTCCTCCTCCTTCCCCATCCTTGCGCCGGCCGCGTGCCGCCCCAACTCCGCGCTCCCCAGGCGCCACGGCAAGCCCAACGACGGCCACGCCGGCGGCCGTGCGCACGTCACCGTCACCGCTCCCGCCGCCGACAGCTTCCCCTTGCCATCACGGCCTCTTCCCCTCTGCTGCCGCCGGGACTGCTTCCACCGGGACTGCTGTCGTCGCCGTCCACCGGGAGAGAGCTCCCGCCGCCGTCCACTTCCCCTTCCGCCGCGCGACGCCTCCACTGGGACGAAGGGCCCAGACCACTCCGCCGGGACGACGGGCCCTTCTCTGCCTCGCCCACCGACGCGGTCGTCGTCGGCCACCGGCCACCACCGGCCACCTCGTGGACCAGGAGGACGACAAGGAGGACCGCGGCGACCTCATCTTCTTCTCTGACGAGCCGCGGCGACCTCATCGTGAGCTTCCCTTCTCTGCCTCGCATCATTCTTTGCCTCGTCTGAAACTGAACCTGCATCATTCTCTGAATTAACCAAGTTGTAGAGAAAACATGATAGTTGAGAACAAGCATGGAGTATTTCCTTTGTGCTATATCAAGACTTCGTAAATTAACAAGTTGTCCTTTGTATTTCTGCAGCTTGCCCAGTCGACCAAAGAAGAAGATGGTACTCTTTGATATCAACTTAACTCCTGCACAAGAGCTTGATGATGGGTGGAGGGTTCTGGATCTCAACTTCAGTCCACATACTCCAGATGAACAAGAACAAGCTACTCAGCCATGCCACATTCTTGGAGAAGAAGACCAAGAACAAGATGCTCAGCCATGCCACATTCTAGAAGAAGAAGACCAAGACCAAGAACATGTTGTAGAGCCGGACCACATTCGAGAAGAAGGAGAACAAGAAGAAGAACATGTTATGCAGAGGCACCATAAAGATCAGCCGGAGGGTTATAAATTTGCAGCATATATTGCACTGAAAACACTAGGAAAAGATAGACCCGTGGTGAAGGCGGATAAAGAAATTGTGGCTCAACTATTGGGAGTATGTCTTAGATCTGTCGAGAAGACATGGAAGAAGGCCATAGAGCAAGAGGGCAGAAATGAAGTGCTTGATTTCTCAAATAAGCGGAAGGGCAGGTGCGGAAGAAAGCGGAGAGAGCTTAATCTCGATGAAAGGGTGCCTCAAGTTGCACTGAACAAAAGGGGTACATTGAGGGCGTTGGCAAGGTCCCTTGATATCCCTTTCTCAACACTGCAAAGGAGGTTGACGTGGGGTGATTTAAGGCGCCATACCAATAGCCTGAAATCACATCTAACTTTGGAAAACAGAATTAGAAGGCTCCTATATTGCATCTCAATGATTGACGAAACAACAATATTAGAAGCAAAGCTTTCGTTCAAAAAGATGGGGAACACTATCCATATGGATGAAAAATGGTTTGATATGACTAAGCGAAACCGGACGTACTACCTAACCCGAGAAGAACCAGATCCAGTTCGGACTATCCATAACAAAAACAGCATTGGGAAGGTCATGTTCTTAACTATGGTTGCAGGACCAAGACATGATGCGCAAGGAAATGTGACATTTGACGGAAAGGTAGGAATCTGGGCTTTTGTCACAAAAGATGCAGCCAAATACAACTCAAAGTATATGACAAAAGGCACGATGAAACTAAAGAACGTCAATGTTACTAGAGACATCATGCGGGAATATCTCTACGAGAAGGTAATTCCAACAATTGTAGAAGTGTGGCCTGACGATGGAGATGTGGGAACAATATGGATACAACAAGATAATGCTAGAACACATGTTTAGCCTCATGATCCTGTATTTCTGGCCGCCGTAAAAGCTTCAGGACTGGATATTAGATTGACTTTCCAACCTCCTAACTCGCCAGATGTGAATGTTTTGGATCTTTGCTTCTTCAGCTCCATACAATCCTTGGCATTTGAGAGTGCACCTAACACTCTCAAAGAACTGATAGAATCAGTCGAACAAGCTTATGATGCATATGACGTGAAGACACTTGCCAAAGTGTATGTAACCTTGCAGTCTGTCCTGGTGGAGATTATGAAAGACCAAGGTGGGAACACATATAAGCTACCCCACATGGGCAAGGACAAGCTAATAAAAGAGGAAAAGCTGCCTAACACACTAGAGGTTGAGAGCAAACTATATGAAGAAACCTTAAAGCTAATAGCAGACTATGAGAAACAACAAGTGGAGAAAGAGGAGGAGAAGATGAAGGAGAAACAAGCAAAGAAAGCAACAAAGAGAAAAGGAAGGTCCCAGGTAATCATGGATGATGACACATTTATCGCAGGAAGAGAATATAGCACATGGTTGGAGGACCCATCAAGCATTGTCCATCTGTGCCGTCGAGTCAAGAGTGTATGTCAATGTCTTATTGCTTGTACTTGACTGTTCTAAACTGATGCATCTTACTGACAGAATTTTATGTTTACTATTTACAGAAACTTGATCTCATCCGGGAAACACAAATAGGCGAGTTTGAAGCTGCAATACTACCAAGAATAGAACAAGAGAAGCCTGAGGAGAAGAAGAGGATCAAGAGGGGAAGAGGAGGAGAAGATGAAGGGCAATACAAGAAGCCAAAGAAGGCACAGACTGAAACAAATTTGGAGTTTGCAAGAGCAACAGACGCCCAACCAACCTGATCTTTGGATTTAGAGCAGCAACTGATCCGAGTTCGCACTGAAACACACACAAGAAACCATTTTCAGCACCTAATTCAGCAGAGATGGAGTATCTGAAGATGGAAACTGGGATGGTACTCACCTCTGGAGTAGTAACACTGGAGCTTCCCACTTTGCAGCACAGAAATGAGCAACCCCCTCTTCCCTCCAGGTCTACAGGAACTCACCTCTGGCCGGCGACCGGTGGGCGCGACCAGTGACGGCGGCGTAGCTCGAGCTGGAGCTCAGCGACCTCGTCTGCGCCGGTGACGAGAGGAAGCGGCTCTCGCTCGCTCCTCCTCCCCAGCTTGGTGGCGTTGTGCTAAGGAGGGAGCTGACGCCCACCATCGCCGGTGACAAGATTTGATTTTTAGGAACAGAGGGAAGGAGTTGTGCTACTGGGAGGGAGGGAGCTGTGTTGCGCGGCGCGAGGGAGCAGGCGGCGCCGGCGAGGGCGAGGAGCGGCGCGGGCCAGAGGAGGGAGGGAGCAGGCGGCACCGGCAAGGGCGAGGAGCGGCGCGGGCCAGAGGAGGGAGGGAGCAGGCGGCACCGGCAAGGGCGAGGAGCGGCGCGGGCCAGAGGAGGGAGGGAGCAGGCGGCGCCGTCCGTGGAGCAGAGCTCGAGATAGGGGACCTATGACTTCAGGTGAAAAAGACCAGGGGCTTTTTTGAAAAATAACCAGCAGAACAGTAATTCGGGTCGGAGGGAGTACCGTCTATTTTTACTATATATAATTTTAGACAAAGGTAGTATAAATTACGGTGTCTATGAATGACCACGCGCGCAATTCAGCGCATAACTCCTTGTTACTAGCCGCCTGCCCTATCGTAAGATCTGTTGATGCCATTGTTCACAAAACAACGAGGGCATTGCAATCAGACCTGGTTGCAATCAATAGTTATCGTCTTTCGGAAACACCAGTCACCTTACAAATCCGAAGAGGTCTCGGTATCGTCTCGAACACACGGATGATGTTTCAAAATCGTCGATGATATTGCAATCCCACGAACTCGTGGCACCGACGCCTTCGCAACTTGCAACAATGGCGGAGCTCCTGTGAACTCCATTCCAACACCGATGTTCGAGCCCCATGCAACAAACTCAAAAAATAAACTTCAAATTATACGTTTCCATTTAGCCTTTTGATTTGAAAGTCACTTCTCCTTATCCAACAACCACACTAGTGTTGCACCCCCACCATCAGCCAACAATAGTGTTGCTCCGCCATGTTGCGGCCTACGTCCTAGCCTCCTCCTCCCGGGTGCCACCACTCGCTAGCGTTAGCCGCTTGGGTTCGTCGCTCATGCAGTCGTCTGGTATACGGTAGCTCGGTTGATTAGGCCGTCTTCAACATTTACCCGTAAATTTTTTCCTAAATCCGTCCGCGAACAGGGGATTTAGTCCAACGCTATCCTCATACATTGCAATTCGGATTTAAACAAACTACACAAAATTCGGGGAAATCCGCTGGGTTACATACAAATCGAACGAAATTCATTATATTTTGGACATATTTTAACCATTGTTCAAAAAATCTTTCAATTCATCGATTTATCGCTACTCTTGAGGTGACCGATAAGATTATTCCTTATCTTCACGGTTTATCGTTTTGGCCGATTTGTCGCTATGACAAGCGATTTATTGGGAATCTACCCATAAATCGGACCTATTCATAGCACTATGTTTGTAAAAACTATGTTTATTTGCGTTTTGTAGACCTAGTTACACAATATGTATTGTTGTCCTATTTTGTTTATCATTATATGAGGATTCAAAGGCTAGAAATCAAGGTAACACTCCTATCCAATAACGTTTGATGTTGAATATAACATATTTTACTGTTAGGAACCTAGGATTTGCAAAAAATGGTTGATTAATAATCAACTGATAAAATCGACTAATCGACCAATTTTTGATTAATCTTTAATCCCCAGCTGACCGAGACGCTAACGATAAGCGATATCCTCAATAATGATTTTAACTAAACCCAACTCTAAATCTAATATAAATAAGTGTTATCGTCCGTCCAGGTGTGAGCAACGCGAAATGAATCTCCAGCTCCGCCTTCGCAGCCTCCAGCTCCACTTCGGCAGTCTCCACCTTCGCAACCATGAGCCCTAGGAAGTGAACTTATCGGCCTCCATGTCGCCGCCAAACGGCTAATCGGTCGACGATGTTGAGCCCACCAAGCTTGACTTCAATGGAGGGGAGAAGCGGTGGCCTTCGTGGGACCCAAGCGCCGACGACCTCCCATGCTCTGCTATTCCTCGTTGTCGGCGACGCTCGCGGACATGCCGACTTGGTGGTTGTGGCGGCGGGGCATGGCTGTGGTGGACCTCGCAATGTCCTCTTCATTTTCGCTCTTGCCAAACACCTCATCCACCACCTCATGCATTGTCGGTGCTAAAACCGGTAGATCTCGGATGATGAGTGATATTTTTACACTCATTTCAACCTAGTTTAAACCGAGATATTTCATTAAAAGAGAGATATTCGTTTTGATATTGCCACCAATGACTAATGAATGCAAATGATTTCAGAAATCTTCTCTTTAATATTTATCCACGGGAAATGGACTAGAAAAGGAAGAAATCACGTGGCAGAAAGGAAAATGAAGAAGGAATAAGTCACCATGAAGCGACCAGAGCCAAAGACGTTGTTTCATGCGACCGCACGTGCTCGCGTGAGCGGTCATTTGGCATGAAAATCAAGGCAGGTCGTCCACCTGAACAACTCTTATAAACGGGGCCCCGTCGAGATATCAACAAAACAGCGTCGAGCATAGCTAGAACTTTTTCATCATCATCTTCATTCACAAACCCGCCGCCGCCATTTTCATCTCCATAACCATCTTGTTAGGACATATTTTTTCCTTAATGATTTTGGTGACTAATGACAATGCTTTGCGGTCTAATCGTGTGCATTGCGCGGGTGACACATGTTCTTACATGCTACCATGATACCAACTTGGCAAATTAAAATTTAAGCATGTCAAGAAATTCTTAAAAGAACAGGTTCACAACACATATGTAGACAATCCCTAAAAAATACATATCAAAATTTAAAATATACAAGGAGAAACAAAAAAGACAGATTCACCATGAATAGAGTCATTTCTTTGTGTATGTTGAATTTTGATGTGAAATTTTTAGGAGTTGTTGATATATGTGTTGTGAAAATCCATGATTTTTTTAGACTTTTCTAACATGTTTAAATTTAATTTTTACAAGTTGATATGGAGTATTACGGTAGCATGTAAGATCACGAGAACGGCATAAGAGAGGACGAGCGCGTTTGCTCTCGGTTCATGGACCAATGGGATAACGCGTTGATGATGGCTCCACCTCCGCCTCCGTATGCGTTGCTGCATAAATCACGGCCGGTGTCTAAAACGTGACGTGTCCGCGGCATGTCGTTCTGATAACGGAGGTCAGACAAGCTGTTCCGTTGGTACAAGCAGATACCGAACAAACACCTGAATTAGCCTTGAACAGCGGCTGTCAAAAATTGCCATTGTCGGCGACAGAATCACGGCAATCAACTTCGGAAGGATGAGCCTCCGGTTCTGCACTTAATTACGAGGTGAGCAAAAAACAAATCTTGTTCGGAAATTTTAGCATGGCTGCTCATATTATTTAATTCTGTATGTAGTGTGCCATTATCTGATTCAAAAGAAAAATCTGAACCGAGGCATGAACCGCTGCCACTGGTTCCATTTCAAAATTATGACAATCTTCAGTAAAAAGCCTAGTACTACAAATATGTGTCGATAAATTATACTCCAGTATGACACGGGATTCATGCTGGTGGAATAGCTATCGAACAAACGTTTGAATTAGCCATAACCAACAACTGTCACAATTTGCCGTTGTCAGCGACAGAATCACAGCAGTCAACTGAAAGAGATGAGCCTCCAGTTGCACGCTTGACTACAGGGTGAGCAAAGAACACATCTTCAAAAAAAGTTTGGCTGCTCATTTTATCTAAATCCTTACCTAGCATGCCATTGTCTGATTAAAAAAAAATTAACTGAAGCATGTGCACATGTGCTTTTGCTGCCTTTCAAAATCAGCACAATCTTCAGTAAAAGGGCAAGTACTACAAATATGTGTTGATCAATTGTATGACACATGATTCATGCTGGTGGATCAGCTAGTGGGCAGACACTCCAATTAGCTGTCATCGACGGTTGTGCTAGTTTGACATTGTCAGCAGCAGACTCACAACAGTCGACTGCAAAAGATGATCCACAAGGATGGACTAGGAGGTAGTACAAATATGTGTTGATGTACCAGCCGTAGATCTTCCCACCTATGACATGAGCCATCGTAGACCAACGTCCGTCCAGACACATCTACGGTATGTGGGCCAGTATTCAATATGGTGCAATTAAGCGTACACAGTACGTCCCACATCCCAAATGCTATTTGACGATATGCGATAACAGTATCGATGAGATCACATACTTTCCCTCCTTGTGATTGCAAGATGAGACGTGTTGCAACTGCAACATGGAGCATGTTGCAATCCTAGACTGAGCTCCCACAAGGATACGCGTCACACGTGCGAGGCGTCTGACACCACGACATAAATCAGTCTGTTGGTCTAGTATTTTCCTACACAAAGCCACTGTGCAATACACAAATCATTACATGAGACATGTTGGGAAGATAAATTAGCAAACACCTCCCCATGCACGAAAGCACCTGGATACTGAACAACAGTGTAATACACAGATAACATGAGACGACAGGATGTAAAGTTGAATGATCATCAGATGGAACTGGCTTTCCCCATACCACAATGTATACACATATGAAGCCGTCCAAAAAATCAGAAATATCTTGACCGCATCTTGGTCGTTGCTGAACTTCGTGGTCCTGTTTAGGACTGAATAAATGGCAATAACAAAAGAAGAAGAAAAAACTAAGCTAAAATAAAAGGTTAGTGACAACATGTTTTCTGCTGTCATTGACCACATAAGATGAGTTGAAGCACGATGACCAGCTATATTCAGTGAGACACTCGGTGTCACAAGGCAGAGCATTGTCACAGTTACTGGGAGGATATCAAGGTGTGGTAAGAAGCATGTCCTTGCTACTTATGGTCGATCCAATACGCCACCAATAGAATGACATTCTGAAATAAGGAGGATATATTAGTTCATATAAATGTCTCAACTTCACAATAAAAATGAAGTAAGTAAATTCCTAAATAGTGAAGTATTCATTCATTCAGGAGATCGCAAAATTTGGCTTTGTCGATACATATAATTGAACAATTTACATGTTAAAATTGAACAATTCTCTTAGACAGCACTTACCTAATGAGGACTTATACTGCACATGTGCTTGACATTGTTGTTGACACTTTCTGTTTGTTGGAAATTGCTTCCATCCACAAAAAGGCATGGGGTAGAATTTCTCTGAGCTTGAACCGAAGAGAAGCAACTGTGCTGGTCCCGAATGTCATCGAGCAGAGTTTGGGAACTGTTTGCTTCCCAAGGACCAGAGAAGTTCCTGCGATTTGGTTCAATTCTTGGTAAAGAATCATTGTGCTGCAAAGAGTGGGATTCTGATATAGCACAGAAGTTCCTGTGGTCTGGGTCGGCTCTCGGAGCATAGCCACTGTGCTGTACACCATCATGTCCAGTGTCCTGACTAACCGGTTGCCTTTGTCTATCTAGCAAAATGCGCATCCGTGCACGTCTTCTAGAAAGAGTTGCGAGCCTTCCGGTTGGAGTTGATACACCCAAAGTTGAAGCTCGTGGATCGGCATGAATATCTTGCCTAGGAATATCCCTAGGCGATACATTTAGATCAAACCCTTGAAAAGTTTGCCAAGGGTTGATTGATGGTGACCTTCCAAATGTGCTAATGGGTGCAGTCGTGCTTAACTGTGCAGAATTGCTGTTAGGAATCATTGATCCCTCGCCACTGAGTCTACATCCTCCACAGTACCAATTTCCTTCAGGTACTTCTCTTCCCAGGCCAACACAATAAGTATGTGCCGAGGAATCACAAATATCACATAATAACATGAGACTATCGTCGCCACCTTGATTGCACTCTATGCACACAAGATTCTCGTATGGGTCTAACCAGCGCCTTATTTCTTCTTCAGTGGGCTGATAAACCTGTGCAAGAAGCAAGAAAATAAGCATATGCCCAAACATACTAGGGTGTTAGGACTTAGGTTTCAGTAGCAGTACTTTTAGTGGTATATCTCAAACTGATTACTTTGCAGTGGCATATATCTTAATTTTGCTACCAAGTTATTTTTAGAAGTACAGTAACCCCTACAATAGAATTTGAGCTCCTGGCTTAAAAGAAAAATAATAGCAGCAAAAAATAAACCGATCATGGAATTCAGGGTCATACTATCAACCAAAATATAAATAGCTTGCTGAAAAATGATTGTAATAGCCTACTGAGGGCATACTTGTCGCAGCTTTAGTACAACTTTGTACTAAAGTTGTACAGTACCAAAGCCGTGACAAGTAATATGGATCAGAGAGAGTAGCATTTTTGTTTTCAGATAACAACAAGAAGCCTAAGAAATGCTAACAGCATTAAAGGTCCAGGCATAGCAGAAAGGCAAATAATTGCAAAATGTTTGCGGCCATGATTAAGGATTGAGGTAAACATTCATGAAACCTTACTAAAAGTAACAGTCCACAAGTAATTCGGAACATATTTGCCCCAAATTTAAATATCTTCCGTGTTGTAACTTAACCTTGTTACATATGTTAGCGATGCACTTTTGTTACTGACAATTTTCAGTGACATGGTAATCAACAAATATATTAAAAATGAATGAAATGAAGAAGTTAATTATCAATAAAACACCAAATATAAGACTAATTATATAGATTAATCCTCAAACGAAGAATGACAATTAAGATGTTTACCAATCATGTGTTGAATTGCTCGCCCATAAAAAATGAAATGAAATAGCAACTTAATTGTTACCAGATCTGAAATTATATAACAACTACAGCAAGGACTTTACCTGATCACGCTCTTCAACCTTAATTACAGATTTTTTCAGCTCCAAACCAAGACCTACTTTTGAGGACTTGGTAATCGTGTTGAACCGCCTCTTACACAATGGACACCTTGACTCGACCTTAGACCACTCCATGATGCACGCAAAGCAAAAGTAGTGCGAGCAACAATTCAGCACTCCCTGCAGAGTCATCCTCTGATCCTCAGAGAGGCATATCCCACACCAGGGCTTCCCAGCGTCTACTAGTTCTTTTTTTTCCTTTCCTTTGTCCCCTCCATTCCTTGTAAAAGAAAGCCTCCCTGGTGACACAGACAGCATGGGCTGAGCCACCAGAGATTTAGCTTCTCCAGAGTCCCTGACATCCTTATCTGAGACATGGAATTCAGAATCTGAGGATGATTGCGAGACGAGTAACCTCTTCTTCCTCCTAGCCTCTTCTATCCTGATATCACCCAATTCCTTGTCTGAGGCATGGAATTCAGACTCTGAGGATGAATGTAAGACGCATGTCCTTTTCTTCCTCTTAACCTCTTTTTCTTTGACATCGCTCATTTCCTTATCTGATAAATGGAATTCAGAATCTGAGGATGACTGCAAGACGCGTACCCTTTTCTTCATCTTAACCTCTTCTTCTCTGACATCGCTCAACTCCTTATCCGAGACATGGAATTCAGAATCTGAGGATGACCCTGATACCCCCCTCTTTTTCCTCCCCTTCCTAACTGCAGCTCTCACTGGCTCACCCTCAGGTTCATCTTCAGATGTTCCAAACTCAAACTCTGATGAGTCTGAATCAATAGCTGGCCATATATCTGCCTCGGCAACTGGCACTGGCCGGTCTACCTCCACCTGCCTCGCAAACCTGGCCTTCTTCCTTGAATTACAGTTTACCTTGACCTGATCATCCTCCACGATGAAGTCATCGTCATCATCCTCATAGCGCTCAATGACAGAACGCTTTCTCCGTCGCCTTGCAAGAGCAGGCTTTCGAACCTTCTGCTTTGAAACCCTACTAGTATTACTATTCTTCTTCTTCCCTCGCCGCTGCTTCGAAGCGGAGTTTCGGCGCACCGTATTCTTAAGCCTCGGCATCGTTCTGGTGTGGCTGACACCCAGTTCCTCCTCAGGGTCGTCCTCAAACTCATCATCGTCACCCTCCAAATCAGGGTCGAAATCCGTGTCCTCGTCCCCTTCCCCCTTGTCCAAGTCAGGATCAAAGTCCATGTCCTCTTCCTCCGCATGCCTCGGCCAATTAGATCGCTGCTGATCCACCGGAGGCATTTTCGCTTTCTGGCCGCGGCCACCACATTTCGTCTCACAGTTGGGCCGCCGTGGCTCCTCTTCCCCGTCGAGATCTTCCTCATCCTCCTCGAGCTCCTCCGAGTAATCGTCGTCGTCCTCATACCTGCGCCGGCGAGATCGCGCGGGAGCCGGATTCGCCTTCCTCTTCACCGGCCGCTTTGGACGCGGCGTCTCGTCCTCCTCGTCCTCATCATCCACCTCGTACTCCGCGTCCGAGCCGCCTCCCTCCTCACCGGCACTAGAGGACGCGGCGTCTCTTCCTGCGCGGCCGTACTCCAGCTCGTCGGCCTCCTCCTCATCATCCTCCTCCTCCAGCACATACTCCTCGTCGCTGTCGTCTCCGTCGTCCCCCTCGAACTTCCGCCGGCGGCGGCCCCCGCCCTCTCCCGTCCCCATACCTACCTACACACAAAATCACAGCGAATCAGAACCAGATCGCCGGACCCAACCCGAGACACCGCCGAAAGCAGCCAGCACCCGCCCAATTACCAGGCGAGAGCCGAGAGGAGGCAAGCAGAGCAGCAGCGTCGGTTGGCAAGGGAAGCCCCCTGACCAAACCCCGGATGGATTTGTGGATAATATTCTGCGGCGTGGATTTTGAACGGGCCTGTATAAATACGCCCGGGTCAGAGAAGGCGGCGGGCGGTGACGGGAACTGGAGAGGCTGATGAGCGGGGAGGGGAGGGGAGCAGCTCGGAAACGGGAATGGAAGGGGGTGGAGGTTACGAGGGGAGGAGGGCGGGCGGAGGAAGCATCGCGTACGGCAGGG
Source organism: Hordeum marinum (assembly GCA_022496015.1). NCBI lineage: Eukaryota > Viridiplantae > Streptophyta > Magnoliopsida > Poales > Poaceae > Hordeum > Hordeum marinum. The sequence goes on from CM039675.1 coordinate 336,500,217, forward strand.
GGACGCGCTGGCTGGCTGGCTTTTATCGCCGCGTAGGTGGGAGTGGGGTGGGGCGGGGTGGTGGTTTGGGTTCGGCCAGCTGAGCTCCACCGGCGCTTCGCCACTCGCTACGCCTACGATAGTGGTTGGACCGTTGGCGTTGGAGTTGGAGTTGGAGTGTGTTGCTTGGACTCGTCGCCCGCGTCGCGGCCGCGGAGGCATCGTCGCCGTTCACATGCTTTATTTTCGCTTGCACCGCTGGTTATCCAGCTGGCTGACTCCTCCTTCGGTTTCGTTCGTATCATCAGGCAGCGCATCGGCCGAACTGGGCCTGGCCTAGTGGGCGCCTGACGTGTCCGTGACTCGGCAGCGAAATTCGATTCGGCGGTACCTGCCTCGCCCACCCATCATCAATCATCATCTATCTCGTGGTGGCCTGGGGATCGGGCGGCTTTCCTGCGTTCTATTCCTTCACACCAGGCTGTGTTGCACATAAATAGAGACAGATCGGCCGGCAGCAAAATACTCTCTGATGCAACGCGACTTGAGAGATTCCAACAATCCCATCCCATATCTCTGATGCAACCAGACTTCAGAGATTCGAGAATGAGAAGCTGAAATTCTCCAGCCAGGCTGTTAACTGCAAAGGTCTGCTGGACAGGAGAGCGGTAGTAATGATCTTTCATTTCAATTTAATTCAAGGCTAATATAACAGTCCACAATCTAGCCCACCCACATCTCACAGCCGCATCCCAGCCATTTAGCAGAAACGCCCAGCTGTCCAGTTATAACATGTAGAGTAGAGCGTAGACTACCAGCAGTAGCTAGAATTCTGCAGCTGGTTGACAGGTTTCAACAGGGCCGCTCTATGGCAATCCATCATCAGTGGTAAATTCTTTCTCCTGTACCTACCACATTGTTCCATATATAGTCTCAGTCGCTACTTGGTGGGTCACCGAATAGCTGATTAACTGATTTGTCAGCCAATTAACTGGATTTTTTGGTGGCGAAAATAGCAACTGCAGGTTCATCAATCTCTAATCCCAACATGCAGCAGCAGCAGCAGCAGCCGCAGCCTTGCACTCTTTGCTCCAGAGCCGGTCGTAGTTCTTGCTTTTACAGCTATATGTTTTTAAGCCTGAACAGCGAGCCAAAAGCAGATCACCTGAAATCTATTTTTTGCCTCCAGGAGCATGTTACATGGAGCTTTGCACACGACGTGCTTTTACAGCCATTTAACTACAAATTTTTTGTTCTCAGGATACACTGGATATGAAAGCAGCAAGGTTCTTTCATCTATATCTGAAACTATTCTACAGTTCATAACCTGGAACAAAGGCGCATCTCAAGCATTTGGGACCAACAATACCAAGTTGGCTAGCTGTAACATGTAGAGAACGATTTGCAAGATTTATGCAGCAAGTTGGCTGATTTAAACAGGAATGACAGTGCCTATATGGCAATCAATCATGAAAGGTAAAATCTTTCTCTTGTACAGAATAGCTGTACATATAATCAGGCATGAAATTATGAAGCTCCTTCGCAAACAGTAAACACAAAATATCGGATTATAAGAAAATAGTAATTTGGTTGCTTTAAACCATAAGAGGTGTTTTATTGTTCATTGCTACTAAACCCATTCTATGCTACGATTAATGGCATACTTATAAACCTTTTTTTCAAGGAAATGAATACATAACTAATTGGCGCTTCCTGCCTACAATAATCAAGTTGGATGTGACATTAAATTAACAATGTGGACTTACTTTGCTACTAGAAATGGAAAGTTATACAATTATTGCCACACCATACTCAAACCAAGAAATCTTAACACATAAGCACATACCAGCTGTCTTACTCTTAACTGGGGGAATAGTTTGTGTTATAAACTATAAACACTAATAGGTAATGAGCTAAGTGATCTGAGTAACAGTACCTTGGTGACCCCTCGTCCGTGGTAGCAGAGCGTCAAGAGTCCTCCCATCAGGGCCATCTCAGTAGAAGAGTAAATTCTGAACAATTTTTGTAATTTATAACAGTATAAAATCTTATGTACTGCTAATGCAAACAATGGCTGAAAGAAACCCGAATTAAGTTAATCTTGACCCCACAGGAACAATCAGCTGCACTTCAATCAGTGCAACAAGTTATGAGCACACAGCATAAAATGTATCTACACATCACTGCATACTTATGCATTGATTCATTGCTTTTGCAAACAGGGATTGCAATTTGGAGCTAACGAAATAAGAATTAGACTGTGAATGAAACAATATTTTGGTCTGGTATGTATGAACCGCGTGTGCTTATCATTCCTTTGAAGCTGATACAATTGGACTAATGTAGAATGTGGTAATCAAACAGATAAGCTAATCTGGTAGCTTAGGTATTGTCTGCAGATCAAGGTCACTGATTCTAAATAATAACTATACTCAATCTTGGACCTTTTGGTATTGTCAAGTTCATGTAATGCTTTTAATTCAGGGCATTCTTTCTTCTGCAGTGCTTCTGATTGCGTATTCGGTTCATGATATTCTTGCCCATAACCATATCGGTTCCAAAGTTTGTGCTAGCTAACTCAGCAAGGTTAATTAATTTACTTCATTTCATATTGACACAAAGTGAAGATTCCAGCAGGAAAACTATACATCAGATTGTGATTCTGGTTTCAACTTCCTAGTGCATAAGAACCAATTATGATGCATTGTGAATCTTATTGCTGCAAAATAATCTACCATGGAGCTGTTTTGCTCTTGTAGGCAGACATCGTAAAGTTGTGGCCATGTTCAGTGCTTCTGTTTTTGCAATATGGAGCAAAGCACTCATCTTTGAAGTCAGCCATAAGCTACACAGTCGGGAGAAAGCAAACCTTTCATCCCAATACGACCATAATGAAGCATCTGTTTTTACTTTTTTGACGAAATGAAACATCCCAAATGATTATGGTGAAATTAATCACGAGCAGCATCAGTGTTCTCCAACCAACAAATGCATCAGCATGAATTCCACCCATACCACCAACATCGGCATCTAGATTACAGAAGCAACCGCTTTCATTTACCAATACAGTTTTTGCCTAAATTTCAGCTTTATTCACCCTATTGTCAACCATGTTTCAAAACCTATATATACCTTGAGGCTTCAGCAGGAATTCCAGTTCTTATGCGTGCTGATCAGCGCCGACAGCAATCCGGCGGACGCCGTCAGCGTGGAGCTCCCGAGCAACCCCTTCCCATTGGTCACGTCCCCTAGCGCCATGAAGGCGTCTGCCACGTCCTGCACAACGGACAGTCGCTTCAGCAGCAGCTTCCCCCGCATCGTCTTCACCGCCTCGTTCTCCTCCCCACAACCCTCCGCCAACCGCATCTTGATTGAGGACTCCATCTTCACCACCTCTTCCAGCTTGATGGTGATGGAGCCGACGTATCCCAACAGCTCGGACCAGGCGCTGAGCCGCTGGAGGCGGGGGAGGAGGTGCGCTGAGAGGAGGCCAGCTTTCGCGAGCCAGACAAACTGCTCGATGAAGTAGTAGACGCCCTCGCCGCCGTAGGCGAGGAGCACGAAGGGCGGAGGGAGGGGGGCGGGGTGCGCGCGGAGGGCGTTGACGTCCTGGACGAACTTGCCGAGGCGGAAGGCCTTGCGGCTGAGGCCGAGGCTGGACTCGAAGGACTTGAGGCGCGCGGAGGCGGGTCGGGGTAGCGGCCCTGCGGCGAGCGCGAGGCGCGCGGCGTAGCGGGAGATCTTGAGGAGCTTGTCGACGCCGTCGCGGCGGGCGAGGTAGACCTCGAGGTGGGCGAGGAAGTCGCGGGGAGGCGTGCGCGCTGCGGCGGAGGTCTTCTGAGCCTCGGAGGCCATGGCGGCTGTTGCGGCGGCGGGGAGGTACCGGTGGGCTGTGGTTGCGTATACTGTGCGTGTATGATGCGGGGTGGTTGCCGTGTGGTGGCACGCCGGATCGGTTGGAGTCGACGGCCAAGGGAGGGGAGGAGAGGAGGACGAATCATTGGACTAGCGGTGCGGACCCGCGTGTCAGTGTGAGAGCTCAGCTGAGCACTATCCCCCGTTGGCCAAGGACATGTTCATTGCCCGCAAGGCTAATTTTTTTTAAATATTACTTTTATTTATTTATTTTTAAAAATATTGTGCTATGGACAGATTTTGCAAATATGTGATCCAGTGGTCAATTAGTCCCAGTCGGCCTAGGTGTAGCTGATAGGCCAGTCGGTCCTGGTGCTCAACACTAATCGGCCATCAGTAAGCCGATTAGTACTAATCGGCTAGTACTAATCGGTCTACCCGTGGTCAATTAGTATTAATCAGCCACAGCTGCACCATCTGGTGCATGCTCCTGTTTTTTTTTCGCCAAATATTTCGGACCATGTTTTCCCGCCCGATTTCCCGTCAAGTGTTCCCGTCAAATGTTTTCGGCCATATTTTCCCGCCCGATTTCCCGCCAAGTGTTCCCGCCAAATTTTCCCGGACATGTTTTCCCGCCACTTTTTGCCGCCAAATTTTCCCGCCCGATTTCCCACCATTGCTGTTGTCGTCTGCCTATAAAAGGAGGCATTGTAACTGCCTTCCTCCATCGGCCAGCAACACTCGAAAAAACCAGCGCGGTAGTCATTATGAGTTTGTCTTGTTCGGATCAAAGCATTAGGCCTAGCAAATGGAAGAGTGTGAAGTTGCCTCGGGGGGTGGAAGCAGCTCGTTGTTGGTGCGGGGATCTCTGCAAGGTGAAGGAGGTGACGGATTTTTCAGATTGGTTGGGCATGAAGTTTTTCATGTGCGCTAATTATGAGGAAGATCCACCCGTTGGTCCTTCAGCGTACATCACGCCTCCGGTATGTTTCAGTCATCCAGAATAAACACGTTGTTGATATTTTTGTTGATTTGATTTTTATATTTCTGTTTTTCTTGTAGTCTCCTCCGCCCCTGTGCCAGTACTATCGTTGGATAGACACGAAAATGCCGGCCTGGGCGGTGATTGAGATTCGTGAAAGAGGTCGTCGTGCATGGTCAAGTTTGGACTTAGAGGAGCGCCGCGAGAAGGCGGCAGCAGAGGAGAAAGCAGAGCAGGAGAGAGCGTGGCAAGAGTATTGTGTGGAGCAAAGGGCTTTTGTTGCTAAGATGAAGAAGAAAAAACAAGAAAACCAACTTCGACTGGCGGAGGTGTACCGGCAGCGAGAGGAGGCTCGTGAGGCTGAGAGGCAGAGAAAGAAAGAAAGGGCACGTGCAGCCCAGGTAGCAGAAGAAGCTGGAGATGGAAAAGGAAAATATCCACGTTGAACTCAGTAGATTTATATTCTTGTAACTCAACTTCAGCAAGTTGTATCTTAATTTCAGCAAGGTGTATCTTAATTTCAGCACCTATAAAAAACCCATGGTATGTCTGAATGTCTTCTACATTGAAATAGAACATGAATACGTCTCACACATAGAATAGATATATGTCTGATACATAATTAGATAGAGGTTTCTCTACTGATAGATAGAGGTGTCACTGACAACGTCTGGAAAGGCGCTCAGGGGGTGTGCTAGGCGTACTCCAGCCAAACCTGTGGGGGGGGCCTAATGTTACAAGGAGGAATCTCGGACCCGTCCTAGTCATACTGTGTATCCTGGGTGGGCCATGGTGGAGGAGTCGAGAAGACGTCCATCCACGCGTTCTACTGCGATAGGACATCTCCTTCCGCACCCGTGAACCCGGATACGGACGCCAAAGCCTCCTGATATGCATGAGATCCTGCAGGTCGGCGCTTTGACGTCTATCTCTGAAATAATTCACCATGCCATAGAATATTCCCTCCACAATGGCTGTAAGTGGCACAACCCTGTTTCCTCTCAGGACAAAGTTATATGTTTCAGCGAGATTGGTGGTCATGACACCATACCTTGCTCCATGTGTGTCATGCAGCAGAGACCACCTATCCACAGGCTCATGCTCTATCCACTGATCAAAGGTTTTAATCGACCTCCCAAGCCTTCTCCTAGTACCAGGAGAGTCAAATCCTGGCAAGTCACAAAGCCCAACAGGCTCTTCCTTCGTAGCAGCTGATCTGGTAGCTAATTGTGCAGCTACAGCTTCAACGTGTGCCCTCACAGCTGCATCTCTTGCAGCTCTTCTGTCCCTCACATGTCTCAGTGTGCATAAATTAAGTCTGTTATGGATTAATTCGTACTTCCATTGCTGGTTCTGCTTGCAGAGTTTCTTAAATAGATTCATGAGGTTCTTATTTCTGAATTGTGAGAAGAAGTTGGCCCCAAGATGGCGCATGCACCAACGCCTCTGCAAGTCCTGCCATGGAGTTTGTTCATCGGGGCCAGGGTTCGACAATGTCTTCACTGCACTGAGTATACTAGCATGCCTGTCATGAAGAATGCACACATTTGCCTTATCATGCACAACTGCAATTTTTAATTGCCTGAAGAACCATGTCCAACTGTCAATGTTCTCACTCTCCACAAAAGCAAATGCCAGCGGGACGACTTGATTTTGGCCATCTTGTCCAATGGCGGTAAGGATCTAACCCTTGTACTTGCCAGTGAGAAATGTTCCGTCAACACAGATCACCGGTCGACAATGTCTGAAAGCTTAAATACAGACACCGAAAGAGAAGAATAATCGATGCAACACCCTCACAGTAGGAAACTCTGGCATGAACATGTCTTGGATGTCGACATACGTGCCTGGATTCCGGTCCTAAAGTGTGTGTAGGAGCCGGACAATAGAGTCATATGCATCGAAGTACGAACCAAATCTGGTCTCAAGTGCCCTCTACTTAGCCCTCCAAGCCTTGCCATAAGATATTTTGTACTTGAACCTAACAAAGACTTTTGTCTGGATAGCCTTAACTTCCATCGCTTTGCCCTCCACTATCTCGCTGTAAAGCAACCGAGCAAGGACTGTGGATGTCAGGTTCAGATGATCTTGAGGGATACAAGGAATAACACAAGTGTGCTGAACTAAGTCACTAATGACCCAACTTGAGCCATACTTAGGCAGATAGCCATGCACCCTGGCGGGACAACCCTGGTTTCTGCATACCATTGTCAAGTTTTTCGGGCTTGACACATCAGCTAGATAAACCCTTTGGGTGGACAATGCCCAGCCAATAATTGCATCCTGCAGAGCTTGTTTGTTTGGATACAAGGCACCTAACGCAATGTTGTTCTGGTGGTATTGCCAGGCAGAATCATGACCATCATTCACGATCATTGTAGATGAGAAGTCCCGATTCCATGTTGCGGGAATAGGCACTTCATGTGCGTTCTCTTCTTCCTCTGACTCGGCAGAATCGTCGAGAATATCACCATCTCTATCTTCATTCTCCATCTGGTTTTGCATGTACCCATCTATCTCGTCAGCATCCACCTGGACACTTACATAATCATCGGCATTTACTTCTTCTACATGACTGCTTTGCCCTGATTCGTTAGCGTCATCTTCTGCATGGGGCGCATAATTTGGTAGTGAATCATGCATCCCTTCACTGCTCTGCCCAATAGCGTAGCTTGGTCCGGCTTCTGGTGCACTAACATGCTTCAGCACAGGGAGCAATAAGGCCACAGGATTACATCCCCTACTCACGCAAGCTTGTAACAAGCACACCCACTTTGAGTCTCGGTCTATTGGCTTCAAATAATAGTAAATATTTGAACTCGATCGGGTCCATAATGCATGAACACCGACGATGTGTGTTTCAGTATTGAACCCACAACATCCGGCTAGCCATTCGGTCAACTGACTAATAGTCCAAGTTTCAGGGCAAGTAACTGGCACCTCAACGTACTGAAATTCACTCAGATCAGCTCCCATCTCATTTGTGTGGACGCTACCAGGACCGTAGTAAAAACCTAACTTCACTACATCAGACATCTTCGCTTACCTATAAAATTATTCAACATGGTCACATATCAAGCAGAATGAGATACTATAATTATTTCCACCTAAACTACAAATTCACACATCTAAATATATTTACCACACCTAAATATATTTACCACACCTAAATATATTTACCACACCTAAATATATTTACCACACCTAAATAGATTTAAAACACCTAAATAAATCAAAACACCTAAATATGCACAACTAAATATATTTTCCGAGGCTATCGGAGAACCTAAAAATATCCTAACACCGAAATATATCTTACAAAGCTATCGAAGCACCTAAATGTGAAATCTTACCCTTGAATCGTGTGGAGATACGACGAACACCGCAGCACCACCACCAGCACCTCCACCTCCACTAGCACCTACACCTCCTCCTCCTCCACCACCACCATCGCCGCCGCCGCCTCCTCCTCCACCACCACCACCTCCTCCACCTCCACAAAAATGGTCAAAAGCACCACCACGAACTACCCCACCACGAGATCGATGGTTCTTCTCGCTCCCCTAACCATCTAGAACTAAAGTGAGGGAAAAGGGGGCTGGGATAGAAGCAAAGAAGAGGATAAAAATGGAAGGGGAAGAAGAGGGAGAGAAGGAAGGAAACGAAGGTAGGAAGGAGAGAAGAGGGAGGAAGAAGAGAGTGTTAGGCAGCTGGCCAGCCTCTAATCGGCTTCGGCGTAGCCGAAAGCCCATTCAGTTGTGGCGCGGCCGACAGCACGCCAGGCTAGGCCAACTGGACGGGGGCGACGTGGCCTAGCCACTTATCGACTTCCACATGGCCGACTGGATACTAATCGGCTACGCCATAGCCAACAGGATCCAGTCGGCCTGGGCGCCGCCGACTGGAAGTAATCGGCCTCCATGCGGCTGATGGGATCACAAATTTGAAAAATATGTCCTTGGCACAATATTTCTAAAAAATAAAAAAATAAATATTTAAAAAAAATTAGCATTGTTTTGCGTACTTGTTTCAGTTGAGTTTGATAGAGTAAGTATAAAAAACATCTAGTATTATACCGTTTGGTTGATTGCATTATACCGGTGTACTGAAAATAGTTTGTTCAATACCCTTGATTATGCATAGGACAGCCTATCCGTTGGGAAGGGTTTGACGGAGGATGGGCTTACTCCAAATACCCAAAATATGATAGATAAAGACCGTGAAAAAGACCTCAAAGCAGGTCATCGAGAAGTACTAGAGAAAAACTTAGTTCCAGACTCAAGTTGTCGGGAAGCACTTGGCCCGACAAGCCAGCCCTCATGTTGCGGCAAGATTAAGGCCGAAAAACCAAGCCAAAATGCCACCGCTCTGTATCAATGAGCTAGCGCCAAGTGGTATGCATGCAGACAAGCCCCTAGCACGTGTCGAGTTGCATGATATCTCATCGCTTTAAGATTACCTTTATTGACACCCAATCAATTGTGTGTCAAGGTAATAAGATCAAATCTAACCGGGCGACCCATTTCATTCGCCCGTGTGCGTTTGGTTCGTCATGGACAAAAGTGGATGCCCAACGCGCCGACCCATTCTCAAAATGCGTCCATTCCTCGCTCGTGTCGACCCATTTCAAGCCTAAATTTGGGGCTGAAATGCGTCGGCGCATAGGCGAAGCGGACGCGACGCGCGCCTTTGTTGGAAATATGCCCTAAGGCAATAATAAATTTGTTATTATCATTTTTCCTTGTTCATGATCATCGTTTATTATCCATGCTATAATTGTAATGATTGGAAACCCGGATACATGTGTGGATACATAGACAACACTGTGTCCCTAGTGAGCCTGTACTAGACGAGCTCGTGATCAAAGATGGTTAAGGTTTCCTAACCATAGACATGAGTTGTCATTTGATAACGGGGTCACAACATTAGGAGAATGATGTGATGGAAAAGACCCAACTGTAAGCATAGCATTTGATCATATTCGTTTATTGCTACTGCTTTCTTCATGTCAAGTATCTGTTCCTATGACCATGAGATCATGCAACTCCTTGACACCAAAGGAATGCCTTGTGTGTATCAAACGTCACAACATAACTAGGGTGGCTATAAAGATGCTCTACAGGTATCTCTGAGGGTGTCTGTTGGGTTGGCATGGATCGAGACTGGGATTTGTCACTCCGTATGACGGAGAGGTATCTCTGGGCCCACTCGATGATACAACATCATAAGAAGCTCACAAGCAATGTGACTAAAGAGTTAGTCACGAGATTTCTATTACATAAGGAGTAAAGAGACTTGCCGGTAATGAGATTGAACTAGGTATGGAGATACCGATGATCGAATCTCGGGCAAGTAACATACTGCCGGACAAAGGAAATTGCATATGGGGTCGATTGAATCCTTGGCATCGTGGTTCGACCGATGAAGATCTTCGTGGAATATGTAAGAACCAATATGGGAATCCAATTCCCGCTATTGGTTATTGACCAGAGAGGTGTCTTGGTCATGTCTACATGATTCTCGAACCCGTAGGGTCTGCACGCTTAACGTTCGGTGACGCTAGAGTAGTACTAGGATATGTACGTTGGTGACCGAATGTTGTTTGGAGTCTCGTATGAGATCCTGGACTTCACGAGGAGCTCCGAAATGGTCCGGAGGTAAAAATTTATATATGGAAAGTCATTTTGGCTACCGGAAAAGTTTTGGGCTTTTCTGGTATTGTACCGTAAAGCTTTTGGAAGGTTCCAGAGGGTTCCAGAGGAGTCCGGAAGGGTCCCTCCAAATCTTAGGACTTGCATGGGTTGTAAGGGGGCGTCCAAGCCTTGTTGGGCCAGCCCCCAAGGGCCCATGCGGGTAGGAGGTAGGAAACCCTAAAGGGGAAGTGCGGGATTACTAGAAGAATACGGCCAGAGGGGGGTGAATAGACTACTAGCAGGAATTTAAAATCTACACAAGGTGCAAAGTTATGTGTTGGCAGATTTTAGCAATTATAGCTAGTCTAGTACACCCTACACATGCAAGTCATCAAGTATAGCAGCGGAAAGTAAAGACATTGCATATGGAAGTGAGGAGTAGAGATAGGAGATTAAACGCATGAAGGACACGAAGATTTTTCCCGTGGTTCCGATAGGTGGTGCTATCGTACGTCCACGTTTGTGGAGTCTTCAACCCACGGAGGGTAACGGCCGTGAGAGTCCACGGAGGGCTCCACCCATAAGGGTCCACAAGGTAGCAACCTTGACTATACCATAACGGCTTCCGTCCATGAAGGACTAGCATCACTCAGGGTAGATCTTCACGAAGTAGGCGATCTCCTTGCCCTTACAAACTTCTTGGTTCACTCCACAACACGAAGTAGGAGGCTCCCAAGCGAGACCTAACCAATCTAGGAGGCACCACCCTCCAAAAGGTAATAGGCTCGATAATGTCGATGAACTCTTTGCTCTTGTGCTTCAAGATGATAGACTCCTCAACACACAATCACTCTTTCACAGATTTGGCTCTGGTGGAAGAGATTGATTGGGTGGAAAGCAACTTGGGGAGGCTAGAGATCAAGATTCATATGGTTGGAATGGAATGGCATGATCTCAACACATGAGTAGCTGGCGCTCTCTCAAAAAATCGGATAGGATAGGTAGGGATCTGTTCTGGGTGCTTCTCTTGCGAGTGAGTGGTGTTGGAGGGGTATATATAGGCATCTCCAAAAATCCAACCGTTACACCTAATAAGTCAGACTCGGTGACACCGATGTGTTAATCTCGGTGGTACCGCGTTGCCTCAAAGGTAGCAACTTTTGAATCTCGGTGAGACCGATACATAAAACTCGGTTGCACCAATAAGGTGACCAATGGTCATATTGCCAGACTCGGTGACGCCGATTCAACAAACTCGGTGGTACCGATTTTGTGAATTTGCATAACAGGAAGTTGGCAACCCAAACTCGGTACCACGGAAGCAAAATTGGTTGCACCGAACGGCTAGGGTTTGGTCGAGTTTGTCTGAGGCTAAGAATCGGTGGCACCGAGTGGAAAGTGTTGGTTGCACCGACTTTGGATATTTGGCTTTGGACGGACTTTTGTGTAAGAGCTTATGGGTTTATGTGGTGACTATCACTTGTGCACGTATGAGCATTTTGTTCACCAACGGTACCTTACCCCTTTTGATAGTATTGGCTTTCCTATGGACTCAAAGTGATTTCTCACAAAGTAAAAAATGTAGAATTCTCTTGCTTAAAGCTTTGCCAATCTATTCCTTCTCCTTCTTCTTCACGGGGATACTCTCCACACTCCTTTTTGCCAACACATATCTCTCTATGGACTTTATCTAAAATATACTAGATGAAAATATTAGTCCAAGAGACAATGTATGTTGTCATGAATTATCAAAATCACCAAGGGAGCACATTGTGCTTTCAGGAAGGCACCTAGAAGGTGCCTTGGGGAGGGAGGACTCCTCCCTAGCCACCAACCCTCCTTGGAGGAGGGGCCAAGGCTGCGACCCAACCCTGCCCATTGCCTCCTATATATAGTGGAGGGGAGGGGAGGGCTTTACACACCAATACCTACGCCCTGGTGGCAGACCTCCCTCTCCTGTTACTCCGTTTTTCCTCAGATCGCATCTACGGTAGCGCTTGGCGAATCCCTGTCGGGATTGCTCCACCACCATCTCCACCACATCATCATGCTGGTTGAGATCCCATCTACTTCTCCTTCCTCTAGTGCTAGATCAAGAAGGAGGAGACGTCATCAAGACACACATGTGCTGAACATGGAGGTGTCATTCGTTCGGCGCTAGATCGGATAGGATCACGATTGGATCGTGAAGAGTACGACTACATCAACATCGTTATATACCCTTTCGCTTAGCGATCTACAAGGGTACGTAGATACACTCCCCCTCTTGGAGCTATGCATCTCCATGGATAGATCTTGGGTGTTCGTAGGAAATGTTTTGTTTCCCATGCAACATTCCCCAACAGTGATATCATGACCTAGGTATATGCGTAGATGATATGCACGAGTAAACACAAAAGAGTTTGTGGGTGATGATGTTCAGATTTCTTACCTCCTTAGTCTTATCTTGATTCAGCAATATTGTGGGATAAAGCGGCTCGGACCAACCTTACTCGTCTATGTATGAAAGACCGGTTCCATCGACTGACATGCAACTTGTTGCATAAAGATGGTTGGCGGGTGTCTGTCTCTCCCACTTTAGTTGAATCGGATTCGAGAAAGGCGGTCCTTGTAGAAGATTAAAAGGCAACTTGATTATCACTGTTGTGGTTTTGCATAGGTAAGAACGGTTCTTACTAGTTGTCCATAGCAGCCACGTAAAACTTGCAACAACCAAGTAGAGGACGTCTAAATTGTTTTTGCAGCGAATGTTGTGATGTGATATGGCCATGACATGATTTTATATATGTTGATGATGCGTAGCATCCCACCATCATCCCCATGAAGACGGCACCAGCAAGCCAACCCGAAGTGGCCCTATGACAAGAGCACGTGCATGTGACATTGAGGCTAAGGTGAACTCACTCCTCTTCGAGCATGACTTTGATGGCAAAGGAACTTGGATGCTACCTCAGAATGAAACCCTGTGTATCCTTACGTACAACAGAGACGACCTCGGAGGGCCAAGGAATCATCCCCAAGACCAAGGACAAGAAGGAGAAGGAGCTAGCACCAAGGGCAAGTCTCTGGATATCCCGGAACTTCCGGACAGCCCAAGACTTTCGGGCCACCGTCGACCCAAGGTCAAATCTAGGGATGCAGACTTTCAGGTTAGCCCGGAACCTGCCCGGAGCTTTCGGCCCCCAGAACTTCCGGCCCTCCATCAGCCAAGTCACTGAAGCCTATGCTAACACTCGGGAAAGCCCGGAACCCGCCCGGAACTTCCGGCCTAGCCCGGAACTTCCGGCCTACACAAAGCAATGCCACTCGGGCCCGAGGTCCATGTAACTTACCCCTTCGCCCCGAGACTATATAAACTCTTCTTCCACCTCGAGTTAGGATTAGATAATGTTTGCTCTGGAGCTTAGCTCCATTACTTGCTTCTCCTAGGGAGTTTGGCCACCTTTGGGAGTAGATCCAAGCGATGCCAAGGACCCTTTAGAAGGAAGATCCCCCGTGGATTCAAGGCCCCTCCTCCGGAGTGGGAGATCACATACCGTTACTTGTATCATTGGTTGATTTGGGATCTTGTACCTCTTTGTGATGTTATGGACCTAGTTGATGCGTGATTGAGTTTGCTCTTGAGTGTTTCCTCTCGCTCTTCCCCGTGTTCTTCGTGTTTTCCCCTCCAATTCGTGAAAGATCGAACACCACGGGTCTTGCCCCGTGTCATATGGTATCATGAGCCACGTTGATCACGAATTTGCAGTCCCCTCCCCTTGTTTCTAGCCTAATTTTGTTTGATTTCATCCCAATTTTGAAAAAAACCACAAAAATAGCCTTACCCAAAATTTCTTGGATTTCTTGGATTTGATGAGATTTTGTTGATTTGGATCCGTGGATCTCGTTGTGGACGTGTGGATCTAGCTTTCCATCCAGCCAATCCCCATCAATTTTTCTTTTTCACCATCAGATTTGGATTTTTCCTCACGATTTTCCGCCCAAGTCCAAGATCTGGAAATTAGGGTTCGTCCCTGTTTTCTCGACCCCTAGAACCTCCGGCTCCACACGTACCTTCCGGCCCCCGGACACTCCGGCTCCCGGAACCTCCGGTCTACCCAAACCTTCCGGCCTTTGCAGAAAGTTTCCATCGTCAGTTTTCTTTCTCATGGGTTTTTTCCCAACGGATTTTCCGCCAACTTCCATCTTTTATTCCACAACCCATTTGCATTTGAGATTTTGAGTCGCGAGCCTTGCCACTTCCTAAGGTGTTTTGTCTACTTAAGGGTGGTTCTTCATTGACATCACCGCTCATCATCGCCTCGGATCGTCGCCAACCAACTCTTCATTGACACTACACCGTAAGCAAGGACGGTAACCGCGACAACACTCTTGACTTATACCCTTGCCATTGCATTGTTAGCCCGAGCCTTTTTGCGTTACTTGCCTACCGAGACTAGCCATCGAGTATTGGCGGGCCATGCTACTTGTGCACATTAGTGATACATACTCCTCATAGCTACAATTGCATGTATATACATCTTAGTATCATCTCTTGTGTTAAAAATTACCCGCATACATAATTGCTATCTTGGTGTGCACATCCCGCATAGTGATAATCCAAATATCATTGCTAAAAGAAAGAAAAGAAAAGATTTTAAGTAAGGACAAAAGAGCAATAGCATCGCCAAATTTTCATATCATACTTGATCAGCTTGGATCACTTGAGCGAGTGACTTGTGCCTCTTACATACATAGCAAGTCGAGAATAGGAAGACGACACATTTTGTTTCTTATAGGTTGTGCACAAGTTTGTAGCACGCCCACTTGAGCAATCGTGTTAGCGTCTCTCTAGTGTTGTGCAACATGAGCGTTTTCCACAAACTTCACATTTTGAGCTCATTTCTTGGTTGCACAACCCCACTTATCTATTCGTGTGTGCGCTTCCAAGTTCACGCATTGCTATTGATTCACATTGTCTTACTTACTAATTTGCGAATCTACTTCAACTTGATTGAATCTTGTTCTCAAATTACTTGAATTTTGTGCCACCATCCTAACCAAGCTACACTTCAAAGCTTTACTTTGTGTGGGTGTGAGAAGAGCAAACTCGGTACCAATTATACTATTTCCATGATTTCACATTGAGTGATTAATCCTCATTTCAACCTTCGGAACGGTACTTGGTATTGTGTTTTCTCATTCTTCCACTTATATCTACTTGAGTACCATGGATAGGAACACTATGACAAACCAGACATTTGAGGAGCACGACGACGACGCGAACAACTACGTCACCAAACTACAATTCTTTGCCGCACAAAAGGGAATGCGCCAAGCACATGATGTCATCACGGACCGCATCGAGCACCTCGCCACCAACATACGTGAATCTGAGGAGCGAACACGGGACTTCATGACAAACCAAATGGACAGGCTCCGTGCCTTGATGGTGAACCGCGCATCATCCACTTCTACCTCAACTCGTCGGCGCATCGCAAGTCGACATTCCTCCGAGGAATCCTCCAGCGAGAGTCCTCCTCCGCGGGCTCGACCACAACAACGTGATGCACGTCGTCTCTCTCAAGACTCAAGCAATCCTTTCCACGACGCCGAGCCTCAAGGTCGACATCGCGAGTGTGACCATCATCACCAACAAGAGCAAGACACATACTAGCAAGAACGCCTACGTCACCGCTGTGAGGAAGACCGGCGCTGCGAAGAGCAAGCAAATGAGGCACAACATGCACTTCACGAATCAACCCATGTCTTGCCAGAACGCAACTGACTAGCTCGTGAGGAACAAGAAGCTCTACGTCGAGAACGCCAAGAGGAAGCTGCACACCACGAGGAGCACCAAGAACGCCAACAACGGATGCGACCATGATGTCAACAAGACCCAAGGCAAGAGGAGAAACAGATTGATGAGCTTGCTCCAAGGCAAGAGCAATATCAACATGACAACAACGCCCCTCCATGACAAGAAGCGCGACCTCAAGCAAATCCCATTGACCATGTGGATGATCAAGCTCCACGACAAGGCCAACGCCCACAAGAAAACCATTCTCCCCCATGACAAGGATACCGCAAGCACAACAACAATGAAGAAAATCGCTTTGGCAAGCTCAATTTCAATATGCCTTAGTTCTCCAGAAGCAACGATCCCGAAGACTATCTCTCTTGGGCACTCAAGGTTGACAAAATATTCCGCTTGCACAACTATGAAGATGACAATAAGATTGCCATGGCCTCCCTCGAGTTCCAAGATTATGTGCTTATTTGGTGGGAACAAGTGATTGAGTGAAGAAGAGAAAGAGGTGACCCTCCAATCACTACTTGGGAACAAATGAAAGATCTCATGAGAGCTCAATTCGTCCCAACACACTATAATCGTGATCTCTTCAAGAAGCTACAACTACTCAAGCAAGGCACCAAGTCGGTGGAAGAGTACTACCAAGAGATGGAGATAGCCATGATAAGATCCCATGTGAAGGAGGAGGAGGAGCAAATGATGGCACGTTTCTTGAATGGTCTCAATTACCAAGTCAAGAAAATTGCGGATTTTCAACCCTACTCCAACTTGCTCGAGCTAGTGCATCAAGCCACCAAGGTGGAATGTCAAGTTCAAGAGGACTACAAGTACTCAAAGACCTCCTACAAGACCCACGATGCAACTACTCAAGCTTCTCCGACTAAGACACCTTCCTCGACAAGAACCTCCACGACTAAAGATGACAAGTAAAGCTACAAGGAAAAGTCGTCTTCATCATCCCGCATCGCTCCTGTGAGCAAAACAAGAGCGTCATCCTCTACACTCACACCGGATGACATGAAAACAAGCTCCATCAAGTGTTTCACATGCCAAGGCCAAGGACATAAGATGTATGAGTGTCCTACAAAGTGGACCATGATCCTTCAAGATGATGGTTCCTATGACTCCATGAGTGAAGATGAGATGGAAGCTTTGGAACACGTGGCTATGGACCAACAAGTCAATGAAGATGAAGACTCTCAAATCTTTTGTGACAACGATCCGAGCCCCGCTCTCGTTGTTCCAAAGGTTTTGACTCTACAACAACAACAAGACGAGGACCAACGTTGCCACATCTTCCACACCAAGGTCGGTACCCAAGGAAGATCTGTCAAGGTCATCATAGACGGAGGGAGTTGCCATAGTTTGGCAAGTGAGGAACTTTGCTCCAAGTTGCACTTGGTCAAGAAAAATCATCCTCGCCCTCCGACACAATACAAGTCGACCACACCATGCAAGTTTCCTTCAACATTGGAGCTTCTGAAGACACCATGGAGTGTGTTGTGGTGCCCATGTCCGTTTGCCACCTACTCCTCGGGAGACCTTGGCAATTTGCCCGTGGCGTCATCCACAATGGGTGCACAAATCAATATAGCTTCAAGATGAAGGGCACCGAATTTGTGCTTCGCCCTATGTCTCCAAGTCAAGTAACCGCCGACAAGCAAGCTTCATCCCATCATGGAGAGAAAAGTGAGAGAGTGATCCACCTCAAAGCGAGTGAGAGCTACAAGCCAAAAATGAGGGACTCCACGATGAGGGACATGAGGGACCTAGTACTATTTGCCACAAAAAAGAGATTTGAGGGATGTGAGTGAGAGCCCGTCGACCGTCCTTCACTACGTGATAGTGTGCAAGGATAATGTTACCCGACCTAACCCTTCACAACATCTTCCTCTTGTGTTATCACAATTGTTGCAGGAATTTCAAGATGTGTTTCCCGATGAGCTACCTCTGGTACTACCACCAAAGCGAGGGATCGAACACACATCGACCTCATCCCCGGTGCACCGCTTCCCAACAAGGCTCCCTACCGCATCAACCCCAATGAAACAAAGGAGATACAAACCGATGGCCAAACGAAGGTGACGAACCGGACACTTGGGACTCTTCTCCGCGTGATGATCAAGAAGAACATCAAGGAATCGCTACAAGAATCATCAACTTTACCGTCCGCCATAGCGGACAACAAAGGCATGGATGGTGGACGACAAAGGCTTTGTCGTTTGCAGCAGATGGCCAACCGTCCGTCTGAATAAGCTCCGATAAAGGGCACTTTGACGTCTGCTGGCAGACAACAAAGAAGCTTAGGTCTTTGTCGTCTGCCAGCAGACGGTAAAGACCATGGACGGCACACGTGGCAGCTTACGTCCGTTAAGGCGTTAACAGCGTGCTTTGCCGTCCGCTGGTAGATGACAAAGATGCAAAGTTCTTTGTCGCCTGCCAGCGGACGACACAGATGCAAAGTTCTTTGCCGTCTGCCAGCAGATGGCAAAGAAACCACATAGGCCAGCCTAGGGAAACCCCAGGTTGCACAGGTAGCTGCCACATGGCAGCTTTGCCGTCCACTGGCTGACGACAAAGCTCTTTGCCGTCTGCCAGCAGATGGCAAAGAACCTGTATATCCCCTGTTTTTCCTGTTTTTTTCTTAAATTCATTCAATTTTATAGAATTTCATATATATATATATATACACACATTTGAAAATAATTTCAACAAGAATACCAACACATATCCAACAACAAGTTACCAACACATATCCAACAACAAGTTTCCAACAACATATATCCAACAAGTTTCCAACAACATATCCAACAAGTTTCCAACAACATATCCAACAACAAAGTTCATCGTACACAATCAAAACAAAAATTAAGCACAAGGAGAAGAGTAGACTCCATCAACGCAAGCTTCCTCATCTAAAGCAAATCTGCAAATTGGGAAAGAAGAAAGTTAGAAGAAGAAGAAGAAGAAGACTAGCTAGAAAAGAAGAAGAAAAAGAAGAAGAAGAATAGGAAGAATTTTTATTCTCTTTCTTTTTCTCCTCTCCTCTTCTTTATCTTCTTCTTCTAACTAAGGTAGGTAAAAATGCCATTTTTAGCTAAGCTAGGTAAAAATGCTAAGTGTTGGTCATTTTAGAGCTAAGCTAGGTAAATAGGTCATTTCGGAGCTTCGTAAGGTTATTATGTCATTTTCGAGGAAAATAAACTAAGTCTATGTCATTTTGGAGCTAAACCAAGGTTATCGTGCCATTTTTTACCTAAGTATGTTAAGTATGTCATAAATGAACTGAAGAAGCTAAGTATAGGTCATTTTGGAGCTAACCTAGGTAGTTATGGCATTTTTGAGCTAACTAATCATATTTACTCATTTGGGAGGACAAAATGGCAAGTGTAGGTCATTTTAGAGCTATCCTAGTTATAATCGGTCATTTTGGAGGTAGGTAAGGTTATTTTATCATTTTGGAGGAAAATAAGCTAAGTCTATGTCATTTTGGAGCTAAACCAAGGTTATCATGCCATTTTTTACCTAAGTATGCTTAGTATGTCATAAATGAACTAAAGAAGCTAAGTATAGGTTATTTTAGAGCTAAATAGGTCATTTCTTAAGCTAAGTATGCATTTGTTAAGCAAAACACTTGGGAAAACTTACCATCATCACGGAGGTGAAGGACCGGTCTGGTTTGCGCCAGCGTGAGACGGAGAAGGACCGGTCGGGGTTGCCGCAGACGCAGAAGGATCGGTCGATTCTTGTCGGGAGGCACGCTGCACCAAAGATCATTTGCAATGTCTCCTTAGCATGATGCAACTCAAATGTGAATACTAGTAACTAATGACCATTCAAATGAAACCCACCGTGGGTGCTATAGCAATATGGGGCATCGACGGAGGGGTCTGACCATTGTTCTGGCACGCGGTCTGCACATTTTGTTTCCACGAGTTAGTCATATTAGTTAGTGATGAAACGAACATTACGTGCATGATTTGGCTAATATGCAGGAGAAACTTACCACGAGGAGCTCGTATAGGGCCCGGTGAGACGCGTCGTTCCGGTTCCTCTCCTCCTCCAACAGCCTAGCCGTCCTCTCCTCCATGTCCCTCTCCCTCTACGACGCCTGCCTGTTTGCCTCCGCCAGAAGCTCCTGGGCCCTAGCCTCAATGGCGAGCTCCATTGGCCGTGGATGAGGCCTTATCTCAGGATCGGAGCTCGTCTGGCGCTTCTAGATCTCCGGGAGAGTTCTAGGACAACGTATCAGTCCATCCCCAATGGCTATCGAGTCATGGGACCTCCCGCCACCAGATATCATCACGAGCTCTGGATCAAAAGGACTCTAGTTCGGGTTGAAGTCCTCCCCTTTCCTCGCCTTCCCCTCATCTCTGTACCTCACGAGCTTGTTGTGGGAGGAGATGTTGCTGAAGCTCTCTAGATGATCGAGGTCATCCTTAAAGAATGCCTTGGCCTTCTTGTACAAGGCAGTATGGGCCATGGCATAGAGGTCGAACAGCGGTGGCACCTCCTTCTTGTTTTGTCGCGCTTAAAAGAGAGGAACAAAATATTAGTTAAGGGCTCAAGCTAGCATGAAGAATAAAATTGCATGAATCATGAAGCAAACCACATACCTAGTGATCCCCGTACTCAAACAGGTTGGAGCTCCCTTGATGGTGTGGCACACCTTTCATTTGGGCACGCTTATCCTTGGCCTTGTTGTGGTCGGCTAGACATTTGGGAGAGCACCACTCATCCACCAATGCCTCCCAACAGTCCATCCTATCCGCTTAGCGCTACGCCTACAAATCAAATCAAGGAAACTAACTACAAGTCCTTAAGAATAGGTAATTACCTTCATGTACTTCTCCTTACTCAGAATTTTTTTGCGGCACTTCTTCTTGGCCCTCTTAATGTTAGTCGAGGCATAGTAGTCTCGAATAGCCCACACCCGAGCCTCGTGCCGTAAGTTCTGAAGTAGGCGCTTGCACTCGGCTACGAGAACAATAGTCGCGTCCACCTCATGTTCCTCAAGACACCTATAGAAGGTCTGCAATCAAACAAGACAACACTGATTAGTATAATCACTAGGTGTTATTGATTTTTAATTCGATAAAGGAGAAATTACCCAAAACCGATGGATCAAAATGCCGGCCACCATCTCGCACAAGACACCGTCGACCCTCTCCTCCGGCGGGGCCGGGGCATCTACGTACAACTCCCAGGTCAGTGCTACCTGTGGAACCTCACCCTCACCGGGCAACTGGACCTTCCCCGGAAAGTGGTGCTTGAGAAGCACACCAAGGACCTGGTTGGGCCTGCGGACACCAGGGTCGTGTTTCCAACCCCTGCAGTATGACAAGGCCAACACATTAGATATTAGTTTGAAGAAACATGAAGGCAAAAGGTTAAAAAAGAGTAAATGCACTTACTTCTCCGCATTAGGCACAATCAACCACCTTTGATCGTGGGTCATCGGCACGGGCGGGAGCTTTGTACAACCATGCTGGTAGACCTTCTTGCCCTCCTCAACTAGCTCGCCCTCGCTATAGGTATCCTCAGAAAAGTTGTCCTCGCCACCATCAGCATGGCCACTAGCCTCCGGAGTCACGTGGGACGAAGACTAGGACCGGAGTCTCCTAGGACGAAGACTCTAGGACCGGCTCGTCAGTGCCCCCCCTCTTTGTCATCCGCTAGCTGACGACCAACCTCCTTTTCCATCCGCTAGCAGACGGCAAAGAAGTGGCTGATGGCAAGGAGCTTCTTTGCCGTCAGCTAGTGATTTGTCGTCCGTTTTATGGAAACGGATGGAAAAGAGCTTCTTTTCCGTACGCCAGTTGACGACAAAGAACTGGCTGACGGCAAATTTGCTGATTCCAGTAGTGAATGGAAAGATTGCCTCCCCATCGCCGACTATGCCTACAATCGCATAAGACACTTCACCACCAACAAGTCTCCCTTCGAGGTGGTCTATGGTTTCAACCCTTTGTCCCCATTGGACATCCTCCCGCTACCACTACAAGAACGTGTAAACATGGATGAAAGTACAAGGGCAAGCTACATCAAGGAGATGCACGAAGATACAAGGAACACCATCAAGCGCCAAGTGGACCGCATCACCACCAAGCGCAACACCAACAAACACCCCATGGTGTTCGAGCCCGACGACCTTGTGTGGCTACATCTCCGGAAGGAGCGCTTTCCCAATGAGCACAAGTCCAAGCTACTACCTCGGGCCGATGGACCATTCAAGGTGTTGGAACGCTACAACAACAATGCCTACAAGATCAACATTCCACGCGACAAGTACAACGTGAGCGACACCTTCAACGTCTCCGACCTTTCCCCATTTAATGGGGATGAAGATCTTGATCTAACGGATCTTCCCCAGGGGGGTGATGCGGATCGTCCAACCAACATCCCCATGAAGATGACACTAGCAAGCCAACCCCCAAGTGGCCCTCTGACAAGAGCACGCACACGTGACATTGAAGCTAAGGTGAACTCACTCCTCTTCGAGCATGACTTTGATGGCAAAGGAACTTGGATGCTACTTCACAATGACACCCCGTGTATCCTTAGATACGAGGGAGACGACCTCGGAGGGCCAAGGAATCATCCCCAAGACCAAGGCCGAGGAGGAGAAGGAGCTAGCACCAAGGGCAAGTCTTTGGATAGCCCGGATCTTCCTGCTGGACCAGAACTTCCGGTCCACCGTCGACCCAAGGTCAAGTCTAGGGATGCAGACTTTCAGGTTAGCCCGGAACCTGCCCGAAGCTTCCGGCCGGCCCGAAACTTCTGGCCCTCCATCAGCCCAGTCACCGAAGCCTGTGCCAACACTCGGAAACCCCGGAACCCGCCCGGAACCAGCTCGGAGCTTCTGGCGCCCGGAACTTCCGGCCTACACATAGCGATGCCACTCGGGCCTGAGGCCCATGTAACTTACCCCTTCGCCCCGAGACTATATAAACTCTTCTGCCACCTCAAGTTAGGGTTAGCTAATGTTTGCTCTCGAGCTTAGCTCCATTACATGCTTCTCCTAGGGAGTTTGCCCTCCTTTGGGAGTAGATCCAAGTGATTCCAAGGCCCCTCTAGAGGGAAGATCCCTCGTGGATTCAAGGCCCCTCCTCCGGAGTGGGAGATCACATACCGTTACTTGTATCGTTGGTTGATTTGGGATCTTGTACCTCTTGTGATGTTATGGACCTAGTTGATGTGTAATTGAGTTTTCTATTGAGTTTTTCCTCTCGTTCTTCCCCATGTTCTTCGTTTTTTCCCATACGATTCGTGAAAGATCGACCACCACGGGTCTTGCCCCGTATCAGTTGATGTATGAGATGATCATGTTTTGTAATAGTTATCATGACTTGCATGTTGATGAGTACGACAACCAGTTGGAGCCATAGGGTTGTCTTTATTTATTGTATGACCTGCATGTCAATCACTAAACGCCATGTAATTGCTTTTACTTTATCACTTTGCATTAGCAATAGTTGTAGAAGAAATAGTTGGCGCGACAACCACGTGACGACACGATGATGGAGATCATGGTGTCATGCGGGTGACGATGGAGATCATGTCAGTGCTTTGGATATGGAGATCAAAAGCACAAGATGATGATGTCCATATCATATCACTTATATGATTTTCATGTGATGGTAATCCTTTTTATGCATCTTATTTTTCTTAGAACGATGGTGGCATTATAAGATGATCCCTCACTAAAATTTCAAGATAAAATTGTGTTCTCCCCAAGCGTGCACGGTTGCGAAGGATCGTCGTTTTGAAGCACCACGTGATGATCAGGTGTGATAGACTCTACGTCCGCATACAACGGGTGTAAGGTAGTTTTGCACATGCAGAACACTTGAGTTAAACTTGACGAGCCTAGCATGTACAGACATGGCCTCGGAACACAGGAGACCAAAAGGTCGAACATGAGTCATATAGTAGATATGATCAAGATGGAGATGTTCACCATTGAAACCACCTCATCTCACGTGATGATCGGACTTGGGTTGGTGGATTTGGATCATGTCACACTTAGACAACCTGAGGGATGTTGATTTGAGTGGGAGTTCTTCAGTAATATGATTAATTGAACTCATTATCCTAAACATAGTCAAAAATATCTTTGCAAATTATGTTGTAGATCAAAAGCTCGCGCTATAGCTCCCCTATATTTTGATACGCTCCTAGAGAAAAACTAAGTTGAAAGGTGGTAGTAGCAATTATGCAGATTGGGTTCGTAAACTGAGGATTTTCCTCATTGCTGCACAAAAGGCTTGATGTCCTTGATGCACCGTTCGATGCGCTAACTCCTCAAGCGCCGAGTGTGGGTGTTGAGAACATTAGCCATGCATGTTTTGGTAACTACTTGATAGTTCAGTGTGTCATGCTTTACGGATTAGAATTGAGGCTCCAAAGACGTTTTGAACGTCACGGAGCATATGAGATGTTCCAAGAGCTGAATTGGGATTTCAGGCTCGTGCCCGTGTTGAGAGGTATGAGACCTCCAACAAGATTCTTTGCATACAAGATGAAGGATAAACACTCAATCATCACCAGAAGCTTGCAAGCAATGTGACTAAGGAGCTAGTCACAGGATCTTGTATTATGGAACGAGTAAAGAGACTTGCGGGTAACGAGATTGAACTAGGTATGGAGATACCGATGGCCGAATCTCGAGCAAGTAACATACCGCTGGACAAAGGGAACTGCATACGGAATTGATTGAATCCTTAGCATCGTGGTTTGACCGATGAAGATCTTCGTGGAATATGTAGGAACCAATATGGACATCCAGGTCCCACCGTTGGTTATTGACCAGAGAGGTGTCTCGGTCATGTCTACATGATTCTTGAACCCGTAGGGTCCGCGCGCTTAAAGTTTGGTGACGCTAGAGTAGTATTGGGATATGTACATTGGTGACAAAATGTTCTACAAAGTCCCGGATGAGACCCCGAATGTCATGAGGAGCTCCGAAATGGTCCGGAGGTAAAAATTTATATATGGGAGGTCATATTTTGGCTACCGGAAAAGTTCCAGGTTTTTCCGGTATTGTACCGGGAAGCTTCCGAAGGGTTTCGGAGGAGTCTGGAAGGGTTCCTCCAGCCCCTAGGACATGCATGGGCTGTAAGGGGGCATCCAAGCCTTGTTGGGCCAGCCCCCAAGGGCCCATGCGGCCAGGGGGTAGGAAACCCTAAAGGGGAAGGCACCTAGGAGGTGTCTTGGGGAGGGAGAACTCCTCCCTAGCCGCCGACCCTCCTTGGAGGTGGGGCCAAGGCTGCGACCTAACCCTGCCCCTGGCCTCCTATATATAATGGAGGGGAGGGGAGGGCTATACACACCAATTCATACGCCCTGGTGGCAGCCCTGCCATTCCCGTTACTCCGTTTTCTCCTGAGATCGCATCCACGGTAGCATTTGGCAAAGCCCTGCCGGGATTGCTCCACCACCATCTTCACCTTGTCGTCGTGCTGGTTGAGATCCCATCTACTTCTCCTTCCTCTCTTGCTGGATCAAGAAGGAGGAGACGTCATCGAGCCGCATGTGTGCTGAACACGGAGGTGTCGTCCGTTCAGCGCTAGATCGGATCGGATCGCGATTGTATCTTGATGAGTACGACTACATCAACCGCGTTATATACGCTTCCGCTTAGCGATCTACAAGGGTATGTAGATACACTCCCCCTCTCGTAACTATGCATCTCCATGTATAGATCTTGGGTGTTCGTAGGAATTTTTTTCTTTCCCATGCAACGTTCCCCAACAGCCTTTTCATGTCCCTGCTTGTACGCACATGGCGCCCAATCTTTATTAACGATGACCACCCCCAAGCGACCTTTTTTAATCTGAGCGTGCAGGGAGGTCGGCCTTATCCTCTTCCAGAAGCCGTCCTCATCCCCATCTAGACACGCACCATGGAGGAGCACATAGAGGGCCGGCGGATCGAGCTGCTGGAGCGCGACGCCGAGGCGGAGGAGGAGGAGGAGGAGCGCCATGCCAAAGCCCAGCCAATGCCGATGTAGCCACCAACGAACGACGTCTCCGTCACTTGGGAGACGGACTTCCCCTGGGCTAGCCCAGCGCCGATGCTGGTCGACCTCACCATCCCCGACGAGGAGGAGGAGGAGGAAGCCTAGGGCAACATGCCTCCTCGTTTTTAGCTTATTTTAATGTTTTATTTAATGTAATGTGGACTCATGGGAGTACCGTCGACCTTTTGAGGTCGTCATTTATGTTTAATTAACATTTTTTATATTTTCAAAATATTCATTATGTTTTTCTTTGCACCGTCTAGAAATGGGTCATGGCAGCGTTGGGTGCAAGCGCCGACCAATTACAAAAGCGGACATGGATGTCTGTCGGGCCGACCCAAACGGACAAAACGCGCGTCCGTTTGGGTCACACGGTTGGAGTTGATCTAAGAGTCAGGTATGCCTAACAGTCCACATCACCTAGGGTCTCCTTGCCAACATTCACCACGGTGTGCCACATAATGGAGCATGTAATATTTTTATCCTATGCCGTCGGAGTTAGGTATGGACAGTGTTTATCTCTATTTATCCTGTAATCCCTAGTTTTCCCCTGTGGTTACCCCTTCCACTATAAAAGGAGGACCATGACAACAATCAAAAGGGATCGAACGCTAGTCGAATTGCTGCACCTCCGAGCTCTCTTACCAGCAAAAGTGTAACTTGTAACAATACACACAACTCAATCCACCAAAGGCAGGAATAGGGCTTTACGCATCCTTGCGACCAGGATCTGGGTAAATCACCTCGTGTGCTGGTTGAGGTTTTCGTTGCTCTTTGTACTTTGTGAGCCCGATCCCGAGCCTGAGAAAGGAGCTTGCCTAGCTCCATAGACTGTCATACGCTGACATCTTTGGCGCGCTAGGTGGGGCTTATGCATGTGTGAATCTACGACAGATACATCGGCTTCTTCTTCGTCTCAGATGGCACCCAAGAAATGATCACTAGCATGGTCGTCGCCTCCACATCCAAGGCGCTCGTGAACGGTGGGGCGGACGGCGGCCGGACCTCTCACCACTCCCATGATGAGGTCGAAAGGAGTGCCACGGACGGCACTCATAGGATAGCGTCTAAGGGTGGCATGGCAAATCGGGGACCCAGGCGATCGCATGATGGATAATATCCACGTCCACAACATGCGTCAAGGCTGACGCACAACATGCGTACATCGCCACATCGAGAAACTACCCCACGTCTGTCACAACAGGTACACGAGCAGCCACGACACGACGTAGATTGTTCAGGCCATTTCCATGGGCACGGTTCGAAACATCCATCGCCCTGGCCTTTTGGTGAGCACGCAACTCTGTCGCTGGGACGGGGCAGAGCTCCTTTGATGTGACGGCGGCCTGATCTTTCAATGAGAGTGGGGATAACTATCGATTTGGTGGATTTTGACCTTGATGATCCGGCTATACCGTACCCAACGATATGCCTCGACAATCACTAAACCAATCTCCAATGGTTATTTACCTTGCCGTAGGCATGATCAACTTGAACAACGAGTTTTGAGTTTCTACAAGCAACCGAAGAATTAACAAGAACAAAGATGAATTGCAATCTGAAATTACAAATGATAAATTGAGCACACAAAATAAATGAACGAATTGGGAATCTAGTGTTGATCTGACAAGGCAATAGTACTCTATGTTTCTTAGATGCGATTTGTAACGATAACTAAAAAATACAACAAAACACGAATCCAAATCCTAAATTAGACTAGCTTTTTATTAAGAGGTATGACCCATTGCGGGTGCCACGTGACGTTAGCCCCTAGGCTAGACACTGTATGGCGGTGTCGTTTGCTTTGTTTGACAAGACGTGTTGGCCCAAAATCCTCTTGGTCCACGTAGCCAAAATAAATGGACCTTGTAGTGTTTGCTTCTTTCACGCATGCATGATGGATCGGATGGATGCTTCGGTGGGAGAAGGCATGCATGTATTTGACTTTGGTAATTCTGTAAAAAATCATGCACATACTGACACACATAAGCGTCTGGAGATGGCTACAACAAGTCATCTGTAGTATATGGATGTGTGTAAACACAAGAATGTCATATACACTAGTAGCCGTATATTGTTACATGGTTTGAATAAATCTCCAACCACTTTGCATGAAATAAATAGAGATACGGTGTAGTATTTTTTCTTTAATAACAAAATAATATATTTTATAATTAGTACTAGAATTCATCTGTAAAATATGAATGCGTGCAATAGTTTTAATCGTATCTGAGGTAGCCATGTCCACATTATCATCCCTTTCTTCAAAATACGAATAATCTAAAAATAGACTGACCAAAAAGACAAGGTGTATACATGGCATATGTATAAGTCATCTGATTAATTTCTCTCCATTGTTGAACTATTAATGTCTTGATGTATGAGTAATTAACATATCTAATGAGATGAAGGTCCAAAGAATTATCACAAGAAATATCCCAATGTGAAGTATTACAACTTAGTTTGCACATATAAGTAATGCACATATTTATGTCATCCAATTTGTAATGCTCGTCATTAATCCATCCCAACGTAGGTAGATAACTATTACAAATATCCAATTAGCATGTGTATATAAGCAATCCTGCAACATGATATTCGACATGTGATCAACAATGATGTTGGATGTCATATTAAAATGATCAAGCATTGGCTTGTTAAATTCCCTTTCAAACTAGTATGATCATCACATGTGATGCAAATTCTATGCATCAAAAATTTATTGTCTATGTCCTCTCCAATCAAGTTAAAACTAAAATTTGACGCATAAACACTTTTCAGAGAACTCAAACATGTGATCTCAGCTATTTTAGTTCTCACATGCGACAGAGGACTAGGTGGATCCAACAAAATAGAATACAAAGAATTAGCATGAGAAATTCTACCTAATACTTCATTATGTTTAACCAATTGTATGTTATCCAAACGAGATTGAACAATCAAGTCACATGGGTCAATTTCAGTCGCCTTGAATTCCGCGGGTGCACCTAAATCAATGAGGAAATCAAGTTTAGTATTTGGTGCATGCAAAACAATAGGTGTTTTAGTTGTTTGATCACGCAATTTATCGAAGGTATCAACACAATTATCCTTAACAACTGGCGTGATCAAAACATATGGCATTTCATTCAACTCAACACATGAAACGTTAAATTCAGCATGACATGGAACAATCTCATGTGGAAGGGTAGATTCAATACCTTTCTTATTACCTTGTATGGTTGACTCAAAAGATGTAGGTATTGTCAGTGGCATTATGTCACATGTCGGGAGTTGCAAGGGCGGGCCCACCTTAATTCAAGGGTATCCACTTGAATACCCATTATTTTTGTTAAAAAATTAGCTATATATGATGTATATACAATGTTGTATAAAGGAAAACGAAACAAATACCCCATAACGTTCTAGTTAAGCATTCCAGCCCCAAAACGAGGCAACCCATCGTGTCTATTCCGCCTCACTACCACGACATGGCCCATATGGCCCAAATCGCTTCAGCACGCACCAGAAATAATAATCCATCGATCCCATCAATCGATCAGATGACACAAAATCTGCAGCGCCGCCCCGCCTTCCCCTGTTCTCCAGCACACGACATGAGCCGCCAACCCGCCAGATCGGCACCGCACGGCGGCCAGGATCCAGAGCTGTCGTCGCCAGATCGGCGATTGATCGCAGGTACGCGTGCCCGCGGCTGCAGCATAGACATGCACAACGAATCCATCCCTGATCCCTTGCGCCCTTCTGTTCTGAAGTTTGTGATCGCTGCTATAGTGGGGTTTAGCAAGATTGCAGGAATCCGTGGCAGGAATTGATTCAGTTCGAAGCCACAACCCCAATTCAACTATTCAAGGTATAATAGCTATTACATGTATTAATCCTTTGACCCCGGATTCCACTATACAAAGTGTTCTAACTGAATTTACATATCACTGTGGAACTGAATTCAAGTAGCACTATACAAAGTGTTCTAACTGAATTTATCTATCACTGTCGAACTGAATTCAGGCAGCAGGGGCTCGCTTTTGTTCTCATATCGTTTAACAGGCTGCACTACAGAAGTTCAAGACTAAGTAAGTTAGTTTGACCACTGACCAGTTTTCTTTCCTCTAGTTTGTAAGGTTTCTTATCATTTGCAATTTTCTACCCTTTACATATCATAGATTTGCCACCAAATTCTGCACTTATAGCTTCGATAGGATTTCTTATAATTTGGATTTGTTATTTTGGTATCAATCTATTAGGAATAGGTTTACATAGTTATGGTTCGTTTACATTAACACCTAAATGATTACATAAAATAAAACCTTCATGAAATGAACGTTTTTACTTTTATATTTTATTTGAGAACCCCTTGAACGCCTTCTCAAAGGGTTCTCAAAAATTGTTGAACAATTTTTATTTCTATATGTTGAACAATACCAAATTATTATCATTTTTTATGAATATAATGTATTCTGTGATACCTTATATATCGTATAGAATTAGTATAATATACTGCTATAACTGGTTATAAGCGCCAAAAGGAAGGCTGTAGGCTTCCAAAAACAAGTTTTCAAAATATGAATACACATTGTTGAATTCATGGGCCTGCCCCTGGGGAGTTGTGTGGCTCTCAAAGCAGTGGGCCCAACAACCATAGTAGTTTGTGCGTGAGAAGAAGTAACTGAAAAAAAGCATGTGTTGATTCAATTCAATCACGTAAATATAGATAATTAAGAATTTAGAAATTACACCATATATGTGAGACCACCTTCCTAAAACGATACACATAAAAATTTTCTCCATAACTTTCTAAAACAAAATCAGATATTCCTCAATAACAAATCACTAATCTCACGCACTATATCATTTATCATCATCATCATCATCATCATCTATACTATTAATTGACAATCACAAGTTTCCTAATACAAAAGAAATAACATATCTTCTTTGATATAGATGTACGCAACCATGTGACCTTGTGGAGGGACACCGTGTGCGACACCATGGAGGACACCATGGCCGGACCTGATGCCAGCGCGATGCTCGAGAATGACAAGGCGTGAATCACGTTGTCGAGGGTGGCCATGGCAAAAGGCGGGTAGTCGACCCGCCATGTACATGTGTTCATGGACGCGGTCATATTATAGTTGTTGTCAGTTATAAAAAGAGACAGACATGTTCTCAATCAAGTGTGTCTATTCAAATGTCAAGAAATTCGTTAATAAAATGTGTTTTACAATATTAGGTTGTCATCATCATTCATAGCAGCCATTCATGCGAGAGAATTTTAGAAAACGAGCGTTGAACCAATGTGGAAATCAGACCATTAATGCAATTAATTAGTTAGAGAGTTGATTATGCATGCAATTAATTAGGTTCGTTTAAATAGGATTTTTTTGGCACCGAATCAATTCAGAAACCAAGTTACTAATGTAATTAATTGATTAGGTATACAATTAATGATGCCTATAGATAATTAGAAGTAGGGATTTTTTCAATTAGGCAAATAATTAGTGGGTTTGGTTGGTAGTTAACTTGGTCTGTAGAGAATTAGGTAGGTTGTTAATTATCTATGTAAGTAATTAAGCAAGCAGTTAATCGCGTCGAATCATTTTGAAAGCCCTTGTGGGCAGGATGATCAACATGCTCTCAGCAACATGATCGAGCACCACTTGCCAACATGGACAACGTCCACCATGCGCTCACGAAATGGGCTGACCTAGCATTCATGGAGATGGATGACGACCATACTATGAGGGATGTCCACACGCTAATGGTTACAGAAATATTTGAGGGTGAGGATAACACGACATAACATTGGTCAGGTGATTCACGCTATAATAGAAAGGAAAACCCAAAAAAAAGAAGAAAAAAGAACTAAATCGACCAAATGGTTCATGATGTTGGAGAAGGAAAGAGTGTTCCAAACATAAAGAGGAAAGGAAAAGAATGAGTATTCTAGAAAATAAGCAGGAACGTGAACTAAAGCTGATGAGGAAGTAGGAAGAAGAAGATGAGGTGCCGCTGACGAACACATTGATGTTTACGTGGCGCTGATTGGTAGCAACGAAACGGGTTGACGAAGAGCCTAAGAATAGAACGACAATTATTCCTTCTACCAATGAATGTTATGTGGGCTGGAGATGAAGCTTATTGATGACTAGGAATACATTCAGGTTGTGCATTTGCAAACTTGAATGGACATTTGAGAATGATTTCTATAGTTATTTGTTGTTTTGTGTCAATAGTATGTGTCAGTTCAACACACTCCATTAGTTTGTAAATATGTGAAATTTCATCCATGTTGCAACATACGATGGAGGTGAGTTGGGTGTCATCAGGTTTTAAAGGAGGAGGCTCCAGCGAGAAATGTTCCACTACGACGGGAAACCAAGCGGAAAAGGGCGAGTCTGACAGAAAAAGGAAAGGGTGCGTCATGGGTGGGTTTTTTATGTGAGGCACGCGTGTTGAAGATAATGACGGATAGTTCAAACAATCACATTTGTCCCCAACATATGGTCTGGATTTAGGGAAGCCTAGACTGACCATACGACTGAATTTTGGGAAGCCTATAAAGCGTCCGTTTGATGTCCGAACACGCCCGAACATATGAAGAAGAAACGAACTTCGACCTTAAATACTATTTTAATCATTTATTTGATTCATTTATATGTGCACTGTAGCCTATAACAATGCACAGGCGTTCCGCTGATATTTCCTTGGAGAGGAGAAGGTCGTGTCATGGTGTCCTCCTAAGAAAATGTTAAATGGAATAACTAAACAACAAAAAGAGAAGATAAGAGAGGGACTAGGAAATAATAAACTATTATTAGGTAAGGGTAAGTGTTTGTGTTGTCTATTATATTGGGCCAAAGCCTTTCAGATATTCATGTGATAGCTCGAATTCCACATGAAACACTCACTGCTTCTAATTACCCGAGCTTCGCACAAGGATCACAACCGAGCACAGAGACGGGCCAACCCACCTTCGAGCGTATTGATGTGTGAAAGCCGATCAATTTTGGGAACCTTCTAGAAGCTTCGTGAACCAGTTTTATTTTCTTAATTCTTTACCGGTTGTCATAGGTTTATTTTATGTTTTCCTTTCTAAAAGTTTGATTTTGTTTTTTTTTCTTTCCTTTTCCTTTTCCCTTTTCAAGGTTACTCATCTTTTCTAAAAATGTTTGCAATAAAAATGTTTTTTTAAGTTCATATTTTTAGAAGTTCTTCAAAATTTCAAAAATTCTTCCCCTATTTCAAGATTTATTGATAAATTTAAAGAGTAAGTTCTTTAAAGTTTGTGTTTTTTAAAAATTCTTCAACATTTCAAAAATTATTCCTGTTTTCAAAATTTTCTCAAAAAAATAAAAATGTTTGCCTTTTGAAAAATATTAAAGGATTCTAAAAAAGGTTCTCGTTTCTGAGAAAATTTCCAGAATTGTAAAGAATGTTCCCGTTTTCAAATTTTTCTCACAAATTCAACAAATATTCATGTTTTCCAGAAATTATTGGAATTTTAAAAAATTCTAATTTTTTCATAAATTTAAAAAACGTCTTTTTTTTGGAAAAAAATGGTTCTTCTGTGTTTAATAAGAAAATGCTGGTATAGTGTGTCTATAGTGGGAAATGTCCGAAACACATAGCTACAATGTTGCTAGAGGAAAAAGCGGGCACCACAGGGAAACAAATCGCTGCATCAAAACCCAAGTCATGTATAGGCGTACACTCCTCTTGGGCTGGACCAAGCGAGAACCTATGTACGTTTCCACTGCCGCAGCGAGTGGCACATAGGGACCCCAACTCCTATTTAGCACCTTCTACGTCTGTTAGTGTGTTATCCGCAAACTGACGCACATCCCTCCTTCACGTCGGTTCAACCCATTTCCTTTTATTTTTCTGTTAACCTGCGCAAAAAGGGTGGTCGCTAACCAATCAGGACACCTCACATGTCATGACTACTTACTTTATTTTTGTTCTTTCCTTCTGTTCACTAAAACCAATGAGAATGGACGATGTGATTTTCTTTTATCTTTTTGTCAAATGCATCAAACTTTTTCAATTCAATAATTTTTTCAAATTTGTGAACCTTGTTAGAAAACAATTGTTTTTTTTCAAATCCATGTTTATTTATCAAAATTATGAACGTTTTTATTAGTATGATAGTTTTTTCCAAAATCTGTGTTTTGTTTCAAAATTGATGATTTTTTTGCAATTCATGAACTTTTATATAAATCATTTTTTAATCGATGATTTTTTTTCAAATTTACAAACTCCCCTCCCAAATTCTTTGATTTTCCCCAAATTCCACGATCTTTTTCAAAATTTTGATCTTTTTCTCAAATTCATGAGAAATTTGCATTTCTTATGAACTTCTTTCGAATTTACGAATTTATTTTGATTTCTTAATTTTGTGTTTTCGTGATTTTCTTAGAAAAAGTAAACGGTTGATCAGTCAGCTTTCCACTTTTAACCGTGAACAATCAAAGGACTACAAAAAGCGAGCACAAACTAAAATGAAAAGGTTCAGGAAGAACAGAGGTATGATACTATTTATGATTTTTTTTATCAATCCTACTTGAATTGCTATTTCACCATAAAATGCTATTTCAATAGGAGGTCCAGTTGTATGTCAAATGATACTTTGTCCTCACCAAATTGATGTTTTTTTGAGACACACTCACCAAACTTTATTTATGTAACCGAAATGTTCATAGGTACAAAAGAAAGATCATTGGGATAACCTAGCCAAACATGGCGGCCAAATCCTAATGATAAAGTATGCTTAGCGAGGATGTGAGCCTAGAAATTCAAGCTCCTATACTCATGGTCTATATTACAAGAAGAAAACATAGCCTCACCAAATTGAAATGAAGCAGCAGCGCCCAACGCATTTTATTGGGCCGATCCAAATGAAGCGGCTGCGTGAGCGTGGGTTGAGCGATCGGGCGACTCAAGCGCCGATTGGGAGCTCCCGGTGCTTTTGAAAGCTTTCAGTGTTTTCAGTCGTGGCCATTTGGGCTTGGTCCATATGTATATCCTAAAGAAGTCCGACTTTTGTACTACTAGTAAGCGTGTACGTGCAACACACTTATCATAGAGTTATGATAGAGAAAAAAAGTTGGATTGTAGGAAGTAGAGCGACGACATAAGTGTCAAAGGAGGAGGATTGATTATTGCGGCAACCGTGGGGACATGCTTGCAGGTTTCCTTGGTATTTCCTGGCTAATTTTAGTGACTCCCTTGATTATGTTGGACTATTGTTGAAGAGATTATCGGAAACTCTTAGTGTGTAAAATCAGTAATCAATAATAGGAAAGCATGTTCATGCTACTAGGTAGAAGAGACAAAAGTAATGAAAGGATCGATATGGTTGACTAGAGAGGGGGGGGGGGGTGAATAGGCAACTAACACTTTTTAACTTTTCTTTAATAATTAAGGTTTAGCATCAAATAAGTTAGCTAGATGTGCAACTAGGTGGACAACCTATATGATGCTAACCACTACAAGTACACAAGCAAGCATGAGATATGACACAATAAACGCTTGCAAGAAGTAAAGATGCGAGATAACCAAAAGTGGAGCCGGTAGAGACAAGGATGTGTTACCGAAGTTCCTTCCCTTGTGGGGAAGTACGTCTCCGTTGGAGCGGTGTGGAGGCACAATGCTCCCCAAGAAGCCACTAGGGCCACCGTATTCTCCTCACGCCCTCACACAATGCGAGATGTCGTGATTCCACTATTGGTGCCCTTGAAGGCGGCGACCGAACCTTTACAAACAAGGTTGGAGCAATCTCCACAACTGAATTGGAGGCTCCCAACGACACCACGAAGCTTCACCACAATGGAATGTGGCTCCGAGGTGACCTCAACCGTCTAGGGTGCTCAAACACCCAAGAGTAACAAGATCCGCAAGGGATTAGTGGCGGGAATCAAATTTCTCTTGGTGGAAGTGTAGATCGGGGCCTTCTCAACCTATCCCTAGGAAATCAACAAGATTGATTGGCTAGGGAGAGAGATCGGGCAAAAATGGAGCTTGGAGCAACAATAGAGTTTGGGGAAGGAAGAGGTAAGCTTCTTGGAGAAGAAGACCTCCCTTTTATAGTGGGGGACAAGATCCAACCGTTATCCACTCACTCAGCCCGCGCATCACGGTACTACCGCAAAAGTCACGATACTACCGCGATGGCTTGCGGTACTACCGCAGCCTTGTGCGGTACTACCGCTAGCACGAGAGTAGCTGGCCCTACCTATTAGCAAGCGGTAGAACCGCCAGAGCGGTACTACCACGAGCCCGTGCGGTACTACCGCACGGTTGGCAGAGGCAGCCACTAGAGGTGCACGGAAGTAAAAAATTACTTCCGTGCCAACCTTCGCAGAGGGAAACTATGAGAAAAAAGTCCGCACGGTAGTACCGGACGAGAATCGCGGTACTATCATAGTAGGGCAGAAGTAAAAAATTACATCCGCGCCTACTACCGCAGGTGTAGTGGTCAGGGTAGGAGACAACGGTACTACCGCTCCACGGAGTGGTACTACCGCTGGCACCTGGAGCGGTACTACCGCGGGCCACTGAACCCAAACACCTCGCAGGCGTTCCTTTTGTACAGAGAGGGAAAATGGGTTGGGGCTGCATTGAAGAGAGGGAAAGGTGGTGCAAGGGAATAGATGTGCACGTGTTGATTCCACCCAGACCTTTCCGATGCGGACCCCCTCTTGATAGTACGGCTTTCCTATGAATCAAATCCACCGAAAAGAAACTCATAGAACAACCGTCTTCGAGAGATTCCGAGGGGCAATGAATCGTCTTGTGCGTAGACCTGAGATATCTGAAATTCTCAATGCACACGATTAGTCCGCAAAGCCATTGTCATCAATCACCAAAACCACTTAAGGATAAATATGCCCTTACAATCTCCCCCTTTTTGGTGGATTGATGACAACACGGGATTTGCACATAAGGATATAAGCATATGCAACCTCAAGACCTACAAAATATAGGATAGCTCCCCCTAGATGTGTGCATACTCTAGATATGCTTTGGACTGCAGGGCACACACACTAGGATCAACACTGCCCCTATATTTTATAGGCAATGCAATCTCTGCAACAGAATGAACAGAACTAAGTATGGAAACTAGGCATAGCATGTGAGCATAAAGATAAGGGAACGTCATGGACAGACTCACAAGCTACGTATCATACTAGACAATAATGAAGTAGTAGTGATAGCATATGTCTCACACCATATGATAGAGGAAGTCTCCAGGTCACACACACACAAACGACATAAACCAAGGTTCAATGAAAGCAGAGAGACAACAAAAAGGCAAACACAAGATGAAAAGGCAAACACAAATACGCGCAAATCCTACTCTCTCTCCCCCTTTGGCATCGAGACGCCAAAAAGGCAGAGAGGACACCTAACACCTAGGTGGTAGATCCCATGTAGAAAGATCACTCATCGGACTCCTCTGAAGCATCTGGGACGGACTCCGCATCAGAATCATCCCACTGGAACTGCTGCTTAGCCATCCAAGTGGCCTCAGGGGTGATGTCCTTCTCAGACCCACTCGAGATGGTCTCGCCAAGCTTCCTCAGAATGAGCTTGTCACGCTGGCGACTCTCCTTCTGAGCAACGTGAGCCTTATATTGACCCTTGGCCTGCATGCAGAACAAAGTCTTCATCTTGTGAGAGAGCTTCTTGGCCCAAGATGGCTCAGAAGACGGAGGTACATAGGACTCAGAACTGTTGTCATCCTCCTCTTCGATCTCATCCTCATCGACCTTCATACGAGCAGACGATGGCTTAGTGGTGGTGTTGGCCCACTTTTCCTTCATACGCAGACGAATGGGCTCATGAAGAAACGTGTGCTCCGGCATGTCCTGACCGGGAAACTTCTTGTCCCAAGTAGCACGAATCAGATAGAACAAGTATGTCCCATAAATGGGGACCTTCTGATGAAACACATCAGTGCGAAGCTCAGACCACATAACATGAGACACATCAAGGATGCCAATGTCTTCATTTCTTCCTTTCTCACATAGCAGCAACATATCCACCAGATAGGAGTGTACCTTGTCCTTGTCTCCCATGCGAGGAACTAGAGTGTTGTGAAAGATCCAGTGTATGACATCAAGGAAAGGGTTGAGCACAGGAATTTGCTCACCAGATCGTAAGGTCTTTAGAATATGGAAAGGTACGAGCTGATCCTTACCAGCTGGGTGAGGGTTGCCGTGAGGGCGCAGACCAAGTGGCACATCAAGTCCGGAGTCAGGAACATGCAACAATTCCATGAAGTCCTTCTAGGTGGCAGTTAGTTGCTCGCCATGGGTCATCCATGTCATGGTTCGCTCCGCATCAGAGTGAAAGTGAACAGAGGCAACGAACTGACCCAAGAGTTCTGGATCAAAGTCAACTTGGAAGGTGATGATGTCTGCTATAGCCAACTACTGCACCAACTCTAGAGCCTCACCAAAGTATTGCGGATGCTTCCTCATGTGTTCCAGATCAATGTATTGGACAAGAACATAGTGATTTTTCTTGCCCTCGATCATATCCAGGTGAATAAGATACTGCTGCTTGGTCCAGAACAAGTCATATGCCTTGGAAACTTCCCTTGGCTTGTCGTAGGGATTGATCAACCTGCGAGCCAGAAACTCAGCTTGTGGCATGATATCAAAGTTCTCAACTGGTTGCTTGAGCTTGGATGCGGTCCTCTTGAAATGGCGGAGTGGATCATTGGAGCCCTCAGGAGCATCTGGATTGTGAAGCCGCTTGGAACTTGTGTCACGAGACGGATTGGAACGGCGTGGAGCAGAGCTGGAACCAGAGCCACCACCTAGAGCACACAATGCAAACACAAAGGACAAAGAAGAAAATAAGGCAAGGATGAAAGCAGACACACAAACCATGTAGAAGAGAGAATGGACAGGACAAAACGAGGTAGTTGTGGATTGAGAAGAGTGCCAATATGTTCTTGCGGAAGTAAAAATTTACTACCGCTCCAGACGCGGTAGTATCGCTGGAGCGCTAGTACCGTGGCTGGAGCGGAAGTAATTTTTTACTACCGCCCCGACAATGGAAGTAAAAAATTAGTACCACTTCACACGCGGTAGTACCGCTGGGAGCAGTAGTACTGCGGCTGGTAGTAATTTTTTACTGCCGCCTCGACAGCGGAAGTAAAAAATTAGTACCGCTTCAAACGAGGTAGTACCGCTGGGAGCGGTAGTACCGCGGTGGGAGCGGTAGTAATTTTTTACTGCCGCCCCAACAGCGGAAGTAAAAAATTAGTACTGCCCCCACGACGCGGTAGTACCGCGGGAGCGGTAGTATCGTGGCGCCTGCGGAAGTAATTTTTTACTTCCGCCCTACGAGCGGTAGTACAGCACCAAGTGCGGTAGTACCGCACGGGGCGGAACTTCGCAAGAACACAGATCAGATCATATTGGTACTGCCCTAGATCAAAAAAAATACCCCGTTTAATCCTATCAATACGCACTTCTATTGCACTAACACTCGCAAAACATCTCCTCATGCATAGATCGGATCCAAACAAAGGTAGACCATCTCATATTTCCCCAAAAGCCTAGATTCAAAAATAGAGAGGCAAAACAAGAGGGGATTGGGGAAATACCGGGGTCCATTGCAAGAGGACGATGTGGGGAACGATCCCACCGGAGCAAATAAGAATCCGGTGGCCGGAGATGGAGATCCGGCGAGGAGTTCCGGCGGCAGTTGAGAGGAGAAGAGAGAGAGGCGTGAGGGGAAGAGAGAAAATTGGGTATGGGGAAGATGGGAAACCCCCCTGCCCGCTCTTAACCCCCACGCGCACACGATGTTACGGTAGTACCGCAGTCATTGCGGTAGTACCGCTCAATGGGCGGAAGTAATTTTTTACTTCCGCGCGGTAAGCGTTAGTACCGCTCCAGCGGTAGTACCGCGCTCCTCCATGGTAGTAACGTGCTGCCTTCTTGGTGTATAAACGCGACAATAAAACAAAATAAGAAAGAGGGAGATCGCCAAAAATCCGCACAACACACGAGACAAGAAAAACTATGATCTAGGATAAAAACACGAGCATGGTCCATTGGAGAAGAGAATAAAAGAGGACCAACCGGTGAGCCTCGACTTCAGATGAAGAGAGGGCGGTGGCCCTAGAGCCACCTATGTTTGAGTCAGATGATATGGCACCGCGAAGAATTATCCTTGGGCCCATGACCAAGACTCATCTTTTAAACACGGTAACCATCACAAATGGCAAGTGATAGACTTTGATTAGTTTATGCATAATAGGGGGAGGAATAGTTCATTAAGAGAACTAGACTCCCCCTAAATCCATGCCTACACCTAGACAAGACATAATGATGAGTGTGCGGAGGCGTGCACTAAGTCAATCCACATTGCTCGAATCAATGATATTTAGCTCATGCCGTAACTCCCGAAATCTTGCTTCATCTAAAGGCTTCTTAAAAATGTCTGCAAGTTGCTCGTTAGTGCTCAGATGAATAAGATTGATGTCTCCCCGCTTGACGTGTTCCCGAAGAAAGTGATGACGAATATCAATATGCTTCGTCTTGTAATGTTGAACCGGGTTGCTGGAGATCATAATGGCACTTTCATTATCACGGTAAAGAGGCACTTTGTCACAATGGACACCGTAATCCTTTAAAGTTTGCCTCATCCATAGAATCTGAGCACAACAACTGGCAGCAGCTACATACTCGGCCTCAGTGGACGAGAGAGAAACACAATTTCGTTTCTTTGAAGACCAACTTACCAAAGACCGACCAAGAAATTGGCAGCCTCCGAAAGTGGACTTTCTATCCACACGGTCTCCCGCCCAATCCGAGTCAGTATAGCCAACGAGATCAAACGAAGCCCCCTTGGGATACCATAAGCCAAAGTTTGGGGTATGAGCCAAATATCGAAAGATTCGCTTGACAGCCACATGGTGACTCTCCTTAGGTGCGGATTGAAATCATGCACAAATAGCCACACTTAACATGATATCCAGTCTAGATGCACAAAGGTAAAGCAAGGATCCTATCATGGAGCAATATACCTTTTGATTCACCACTTTACCATTGGGATCGCTGTTAAGATGGCATTTGAGTGGCATGGGAGTGTTGGCCTTGGGAGGATTGAGCTCATCCATCTTGAACCTCTTGAGCATGTCTTGAGTGTATTTGGCTTGATTGATGAATGTACCTTGACTTCGTTGCTTGACTTCGAAACCAAGGAAGTACTTCAACTCTCCCATCATGGACATCTCAAACTTGTTTGTCATCAAAGTGGTGAACTCTTCATTGAAAGCTTTGCTAGGAGAACCAAAAATAATATCATCAACATATAGTTGGCATATGAACAAGTTCCCGTTGACCCTCTTTGTAAAAAGAGTGGGGTCGATTTTCCCAATTTCAAACCCACGGTCTTGCAACATCTCGGTAAGGTGCTCATACCACGCTAGTGGGGCTTGTTTAAGGCCATAGAGAGCCTTATCGAGAACATATACATGATTGGGGAACTTGGGATCCTCATACCCCGGCGGTTGCTTGACATATACCAACTCCTTAAGAGGACCATTAAGAAAAGCACTCTTGACATCCATTTGATATAATTTAAAATTATGATGAGAGGCATATGCAAGTAACATGCGAATAGATTCAAGACGAGCAACAAGGGCAGAGGTTTCACCGTAGTCGATACCCTCGACTTGGGAGTATCCTTGTGCCACCAGTCGTGCCTTGTTGCGAATGACAATACCGTTCGCATCTTTCTTGTTTTTGAAGATCCATTTTGTTCCAATAACATTGTGATTCTCCTTTGGTCTTGGCACCAGTCGCCACACTTGGTTGCGCTCGAAGTTGTTGAGTTCATCGTGCATAGCTTCAACCCACCCCATATCCTCGAGTGCATCTTGAACCTTAAGGGGCTCGATGCAAGAAACAAACGCGTGATGTTCACAAAAGTTTGTTAATTGTTTACGAGTAGTTACCCCTTTTTTCAAGTCACCGTAGACGTTCTCCAACACATGTTGCCTAATTCTGAGCTTGTTGGCATTCTTGGCGACTTTCTTGGCGGCTTGTCTCTCTAAGATTTCTTCCATGGAAGGTTGAGGGCCTGCATTCTGCGAGTCATCATCTTGATGATCTTGAGCGCCTTCTTGAGCTTGCTCTTGATCTTGAAGAAGATCTTGATCTTGAGATTGCTCGGAGACAAGAACTTGATCTTGGGCATCACTTGGTGAGACACCATCATCAGTGAGTTGATCTTGCCCTTGATCTTGTTCATGTGGTAGAGGACCTTCAGTTTGTTCTTTGGAAGCGTGTGGGTCTTGCATCGGTGATGGTTCCACTTGAGTGGAACATTGTCCTTTTCCTTCGGCCACAAGGGGTTCCTCAACGGGTAGGAAGTATCCCACACCCATTCTTCTTATGGCTTGGGGAGGAATTTCATCACCTACATCACAAAGACCACTTTGCGCCACTTGGGAGCCATTATTTTCATCAAACTCTACGTTAATCGTCTCCTCAATGAGTCCAGTGGACTTGTTGAGGACACGGTAAGCATGAGAGTTTGCAGCATAACCAACAAATATGCCTCATGGGCTCTAGATTCAAATTTAGACAAATGGGCACCTTTCTTGAGAATGAAACACTTACAACCGAACACCCGAAAGTATGTGAGGTTGGGCTTGTTC
Source organism: Hordeum marinum (assembly GCA_022496015.1). Taxonomy (NCBI): domain Eukaryota; kingdom Viridiplantae; phylum Streptophyta; class Magnoliopsida; order Poales; family Poaceae; genus Hordeum; species Hordeum marinum. The sequence goes on from CM039675.1 coordinate 336,543,165, forward strand.
CCGGTAAGAATCTCATACGAGGTCTTGTTCAACCCTTTGCGAAGATAGAGCCGGTTAGATGCATGGCACGCTATGTTGATGGCTTCGCCCCAAAAGTTGTATGGAGATTTAAACTCCGCCATCATGGTTCTTGCCGCATCAATCAATGTCCTGTTCTTCCTCTCAGCAACACCATTTTGTTGAGGGGTGTAAGGTGTGGAATATTGGTGCTTGATACCTTCGTCACTGAGAAACTCATTCAGGGTGTAATTCTTGAACTCGGTGCCGTTGTCACTTCTAATCATCAAAATCTTTGCATCATGTTGGCGTTGGACTTCATTTGCAAAGTTGATGACGGTCTGTTGGGTCTCACTCTTCTTCTTGAAGAAATAAACCCAAGTATATCTCGAGTAATCATCCACAATCACCAAGCAATATTTTCTTCCACCAAGACTGTCAAAAGATGGAGGACCAAAGAGATCCATGTGAAGGAGCTCTAAGGTCCTATTAGAGTATATTGTAGTGGTTGGACGATGAGCCTTCTCATGTAGCTTTCCTTCAATACAAGCACCGCAAGCACGATCTTTGGCAAAACTCACATTTATTAGTCCAAGGATGTGATCCCCTTTGAGGAGACTTTGCAAAGATCTCATATTAACATGGGCTAGCCGGCGATGCCAAAGCCATCCCACATCAACTTTAGCCATTAAGCAAGTCGCAGTCTTAGCGGATTGCTCCGAGAAGTTCACCACATAGAGACCGTTCTCGACATGCCCAACAAAAGCTAATTTAAGAGTCTTGCTCCACAAAAGGGTCATAGAGTCAATACCAAAAAAAGTACTAAAACCCATGGTTGCAAGTTGATAAACTGACAGTAAATTGTATGCGAGGGTCTCAACAAGCATGACCTTCTTTATGGTGAGTTCCGGAGAGATTACCACCTTGCCAAGACCCAATACCTTTGAAATTGCATCATCACCAAACGAGACTTGAGTGGCCATAGATGTGTCAGGATGAACGTCCACCACCAAGTCCTTGCTTCTGGTCATATGATTTGTCGCTCCACTATCGAGCAACCATGATGTTCCTCCGGAAGCAAACCCCTACAAGAGATCAATGTTTGACTTTAGGTACCCATTCTTTAATGGGTCCTTTCATGTTAACAACAAGGGTCTTAGGAACCCAAATACACCATTCAATGTACTCATAAGAAGAACCAACAAATTTGGCATAAACATGCCCATCACTAGCACGGCATAACACATAAGAGGGGTTAAATTCGCCGGTCTTGCTGGGTTGGATGTTCTTGCTCTTGCCCTTCTTGGCATTTTCCAACATAACTTGGTTTTTCTTCTTCTCATGAGGACATTTACCAACTCTTACAAAGGTTTGCTTGAGCGATGGGGCTTCCTTGGTGTTAACCTTCTTCTTCTCATTTGTTTTGGGTACAAACCCCACTCCTTCTTTTGCCACAACTTCCTTCTGAGAAGTCAGAAGGTCATTGAGTGTCTTCTCACCTTGGATACACGTCACCAAACCCTTTTAAGCTGCTCTTTGAGCTTGGCATTTTCCTCCACAAGGTGTGCATGCTCACAACATGGGTTAGTAGCAGATGCATTATCAATTAGAACAAAAGGAGGACATGTGGCAATTTCCTTAGTGAATTTCACTTGGAGTTGATCATGTGACTCCTTAAGAGAGGTATGAGCACACGTCAATGCCTTGTGAGCATTGACAAGTGTGTCAAGCTCAACTTTGAGACGATCACGATCCACCCCAAGTGCAACCTTCTCAGACTTGAGAGCATGGTTAAGAACAATAGCATGATCATAATCTTTACGTAATTTAGTAAGGTCAACATTTTGTGACTCCTCAAGAGTCATACGAAGACCTTGCTCTTCCTCAAGAGCAATAGATAGATCCGCTATCTCGTCGGCATAATCACGAATATGACCTCTTAGTTCCTCAAGACACTCTTCTTGAGATTCAATAGTGTCATGGGCCTCACCAAGTTGTTCCAAGAGAGCAAAAAAGTGCTTCTTGGACTCTCCCTTGAGTTTGGCCATGAATTTGTCAAACTCATTCTTATCCTCTTTTCCTTCCTCAAGTTCATTCACACTATCTAAGGATGAATTGGAAGAAATGGAAGCCTTAATGTTTGAGGTTATGACGTTGGAGGTTACCTTAGTGATACCTTTAGCCATGAGGCACCTCACGACGATGTTCTCATTGGGGGCGTCGAAGAGTGATGCCTTTGTCGGGGTAGAAGAGGCAATTGCCACGGATGCCATTGCCATTCCTTCACCGCTTGTGTCTTCATCATCAACATCATCATGTGAGGCATACTCTTCTTGAGCTACCAATACTTTGTGAGGAGCCTTCTTGACAAAGTTGGTTTTGTTTGGGAAGGACTTGGCTTTATCTTTGTGAATGAGCTTGCCACCATTGTCTTCCCTCTTCTCACATGGACAATCCACCACAAAGTGACTTACATTACCACAGTTGTAGCAAGTTCTCACATGTTGCTTTCCCTTTGACCCATTTGAGTTGTTCTTGGAGAAGTTGGGCCTTGAGTTTCTCTTGTTGCCCCAAAATTGTCTGGACGCAAGAGCCATGTGCTCATGATAAGCATATTTGGTGTCCTCGGGGCTAACCTCTTCTTCTTCTTCTTCTTCTTTTTCTTCCTCGTGACTGACCTTGGCCTTCAATGCAAGATTGGGAGAGGACTTCCTTGACCGTTGAACATGAGCAAGAGCATTGTCGGCTATCGTGTTGAGGATGTTCATTGCAATGAATTCATTTAACACATCACCAGATGATAAGGTGTGAAAGTCTGGCCTTTGACGAATGATAGCGAACATGGCCTTGTTGTAGGGCATGATAGCCTTTAGGAACTTACGCTTGATCCAAGTATCATCCACATCCTTGCTGCCATGATCCTTGAGGGAAACAGCGAGAGCGGTCACCCTTCTATAGAGCTCACGCGGTTCCTCATCCTCTATCATCACGAACTCATCTGACTGATCAAGAACAACTTCATAGTTTGACTGTTGAATACTTGAGCTGCCCTTGTACATGGAGATGATGTGTTCCCAACATTCTTTAGCAACAGTGAAGGGCCGCAGGTGAGGTAGATCTTCAGGAGGAATCATAGCTTGGAGTATGAACAAGGCGGAAGAATTTAGCTGTTTATCCGCTTGTTCTCTTGGAGTAAGATTGCGTGGATCATGAGGATAGTATCCTTCTTCAATGACTCTCATGAGATGAACTGAGCTGTGATCTAAATGAGACTTGATACTAAAAACCCAGTTAGCAAAATCATTCTTAACAAGTTTAGGAGGAGGACCGAGATTGACTATATGAGGTGGGTGCACCGGTCCTCCATAGACCACGGGAGGGGAAACAAAGGCAAAGCTCCCCGACCCGTTAACTCTTTGAGCATGATTATCTTTGTTGGCACTAGCCCCCTCCTTACCGGAGTTGGCATCCGATGACGAGTTAGTGGGTTTGATCACTTGCCCCGCATCGGTAGACATTTTAAGAGTATTAAATAAATCTTTAAACATGGATTGAACCTCGGTAGCCATGGAGGATTTGAGTAAGGTCAAAGCCTCGTTCAAATCCTCGCGTGAGACCGTGTTCACACCCATGGCCTCGGGAAGTTCTCCCACACGAGCCTCTTTGCCAGCCATACTCTTCGGGTGGTGAAACCCTTAATAAAGAGGCGTGGCTCTAATACCAATTGAAAGGATCGATATGGTTGACTAGAGGGGGGGGGGGTGAATAGGCAACTAACACTTTTTTTTAACTTTTTTTTAATAATTAAGATTTAGCATCAAATAAGTTAGCTAGATGTACAACTAGGTGGACAACCTATATGATGCTAACCACTACAAGTACACAAGCAAGCATGGGATATGACACAATAAACGCTTGCAAGAAGTAAAGATGCGAGATAACCAAAAGTGGAGCCGGTAGAGACGAGGATGTGTTACCGAAGTTCCTTCCCTTGTGGGGAAGTACGTCTTCGTTGGAGCGGTGTGGAGGCACAATGCTCCCCAAGAAGCCACTAGGGACACCGTATTCTCCTCACGCCCTCACACAATGCGAGATGTCGTGATTCCACTATTGGTGCCCTTGAAGGCGGCGACCGAACCTTTACAAACAAGGTTGGGGCAATCTCCACAACTGAATTGGAGGCTCCCAACGACACCATGAAGCTTCACCACAATGGAATGTGGCTCCGAGGTGACCTCAACCATCTAGGGTGATCAAACACCTAAGAGTAACAAGATCCGCAAGGGATTAGTGGGGGGAATCAAATTTCTCTTTGTGGAAGTGTAGATCGGGGCCTTCTCAACCTATCCCTAGGAAATCAACAAGGTTGATTGGCTAGGGAGAGAGATCGGGCAAAAATGGAGCTTGGAGCAACAATGGAGTTTTGGGAAGGAAGAGGTAAGCTTCTTGGAGAAGAAGACCTCCCTTTTATAGTGGGGGACAAGATCCAACCGTTATCCACTCACTCAGCCCCGCGCATCACGGTACTACCGCAAAAGTCACGATACTACCGCGATGGCTTGTGGTACTACCACAACATTGTGCGGTACTACCGCTAGCATGGGAGTAGCTGGCCCTGCCTGTTAGCAAGCGGTAGAACCGCCGGAGCGGTACTACCGCGAGCCCGTGCGGTACTACCGCACGGTTGGCAGAGGCAGCCACTAGAGATGCACGAAAGTAAAAATTACTTCCATGCCAACCTCCGCAGAGGGAAACTATGCGAAAAAAGTCCGCACGGTAGTACCGGACGAGAATCGCGGTACTACTGTAGTAGGGCAGAGTAAAAAATTACATCCGCGCCTACTACCGCAGGTGTAGTGGTCAGGGCAGGAGACAGCGGTACTACCGCTCCACGGAGCGGTACTACCGCTGGCACCTACGGTACTACCGCTCCCTGGAGCGGTACTACCGCGAGCCACTGAACGCAAACACCTCGCAGGCGTTCCTTTTGCACAGAGAGGGAAAACGGGTTGGGGCTCCATTGAATAGAGGGAAAGGTGGTGCAAGGGAATAGATGTGCACGTGTTGACTCCACCCAGACCTTTTCGATGCGGACCCCCTCTTGATAGTACGGCTTTCCTACGAATCAAATCCACCGAAAAGAAACGCATAGAACAACCGTCTTCGAGAGATTCCGAGGGGCACTGAATCGTCTTGTGCCTAAACCTGAGATATCTGAAATGCTCAATGCACACGATTAGTCCGCAAAGCCATTGTCATCAATCACCAAAACCACTTAAGGAGAAATGTGCCCTTACAAGTAATTTGCAAGATAATACCCGAAGCTTCTTTGAACTGGAAGTTGATTATGCAAGCAGTCGAAGTTAGGATTTAGCGTGTCAGTTATGCACTCTAGAAAATGTAAATCTATTAAGTTTAGGATACATGATCCAACAATTTACCTACTTTATAAAATCTGTTTTTCACTCTAATTTAAGGGAACTAAATATGTTTTTGACATGACATGGAAGACAAATGACATATGCTCCTCTTCAGCGGCAAAATGATTTCACTCCTGAAGATAAGTGTTGGAAACATGCACATCCTCTTATTTGACGCATGAACAAGCGACTGGATTGGTCCCAGTATTACGGAGACCAAAGGTCATGAAACATCAGTGTGAATCTCAGATCATGACAATTTAGGTTTTCCCTTTCATATCCACATTGTGTATAGTTGGATCGGATTTCAATGTTTATATGTAATTTAGCAAGAGTTCTATCAAGCCATTAACTCTATAGAATCCACATTTTTAGGTAAACATTGATATTATTTAGGAGTGAAAGACATACCTGACCCACAAACTATTTTTGGAATATAAATTGATTAATATCAGTAGCAAGTTAGGAAAGTCATGTATGTGGCTAATCAGTAGTTAGGAAGTTCGTATCTCAATGTGCGATAGGTAACTTCATAATTCACAACACGAAACCATTTCGGAATTCTAAACACATTTCAGAAATCGAAAACCATGTAAAAATATTTCAGAATTCACAACATGCCCATATGTATTTAAATAAAATGATGGTTCAAATAAAAAATAAAAAAGCCAACAAATTTTGCTTGACTACAAAATAGCATGAATAAAAAGCAATCAAAGAATGAACTTGCATCATCCTTCCAAAACATTTCTATAGACAATATTCTTGGTGTTTTTCCCTGATTTACCAACCTGTTTGTTCGTCTTGGCCAAAATCCGCGTCGTTTGCCTTGATACGCCCCTAGACAAGGCAACATACAATTGGCCATGGGAGAACACCAGGTCGGGAAGATAAATACCAACATTTGGGATGGTTTGGCCCTGCGCCTTGTTAATGGTCATCGCAAAACTTAGACGGATGGGGAATTGTTTCCTCTTAAGCTTGAAGGGAAGTGAGATATCCTCCGATGGTGATAAGGGATCCTCGGTATAAATACCCTTTTCCCAACATGTTGCCCACCAACAATCTCTGCATCAATTGCATTATCTTGGAAGGCTCTGATCATTAGCCTTGTTCCATTGCAGAGGCCATTGTGAAGGTCGAGGTTCCGTAGTAGAATGACGGGGCAATTGACCTTCACTTTCAACACATGCGGTGGCAATCCATTTGGGGTGAGTGAATTCACAAAGTCAATGGGGTAATTGTTCGAGAAGTCATCCTCAATAGAGTCGAAGCTATGGTATACCTTCTCTTCGCCAGGAAACATGCCGATCATCTTGGAATTCAGCTCATCAACATGGTCATTCTTCGTGGAAAGAATAGCACGGGAGCTCATGTACTCTCCCGATTTAGCATTGAAATTAAGAGATGGGAAAACTTCTTTGATTAGCCTATTGATTGCCGTTTCATCGTCAATATGACCGATCACTATGTCCTCAGGGAGACGCACATTGTCATCACCTATCGTTTCTTCGGTTCCATTGCCAATCCTCAAGAGATACCTAGAGAACCAAGGGTCAGCTTGTGCTCTCATGTTACGTGTAAGGTGTATCTTACGATCTTCTGCCATATATAGGATCTTTGTATTGTAGCATCTGTGATCTGTGCTCTTGTCCCTTTTGGAACCACTGGAAGGACCTGCCTAAAATCTCCACCAAAAACGACAATCTTCCCCCCAAACGGCAAAACACATCCCATTATGTCTTGGAGTGACCTATCAAGTACCTTCACAGATTGACGCTTTGTCATGGCGACTTCATCCCAAATTATGAAGGCCACCTCTTTCAGCAACTCTGGCGTACCACTTTGCTTTGTGAAACCACACATGCTATTTTCGGTGAGTTCAATGGGTATTTTGAACCTAGAGTGTTTAGTACGCCCTCCAGGTAATATCGAGGCTGCTATACCTGATGTGGCAGTGGCAATGGCTATCTTACCCATTGAACGCACCTTAGCAATCAACGCCTTGAACAAGTATGTCTTCCCAGTGCCTCCTGGAGCATCAAGAAAGAAGAATTGGCTTCTTTTGTTCATCACATGGTCCATAATGTCATTGAACCCAGCTAGTTGCTCATTGTGTAAAGAGTTGATAAGATCAATATGCTCTTGGTCCACACCGACCTCCCTCTCCTCTCTAACCTCCATGCACTCGTCGCCTAGAAAAACATTTATATCAACCAACTCTGGAAGGCCATAGATTTTAATATCCTCCCCCATGGAATGCAACAAATCCCTGATGTCTCTAAGGACCATCTGCTCAAGTATTTCCTCATTGGGCTGGGTACATCGGTAATCCTCAGATACCGACTCTAGGTGTTTGTCCCATAACTCTCGGATTTTTGTAACCTCACAAAATACTAAGATAGTGGCAAACAAGCGTCTAAGAGCACAAGGCATCTAAAATGCAGCAGCTTTAGTTAGGCAGTGATCAAGTGATTTGTCATGCTCAATTAAGCCTAATTGTTCACACGCCTCTCTAAAAGTAGAGCACGGAATGCCTCACACCTTTTTCAAATCATCATATGATGTTGCACCTCGGACATGATTCAAGAGCACCCGCAAATAGTACCTCTCCTCCTCAGCAGGGTGTGCGTACACAATTCTACCAATCTATGGCCTTTGTTTTCTTTGATACCATCTCTTCTTCGATGCATCCCATCTAAAGTGTTCTGGAAAATCTCTATACAACCATTGTCGTGCATAAGGATACTTTCGATTCATTTCAAAGTACTCAGTAAGCATGGTTCTTAAAGAAGATGGATTACCAGCAATATCTTTCAGATTATCATCGGCTTTAAATGCGACTGTGTGCATGCCTGGCAGATGAAGTTGCAACTACAGGACTGAAGGACTAATTCCAAACATTTTAAAGCGTAAAATCCTGTTGATAGCCTCTGGAGCTGATCCAAAGCGTGCATCTCGGTATTGGCAGATCTCATTAATGACACCCCCATTGTTTATGATATCTTGCTCGAATGAAAATGATGTTCGGTCATGTCCTTTGTAGATGTACTTGAACAAATACTTCACTGCCTTGATGCTCGAGCAAGCTTCTATATCTGTGTTGTTGGGAAGTTGTTGGGACATTGTGCCGTCATTGATCCAGGGTTATATCCGTGTTTATTTCAATTCTATATTCATCAAGGCTTGCTGAAGCTCCAACATTACTAAAAGTCTGCACATAAGGGTTGTGTTGTAGTATACTTAGAATTTTGCAAATGAGATCAATATTAAGATTTGGAGACCTTTGGACCCTGTGTGTTAAGCTGTCATCCGTATCATAAATATACAGTTGCAAATGTCGCGGACCATGTTCACCATGAACCAAATGATCCAAACGGTGGTACAACTGTCCATGTGCACGAAATGTATATATCCCAGTGCCTGCTGCAGTGCTGACTCGCTGGTCGAGTGTCACTCCAAGACTCGTGAATGAGAAGTGTGAGTTGAAATACCTTATGTTATCTCTGAAATATTTAGCATCATTATCATCCTGACTTGTAAACAATCGTTTCAACTCAGCAGTCACATCTAGAATAGATATGCTAACTTTTCCTTTTCTACAACAGAATGCAGCTCCCTCGTATTGAAATCGCATTGCTTCGCAATAGCTGCAATCTTTAACTTTCCTCAAAACATGGTGTTTCTTTGGCAGGTTATGGTAGGCTTGGTTATCATCAGCATATATGGGGATGCCATGAGGAGCTACTCGGTATGATTCAAATTGGGCATCTAGAACATCATGAATATGGATATTTAATTAAATAATACATTTGAAATGGTAGAGAATTTTGTTGGTAAATCAAGTTAGTTTTAGACATGCTTACATTGTTCAGTGAATATCCTTGCTTCATCATCAAGCTCATCTTGTGTGTGTTCTCCATGGTGTATGGCTTCCAAGCATTCTAGTGGGAAAGATAGTTATTCCATGACCAAGAGAATGTAAATTACACACTTTTACATGTTTGGACAAAGGGAGTGAAAAACATGCACGCAACAATATACATACCCTGGAAGTTGGATGTTTCCTCGTGAGGCTCAAGTATTCCATAGGGATCTTCAGTCCGGTCCGTGTCTCCTGGTGAAATTCTAGAAGTTAGTAAAATATCATTATTGAAGTAATTTATGGACAACATCCAGCTACTAAATACTATAATATTCACTTGCAAGGGCTTCACGCGGATTGGTAGCACCGAACATATTGACAGGTCTTTTGTGTGTTAATTTGTTGCATCTGGTACATATCATTTCTGTGCAGCCAATCTGAATCCTCGCTGGTATTGATATTCACATTTTCCCGTGAGGTACATCCATGTAATCTTGGTGAGTTCGGGCCTTGATGGTAGCATAAGACTTCAGTCCAACCTGAGGTATGCCAAGATTGACTTTAGAACAACATGAGGTACGCGTACAATACATATGCTCTTTAATCACTATTGTGACAACCAGTGAAATACAAATTGAATTAATATTAAGTGACATGTACCTGGGGACGTATCAGAGTTGAAGTTTGATGCTACAACTTTGCTCCTCATTTTGTTGTAGTCGCGTTTCTTCTGTAAGAGAGAAGACATTTGTTCATGACTCATTGAATTGTATCGGACTCTTTCACACAACCTTTTTTCTGCTGTACTTTGCTTCAGAGACGATTGAACTAAAAAGCTCCCAGGTGGTATTTGATCTGATCAGAAAAACAAACATATGAAATACAAATTATGGAGTAAAAAGTGAATATTATTATCGACACACATACAAGTGTTTACCTGCGCTGCCACATCTAGTTTCAAAGCCCGTATGGAAGCTTTTTATAGAATTATCACTTTGAATTACAATCGGAGTGGAGCTGGTATTGATACATATAGTGTTGGGTATGACCGGAGAACCATGAATTGTGACATCTTTGAATGGAGTTGCATTAACATCTGTAGGTGGCAAAATCGTTTGCATTATGCAATTTTGAGTACATGTTTGATAACGCAAGTAGAGTAATGTGTGCACCTTGCGTCAAACCCGACTGCAAGCTTGCATTTGTAATGTCCCCTAAAGTGCATTGGATGCGTGCTATAGGTTGAGACATTGGGTTGGCAACATGTGGTCTCACCGTCGATTTTGCTAAATATACATTTAATTTCAACAAAGAGAATTATATATATTTATAGGTATAGAAGAATATAGAGTTGCGATGATACCAGGGGTTACAAGTGCTGCCACTGAGTCATTGTTTTCAGAGTTAGCCGTAGCTCGTTTTCGTTGACGTGCTTGTTGCTGCTTATGTAGGTATTCGGCTCTCTTTTTTTCACTCATTCGAGCATACCAACCTTGACCCCTTGTTTTTTTCTAGGCCAGTAGAGTAACATCCGAAATTTCAGCACTATTTGTGTGTGGTGTGCCTTCATTATTACTCTGACCTGTCACAACAAATTCGCACACAACACATGAGACCAAAAACGAATCACGGAAAACATCACAAAGTACTGTTCCCTCGAGTCCAAAGTAAGTGTCACGGTTTTGAAATAACTTTAGTTCAACCTTAGTTTATATATAACTGGGACACTTATTATGGACCGGAGGGATTATTTGATAAAGAAAAACATGTCTAAATGAACTAACCTTTTCTATTCCTATTTGAGTCATATGTAAGAGGAATCCTTTCAACAACTCCATCATTCGCAGCTATAAATTAGACAAGGATGTCAGATTTGAGGTTTTGTCACACAGAGAGAATAATCTCAACCATGGGTCAGAAAGGTGCACAAACATGGACCTTTTGCAAACGTGTTTGTTACATGAGTAAACGGAGCACGCTCACTCTGAACCAATCTGCTAGATGGTGTAGATGACTTAGTTGCATCCCTTTTTGCCTGGCGCGCTATTCGTAGCTTCTTTAGGTATTCTGCTTTCTTCTCTCCGGACAGACGAGCATACCACCCTTGGCCATTGCTCTGTTTATTCTTCGAACCAATATATGTTTCTGAATTCTACAACAATGATTTTCGAATCTTGATTAGCAAACAGAGAATAGTTATCATCAAAGAGCATTGAAGATGGTAACATATAGAAAGGTAGTTGGCTGTGAGCAGAGTCAGATTCAGATTTGAATGAGATGCACTCATCAATGGCTTTTGCAAAGTTAAAATATTCATAGTGCACAAGAGAGATTTCTGCGGATGACTACAATAATAAGTCATGGCAATCGTTGCTGACAGTACTGAATGATGCTCATACAAGAGAGCAGGGACATGAGATAATTATCACTGATTTTGTGAGACCGAGAACATAAAGAATCATACAATATTAGAATTGAGAAATATTATGTACCATTCGCAGACATTATATCAGTTTGTTAGGTAGATGTAACTCAACCCCAAAGTTTGTTAGCGCAATGAATGCCTTTTATCCGAAAGTTTGTTTACTATTATTAGTAATCTCAGATTGTTAGATTCCAAGGTGGCACGTTGTGTCTGGTTTGTAGAAAGCAACACAACACACTACTACCTTCCAAATTAATCTTTTCAAACAATTATTAATAATCACGTTCACGTGCTTCCAGTTAGCACACTCACAAACCTCTAATAATCAGTACAACACATTCCGAAAGATATAATGACCAGTTAAAAATGAAGGAGCTAACAACAACAGTGACAATTTGTGTTCAATTAATTTGGTCTATACACGCACCTTTGAATTTTGTTGATCGGTCCCAGTGGATTTGATCCCCGACTGCATATCAGACGTAACACGTCCGCTTGCTCGCTCGCTCGCTCATCTGACGTAGCCGCTCAGGGCTGCTGAAACATCCGGCAAAAGATCAATATAAAAAATGTGTTGGATTCAGAACGGGAAACCAATTCACAAAGCAGCGGTAGCACATATACGCAATGCTAGCTTGAAACAAGCAGAGAGATAGGTTAATTGATTTCTTGTCTAGATAGAGGTACTTGCACTTGTAACCATAGACGTATGGACCGTACATGGAGCCTGTCCAAGTCCTGGTTAATTCTTTCTGTGATCACTCAATTCGTATACGTGTGAATTTGAAACTGAAATCAAAAAACGCACCTCAGTAAACAAGGCAGCAGCAGGTATGGATTCCCGGGGCCGATGGTGACGTCTACACGCGTACGTGCATGTGGATGTGGTGGTGAGACTTGGTCGATGGAACGGTGAGAGCACAACCACAAAACGAGGACAACGAGGGATGGGAACAAGGAGGTCTGGACGGGGCGAGGAGGGATGCCTGAGAAATTTGAATCGAGAGGTTTGAGGTTTGGACGACGCGAGGTGAAGGTCTCCAGGTTGGAGAAAGATCGCAGTAATTATTGCGAAGATCGTGGTAATTATTGCTAATTGATTATGATTAAAATATGCCTAGATGGCACGAGTTAATTATGATGGCAGAGATTGTGGTAATTATTGCTAATTGGTTATGAATAAAATAAAATAATTATAGTAAATGATGTGATACAACATTCAGGCAATCGGGACCATTGAGAAATGGTAGATGTGTCGCTGAGATGTAATGTTTCTGTCACAACTCGATTGTTTAATAGTAGTGGAGATTTTGGGCTGATCTTTTCACCAACCGGCCTTGAAAAAACCTCAACCTTCAGGTCCGCGCCGAAGATAACCTTAAAAAAAAGGCCTGCGCCTAAGATTTGTTTTTTGTTTCATCACAAGAAAAAAAAATTGTGTACATCTGAGGTATGGTCCACAAACAATGTCTGCTAGCTGCTCTATTCATCTGAAATGGAGGTGCTCCATTACCATACCAGGGAGGTAAGTCTTCAAGGTGGCGGCACATCGCATCGTGATACCATGTAAAATGCATGGTGATCGTAAAGCCTGGCTTGGGAGTTCAGAGTGAGCTGGAAGTCATTCTGTGTAGGCCGGACTAGCCACCCTTTGAAATGATGGCCTCGTCCACTGATTCTTACACCGAGCTCCCCTCTGATTAGGTGGCCTGGCCTGGTCTTATTTGGATCAGATTTGCATTAGCGAGGTTGTTAACTTAGCATTGCTCGATCATAACCTATCAGCAGACCTTGAGCAACCTATCCAAGAACGCTTTCCACTGCGTTTTCATTTCAATTCCCCTCCTTTTGGGGATATACATAGAATTCCGCAGACCGAGAAAGGGGTGGCGAGCAGCTCCCGCAATGATTCCGTCCGTCTATATAAATACCTATAGAAAGATGCTATTAGTACTATTAATAATATTACAGCACTGCCGCGTGATCATCAACGACTTCTTTTACATGAACGAAATAGAAAAGGTTTCAATAAACAAAGAGGAAAGGAGAAGCTTTGGAAGTCAATCATTTGCGCTTTCTGAGTAGATGGACTGAGCTAGATTTTTAGTCGCTTCCATCGGCAAAAACACATGCAGCTATATGTTCATTCCTTCATGAAACAGGTCATGCAATCCCGAAGGTCTCCATACAGACATAGTCGGTAGTACCAGTATCAGTATACCTGCTCAAATGCTGAACGGCTGGGATCGCACATGTAAAGCTTTGGGGGTCCTGATAATAGTATGCCAAAGCTTTGCATGCAAAAAACCATTGGTAGCTGTTGATGTTCACGTATTCGATCGTTGCCTCGGGGAAATATGCGCCTGACACGTACGTACTCAGGTACTGATTAGCTGATACGATTTCCCTGAATTAGCAGCACGTAGTACGTAACATCTTTCTGGGTGGCGGTGGCAGACTGACAACACATCGCTGCTGCACGCGTCTCCGGCCGGAGCCACTTTTGCTGTGCAACCGAGTTGTCCGGCTTTGCATTTGGATAATCACATGCCAAGCTAGCTGCCACCATCACCTTCTCCTTTACGGTGCGAGGCATGATTCCCCCAAAGATCAAGGCCCGCCTACCTGGACGCCCCCCTTCATTACATTACAGCAGAGATCGAAATGCTCCATGGCCCATGGGTCAGAGCCGAGAGAAAGACGTCGGCATAGGCATATGTTTCTTTTGCGTGTTGCTTGAGCCCATCGTCATGTGCTTCTCATCAGAGGCAGCCAGCTCCACCGCACAGCAAAAGGAGCCACAGCCAGCTTTGGACCATCTCTTCTTCCCCTTTTCGTTTCTCTCCTCTCGTTTGGCAAAACGGAAATCATTGGTTTGCAAATTCAGATTTTAAGTACCGAAATGACCAATAATCAGCGAGCTTTTTAGGTGAATATAAGCAACAGGCTTAGACACACCGGTTGTGTTCGTCGGTAGGGAGATATGTGCACCGATATTGAAGCTAGAAGATTCCACTAATGGACAGGACCATGCCTTTCCTTTAACCCAGACAGATCACGGTATCCTATTTTGCTCCCCAAGTTGCCCTAGGGGAAAAGGTTGAAGAGTTCCTAAAGTAGCTAGCGGGTGCATCTACAGTGGAAATTTCTGTTCTGGACTGTTGCTAAGCAAGCATGGGCCATTACTCAATTCATTCAGTTAAAGCAGAGATTATGATTGCATTCTCCTTGAGTACAGGCAGGCAGGTCAATCTCTAGCCTCCCTCCTCCGGCTGCATGATTTCCCCTCCGCCCGACACTAGTTTATGACTAGCCGCCTTAAAGGAGCGTAGGATTTGGACGCCTCCAGTGCAACAATTTGGAGTTGTAGCTCTCAAGCCTCAGGATTATTCGTTGGCTTGTAGCTTGTGGCCTTATTTTCTTCATCTTCTTCAGTTCGATGTGAGAGCCGCAACTGCTCTCCCTTTCAGTAAAACACCTGCAAGTGGTTCAATCGATCCGTTCCAGCCAAAGCGGCACGCGTGAGCGACACGACGCACGCATGGTTTTGCCTCCCGTCGAGCATTTTTCAAGCTTCATCATAAATCAGGCATGCAGCTGCTTTCGATGTGAAGCAAGATATAGACGGCATGATCACGGGGAGTCACCGATCTCTCGCTCCTGACGTAGCAACAAACTTCCCAATTGTTTTTCGGGGAGCGATCGCTTCCCGTCCAAGCTTTGGGCCGCGCATCGCCACCGAGCTTTAGCAGGAGATGGAGAGTTTGGGGGAGGGAATGGCTTTGCTTCCACTTAACTGTAAGGTGGGGGTTGTTGCTTACTTTCTTGGCACAACGCTCAGCACTTGAACCACCAACGGAGACCGACGCTGCTACACGGGCCACGCAAGGGTTTGCCTCCGATGCAAGAGACGGCATGCAACGGCCGGAGGGTACGTGCTTGGGTTGGGGATCAGTACCTGACCTAGTACCACTAGTTAGTGTTATCACGTTCCATACAATCATGTCCATACCAACTGAAGCTAAGCCTAAAAGAAGCTGAAATTGCTTTTGGAGGCCGAGCTCCATAGAGACCTTCAAATGCAAAATTCAAAATTCATGGAAATTCAAATTTTTATATTCCAAAAAATTCTGAAAATAAATACAGAGATATGTAAGGGCATAACACACATGTGTGTAAATTTTCAGAAAAAAATACATTGAAATGAGGCCTGTATAAAAAAGACAGATTTAGGGGGTTTTAGCCACATGATACTATTCATCGTCCTAGGCCATGAATTTGTTTTTTTTGTGTAGACCATATTTCAAGGTATTTCATCCTAAATTTTACACACATACACATAACATTTTTCTTTACTTGCATAATTATTTTCAGAATTTTTTAAAATCAAAAAGTTTGAAATTTGGCTTTTTCAAAAATATAAGCTTCATGAAGCTTGGCCTTCAAACGTCTGTTCTCTAAAGAAAGCTACTATCAAGTAGTATTATCGGTACCCTAAAAAAAGAAGTAGTATTATCTATAATCCAGTCTGATACTATGGCCTAGAAATCGAGCATAGCAGATCGGCGAATCCATGGACGGGCCACCATGGGCGATCACTGTTGGACCACCGCTCGCTGAGGCGAATCCCGAGAGCGCAATTTTCATATGTAGGAAGAAATTATATGATGAAAATGAACATTCGATGGGCCGTGTATTACTCTGGTTTTTTCTCAGAAGGTGAATACTTTAGTTGTTGAGTGCCACATTTATCAGCTATATAACCTGCAGAGGCGCGAGTATGATTCTAGCGTATGACTCATTGCTATCGGATAAAGGTTTGGCAAGATAAAGGTACACTGCGTGATCTGTAGCTATTAGTGCCCATCCGTATTGCTTGTTCCGAAATGCTGCATGCAACAGTGAATTACAGTCTAAGCAAAGTCACTGAGGTATGAAGAGGCTGTATGTATCATGTCGATGCAAATGCCGAAGGTAACGTTTTTTTTCTAAAAAAAGAGGTTAGACTAAATCACTATTATGACCTTCTCAACAATTTTTGTCACAAACTAAACTTGACATGGAAGTATTTCACGATCTGACCCTTTTGGTAACACCATAGCCCGTGGCGTTTTTGCTCAACATAAAAACACCGAGTTAGATAGCGTTTGTGCCCTTGTCCACTGTCAGACCGAGCTAGAAACGCCAAAAGATTTGGCTTTTCTATGTAGGGCAGAAACGCGAAAGGCCTTGGCGTTTCTCTACCCTACATAGAAACGCCAAGGCCTTTGGCGTTTTCAGAAACGGTAACCAGCTCGGGCTGTTAATGAGCGAGGGCAGAAACGCTATCTAGCTCGGGGTTTTTATATCGAGCAAAAACGTCATGGGCTATGGCGTTGTCAAAAAGATCAGATCATGAAATACTTTCATGCCGAGTTCAATTTGTGACAAAGATTGCTGAAAAGGTTAAAAGAGTGATTTCAGCCTAGGAGGTTCAGCTAACCATGACCCCTTTGGGGGCGGTATTCTTGGAGGTGCACTCGGGCTCGAGGGACCAACGAACGGTTTCTTCGGTGGAGTGGTGTTTCTTTCTACATATTCATGGCGGCAGGTCTCGACGGCGTGGAGCAGTGGATGCTCGACGTCAGATGTGTGGCGAAGGACACGCGCAGGAGGACGACATTGTCTGGCGTCGTCATGGCGTCGATAGGAGAGAGGCCCGACAAGGTCGATGCGTCAGTATATGCTTTGAGGATGGATCGATGGAAGACGGAGGTGACGGCCCTTGCAGCATGTGTGTGTGGTACTCACTATGTGTGCGCCGGACCGGAGTGTTACCCAGTCCCGCCTATGTGGCTTGGATGGGGCATCTGGCTTTAGATATTAGGCTTTGTTGCGATGTCTGTTTGGTATTTGACTCGGACATTAGGCCCCCCTTCATCAAAAGGATAGGAGTAGCGACGTGTGTCGTCTAGATGGTGGCTTCAGACTTACTGTTGTATTGCTTTGTAATGTCTTTGTGAATAATAAATAAAATGGCTCATGCATCACTCAGATGCAGAGGCCGGTGGTGCATCCTTCTTTCCTAAAAAAGCTAGCCATGACACTTTGAAAAGATCAATTTCTTCTTTCCTTCTTGACAAAGGATGGATTTTATTAGCTAAAATGAAGCATCGAGCGAATAAAAACATAATGAATACACATCTTTTTCTACATAGTTACGATATATACAGTCAATGTCATGTGATTGCGTGCATCAATCGACGAAGAGGTCAGAGAATACTCTCATTTTCGATTAAAAAAGTTCTCCTTGCAGAAGACCCATTCTTTTTCAAACTAGCGAACAATCACATAAGAAAACAAAAGAGGATTTGGTAAAGTACAAATCGCGAAATTAGTGACACCTTTGCCAAGACACTATCTTTCGGCCTCACATTAGCAGATTTGCTCCCCCGCTTAAATTCATTTCTTGACAGCAACTTGAGACTCCATAGTCCATACTACACGCTCCGAGTTTCGGACGGAGGACCCCATGATTTGCACCTAACGCCGGAAATTAATGAGAACAAAAAAGATGGAGACCGGGGAGTGCACTTTTGTGGCGTGGTGCCATGCTACCAAAACGATTCGTAGGAAGCAACATCATGGTCGTAGGCTTGTAGCACGCTGTTTTATTTTCGGAAATACAGCACACTGTTAGCGCATGTAATAATTCAGTTCAGGTTTGTGAAAAAGGTGGGCGAGTCACGAAGGATCGTCTGACTCGCAAAACGGGGCTCGGATCTGGGACGAGGTGCAGGCATTATTTGCTTATTAGACAAATCGCTTCAACATTTGACTTCGAGATTACACTGGGAGGCTCCAAGCGTCGCAACAGGGAAGAAGCGCCACCGTGGCGTTCATGGGCCGGCACCCACTTCGCATCTTGAATCATTTTTCCTCATGGAGGCAGCGGTAGGCTGCCCGATGGCGCGCCGCTCGGGCCCCTCCTCTCGCTTTCGTTCCGCGGAAGCGCACCCGAGCCGAACCGAGTCGAGCCAAGATGTAGTGAGCAGCGGTGGCGCGAGGCTTGGAGCGCACGAGACGCCGTTTGAATTCTTGGGTTACCGTTTGCCCGCTTGGGATGGCCGATGAGGGGAGGAAGCCGGCCAAGGAGCTGGGCACGTATGTCGCCGCGCGTGGTGGATGGTGAAGTGATTAAGTCGGAGAGAGATTTGGTTTGCTTATTTTGGATTTTTTTTGAAGTTTGTAGTTTGAACTAATCCTCTTTCATTCTTGCTGAGTTGAGAAATGCCATTCTTCTTGTTCAGGTGCATAGGCCACAATCTTTCTTTTCGAGTTTTGTATGACTTGCATCGAGATCAAGATACATTGTGATAGGTCAACCTTTTTTTCCGAACCACAAAAACAAGCATATCATGTGCTCTCAAAAAACACCGTTCTAGTAGACATTATTTATGTGTGGAATGGAAAGATTGAGATGTGCATGCGTGGAAAGCGGAGCCAAGAAATTAGGGCATCTTCAAAGCGGTCCATCAAACCTCTCGCAACTGTCTATACTGCACGGTTCAAACGTGTTATGCCATCCAACGAGGTCATGTATCCGTCCGCTGGTCGGTCCAGACGCCATTTTCCTGTAAACCGGAAGCAAACTAGGGTAGGGGGAGATTGCGGGAGTTCGGACAATTGCCACCCTCGGGGGAGGGGGATGGTCTGTGAGGGAAGGAAACATGGCATGTATGTAGCCTCGCGTGGTGGATGGTGACGTGATCAAGTCGGAGAGAGCTTTGGTTTGCTCATTTTGGATTTATTATTTTGGAGTTTCTAGTTTGAACTAATGCTCTTTCGTTCTTGCTGAGTTGAGAAATAGTACTCTTTTCGTCCGGGTGCATAGGCCATGATCTTTCTTTTTGAGTTTTGTATGAGTTACATCACGACCAAGACACCCTATGATAGCTCAACCTTATTTCAAACCACATAAACAAGCCTATCACGTGCTCTCAAAAAACACCATTGTAATAGACATTATATAATCATGCGTGTGTGGAATGGAAGGATTGAGATGTGCATGCATGGCAAGCGGAGTCGAGAAATTAGGGCATCTTCAAAACGGACCCTCAAACCTCCCGCAACCGTCTGTACTGCACGGTTCAAACATTGTTTCCATCCAACGCGGCCGTGTATTCGTCCATGGGCCGGCCTGGGCGCCATTTTCCCGTAAAACAGAAACAAACTGAGGTAGGGGGAGATTGCAGGAGTCCGGACAACAGCCATCCTGTGGGGAGAGTGATGGTCGGTGAGGGAAGGAAGCAAGGCACACATGTAACCTTGTGTGGTGGATGGCTACGTGATCAAGTCGGAGAGAGCTTTGGTTTGTCATTTTGGATTTATTATTTTTGAGTTTGTAGTTTGAACTAATGCTCTTTTGTTCTTGCTGAATTGAGAAATACTACTTTTTTCGTCCACGTGCATAGGCCATGATCTTTCTTTTTTGAGTTTCTTATGAGTTACATCGCGATCAAGACACAGTGTGATAGATCCACCTTATTTTTTGAACCAGATAAACAAGCCTATCACATGCTCTCAAAAAGCACCGTTGTAATTGTTGGGGAACTTTGCATGGGAAACAAAATTTTTCCTATGCACACACAGATCTATCCATGGTGATGAGCATCTACGAGAGGGAGAGTGGATCTACATACCCTTGTAGATCGCTAAGCGGGAAGCGTTAAGAAACACGGTTGGTGTAGTCGAACGTCTTCGCGATCCAAATCGCCGTGCGTCCCGCGATCTAATCACAATCCGTCCCGCGATCCAATCACGATCCGTCCCGCGATCCGATCATGATCCGTCCCACAAACTTGATCACGATCCGTCCCATGAACTTGATCACGATCCTTCCGATCTAGCACCGAACGGACGACACCTCCGCGTTCAACACACGTACAGCTTGATGACGATCTCCACCGTCTTGATCCAGCAAGAGGGAGTGGAGAGGAAGAAGAGTTCTCCGGCAGCCTGATGGCGTTCCGGCGATGGTGGTGGAGAAATTCCGGCAGGGCTTCGCCTAAGCACTGCAGAAAACCGATCTAGAGGAGAAACTATGCACTGGAGGAACGAGTAGCACGTGGCTGAAATTCTAGTGCAAAAACCCTCTATACCACCAGTATATATAGGAGGAAGAGAGGAGAGGAGGCAACCTTGGCTTACCAAGCCAAGGGCTTAGGCCGAAAGGAGTTGGAGGAGGTGGAGTCCACCTCCAATCCTAGTAGGACTAGGATTCACCTATTTTGCCTTTTCCCCACCTTTTCTCTTGGGATTTTTTCTTCCAGCCGCATGGGCCTCTTGTGGTTGTTCCACCAGCCCACTAAGGGATGGTTTCCACTCTCCCACAGCCCATGTAGCCTCTTGGGTCTAAATACCCCTCCCGGAGGTCTCCCAGTACACTATTGACACTCCCGGTACACTATCGACACTCCCGGTACACTACCGATGAGCCCGAAACTTTTCCGGCGACCAAAATAGGACTTCCTATATATGAATCTTTACCTCCGGACCATTCCGAAGCTCCTCGTGACGTCCGGGATCTCATCCGGGACTCCGAACAAACTTCGGTCACCACCATACATAACTCTATACTACCGAAACGTCACCAAACCTTAAGTGTGCAGACCCTGCTGTTTCGAGAACTATGTAGACATGACCGAGACACCTCTACGATCAGTAACCAATGGCAGCACCTGGATGTCCACATTGGTTCCTACATATTCTACGAAGATCTTTATCGGTCGAACCTCTATGTCAAGGATTCAGTTAATCCCGTATGATGTTCCCTTTGTTCTTCGGTACGTTACTTGCCCGATATTCGATCGTCGGTATCTCTATACCTAGTTCAACCTCGTTAATGGAAAGTCTCTTTACTCGTTCCGTAATACAAGATCTCACAACTAACACTTAGTCACATTGCTTGCAAGGCTTATTGTGATGTTGTATTACCGAGTGGGCCCTGAGATACCTCTCCGTCACAAGGAGTAACAAATCCCAGTCTTGATCCAGGCCAACTCAACAGACACCCTCAGAGACACCTGTAGAGCACCTTTATAGTCACCCAGTTACATTGCGACATTTGATACACACAAGGTACTCCCCCGATATCTGTGAGTTGCATGATCTCATGGTCATAGGAACATACACTTGACATGCAGAAAACAGTAGCAATAAACTAACACGATCATAAGCTACATTTGTAGTTTGGGTCTTGTCCATCACATCATTCTCCTAATGATGTGATCCCGTTATCAAATGACATCTCATGTCCATGGCTAGGAAACCTTAACCATCTTTTGATCAACGAGCTAGTTCACTAGAGGCATACTAGGGACATTGTGTTTGTCTATGTATCCACACATGTATCCATGTTTCCAATTAATATAATTATAGCATGGATAATAAACGATTATCATGAACAAGGAAATACAGTAATAAACACTTTATTTATTGCCTCTAGGGCATATTTCCAACAGTAATAGACATTACTTAATCATGTATATGTGGAATGGAAGGATTGGGATGTGCATGCATGGGAAGGGGAGTTGACAAATTAGGGCATCTTCAAAGCAGATCCTCAAACCTCTTGCAAATGTTCGTACTACACGGTTCAAATGTGTTTTTCCATCCAATGTGGATGTGTATCCGTCCGTGGGCCAGTCTAGACGCCATTTCCCCGTAAAACAGAAGGAAATTAGGGGACGGGGAGCTTGTGGGAGTCTCGACAATAGCCACCATGGGGGGAGGGATATGGACGGCGAGGGGAGGAAGGATGGTAAGGAGTTGGGCAGGTATGTAGGCTCACGTGGTGGATGGCGACGTGATCAAGTCGGAGAGAGCTTTGGTTTGCTCATTTTGGATTTATTATTTTGGAGTTTATGGCTTGAACTAATGCTCTTTCGCTCTTGCTGATTTGAGAAATACTACTCTCTTCATGCAATTGCATAGGCCATGATCTTTGTTGCTGAGTTTGGTATGAGTTACATCGCGATCAAGACACACTATGACATGTCAATCTTATTTTTTAAACTAGAATAACAAGCTTATCACGTGCTCTAAAAAAAGCAATTTCAATAGACATTATTTAATCATGCATGTGTGTAATGGAAGGATTGAGATGTGCATGTGTGGGAAGCGGAGCCGAGAAATTAGGGCATCTTCAAAGTGGACCCTCAAACCTCCCACAACCGTCCGTACTACACGGTTCAAATGTGTTTCACCATCCAACGAGGCCGTGTATCCATCCGTGGTCCAATCTAGACACCATTTTCCCGTAAACTGGAAGCAAACTATGGGAGGGGGAGATAGCGATATTCTAAGCAACAACTACCTTGGGGGGGATGACTGGTGAGGGGATGAAGCGGGGCAAGGAGTTGGGCAGGTATGTAGACTCGCGTGGTGGATGGAGACGTGATCAAATTGGAGAGAGCTTTGGTTTGCTCATTTTGGATTTATTATTTTGGAGTTTGTATTTTGAACCAATTCTCTTTTGTTCTTGTTGAGCTCAGAAATACTACTCTGTTCGTCCAAGTGCATAGGACATGATCTTTCTTGTTGAGTTTTGTATGAGTTACATCGTGATCAAGACACACCGTGATAGGTCAACATTATTTCTAGAACCACAGAAAGAAGCCTATCACGTGCTCTCAAAAACACCATTGTCATAGACATTATTTAATCATGCATGTCTGGAATGGAAGGAGTGCATGCGTGGGAAGCGGAGCCGAGAAATTTGGGCATCTTCAAAGCGGACACTCAAACCTCACGCAACCATCCATACTACATGGTTCAAACGTGTCTTGCCATCCAATGCAGCCGTGTAGCCATACATGGGATGGTTTAGGTGACATTTTCCCATAAACCAGAAGGAAACTCGGGGAGGGAGAGATTGCGGGAGTCTAGACAACATCCATCCTGGGGGTGGGGAATTGCCGGTGAGGGGGGAAGCAGGGCAAGGAGCTGGGCAGGTATGTAGACTCGCGTGGTGGATGACGTTGTGATCAAGTCGGAGTGAGATTTGGTTTGCTCATTTTGGATTTATTATTTTGGACTTTGTAGTTTGAACTAATGCTCTTTCGTTCTTGTTGATTTGAGAAATACTAGTATCTTCGTCCAAGTGCATAGGCCATGATCTTTCTTATCGAGTTTTGTATGAGTTACATCACGATCATGACACACTCCGATTGGTCAATCTTAGTGTTTGAACCACAGAAAGAAGCCTATCACAGGCTCTGAAATAACACCGTTGTAATAAACATTATTTAGTCATGCATGTGTGGAATGGAAGGGCCGAGATGTGCATGCGTGGGAAGCGGAACCGAGCAATTTGGGCATTTGCAAAGCAGACACTCAAACCTCTCACAACCGTCCCTACTACACGGTTCAAACATGTTTCCATCCAACGCGGCTGTGTATCTGTCCGTGGGCCTGTGCGGACGCCATTTTCTTGTAAACAGAAAGGAAATTGGTGGAGGGGGAGATTGCAGGAGTCCGAACAATAGCCACCATGGGGGGAAGGGATATGGCAGTTGAGGGGAAGAAGAAGGGCAAGGAGTTGGGCAGGTATGTAGGCTCACGTGGTTGATGGCGACGTGATCAAGTCGACGAGAGCTTTGGTTTGCTCATTTTTGATTTATTATTATGGAGTTTCTAGTTTGAACTAATGCTCTTTCGTTCTTGCTGAGTTGAGAAATACTACTCTCTTTGTCCAATTGCATAGGCCATGATCTTTGTTTTTGAGTTTTGTATGAGTTACATCGCGATCAAGACACACTGACAGGTCATCTTATTTATAAACTAGAATAACAAGCTTATCACGTGCTCTAAAAAAGCTATTTCAACAGACATTATTTAATCAGGCATGTGTCGAATGGAAGGATTGAGATGTGCATGTGTGGGAAGCGGATTCGAGAAATTAGGGGCATCTTCAAAGTGGACCCTCAAACCTCGTACAACTGTTTGTACAACACAGTTCAGACTTGTTTTGCCAACTAATGTGGTTCTGTATCCGTCGGTGAGCCAGTTCGGACGCCCTTTACCTACTAACCGGAAGCACACTAGGGGGGGGGGGGGTTTGCGGAAGTCCTCACAGCAACCACGTAACACTCCTGCAACCCCGGCTCACCCTAAACCCCTCCCGTACACCGCGCCTTCATCCTTCCATCTTCCTCTACATACATTTTCTTTCTTGTCGCAACCGCCCCTCTACCACACCGGTGGTACTTGCATACATGGAGCGTTTAAAAGAGCATGTTCTTAATTTAAAAGGATTGATCAAGGTTCATTGAGTTCTCAATCTCAACAGGGTACACGACCATTTGACACCAATGGGCGACTGCTTTGCCCCCGATGCCCTATTCGCTAACAATTTCCGTCAACACTTTCAGATGCATAAAAATGTCTTTGATCATCCTTATCATGGCATACGGTCCCTTGATGACTACTTCACCTTGAAGAAGGATGTCTTAAGAAGGATTTGTTGGGGAACGTTGCATGGGAAATAAAAAAAATTCCTATGCACATACAAGATCTATCTATGGATATGAGCATCTAAGAGAAGAGAGATTGGATCCACATACCCTTGTAGATCGCTAAGCGGGAAGCGTTAAGAAACGCGGTTGATGTAGTCGAACGTCTTCGCGATCCAAATCGTAAGGCGCCCCGCGATCCAACCACGATCTAGCGCCGAACGGACGGCACCTTCGCGTTCAACATACGTATAGCTCGATGACGATCTCCACCTCCTTGATCCAACAAGCAAGGGTGGATAGGTAGATGAGTTGTCCAGCAGCACAATGACTTGGTGGCGTTGGTGGTGAACTGATCCAACAGGGCTTCGCCGAGCTCTACCGAACTAATCAAGAGGAGAACAATGATCTAGAGGGGAGAGGGCAACACGTGGCTTTTCAGGTGGTGGCCGCCCTCAAAACCTCCACTATATATAGGGGGGAGAGGGGTTAGGTGGGGCTCCCTAGGGTTTCCCCTAGGGCCCTTGGCAGCGCAAGAGGGGGGAGTCCGCCTCGTGGAGTCCTGGTAGGACTCCCTCCCCACTTTTCCTTCCCCACACCCTGCGCAAGGGCCCCCTAGGGGCTGGCTTACTAGCCCACTAGGGGCTGGTGCACCACCTCCTAGGCCCATGTGCCCCCGAAGGTGGGTGGGCCCCTCCCGGTGGACCCCCGAAACCCATTTGTTACTCCTGATACACTACCGGAAATACCCAAAACTTTTCCAGAACCCAAATACCACTTTCCTATATATAAATCTTTACCTTCGAACCATTCTGGAGCTCCTTGTGACGTCCGGGATCTCATCCGGGAATATGAACAACCTTGGGTCACCAACATACATAACTCAACAATACCGAAATGTCACCAAATGTTAAGTATGCAGACCCTACGGGTTTGAGAACAATGCAGACATGACCGAGACACCTCTATGACCAATAAACAATAGCGGGACTTGGATGCCCATATTGGTTCCTATATATTCTACGATGATATTTATCGGTTGAACCTCTATGTCAAGGATTCGATTAATACCGTATGCAGTTCCCTTTGTTCTTCGATACGTTACTTGCCCGAGATTCGATCATCGGTATCTCTATACCTAGTTCAATATCGTTATCGGCAAGTCTCTTTACTCGTTCCATAATACAAGATCACGTGGCTAACTCTTTAGTCACTTTGCTTGCAAGGCTCATGGTGATGTTGTATTACCGAGTGGGCCCTAAGATACCTCTCCGTCACACGGAGTAACAAATCCTAGTCTTGATCCATGCCAACTCAACAGACACACTCGGAGATACCTGTAGAGCACCTTTATAGTCACCTAGTTACGTTGCGACATTTGATACACACAAGGTACCTCCCGGTGTCAGTGAGTTGCATGATCTCATTGTCATAGGAACAGATACTTGACATGCAGAAAACTATAGCAACAAACTGACATGATCATATACTACGTTCATAGTTTGGGTCTTGTCCATCACATCATTCTCCTAATGATGTGATCCCGTTATCAAATGACATCTCATGTCTATGGCTAGGAAACCTTGACCATCTTTGATCAACGAGCTAGTCTATCAGAGGCATACTAGGGACACAATGTTGTCTATGTACCCACACATGTATTTGAGTTTCCAATCAATACAATTATAGCATGGATAATAAACGATTATCATGAACAAGGAAATATAATAATAACCATTTTATTATTGCCTCTAGGGCATATTTCCAGCAGTCTTCCACTTGCAGTAGAGTCAATAATCTAGCTCACATCACTATGTGATTTACATTGTGATGAATCAACACCCATACACTTCTGGTGTTGATCATGTTTAGCCTGTGGAAGAGGTTTAGTCAACGGGTCTGCGACATTCAGATCCGTGTGTACTTTGCAAATATTTATGTCCTCTTCCTTGATGTGATCGCGGATGGAATTGAAGCGTCACTTTATGTGTCTGGTTCTCTTGTGAACCTTGGTTCCTTGGCCAGAGCAATGGCACTAGTGTTGTCACAGAACAGAGTCATTGGGTCCAGTGCACTAGGTAAAACTCCAAGATCTGTCATGAACTGCTTCATCCGGACATCTTCCATCGCCGCCTCCAAGGCAGCGATGTACTCCGCTTTGCATGTAGAATCAACTACCATGCTTTTCTTGGAACTGCACCAGCTTATCACTCCCCCATTGAGAATGTATATGTATCCGGTTTGAGACTTAGAGTCATCTGGATCAGTGTCAAAGCTTGCATTGACGTAACCCTATATGACGAGCTCTTGATCACCTCCATAAAGAAGAAACATTTCCATAGTCCTTTTTAGGTACTTAAGGATATTCTTGACTGCCGTCTAGTGTTCCATTCCTAGATCACTTTGAAACCTTCCGTCCATACTTATGGCAAGGCTGACATCTGGTCTTGTGCACATCATTGCATACATGATAGAGCCTATGGCAGAAGCATAGGGGATGACACTCATCTTTTCTCTATCCTCTGTAGTCACTCGGAGTTGACTCTTACTCAACTTCACACCTTGCAATACAGGCAAGAACCCCTTCTTGGACTGATCCATTTTGAACTTCTTCAAAACTTTGTCAAGGTATGTGCTTTATCAATGTCCTATTAAGTGTATTGATCTATCTCTATAGATCTTGATGCCTAATATGAAAGCAGCTTTTTCTAGGTCCTTCATTGAAAAACTCTTGTTCAAATATTCCTTCACACTTTCCAACAATTCTACGTTGTTTCCAATCAGCAATATGTCATCCACATATAATATTAGAAAGGCTATAGATCTCCCACTCGTTTTCTTGTAAATACAAGCTTCTCCGTAAACTTGTATAAACCCGGACACTTTGATCACCTCACAAAAGCGAAGATTCCAACTCCGAGATGCTTGCACCAGTCCATAAATAGATCGATGGAGTTTTCAAACTTTGTCAGCATTCTCAGGATCGACAAAACCTTCTGGTTGCATCATATACAACTATTCCTTAAGGAAACTGTTAAAGAACACTGTTTTGACATCCATGTGCCAAATTTCATAATCAAAAAATTGCAGCTACTGCTAACATGATTCTGACGGACTTAAGCATCGGTACGGGTGAGAGGATCTCATCGTAGTCAACTCCTTGAACTTGTGAAAAACCTTTTGCCACAAGTCGAGCTTTATAGACGGTGACACTACCATCCGCTTCCATCTTCTTCTTAAAGATCCATTTATTCTGAATGGCCTTTCGCCCTTCAGGTAATACTTCCAAAGTCGATACTTTTTTTTTCTTACATGGATCCCATCTCGAATTTCATGGCCTCTAACCATTTGTTGGAACCCGGGCCCATCATCGCTTCTCCATAGCTCGTAGGTTCATCGTTTTCCAACAACATGACCTCTAAGAAACGTGATACATCTCCAACGTATCCATAATTTTTGCTCGTTCCATGTTGTCATATTATCAATCTTGGATGTTTTACAATCATTTTATAGCAACTTTATATCTTTTTTTGCGACTAACCTATTGACATAGTTCCAACGTGCCAGTTGCTATTTTTGCTTGTTTTTTACTTCACAGAAAATCAGTACCAAACGGAGCCCAAATGTTGCGAGGGATTTTTGTGGATTATTATGGACCAGAAGGAAGCATATGGGCCAAACAACACAAGAAGAGGGGGCCTAGGGTGGCCACCCTCTACCAGGGCGCCAAAGGCCCCTAGCGCGGACTGGTAGAGGATGGGCATCACGGGCACCGCCTCAACCGACTATCGACCCTATAAATTCCCAGAAAATCCAAAAACCCTAGGGGAGTCAACGAAACACAATTCCAGCCACCGCAAGTTCCAGAACCTCGAGATCCAATCTAACACCATCACGTAGGGGTTCATCTTCTTCATAGGTGCCTCTCCGATGATGCGTGATTAGTACACCATAGACCTTTAGGTCTATAGGCAGTAGCTAGATGGCTTCCTCTCTCTCTCTCTATGTTTCTCAATACAATGGTCTCTTGGAGATCTATTTGATGTAATGACTTCCGCGGTGTGTTTGTTGGGATCCGATGAATTTTGAGTTCATGATCAGTTTCTATCCATGAATATGATTTGAGTCTTCTTTGATCTCTTATTTGCATGATTACTTATAGCCTCGTATTTCTTCTTCGAATCTTTGGTTTAGTTAGGCCAACTAGATCGATTTTTCTTGCCATGGGAACAGGTGCTTTGTGATGGGTTCGATCTTGCGATGTTCTTTCCAGTGATAGAAGGGGCAACAAGACACGCATGTATCATTGCCATTAAGGATAAAAAGATGGGGTCTATTCATACATGAATAGATCTTGTCTACATCATGTCACCGTTCTTATTGCATTACTCCATTTCCCATGAACTTAATACACTAGATGCATGCTGGATAGCGGTCGATGTGTGGAGTAATAGAAGTAGATGTAGAATCATTTCAATCTACTAATCTTGGACGTGATGCCTATATAATGATTATTGCCTAGATATCGTCATGATTATTTGATCTTTTATCAATTGCCCAACAGTAATTTGTTCACCCACCGTGTGCTATACTCATGAGAGAAACCACTAGTGAAACCTACAACCCCCAGGTCTACTTTTCCAACATATTGCTTTCCGATCTACTATTTGCATCTTTTGTTTTCAGATCTATTAATCCCCAAAACCCAAAAACACCTTTCTGCGATTTTTGTTTATTTATTTTACTTTGTGTCCTTGCGAGATCTATTTCTTGGATGTGAATTCCGTAGGTGTGAATTTCATCCCGCGAAACAATTTCAATAACAATGCTTATAGAGGTAATTTTAATCCTAGGCCTTTTCCTGGAAATTCCTCTAATAATTATGGAAATTCCTATGGTAATTCTTATAAGAATAATAATAATAGGAACACCTTTGGTCTTGAGAATATTATTAAAGAATTTATCAATGCTCAAAATTCCTTTAATACTATGATAGAAGAAAAGATGAATAAGTTAGATGATATGTCTAGAAGCATTGATAGAATTTCCAATGATGTTGAAAATCTCAAGTTGCATGCTTTTCCACCTAAGATCAATGAATCAATTAAGGCTTTATATGTTTCTATGGATGAAAGTAAGAAAAGAACCGCTATGCTTAGAGCTAAAAGAGAATTTTTAGAATAAGCGTTTTCTAGCGATTACTTTCATAACAATGATGAAGATCTTAAAATGATTGGTGTTTGCTCTATCGATCCCTTGTTTAGTAATGTTAAAATTGATGATAAAGGTACTGAAGAAGATTCAACTTTAGCTAGAGGGCGTCCCAATGATTTGGAGGGTGAAAATCTTGATGATTTTTTTGATAAAAGTGGGTTTGAAGAGGTGAGACCTTTAACTAGTGATGTGCCCACTATCTTTGATTACAAAGACTTTAATTATGAGAGTTGCTCCTTGGTTGATTATATTTCTTTGCTGCAATCTATGATAAATTTACCTCATGCTTATGAACAAAATAAAGCTTTTACTAAACATATCGTTGATACCATGATGAAATCCTTAGAAGAGAAGCTGGAATTGGAGAGTTCAATTCCTAGAAAATTAAATGATGAGTGGGGACCTACCATTAAAGTCAAGATTAAAAATTAGGAATGCTTTGCTTTTTTTGATTTGGGTGCTAGTGTTTCCACAATCCCGAAATCTTTATGTGATGTGCTTGGTCTTACCAATATGGAAGAATGTTCTCTTAATTTGCACTTCGCGGATTCTACTATTAAAAAGCCTTTGGGAAGAATTAATGATGTTCTTATTCTTACAAATAGGAATTATGTTCCCAATGATTTTATTGTTCTTGATATTGATTGGAATCCGTCTTGTCCTATCATACTTGGTAGACCGTTTTTACGCACTATAGGTGCCGTGATTGATATGAAAGAAGGCAATATTAAGTATCAGTTTCCCCTTAGAAAGGGTATGGAACACTTACTTAGAACAATAATTGAGCCACCATATGAATCAATCATGAGATCCTTCTACGGAGTGCAAACTAAGGATGCCAATAATTGAATCAATGCGTTATGCCTAGCTAGGGGTGTAAAATGATAGCGTTTGTTGGGAGGCAACCCAATGAATAATTTATTTTTATCTTTTGCTTTCTGTTTTTGTGAGTTTTACACAATTATGATTCTGTTATGATTGTGTTTTTATGTTTTATTTAGTGTTTGTGCCAAGTAATGCCTTTAGGATGATCAATGAGATGAGTAGAAACAATGCTGAATCTGAAACAGAAACTTTGTTCCCAGTACACAGATTTGCATTTTTTTTACTGAAACGTGATATTGAGCTGAAATTTTAACACAGTATTTCCATACAAATTCTTTACGTTGTCCTAATTTTTAGAATTTTTAGAGTTACAGAAGTATGGTTGGAGTACAGATTACTACAGAATGTCCTGTCTGAAATAGAT
Organism: Hordeum marinum; assembly: GCA_022496015.1. Classification (NCBI taxonomy): domain Eukaryota; kingdom Viridiplantae; phylum Streptophyta; class Magnoliopsida; order Poales; family Poaceae; genus Hordeum; species Hordeum marinum. The sequence goes on from CM039675.1 coordinate 336,574,828, forward strand.
TCCGTTTTCATTGCATCGTGTGCTTGATTTGATGAATCTATGGCTTGTATAGGGGGGTATAAGTAATGGTAAAGTTAGAATACAGTAGGTATAATGCAATGATAAAATATTAATGGGTTTACAATAGTACCTAAAAGAGGTATTTTGCTTTATTATACTAACGGATCTCACGAGAATTTTGTTAAGTTTTGTGTGATTGAAGTTTCAAGCTTTGGGTGAGATCACAATTGATGAAGGAATGAGGAGTTAGAAGAGGCAAAGCTTGGGGATTCTACAGCACCCCAAGGTAATATCCAAAGAGTAACAAGCAACTAAGCTTGGGGATTCCCCGAGTGACATCCCCTCTTTCTTCTAACAACCATCGGTATACTACTTGGAACTATATTTTTATTCGTCACATATCATGAGTTTTGCTTGGAGAGTCTTGTATATTTGATTTGTTTGCTTTTATCCTTGCTGCACAAACCTATTTGATAGATCCAAAATATTCTATGATTTGATAGAATTGCTCTTTATGCTTCACTTAAAACTTTTGAGCAAAGGAATTACTCTAGTGCTTCACTTATATCTTTTTGAGCACAAAGTGCTTATACATGTTTGAATAAATGCTCTCATGCTTCACTTATATTAATTTGAGGGTTAGTAATTTTGAAGAAATCCTCTCATGCCTCACTTATATTATTTTTAGAGATGAAACTTGTATGCTCATGTTCTTCACTTATATCCACGTGAGCTTATCAAAAGAAATTGCAATATATGAAACTAGTCCCAATGTGAGAGATATTCAAGAGGTATATAATAAAAACTTTCATGAAGATCATTGGAAAAATTAAACTTGATTCTTTATAATAGTTTTGAGACATGACAATAGTGATATGTGAGTTATGTTAGTGATTTATTATGCTTAGTAAGAATATTGGTGTTAAGGTTTGTGATTCTCTATGCAAGCACGAAAGTCAATAGTCGTGCTACGAAATTACATCCTACTTATGGTGCATTATTCAATGTTAGTTATGCTTAATGCTGGCTTATGTGATTTTTCGTTTCTTGTTTGGATGCTTCTCAATCTCTTGCTAGCCTTCACTTGTACTAATTAGAAATACTACTTGTGCATCCAAAATCCTTAAACCAAGTTTTGCCATATGAGTCCACTATACCTACCTATATATGGTATTTCCATGTTGTTCCAAGAAAATTTGTATGTGCCATCTCTAAACTTTCAAAACAATTTTTCCTTTTTGTGTGCTCGCACCGCTCATGAGATGGTAGGGGGTGACCGATATTTTCTTCATGCCAGATGTGTTATTCTCAAGATGAGTATTTATTCACTTGTGATTGCACGAGAGTATGGCGGTAATAGGGATGCCCAGTCCCAAAATGAAAAAGAAAAGAAATTTACTTTATGTTGTCAAATAATAAATTCCTTGGAAAGTGTTGGTATGAAAGGCAACCATGGATTTGGCTAGCCATGGAAAGTGAAAGTATGATGGAAAAAGGAATAAACTTTATTTTCTGTTTGGGAACCGCCTATGATGCATCTAGTGTGGAAAGATATTGAAATCTCTTAGTCTTTTTTGTTGTCAGGAAAGGCATGCCACTCAAAATATTTTTCTCTCTATCAATTTAAACACTTGAGCTCTGGCACCTCTAGAAATCCCTACTTCCCTCTGCGAAGGGCCTATCTATTTACTTTATCCAATTTTTATTTTTAAATTTGAGTCTCCATCTTCTCTTATAAAGCACCAACTAGGGGCACTATGATCGTACTTGAGAATTAGGCATAGCTAATATTTGAGTGTGTATTGTGAATGTATCAATGATTGAGCAACATGGGCTAGGGATAACTTGCTTTAGCGTTGATATTTTGAAAGACATGGTTTCTTGTTGATATGCTTGAGTATTAAAGTTTACATGTCAATACTAGACTATTGCTTTGAACCATATGAAAAGTCCAAATGTCCATGTTGTAAAGAAAATAATATGTGATGAACATGATAGGCAGCATTCCACATCAAAAATTTTGTTTTTATCATTTACCTACTCGAGGACGAGTAGGAATTAAGCTTGGGGATGCTGATACATCTCCAACATATCTATAATTTTTTGCTTGTTCCATGTTGTTATATTATCAATATTGGATGTTTTACAATCATTTTATAGCAACTTTATATCATTTTTTGGGACTAACCTATTGACATAGTGCAAAAGTGCCAGTTGCTATTTTTGCTTGTTTTTTAATTCGCAGAAAATCAGTACCAAAGAGAGCCCAAATGCTGCAGGGATTTTTGTGGATTTTTTATGGACCACAAGGAAGCAGATGGGCCAAACAACACCAGAAGAGGGCGCCCAGGGTGGCCAGCCTCCACTAGGGCGCGCTAGAGGCCCCTAGCGCGGCCTGGTAGAGGGTGGGCACCTCGGGCGCCCACTCAACAGACTATTGAGCCTATAAATTGCTAGAAAATCCAAAAACCCTAGGGGAGTCGACGAAACACAATTCTAGCCGCCGCAAGTTCCAGAACCTCGAGATCCAATCTAACACCATCACGGAGGGGTTCATCTTCCTCATAGCTCTTCAATGATGCGTGAGTAGTCCACCATAGACCTACAAATCTGTAGGCAGTAGCTAGATGGCTTCCTCTCTCTCTATGTTTCTCAATACAATGGTCTCTTGGAGATCTATTTGATGTAATGACTTTTGTGGTGTGTTTGTTGGGATCCGATGAATTTTGAGTTCATGATCAATTTCTATCCATGAATATGATTTGAGTCTTCTTTGATCTCTTATTTGCATGATTACTTATAGCCTCGTATTTCTTCTTCGAATCTTTGGTGTAGTTAGGACAACTAGATCGATTTTTCTTGCCATGGGAAGAGGTTCTTTGTGATGGGTTCGATCTTGCAGTGTTCTTTCTAGTGACAGAAGGGGCAGCAAGACACACATGTATCGTTGCCATTAAGGATAACAATATGGGGTCTATTTGTACATGAATAGATCTTGTTTACATCATGTCACCGTTCTTATTGCATTACTCCTTATTCCCATGAACTCACTAGATGCATGCTGGATAGCGGTCGATGTGTGGAGTAACAGAAGTAGATGCAGAATCATTTCGGTATACTTATCTCGGACGTGATGCCTATATAATGATCATTTCCTAGATATCGTCATGATTATTTGATCTTCCATCAATTTCCCAACAATAATTTGTTCACCCACTGTGTGCTCTACTCATGAGAGAAGCCACTAGTGAAACCTACGGCCCCAGGTCTACTTTTCCAACATATTGCGTTCCGATCTACTATTTGCATCTTTTGTTTTCAGATCTATTAATCCCAAAAACCCAAAAATACCTTGCTGCAATTTTTGTTTATTTATTTTACTTTGTGTTCTTGCGAGATCTATTTGCCAAAACTATCATTACCTAATCTATTTTATTACCATAGAGAGCGTGACAACCTCTCTTTTGCGTCAGGTTCCAAGTATTTGTTGTTTGTGTGCAGGTGCTTTTTACGTGGGTGCATGATCTTCCTCTAAGAATTGATTCCTTGGTTTGATAACTAAGGGAAATACTTACCATCGCTGTGCTGCATCATCCCTTCCTCTTTGGGGAAATACCGACGTAGTCTCAAGCCACGTCAACAGGGTTACCGAACCACTCAGGAGCAGTACGTGTCCTTGTTGACCTACGAGGTTCAATAGTAACTTGATCTGAAGCTTCATGATCACCATCATTAACTTCCTCTTCAACTGATGTAGGCTCCACAGAAACATCTTTTTGCGTTGCGCTACTCTCTAGTTGAAACACAGGTTCAACAACCTCATCAAGTTCTATCTTCCTCCCACTCAATTCTTTTGAGAGAAACTCTTTCTCGAGAAATGAATCATTCTTAGCGACAACAACTTTGGCTTCGGATATGAGATAAAAGGTATACCCAACTGTCTCTTTAGGGTATCCTGTGATGATACATTTCTCCGCTTAGGGTTCCAGCTTTTCAGGCTGAAGCTTTTTGACATAAGCATCACATCCCCAAAATTTAAGAAATGACAACTTTGGTTTCTTACCAAACAACAGTTCCTATGAAGTCGTCTCAATGGATTTCGATTGTACCCTATTTAAAGTGAATGCAATTGTCTCTAACGCATAACCCCAAAACAATAGTGGCAAATTGGCAAGAGACATCATAGAACGCACCATATCCAATAAGGTTCGGTTATGACGTTCGGACAGACCATTAGGCTTTGGTGTTCCAGGCGGTGTTAATCATGGAACAGTTCCAAATTGTCTTAAGTGACTGCCAAACTCATAACTCAGATATTCTCCTCCTCGAGCAGATCGTAGGAATTTAACCTTCTTGTTACGATGATTCTCAACTTCACTTTGAAATTGCTTGAACTTTTCAAACATTTCAGACTTGTGTTTCATTAAGTAAATATACACATAGCTACTTAAGTCATCCGTGAAGGTGAGAAAGTAACGATATCCACCACACGCCTCAATCCTCATTGTACCACACACATTAGTATGTATGATTTCCGACAAGCCGCTTGCCCGTTCCATTGTTCCGGAGAACGGGGTCTTAGTCATCTTGCCCATGAGGCATGGTTCGCATGTGTCAAGCAATTCAAAATCAAGAGACTCCAAAAGTCCATTAGCATGGAGCTTCTTCATGCGTTTTACAGCAATATGACCTAGGCAGCAGTGCCACAAGAAAGTGGTACTATCATTATCAACTCTACATCTTTTGGCATCAATGTTATAAAAATGTGTATCATTACTATCGAGATTTAATAAGAACAAACCCCTCACATTGGGTGCATGACCATAAAAGATATTACTCATATAAATAGAACAACCATTATTCTTTGATTTAAATGAGTAACCGTCTCGCATTAAACAAGATCTAGATATTATGTTCATGCTTAACGCAGGCACTAAATACAATTATTCAGGTTCATCACTAATACCGATGGTAATTGAAGAGCGAGCATGCCGACGGTGATTACATCAACCTTGGAACCATTTCCCATACGCATCGTCACTTCGTCCTTTGCCAGCCTCCATCTATTCCGTAGTTCCTGCTTTGAGTTGCAAATGTGAGCAACCAAACCGGTATCAAATACTCAGGCACTAAAACGAGAGTTGTAACATACACATCAATAACATGTATATCATCTATACTTTGTTTGGTGTTGGCCACCTTCTTGTCGGCCAGATACTTGGGGCATTTCCACTTCTAGTGACTAGTTCCCTTGCAATGAAATCACTCAGTTTCCGGCTTGGGTCCAGCCTTGGGTTTCTTCACAGGAGGGGCAACTGCTTTTCCACTCTTCTTGGAGTTAGCCTTCTTGCCCTTGCCATTTTTTCTTGAAACTAGTGGTTTTATTGACCATCAACACTTGATGCTAGTTCTGGATTTCAGGCTCAGCGACTTTCAACATCGCAAACAGCTCGATGACTGACTTGTTCATCCCTTGCATGTTATAGTTCAACACGAAGATTTTGTAGCTAGGTGGCAATTATTGAAGAATTCTATCAGTGATCGCCTCTAGCGGGAGGGGCATCCCTAATTCTGCCAGACAGTTCGAATACCCAGACATTCTGAGTATGTGTTCACTCATAGACCCGTTCTCCTCCATCCTGCAAGCATAGAACTTATCGGAGGTCTCATACCTCTCGACCGAGGCATTCTTCTCAAAAATAAACTTCAACTCCTGGAACATCTCATATGCTCCATGATGTTCAAAACATCTTTGAAGTCATGATGAAAGCACTCAGTTTCTGCAGACGTTGTGAACGCCTGGCAGACGCATTTTGATGATTACTCAATAGTTCTATGTGCTTTTGATCTCCATCTCCAAAGCACCGGCATTATCTCCATCGTCACCGACATAACACCATGATCTCCATCATTGTGTCGCCATCGGAGTTGTCACGCCAACCATGCTTCTACTACTATTGCTACCGCTTAACAATAAAGAAAAGCATTACAAAGCGCTTAATGATTGACACGCAGGTCATACAATAATTAAAGACAACCCTATGGCTCCTGCCGGTTGCCGTATGCATCGACATGCAAGTCTATATGAACTATTACACAACATGATCATCTCATACCTCAAATATATCTCATCATGTCTTTCGCCATATCATATCAGAGCATACCCTGCAAAAACAAGTTAGACGTCCTCCAATTGTTGTTGCATGTTTTACATGGCTGCTATGAGTATCTAGCAAGAACGATTCTTACCTACGCAAAACCACAATAGTGATACACAAATTGCTATTCAACCTTCTACATGGAACGCCTTTGTCGAATCTGATCCAACTAAGGTGGGAGAGACAGACACCCGCCAACCATCTTTATGGAACAAAGTCACATGTCAGTCGATGGAACCGGTCTCTCGTACGTGGACGAGTAAGGTTGGTCCGGGCCGCTTCATCCCACAATACCATTGAATCAAGCAAAGACCAAGGGAGGAAGCAACCTGAATATAAATGCCCACAAACTCCTTTGTGTTCTACTCATGATCTCATCTACGCATAGACCTAGCTGATGATGCCACTGTTGGGGAACCTTGCATGGGAAACAAAAAATTTCCTACACACATACAAGATCTATCCATGGAGATGAGCATCTATGAGAAGAGAGATCAGATCCACCTACCCTTGTAGATCGCTAAGCGGGAAGTGTTAAGAAATGCGGTTGATGTAGTCAAACGTCTTTGCGATCCAAATCGCAAGCCACCCCACGATCCAATCACGATCTAGCGCCAAACGGATGGCACCTCCGCGTTCAGCACACATGCAACTCAATGACGATCTCCACCTCCTTGATCCAGCAAGCAAGGGTGGAGAGGTAGATGAGTTCTTCGGCAGCACAACATCATGGTGGTAGTGGTGGTGAACTGATCCGGCAGGGCTTCGCCGAACTCTACCGAACTAATCTAGAGGAGAACGACGATCTAGAGGGGAGAGGGCAACACGTGGCTTTTCAAGTGGTGACTGCCCTCAAAACCTCGACGATATATTGGAGGGAGAGGGGGTAGGTTGGGCGCCCTATGGTTTCCCCTAGGGCTTTTGGCGGCGCAAGAGGGAGGAATCCACCTCCCACAAGGGAGGTGAAGTCCTAGTTGGACTCCCTCCCCACTTGGCCTTCCCCACCGCTTGCGCAAGGCCCCCCCAGGGGCTGGCTGCCTAGCCCACCAAGGGCTGGTGCACTGATAACCCACAAGTGTAAGGTATCATTTGTAGCCTTTTTGATAAGTAAGAGTGTCGAAGCCAATGAGGAGATAAAGGTAGAATAAATATTCCCTCAAGTTCTATCGACCACCGATACAATTCTACGCACGCTAATGCTTGCTTTACCTAGAACAAGTATGAAACTACTTTGCGAGAATAAAACTATGGGTACATTGAAAGATAATAAAGAACATGAAAATAAAAGTTAGGTGTTGTTTTAATAAAAGAACAATAATTTTTTTTTGTAGCAAGCCTTTTGTGCAACGCAAGAGAAAGATTGTCCGTAGGCAATTGAATATGATACGATAGATACTTGTTATATGCAATGAGGGAGAGGCATGAGCTAACATACTTTCTCTATTTGGATCATATATGCACTTATGATTGGAACTCTAGCAAGCATCCACAACTACTAAAGATCATTAAGGTAAAACCTAACCATAGCATTAAGTATCAAGTCCTCTTTACTCCCATACGCAACAACCCACCTACTCGGGTTTATGCTTGTCACTCAAGCAACCCACTATAGGAAAATCATGAACATATTGCAACACCGTACAACGTGGATCCCCCATGTTTGTGCGACATGGAGGGAACCATAGGACAACACCATATCAACATATTACTCACATCCATAACATCATACCACAATTAACGCATGGGACTAAAGAGATCTACTCAAACATCATAGGATTGGTAAATATCATTGGGAAATAATATATGGAGTTCAGCACCATGTTTAAGTAGATATTACAGCGGGGAAGAGAGGTGCTACACCGCTGCAAGAGGGGGAGAGAGTTGGTGTTGACGACGGCAAGATTATGGATGTAGATCACCGTCACGATCCTTGCCCCAACGGTGTTCCGGCGCCACCGGGAGAGAGGGGGAGAGAGCCCCCTCCTTATTCTTCTTACTTGGCTTCCCCCCTAGATGGGAGGAGAGTTTACCATCTGGTCCATGGCCTCCATGGCGGCGGAGGGGCGGGAGCCCCTTCGAGATTGGATTTCCCTCTCTGTTCTCTTATGTTTCGCGTTCCTGTTTTCTGGCCGGAAACCGTTTCTTATATTCCCGAAGATCCATAACTCTGATCGGGCTGCAATTTTGATGGGATTTTATCCAACAATTAGCTTTGTTGCGCCCGAAGAAGAGCTCTAACCGACCTACGAGGTGGCCACCCTCCACCAGGGCGCGTTTGGGCCCTGGCCCACGCCCTGGTGGAGGTTGGAGGCCGCGGGACTCCGTTTGTGTTGATTCCACTTCTCAAAATTCATAAATATTACAGAAAAAAAATCTCAATAAATTTTTATTGTGTTTGGACTTCGTTTGATATGGAATTTCTGCGAAACAAAAAACACACAAAAAATAGGAACTGGCACTAGGCACTGGATCAATAGGTTTGTCTAATAAATCATATAAATTGTTGCCAAAAGTATGTGAAAGTTGTATAATATTGGTATGAAACAATCAAGAATTATAGATACGACAGAGACGTGTCAGCATCCCCAAGATTAATTCTCGCTTGTCCTCGAGCAGGTAAACGATAAAAAAGATAATTTTTGATGTGGAATGCTACCTAGCATAATCATGATCATATATATAATCATTGCATGAATATTGAGACATAAGTGATTCAAAGCAATAGTCTAGTTTTGACATCAAGACATTAATACTCAGGCATCCCAACAAACAATCATGTCTTTCAAATTATCAAGGCTAAAGAACGATATCCCTACAAAATCATATAGCCTTGTCATGCTTTGTCTTATTAACACGAAGTATAAATCATGTACTACCCTGGTGTCAGCCAAGCAATTGGTTCATACTTTTTAATGCGCTTCAACATTTTCAACTCTCACGCAATACATGAGCGCAAACCATGGATATAGCACTCCGGACGGAATAGAATATGGTGGTAGGTTTCAAAGGGGTAAAATTGGAGAAGAATGTCTCACAACAACTTAGCGTATCAATGGGCTATGGAGATGCCCATCAATAGATATCAATGCGAGGAGTAGGGATTGCCATACAACAGATGCACTAAGAGCAATAACACTAGTAGAAAATAGGTCTTTTGACCGGAGTATTAGTCTCGATCGCATTTTGGACCGGGACTAATGCGACCATTAGTCCCGGTTCGTGAGGATAAGCATTAGTCCCGGTTTGTGAGGACCCTTTAGACCCGGTTGGTGTTACCAACCGGGACTAAAGGGATGGTGGCAACCGTTTGCCTGGCGCGAACCCTTTTAGTCCCGGTTCATGGATCAAACGGGGACTAAAGGTCCAAACCGTTCAATTCCCGCGCCTTGGAGAAGTTCTTTGGCGCGAGATCAAACGCCACATGACGCTACAGTAACTGCGACGAGCGTCTCCATTTCTGTTCGTCTCCCTCTCCTATCTTCTTCCCCATCCTCCACCATGAATCCAATCACTCGCTACGGGAAAGTGCTCGCACATGGAACGACCAATCTCCATGTCATCTACACGAATGATAGTGCCAAAGTGGAGGTTTTCCTTTCCATGCTCTAGGAATGGCTTCAAGAGGAGGAACACAAGTTCTTGAGCCTTGATCTCGAGTACACGACCGATGGTCGTGATGTTACCGTCATCCAACTTTGTTTCAAGCAACGTGTCATGGTCTTCCAGTGGGCAAGGTAATACAAAACTTGTCATAGTTTTAATTGGGGCTTTTATTTTGATTCATAGATAGGAAAATTGCATAGGATTAGGAGGATTTGGAATGTCGAGAACATGTCATAGTTTCCTTGATTCATATGAAAAATGCATAGGAAAATTGGGGCATTTCTTTGATTCATAGGAAAATTGGGGCTTTTCTTCGATTCATAGGAAAATTGCATAGGAATAGAAAATTGCATAGGAATAGGAGAATTAGGAAAACTACATAGGAATAGGAATAGGAGGATAGGACGAATAGCATAGGAAAATTGCATAAGAATTTCCCTTGTAGTTGTATATTGGCCATCATGGGAGAACATGTCATAGTTTAATTATATTAGGGGCTTCTTTTGATTCATATATAGGATAGGAAATGCATAGGAATAGGAAACTTGCTATGATTCTTATTATACTTGTTGTGATTCTTATTATACTTGTGCCAAATTATACTTGTTATGATTCTTATTATACTTGTTATAGCAGTATATAACACATTTGTTCCATTTTGTTGTTGCAGTAGTGACATTGTAATGCCCCGGACACTCCTGGCGGGATCTAGACTGGCCTCATAGATCAATACTAGTCTTTTCTGCGTACTTTGTTCTTACTCATGCGTACCCGGGACCAACTTCCCGGTCGGTCACCCATCCTAGAACTACTCCAAGCCAAGCACGCTTAACCTGGGAGTTCTGTTCGAATGGGCTCTCGGAAAAGAAGGAATTCCTTATTGATATGAGTAGTCATCCCTAATATGCCAGGCTATCACATACACCACCACTCAGAGGAACTGACGTCCTCGTCGGGCCATAGGAACGTTCCCTCTTGGCACAAACGTCTGTGCTTCCAGTCCAATACATGTGTCATTCCGTGTGCCACGACGGGTCACCAACTTCGTGAACAACATGATCGCGCACCTGTCGGCAAACATCCATGTAACCGCGAGGGTCGGCTCTAATACCAACTTGTAAGGCCCCGGACACACCCGCCTGTGGTTTTACTCCTGGCAGGATCTGGACTGACCTCACATATCAATACTAGTCTTTTTTGCGCACTTTATCCTCACTCATGCGCACCCAGGACCAACTTCCCGGTCGGTCACCCATCCTAAAACTACTCCAAGACAAGCACGCTTAACCTAGGAGTTCTGGTCGAATGGGCTCCCGGAAAAGAAGGAATTCCTTATTGATATGAGTAGTCATCCCTAAGATGCCAGGATATCACAGGCATATATTTTGCTAGCATTGATATAACGAATGACAAGATCAAGATGAGGTGCACCTGGGGTATTGAGATACCGGCTGAATGCCACATTAATCTTCAGGGCAGATTCAAGCTTGAGCATGACAAGACTTCAATGGCTGATATGGCAACCGCCTTGATCGACGTGGACTACGTTGATATGAAGAAAAATTCCCCAAGTCAAGGCACAAACATTAGGAGAATACCCCACTTAACCCTATCAACATTGAGTATGCAACAATAGATGGGTACGTTGCATACGAGTTGTACCGCATGATTAGAATCTTGAATTATGGGTAGCGTCAATTCGTACCGATAGTACCACCACCAGTGCCCCATGGGTCTCCTGCTTGGGCGTATTCTGATCCGGACGACAAGTAGTGTTGGTACTTTCTGTAGGATTGGTATCTTCAATTATGCAGTACTTTCTGTAATGGATATCTGAACTATTATTTCTATTATGCCCTATTTAAGTACGGTTTGTGTGTGTGTAAGAATATTTAGTATGATGTGAGCAAGCTTTCTAAAGCATTGTGATGTATGTGATGAAGATTGTTCTTTTGTAACAGACGATTATTCGTCCGAAACCCTAACACATGATTTTTTAGGATGATTTAGCTCAAAACAATTCATTAAATGCATGAAAAATTGTCCTTCCTGAAGCATTTCAGGGTCATTTAGCTCAAAACAATTCATTATATGCATGAAAAATAGCAAATGAAGTTAGATAGGGTTGAAATTTTAGTATGTGGCTTCTAATGGTTCATATTGAATGCACAAAAAGTCTGGAGTGGAAATAAGTAAAAAAATTGAAATCCTGTTGTAACACACGAGTTTTCGTCCAAAACCGAGATACTTCGAAGGAGATTGTCCATTTTGTACACGAAGTGCATCTAGTTTTTGCCGTAACCCTCTCAACCTTATAGCACATGCTATGTGGGTGAAATTATGATACCATGCCAAGTGTCAATCATTTCAGAGTTCATTTGTGGTGCTTCTTAATTTCAGGGTCATTTAGCTCAAAACAGTTCATTAAATGCATGAAAAATAGCAAATGGAGTTAGATAGGGTTGAAATTTTAGGATGTGGCTTCTAATGGTTCATATTGAATGCACAAAAAGTCTAAGTTGAAATAAGTTAAAAAAAATTAAAATCCTTTTGTAAGAGACGAGTTTTTGTCCGAAACCCCGATACTTCGAAAGAGATTGTCCATTTTGTACAAGAAGTGCATCCAGTTTTTGCCGTAACCCTCTCAACTTTTTAGCACATGCTATGTGGGTGAAATGATGATACCATCCCAAGTTTCAAACTTTTCAGAGTTCATTAATAGTGATTTCGATTAAAACAAATGAAGGTATAAAACTAAAAGAGTTAAACAGAATCTGATTTTGATTAAAACACCTATTTAAATTATCCTAAAAATTTCCCACTTTAAAATAATGATAAAACATACTAATATTAAACAATAGGAGAAACAATCACTCAAAAATATATTTTTAAACTAAAGTTATTCACAAATTACTGTTTCACACAAATTTCAAATGAATTCAAATTTAAACTATTTCAATTTGAAAACGACTAGCACTAACAAAAAGTTTGTAATTGTTTTGACCTAAAGCAAAAAGATTCATTATAAAACTATAAATATTCTAACATTTATTCCAAATATAAAAATAGAAATTAGAAAAACAAAACAAAACAAAAAAGAGAAAATAAAGTGTAGTCCCGATTGGTGCTTGGTACGTCTCCAACGTATCTATAATTTTTGATTATGGCATGCTATTATATTATCTTTTTTGGATGTGTTATATGCATTAATATGCTATTTTATATTATTTTTTGGACTAACCTATTAATCCAGAGCCTAGTGGCAGTTTCTGTTTTTTCCTTGTTTTTGAGTTTTGCAGATATGGAATATTAAACGGAGTCCATACGGAATAAAACCTTCGGAAGGAATTATTTGGAAGGAAACAAATCGATCAAGCTTGGAGTGCATGGCAGGGGAGGTGCGAGGGAGCCACAAGCCTGCTAGGCGCGGCCCCTCCCGACAGGTCTCCTAACCCTAATTCTTGGCCTATTGATACGTCTCCAATGTATATATAATTTATGAAGTATTCATGACATGTTTAAAATAATTCTATATGATTTTGGTATGATTTTATTAGAACTAACCTGAACTGACGCTGTTTTTAGCATAACTACCATGGTGTCATTTTTTGTGCAGAAATAAAAGTTCTTGAAATGGGCTGAAAATTTAGTATGATTTTTTGGACCAAAAGAGACCCCCAAAGCATTGGAGTTGGGACAGAAGTGTCACGAGGATGTCACAAGCCTACCAGGCGCGGACACCCCCTGGCCGTGCCTAGCAGGCTTGTCACCCCCTCATGACACATCTTGACGTGAGACCGACGTAAAAATTTCCTATAAATATAGAAACCTCCGAAGAGAAACCTAGGTCGAGAGTTCCGACGCTGCAAACCTCCAGAGTCACAAAAAACCAATCGGGAGCCCGTTCCGGCACCCTGTCGGAGGGGGAAACCATCAGTGGAGGCCATCTTCATCATCCCGATGCTCTCCATGATGAGGAGGGAGTAGTTTACCGTCGGGGCTGAGGGTATGTACCAGTAGCTATGTGTTTGATCTCTCTCTCTCATGTTCTTGAGATAGCACGATCTTGATGTACCACGAACTTTATTGATATAGATGAATCATATGGAGTTTTCCCTCTCTATCTTGTTGTGATGACTTGAGTTTTCGCTCTGAAGTTTTCTTATCGGATTGAGTCTTTAAGGATTTGAGAACACTTGATGTATGTTTTGTGATGGGATATCCGTGGTGACAATGGGATGTTCTATTGATCCACTTGATGTATGTTTTGGTGATCAACTTGCGGGTTCCGTGACCTTGGGAATCTATGCATAGGGGTTGGCACACGTTTTTGTCTTGACTTTCCGGTTGAAACTTTGGGGCACTCCTTGAAGTTCTTTGTGTTGGATTGAACATGATGAATCTAAAATTATGTAATGCATATTGTATAATCAAGCCCATGGGTATTTGTGGTAGCATTGGAATATTTAGGTGACATTAGGGTTTTGGTTGATGTGTATCTTATAGAGTTATTTTACTACGAACTCGAGGGCTGTTTGTGAGACTTATAGGGATAGCTCATAGGATTGATCGGAAAGGATAACTTTGAGGTCGTTTTGTACCCTACAATAATTTCTTGGTTAGTTCTCCGCTATTTGTGACTTTGGAGTGAACTCTTTGTCATGCGAGAGGTATTTACATATGATTCAACTATGTCAATATTGTTGAGAGAAATTGCACTAGTGAAAGTATGGACCCTAGGCCTTGTTTCCAGGCATTTATACAACGTTTTGCTTGATGTTTACTATTTGTTACCTTTCTGTTTATATATTTTCAGATTACAAAAACCTATATCTACCATCCATATTGCACTTGTATCACCATCTCTTTTCGCCGAACTAGTGCACCTATAGAATTTGCCATTGTATTGGGTGTGTTGGGGACACACGAGATTTCTTGTATTTGATTGCAGGGTTGTTTGAGAGAGACCATCCTCATCCTACACCTCCCACGGATTGATAAACCTTAGGTCATCCACTTGAGGGAAAATTGCCACTGTCCTACAAAACTCTGCGCTTGGAGGCCCAACACGAGTCTACAAGAAGAAGGTTGTGTAGTAGACATCAAGCTCTTTTTTGGCGCCGTTGCCGGAGAGGTGAGTGCTTGAAGGTATATCTTTAGATCTCGCAATCAAATATTTTAGTTTCCCGCTTTCACTAGTTTGGTTTTATAAAGAAAACTACAAAAAATGGAATTGAGGTTCCCTCATATGCTTCATCTTTTTAATGTCTTTCGTGAAAATGATGGAATGGAAAATTTTGCTCAAGTGCTAGAAGAAGAAGTTATTAAAATGTTTGACACTAAATATTTGAGTGATGAGCATGATAGAAATATTGTTAGTATGAATTCTCTGAATATTCATGATGCTAATGATATGCAAAGCCACAAGCTTGGGGATGCTATGTTTGATGAATATGATATTTTTAGTCCCCCAAGTTTTGATGAGCAAAACTATTATGATGATGGCATGCCTCCTATCTATTATGATTATTGTGATGACACATATGCTATAAAGAGGAATGACAACCATGAAACCTATTATCATGATTTTAATATTTATTGCGGTTATGTCAATCAAGTGTCACATGATAGTTATTTTGTTGAGTTTGCTGCCACTACTTTGCATGAGAAGAATTTTGCTTATGTGGGTAGTAATAAAAATTCTATGCTTGTGCATCATGAAAATAATGATTTATGTGCTGGTTATATTGTTGAATTCCTTCATGATGCTACTGAAAATTATTATGAGTGAGGAACATATGCTTGTAGGAATTGCAATAATATCAAGTTTCCTCTCTATGTGTTCAAAGTTTTGAACTTATGCTTGTTTTGCCTTCCTATGATAGTTGATTCTTGCTCCCATAAATTGTTTGATCACAACATACCTATGCATAGGAAGTGGGTTAGACTTAAATGTGCTTTTCATGATATTCATGATTCACTTTTGCATGTTTCAATTATTATTCCTATACGAGCATCATTGAAATCATCATGCCTAGCTAAAAGGCATTAAAGAAAAGCGCTTGTTGGGAGACAACCCAACACTTTTACCTTCTGTTTTTATGTGTTCACATGATTAATCTACTGTATTAATCATGATTTGTGTCTTTTATTTTAATAAAGTGCCAAGTAAATCCTTTGGGATAGTGTGGATACTTGCTTGTTTGATTCTGTGCAAAAACAGAAAGTTTTGCGTCCAGTATATGAATTATATGATTTTCCTGGAGCCTCAAATAATTCAGAAATTTTTACACGACATTTATATGCAAATTACTTGAGCTTTAATATTTTTGCAGAATTGTTCCTTTCAGATAAGTATGGTGATCATTCAGATCTTTACAGACTGTTCTATTTTTGACAGATTCTATTTTGCTTCATAGTTTGCTTGTTTCAAGTGTTCCTATAGCTTATATTGAGTAAAATAAATTGTGGGAATGATGTACTAAATTATTTATCATGTGGTAATAATTATGAATCTTGTCTTGAAAGTACCTAAGTGAATGGTCTATCTTTATTACACTAACCATTCTCACAAAGTTTCATTAAGTTTTGTGTGATTGAAGTTTTCAAGTTTTGGGTGAAACACCGATATGAGGAGAATAAGGAGTGACAAGAAACTAAGATTGGGGATTCCCAAGGCACACCCAAGATAATATTCAAGGAAGACTCAAGCGTCTAAGCTTGGGGATGCCCCGAAAGGCATCCCCTCTTTCGTCTTCAACACTATCGATATATCGTACTTGGAGCTATATTTTTATTTGTCACATAATATGAGTTTTCCTTGGAGAATAATTTTTTTCTATGTTATGTGTTATTTATAATATTGATTTTAAATAAAAAGTTCCAAGAATTGCCTTTAGGATGCTTGAATTGCATGTTTGATGTGTGCTGTGTAAAAACAGAAACTTCTTCTATAGTGTTTGAATTTTCATATTTTACTGGAACGTGGAAAGTTTCTCAAATTGTTACACAATGTTATAATATAAATTTTATAGCATATCCTAAATGTTTATAATTGTTTGAGTTATATAAGTACACTGTTTTCATAAATTTCTACAGACTGTTCTATTTGGACAGATTGGTGCCATAGTTTTGTTATCTACTAATCCTATAGTTTCCGTAGCCTATGTTGGTAAATATAAATTGTGGAAATTATAGTATAAAGTACCTAATGTTTGAAAATTATTTTGCAAATTGTCTTGGCTGTATATGAATTGTTGATTCGTTCTTATGTTTACTAACCTATCTCACGAGTTCCTTTTTGAGTTTTGTGTGATGAAGTTTTCGAGAATAGGTGAAACCATGATATGAGAGGATTGAATGAGATGCAAAAGCTCAAGCCTGGGGATGCCCAAGACACCCCAAGTAAATATTTCAAGAAGTCTCAAGCATCTAAGCTTGGGGATGCTATGCATACCATCTCTCTTCATCAACAATTATCGGTTAGCCTATGTTGAGCCTAAATTTTAATTCGTTCACATGATGCATGCCATTCTTGGAGTGATATACTAAGATATGAAAATCTTAATTGAGAGAGAGGGAGAGAAAGTCCTCACATAGCTACTTAATTGTTTGACTACTCATTGATCTTCACTTATATGTTTTGGAGTAGTTTTGTCATTTACTCTCGTGATTCACTTATATCCTATGAGTAAATGGTTCAATTAATTGAATATCGTAAATATGAAATCATACATGTTTTATATTCTTATCCCATGGGGAGTAATGACTTCACATATAAGAAGTATAGGTGGTAAAATTTATTGAAAGTTAGCAAACACCGCATTGGTCACTTGAACCATTCATGAAAGAATATTGAAGGAAGAGAGATTTCACATATAAATATACTATATTGGACATCTTATATGATTAAACAAAACTCACCCAGGAATGTTGTTGGTATGGACGGTACCCGTGGATTCGGCTCGCCGTGGAGTGTGATTGATTGGTGGAGGGGGAGTAAAAACTTTACCATTCTGTTTGGGAACCGCCTATAATGTATCTAGCATGGAAGATACCGAGATCTCTCGGTTGTTATGGTGACAATGAAAGCATGCCGCTCAAAATTATTATTGTTCTCTATTTTAAAAGCTCGAGCTCTGGCACCTCTACAAATCAATGCTTCCCTCTGCGAAGGGCCTATCTTTTACTTTCTAGTACTTACCTTTATGCAAGACTCATGGTGATCTTCATCACTTCCTATATTTTGCCTTTTTCTCTTGGCAAGCGTCAGGTGTTGGGGAAAGATCCAAGCATATATGGGCATTGAAATATATTTGATCATGAATTATTATTGTTGACAATTATATATATGATAAATAAGTTGGGAGGCGAAACTTTAAGCCCCTATCTTTCTTTGTGTTCGACGGATGCCATTTGCTCTAAAAATATGCTTTGAGTGTTAGCAATCATGGAAGACTATATGATAGTTGAGTATGTGGAATTTGCTAAATCAAAGCTCTTACATAGATCCTTCCTGAAAATAAGATGAATTACAATTGTTTGGTGATTGAAAGCATAATTTGTTAGTCTATACTTTAACATGTGTATAGCTTGTTACTTTATCATGAGAAGTTTTATGAGATGAGATACTGTTTATGATATATAATGATGCTATAAAAATTGTTTGGAATTATCATTGATCAAATTTATGGACTATGCTAGCATTCACACTTCATAAATTATTTCTTGTATCATTTACCTACTCGTGGATGAGCAGGAATTAAGCTTGGGGATGCTGATACGTCTCCAACGTATATATAATTTATGAAGTATTCATGCCATGTTTACAATAATTCTATATGATTTTGGTATGATTTTATTAGAACTAACCTAGACTAACGTTGTTTTCAGTAGAACTACCATGGTGTCGTTTTTTGTGCACAAATAAAAGTTCTAGGAATGGGATAAAAATTTAGTTAGATTTTTTTGGACCAAAAGAGACCCCCAAAGCATTGGAGTTGGGCCAGAAGAGCCACGAGGAGGTCACAAGCCTGCCATGCGCGGCCACCCCCTGGCCGCGCCTAGCAGGCTTTTCACCGCCTCGTGACAGCTCTTGACATAAGATTGATTCCAAAAATTCCTATAAATATAGAAACCTCCAAAAAGAAACCCAGATCGGGAGTTCCACCGCCGCAAACCTCCAGAGCCACGAAAAACCAATCGGGAGCCCGTTCCGGCACCATGCCGGAAGGGGAAAGCATCATTGGAGGCAATCTTCATCATCCCGATGCTCTCCATGACAAGGAGGGAGTAGTTCACCCTCGGGGCTGAGGGTATGTACCAATAGCTATGTGTTTGATCTCTCTCTCTCTCTCTCTCTCTCTCTCTCTCTCTCTCTCTCTCTCTCTCTCTTTCTCTCTCTCTCTTGTTCTTGAGATGGCATGATGTTGATGTACCGCGAGCTTTATTGATATAGATGAATCATATGGAGTTTTCCCCTCTCTATCTTATTGTGATGATTGAGTTTTCCCTTCGAAGTTTTCTTATCGGATTGAGTCTTTAAGGATTTGAGAACACTTGATGTATGTCTTGCGATGGGATATCCGTGGTGACAATGGGATGGTCTATTGATCCACTTGATGTATGTTTTGGTGATCAACTTGCGGGTTCCATGACCTTGAGAATCTATGCATAGGGGTTGCCACACGTTTTTGTCTTGACTTTCCAGTAGAAACTTTGGGGAACTCCTTGAAGTTCTTTGTGTTGGATTGAACATGATGAATCTGAAATTATGTGATGCATATCGTATAATCAAGCCCATGGGTACTTGTGGTGGCATTGGAATATCTAGGTGACATTATGGTTTTGGTTGATGTGTATCTTAAGGTGTTATTTTAGTACGAACTTTAGGGCTGTTTGTGACACTTATAGGGATAGCTCATAAGATTGACCATAAAGGATAACTTTGAGGTGGTTTCGTACCCTACAATTTTTTTCCTTCATTAGCTCTCCGCTATTTGTGACTTTGGAGTGAACTCTTTGTCGCACGAGAGCTATTTCCATATGATTCAACTATGCCAATATTGTTGAGAGAAATTGCACTAGTGAAATTATGGACCCTAGGCATTGTTTCCAAGCATTTATACAACATTTTGCTTGTTGTTTACTATTTGTTACCCTGCTTTTTTTATATTTTGAGATTACAAAACCTATATATACCATCCATATTGCACTTGTATCACTATCTCTTCGCCAAACTAGTGCACCTATACAATTTGCCATTATATTGGGTGTGTTGGGGACACAAGAGATTTGATTGCAGGGTTGTTTGAGAGATACCATCTTCATCCTACACCTCCCACGGATTGATAAACCTTAGTTCATCCACTTGAGGGAAAATCATCACAAAACTCTGCGCTTGGAGGCCCAACACGAGTCTACAAGAAGAAGGTTGTGTAGTAGACATCAACTCAATTGCCCCTCCGATGATGCGTAAGTAGTCCACCACAGACCTATGGGTCCATAGCTAGTAGCTAGATGGCTTCTTCTCTCTCTTTGATCTTCAATACCATATTCTTCATGATCTTCATGGATATCTATCCGATGTAATCCTCTTTTGGGCTATGTTTGTCAAGATCCGATGAATTGTGAGTTTATGTTCAGATTAGCCATGATTCTTATTTTAATCTCCTCTGAATTCTTATTTGCATGATTTCATATCCTTGCAAGTCTCTTCGAGTTATTGGTTTGGTTTTGCCAACTAGATTGGTAATTCTTGCAATGGGAGAAGTTCTTGGTTTTGGGTTCAATCTTGCGGTGTCCTCACCCAGTGACATAGTAGGGGTAGTGTCATGGATTTGTCACGGAAGATGTCCGGGTCAACGGACTTAGGTTCGGGGCGAGACGTAACTACGTGGTGGCTTGAAGGGGTCGATCGGAATCGAGAAGACACAGAGTTTTACCTAGGTTTGGCCCCTCCGATGGAGGTAAAAGCCTACGTCCTGCTTGTCTGGTATTGATGATGATGAGATCTCTCGGTTACAAGGGTGCTAATTGCTACCTCTAATCTCTTGTGCCTCTAATCTCTTGTGTTGTCTAAACTTGTAGACTTGTGTCTCTTGAGAACTTGTCCCTCTAGGGGTGCTCTACCCCTCCTTATATAAGTTGAGAGGGTAGGTTTACAAATAGAGTCCTACTAGGAGTAGGATTAGGACCAATCTCTCACGAATCCTACTCCGGGTCTTATTTCCTTTAAGGGAATCCTTCTCTCTTGTGGGCCTTCTCGTGTGGGCCTTCTCTTGTGAGCCGCTTGGCGCCGGCTCACCCGCCGAATCTTGGGCTTGGTCATCCTGTGACCCGCTTGCTGGGTCATAAATAAGATGTCATGTCTTTAACGGGTCTCCTGTGAGTTGCCTAGCCGGGTCATTAATAAGATGTCATGTCTTCGGCCGGGTCTCCTGTGAGTCGCCAGGCCGGGTCATACCATGGGGTATATCCCCATCATTAGCCCCCAGGTTAGCTTGAATTTATTCATGGTAAGCTCCTGAAATAAGAGTAACAAATATGTTAAGTGGCCGGCTTGCTCCTTTGGCCGGCTTATAAAATGGCTTCTCAAAAATCCTGGTCTTTTCTCCATATGAATGAGTCGTCTTGATAATCATCTTGCTTGTCAATGTCTTTTGAAAAATATTGAGAATAGAACACCCATATGCCATTGAGTCGGCTTCCAATACTCTTGGCGGGTCATCTCCGCCGGGTCATAATCATTGATGATGCCGGGTCATTATCGTTGGTGACTCCGGGTTAAATAACTAGAATCCTGCTGACTTGATAAATATTGGGATGAAAATCCATCTGATGTAGAATCGGACTTCCATTGTTGTGAAGCAGGGCGGCTTATATAAACTCTGGCGGGTTATGATCTTTTGATAACACCGGGTCATAAGTGTTGGTGACGCCGAGTCTAACAACTGAAATCCATATTTAATATCTTGAAAATTCTCCTCAAAGTTTTTGATATGTCCATATTACCTGTAGCCCCCAAGCTCCGAGATTATCCATGATAACTTGGTGCTTTGCAAATAACATTAAGGACTTTGTAGCCCCCAAGTGTCGGGTTGTCCTGCCTGCAGCAACCTGGGACTTATAATTGCTTTATATCTTATAATGCTTCGGCGGGTGTAGCCCCCAAGGGCCGGCTCATCAGAAAGCTTCAGCGGGTGTAGCCCCCAAGGGCCGGCTCATCAGAACGCTTCGGCGGGTGTAGCCCCCAAGGGCCGGCTCATCAGAATGTGATGCGCCGGGTCTTCAATTTGAATCTCTTAATCTGTTGGAACAGCTGAATACTGTAGCCCCCAAGTGCCGGGTCAGTAAGAATTACTGGGCTGGGACTTTAGAAAAATATAGAAGGGACGACTCATCTCCTTAAGATAATATGGTCTTGCTGACAATGTAATGGTTTGAAAACCGGCTTGCATTAGCCCCCAAGTGCCGTGGTGCATGCTTGCAGCGACATGGGACTTGCATAATTGATATAAACTTGGACTTGGATAATGTAGCCCCCAAGTGCCGGGTCGTCTGCCTGCGGCGACTCGGGACTATGTGAGAATAATACATCTCACCATAATTTGTTGAATGAATCTTTGACCGTGGTCGTAATATAACCCGGAATGAATATCCTGGAATAATTCCTTTGTCTTTGACATGAAATTCCTGCTTGTGGTTGTGGTGCAACCCAGCAAATATAAATTTGAGAAATCCGTGAGTGTTATAGATTACTACAGAGCACAATTAAAGAAATCCGAGAACCCGCCAATTAGATGACACGACATTATATCTGATAGGGCGGCTCTTGAAAGATAATAATTTCTCCGAGCTTGTTTGTAAAAATCCCAATCATTTATTACTGGCTATGATAAACCATGAAGATCCAGCCATGTTGGCTATATTAAAAAATCCATTTGCTTTTGCAGAATACTTTAACGGCGACTCATCTTAAGAGATAAAACCTGCAAAAATGAACAAGACAAAATATATTCTGTATTGTTGTAAGGGCGGCTTTGACAAAGCAAAACTCGGAGATGTTATAACATTGCTCCTTCTTTCATAACTTTGCTCTGACCCGGCTTGATAAGCCGGCATGACAAGTGAATATGATGCAATGTATGATGCAATGCAATGTATGATGCAATATGTGATGTAATGCATGATGATATTGCTTTTCCTCAAAAAACTCATATGATGGTTCTTCTGGGTGGACTCGATGCTTGAACTCACACCCGTTCTGGGTCTCTATCGAGATTGGCCGTCAATTTCTTGAACCGGCTCAAGGTCTCTAGGCGAGATTGGCCATCAATTTCTTGAACCGGCTCAGGGTCTCTAGGCGAGATTGGCTGTCAATTTCTTGAACCGGCTCAGGGTCTCTAGGCGAGATTGGCCATCAATTTCTTGAACTGGCTCAGGGTCTCTAGGCGAGATTGGCCGTCAATTTCTTGAACCGGCTTAGGGTCTCTAGGCGAGATTGGCCGTCAATTTCTTGAACCGGCTCAGGGTCTCTAGGCGAGATTAACTGGTAAGAGTTCAGCGGGTCACCTCAATCTTAGACGGTACAGGGTCTCTATCGAGATTGGCCGTCAATTCTTTGAACCGGCTCAGGGTCTCTAGGCGAGATTAACCGGTAAGGCAGGCGGGTCACATAGCGGAGCAGCATCAATCTTGTAAGCCGCCATCTTGTATGAAGAAACGACAGAAGCTCCAAGTGTCTTTATGATAATCCAATGATCAGGCACCCATGTTTGAATGGTGCATCATGGCGGTCCGTCCTCTTGGGCAACTTTTAATCATCCGCCAATAATGTAGTATCCCCCAGGATTGGGTTTTCTCTTGCAAAGACCCGGGGTTCTCGTTAAAAACGACCAAATGTGTCTCGCCATGTCTGTAGCCCCCGAGTCTTATGTTAACTCGAAGAGGCGGTTTGAGAATCTTCACTGGAAGTTTGAGGTTGGCCGTGGCGGGTTATAAATGATCCCGTATGAATGATTCAATGACCCGGTCGATGGTTCGTTTCGGCTGTTTGTTGAAGTGAACCAAATTGTAGTGTTGGCAACTCGTGTGCCTGTCCGTCGGGCAGCTCATATTGATGAGCACTGCATCGATATATTGATGTAGATCAAATTGTGGGTGATGTCTTGCACGCATCCGTTGGGCGGCTCGTACAGGCGAGCACTGCACCGATATGTTGACGTAGATCACAGTGTGGGTGGCGTCTTGCACACGCCCGTTAGGCGGCTCGTACAGGCAAGCACTGCACCGATATGTTGATGTAGACGTAGAAAATGGCTGCGGCATTGTAAACTGGTGATGTTGTAAAAGACGCCATGGCATTGTAAGCCGGCGCGGATGATGAGAGACGACTATGGCATTTTAAGTCGGCGCGGGAGGCGAGAATTGGCCGCGGCGTTGTGAGTCGGCACGACGGCGAGAGACGGCCATGGCGTTGTAAGCCAACGCGGTGGCGAGAGACGGCCATGGCATTGTAAGCCGGCGCGATGGCGAGGGACGGCCACGGTGTTGTAAGCCGACGCGATGGCGAGGGACGGCCACGGCGTTGTCAGCCGGGGCGGATGGCGAGAAACGGCCACGGTGTTGTAAGCCAGCGCGATGGCAAGGGACGGCCACGACGTTGTAAGCCAAGGCGGATGGTGAGAAACGGCCACGGCATTATAAGCCGGCGCTATCGGTGAGTCGGCAGTGGTATTGGAGATCGGTGTTGACACATGAGTCGTCCACAGAATTGTAAGGTGGTGCGGAAAGATGTGAGGCGGACGCGATATTGTTGATGTAAATCCGACTGCGGACACGACTGCTTGTGCACATCCGTGGCGGGTTGATGTAGACCAGACGCCGGAGACGGCGGCTTGCGCAAGCGCTCATCGAGAAGTGCGACCCGGACGGATGCCGGTGCATGATAATATTGGCACGAGCTCCATATTTCCGATCCAACGCACGCCCTTTTTATCACAATTTTTCCTGCATAAAAAATATTACAGGCCAAAGTAATTTGTCCTCTAAGGAACTTAATGTGTGGTAATAAAAATAAATTGGATAGATAGCACCTGATGTTTTTCCTGGTAGTTGGCTGTCTAACTTTGTAGACTGATTGGACAATAAAATACGCAACATCAATAATATCACGACATCATGCAGAAAATTGCTTCTGTTCAAACGGTCACGATGAGTCGTGTTCGGCCATCTCAATAGATCGTTAGCGAGGGCGCTTTGGATGCTGCCAAAAATTTCTCTGTGACCCTCTTTGAATGATGTATAGGGATGGCCGGCTTTTTTTGAACAATATGCAATTGTAGTCCAGCAATGTCAGCGGCCATCACCATTTGGTCCTCCGGTGTAGTAGAAAACATGTGATTGTACCCGGTGGAGAGCAGTACTAGTTTCGCAAACTTGGGATCCACTTTTGTAAGCTAGCTTCTCATCTAGCTGATGCATTACGTGTAATACTGCTAATATTGGATCTAACCAAGATTCCTTTGACCGATCTGACAACTTCTGTCTTGCTTCTCCCGCTACTGATGTATGCTTTCGGTCACGCTCTTGAATCGGAGACGGATTTGCTTGACCCTGGTGATGTTCTTGAGCTTCGCATGCTTCGGGGACTCGGAGAGGCGTCGGTGGAGGCGGGGCGGCCAAGCCGCGGTGCGGCTGGTGCATGCGCGGCGACGACTTATGGCACGGTGGCGATGCGAACCACGACGGCGGCGCTGGCGCAGCGAGGCAAGCCGGCGCAACGCGAGGTCGTGGTGACGAGGCGATACAAGGTGTCCTCTCCATCAACGGAGTTGTAATTTTTCCTTCCTTGATTCCTTAGTTAATTTCCTGATCCCTTCTTACGTGCAACAGTCGAAGCTATAAAAATAAGCTGTTTTGCTTCGCTTTTCCCTATTGCTATTGCTATCGCCGTAGTCTTTTTTTGTGTGTGTGTGTGTCAGGGCCGGATTGATCTTGACGTGAGCACTCAAGTAGTACTTGGTAGCAGGACCTCCTTTGGTTTTTCATGGGAGGAAAAAATAAAAGTAGCAGCAGCTATGGGTGGTTGCTTCGGGAGTTGAAGCGTGTCTACTCATGTAGGAAAGAAGGTGGGGTCGGTCTCCACCGCAGTTTTAATCAGCAATAAACGAACTTGCTAATCTCCTTGACGTCTGGCTTCACAGAGGAAATCAATCTGGCTTCGGTTTGATGGATGGCTAGGTCGAGTCGGAGGTAGCGATGGAACACCGCTCAAATCCAACATCGATCGCAATTCTGATCCCAAAACCATCAATTAGCCGCCTCTTCCCAAGGTTGTTGCGTACTTGGTTATCCTCCGCGATTCTTCCTTGCTGGCTCTTCCTCATCCAATCAATTGCTAGTTTCTCGATCCCCAAAGAGATCCCTTCAAGAGATCCCAAAGGGAATCCTTCTCTCTTGTGGGCCTTCTCCTGTGGGCCTTCTCTTGTGAGCCGCCTGGCGCTGGCTCACCCGCCGAATCTTGGGCTTGGTCATCCTGTGACCCACTTGCCGGGTCATAAATAAGATGTCATGTCTTTAACGGGCCTCCTGTGAGTTGCCTGGCCGGGTCATTAATAAGATGTCATGTCTTCGGCCAGGTCTCCTATGAGTCGCCAGGCCGGGTCATACCATGGGGTATATCCCCGTCAGGTAGCGAGGCACGTATTGTATTGTTGCCATCAAGGGTAACAAGATGGGGTTTTCATCATATTGCTTGAGTTTATCCATGATGCCAATGATATGCAAAACCACAAGCTTGAGGATGCTATGCTTGATGACGATGATATTTTTGTTCCCCAAGTTTTGCTAATGACACATATGCTATAATTGATCATGAAAAGAATGCTTTGTGTGATAGTTATATTGTGAGATTCCTTCATGATGCTACTGAAAATTATATAAGAGAGGAACATATGCTTTTACATATTGCAAGAATATCAAGTTTCCTCTCTATGTGTTCAAAGTTTTGAAGTTATGCTTGTTTTGCCTTCCTATGATAGCTGATTTTTGTTCCCATAATTTGTTTGCTCACAAAATCCCTATGCATAGGAAGTGAGTTAGACTTAAATATACTTGCCATGTGATTCATGATGTTCCTATTTTTGCAAATAGGAATAATGTGCCCGTAGATTTCATTGTTCTTGATATAGATTGCAATCCTACATGTCCTATTATTCTTGGTAGACCTTTCCTTAAAACGATTGGTGCAATTATTGACATGAAAGAAGGAAACATTACATTCCAATTTCCATTAAGGAAAGACATGGAACACTTTCCTAGAAAGAAAATAAGATTGCCTTATGAATCTATTATGAGAGCTACTTTTGGATTGCACACCAAAGATGACAATACCTAGATCTATTGCGTTTTGCCTAGCTAGGGGCGTTAAACAATAGCGCTTGTTGGGAGGCAACCCAATTTTATTTTTGTGTTTTGTTTTTGCTTCAGTTTTTGAGTGTTTCCCACATTATTACTTCTGTAGTAATTGTGTTTTGGTGTTTTAATTAGTGTTTGAGCCAAGTAAAACCTTTGGGGTGATCTATGGTAGTTGTTGATTTGATCTTGCTGAAAAACATAAACTTTTGTGCTTGGTCCAGGAATTTTCTATATTTTTCAGAGTGTCATATGAGTCTGAAATGTTTACACAAGATTGATATATAAATTTCCCAGGTTTTCAGAATTTTTTGAGTTAGAGAAGTATATGAAGTTTTCAGATTGCTATAGACTATTCTGTTTTTGACAGATTCTATTTTCTTTGAGTTGTTTGGCTATTTTGATGAATCTTTGGGTTGTATCATGTGCTATGAACCATGGAGAAATTAGATTATAGTAGGTATAACACCAATATAAATAGAGAATGAGTTCACAACAATACCTAAAGTGGCAATTTATTTTCTTATACTAACGGATCTCACGAGTTTTGTGTTATGAAGTTTTCAAGTTTTGGGTAAAGATTTGATGGACTATGGAATGAGGAGTGACAAGAGCTTAAGATAGGGGATGACCAAGGCACCCCTAGTCATATTCAAGTATGCCAAAGAGCCTAAGCTTAGGGATGCCTTAGAAGGCATCCCCTCTTTCGTCTTCAATCCATCGGCAAATTTACTTGAGGCTATATTTTTATTCACCACATGATATGTGTTTTGCTTGGAGTGTCTTCTATGATTTGAGTATTTGCTTGTTAGTTTGACACAATCATCCTTGGTGCACACATCTTTTGAGAGAGACACGCTGAATCATGAATTTGTTAGAATGCTCTATGTACTTCACTTATATCTTTTGAGTTGGGCAATTTTGTTCTATGTGCTTCACTTTATTTTTTTAGAGCACGGTGGTGTTTGCCTTTTATAGAAATAATTGAACTCTAGTACCTCACTTATATTATTTTGAGAGTTTCTAAAACAACATGGTAATTGGTTTAGGTTAAGAATTTAGTCCTAATATGATAGGCATCCAAGAGGGATATAATAAAAACTACCATATTAAGTGCATTGGGTATTTATGAGAAGTTTGATTCCCTGCTTAAAGTTTTGAGATATAAATATGGTAATCTTAAGAGACATGTTAGGAAGTAATTGTGATTTGGTAAAAATACTTGTGTAAAGGTTTGTGATTCCTGCAGCATGCACGTATGGTGAAGCGTTATGTAAGGAAGTCGGAGCATGACTTGTTTATAGATTGTCGACCTTTGTGTGAGGGTTGGGAGCACGCGATGGTTAACTCCTACCAACCTCTCCCCTAGGAGCATGTGTTTAATACTTTGCTTCAATGACTAATAGACTTTTGCAATAAGTATGTGAGTTCTTTATGACTAATGTTGAGTCCATGGATTATACGTACTCTCACCTTCCACCTTTGCTAGCCTCTCTAGTACCGCACAACTTTCGATGGTACAACAAACACCTTCCTCAAAACAGCCACCATATACCTTCCTCAAAACAGCCACCAGATTCCTTCCTCAAAACAGCCACCATATATCCTTCCTCAAAACAGCCACCATACCTACCTATTATGGCATTTCCATAGGCATTCCGAGATATATTGCCATGCAACTTCCACGGCTTCCTTTTATGACTTGCACCATGACTTCCATATTGCATATAGAGTCATATTTTGTCATAGGTATCGAGTTGTAATTTTCTTTTGAGTTGTAAGTAAATAAAAGCGTGATTATTATCATTAATAGAGCATGTCCCATGTGAGTAAAGGATGATGGAATCTATGATTCCCTGACAAGTGGGGATGAGATTCCGGACTTTATGAAAAAAAGGCCATCGAAGCCCAAATAAAAAATTAAATAAAAGAGGCCTTAGATGCCCACAAAAAATGAGATAAAAGAGAGAAGGGACATTGGTACTACCTTTTTCCACACTTTTGCTTCAAAGTAGCACCATGATCTTCATGATAAAGAGTCTCCTATTTTGTCACTTTCATATAGCTAGTGGAATTTTTCTTCATGATGCACATCCACTTAGTTTCTTTTGAGCTTTCATACACTTATAGCTCTAGTGAATCCATTGCATGGAAATCCCTACTCACTCACATTGATATCTATTAATGGGCATCTCCATAGCCCGTTGATACGCCTAGTTGATGTGAGACTATCTTCTCCCTTTCCTTCACAACCTCCACCATATTCTATTCCAGCTACAGTGCTATATCCATGGCTCACGCTCATGTATTGCTTGAGAGTTGAAAAAGTTTAAGAAAATAAAGGTGTGAAAACAATTGCTTGAGTTTTCATGGGGTTGTGCATGATATAAATACTTTGTGTGGGAAAGATGGAGCATAGCCAAACCATAGGATATTGTAGGGATAACTTTCTTTTGCCATTATATTTTGAAGAGATACAATTGCTTTGCTAGTATGCTTGAAGCATTACTGTTTTTATATCAATATTAAGCTTTTGTTTTGAGTCTTGCAGATCTGAATATTCATGCCATAATAAATAATATTACATGGATAAATATCTTAGGTAGCACTCCACATCAAAAATTCTATTTTTATCATTTACCTACTCGAGGATGAGCAGGAATTAAGCTTGGGGATGCTGCTACGTCTCCAACGAATCTATAATTTTTGATGATGGCATGCTATTATATTATCTGTTTTGGATGTTTTATATGCATTAATATGCTATTTTATATTATTTTTGGGACTAACCTATTAATCTAGAACCTAGTGCCAGTTTCTGTTTTATCTTGTTTTTGAGTTTTGCAGATATGGAATATTAAATGGAGTCCAAACGGAATAAAACCTTCGGAAGGAATTTTTTTGGAAGGAAACAAATCGATCAAGCTTGGAGTGCACGACACGGGAGGTGCTAGGGAGCCACAAGCCTGCTAGGCGCGGGCGTGTAGGATCGAAAGTAGGTCTAGAGGGGGGTGATTAGACTACTTGACCAAATAAGAGTTTTGCCTTTTTCTCAATTTAGTTCTAGGCAAGTTTTAGCATTCATAGCATATCAAGTAACACCCTACACATGCATGTCTAAGAGTGTGGCAGTGGAAAGTAAAGACATTGTACATGTAAGTAAAGAGAGGGTTAGGAATGCAAACACAAGTGATGATACGATGCTTTTTCCCGTGGTTCTGATAGGTGGTGCTATCGTACGTCCATGTTCATGGAGTCTTCAACCCACGAAGGGTAATGGTCGCGAGAGTCCATGGAGGGCTCTACACATAGAGGGTTCCACGAAGAAGCAACCTTGACTGTTCCATGCGGCTTCCGTCCATGAAGGACTAGCCTCACTATGGGTAGATCTTCACGAAGTAGGAGATATCCTTGCCCTTAAAAACTTATTGGTTCACTCCACAACACAAAGTAGGAGGCTCCCAGGCGACACCTAACCAATCTAGGAGGCACCACCCTCCAAAAGGTAACCAGCTCGGTAATGACGATGAACTCCTTGCTCTTGTGCTTCAAGATGATAGACTCCTCAACACACAATCACTCTCTCACAGATTTGGCTTGGTAGACGAGATGGGATTGGTGGCAAGAAACTTGGGGAGGTTAGAAATCAAGATCCATATGGTTGGAGTGGAAGATCTTGACCTCAACACAAGGGTAGGTGGTTCTCTCTCAGAAAACAGAGTAGGATAGGTATGGAATAGTTCCGAGTGTTCACTTTCGAGTGGGTGGTGGTGAAGGGGTATATATAGGCATCCCCAAAAATCCAACCATTACACACAATAAGTCAGACTCGATGACACCGATGTGTAAATCTCGGTGGTACCGAAATGACTAAAAGTGGCAACTTTCGAATCTCGGAGGGATCGATATACAATTCTCAGTTGCACCGACAAGGTGACCAACGGTCAGATTTACCAATCTCGGTGACGTCGGTTCACCATTGTCGGTCGGACCGAAAATGAGAACTTGCGTAACAGAAACTTTGCAACCCAACTCGATGGCACCGAGTGTAGTGTCGGCTGCACCGAAGTGTTAGGGTTTGGATGAGTCTGTCTAGGGTATGGAACTCAGTGGCACCGTGATAGGAATGTTTGTTGCACCGATTTTGCATATGTGGCTTAGGACAGACTTTGGTGGGAGAGTTTGTGGATGTTTTGGTGACTGTCACTTGTGCACGTTTGAGCATATTGTTCACCATCAAAACTTTACCCCCTTTTAATAGTATTGGCTTTCCTATGGACTCCAGGTGATTTCTCACAAATGTAAAATGAAGAGTCCTCTTGCTTGAAGCTTGGCCAACCTATTTGCTTGCATCTTGGGGTAATTCCCAATCCTTTTTCCATTCCCATCATTGAACTTTTCCTGAAATATACTGGTGAAGATATTAGTTCAATGACTTATATGTTGTTATTAATTACCAAAACCACCAAGGGAGCAAATGCGCTTTCAATCTCCTCCTTTTTGGTAATTGATGACAACATATAGGTCAAAGCTTCGACAAAGATATAATCATGGAATATAATCGTCGCTTTGACAAGTATGTGATAAGCAAGAGCTCCCCCTAAATTTGTGCACTATTTTTGAATTTGCGTTTGAATGGAAATGCATAATCGATTAGGTACATGGGTCACTTCTCACATGTCACATACCACTTGGTGGTGTACGAGAATAATTATAATGAATATCATAGCACAACACAATCAACCACAGATGAATGATCATCACATGAGCATTTAAGATGATAGGAAATAGTAGCATCACACATTAAAGCGTATGATCAAACATCATCAAGCGTGTATTACAATCAAGACAAAAGAGTATCATGGGAACCAAAAGCAATTGTTTTTTAAAGAGCAACAAAATACCAAACGCTCTCTCTCTCGAAGCCTAATGATCTATATACACTTCTCCCCCTTTGGCAACAAGTTACCAAAAAGTTCAAAGGTATCTATCTAAGCGGTCTTGGGCTGATCTCCTCTGGTTGTTGATGAAGGAGTCGAGATTACGACATTGGCGAAGATCTCTGCAGATGTCGTGGATGGAGCTGGAGTAGACACTGGTGGAACAGGAGCTGATGGAGCAGGAGTTGTGCTGATAGTAGCAGGAGCTGATGAAGAGGGCCTCACTTCTGGTGCAGGCACTGTGACTGATCTATCCTGAGTGGTGAACTGGGTGCCTGGCCCGAGAGGTGATTCATCCTCATCCTCCTCCTCCTCCTCATCATCATCATCAGAAGTAGAAGAGACCCGAGGGATGTGCACGGAGTCAACTTCCTTCTGGAGCTCTATCACTGTCTTTGTGACCTTGTCCACCTTATCACCAAGCACCTTGATCCTTGACTCAAAGATTCTCACAAGGCTGTTCTGGTTCTCCAGAATTCCCTTGATATCCTTTTGCATGCCCTGGATGACTGTGATCAAAAGATCCATTTGCTCATTCCTGGATCTGGGGCTTGAGCAGTAGCGGCTCGAACAACTTCTTCCTCTGCCTGTGTTGTAGCAGAAGTGGGATGATCTGGGTCCATCACCACAACATTATCCTCGAACTCTGGCGGTAAGGCAGATGTGGACGATCTAGAGCAAAAATGTGCTTCTCTAACTAGGAGTTTATAAGCAACTGGATGTAGGGTGCATAACAGCAAGAGCGCTTTTGATCAGCAACACCCCTCTTGATTGTCTCAACAATCAAATCCATGACTCTAATCTTGGTGTTCATGTCAAGGTGGATTAGCATGTTGATGGAGTAGCCTCGGATCATCTTGTCATCTCCTGACTTGGGCATCAAGGTATGCCTGAGAATAGTGTTCATAGTCCGAAGGCCTGCTTGCAGATAGTAGATGGATCCTAACTTGTGTGATTGCACCTTGTGTGCGGGGATAGGAGTATACATATCTTTCATGGCATTGTGATTTGCCTTGGATTCAGAGCATACATCTAGATCTCCTTCTTGAGCTTCTGGAACTTCTAGAAGTGTAGCCCACTCCTCAACAGTGGATTCATACCTAGCACCTTCAGTCATCCATACTATTCTACCATCTTCGTAGAAATGAGCAGTGGAGTAGAATTGCATGATCATCTCATCGTTCCATGCAGTAAGCTCTCTGCCAATGAACTTGTCCAGACCAATGAAGTGGAAGTTGTCTTGGACACTTGGGAAGTAGTCCACATTATCTTTAATGAACTTCCAATCGACATATCTCATGTCGCTAACAGCTGGGCTCTTGTCAAGCAACACTGTCTTATAAAAATCCTGTTGCTCTCTTGTGTAGAACCTGTAGTCTATTGCAGTTTTCCTCCTCTGAGCATAAGGACCTATGGCTCTCCAGGCTCTCAATCCTGAGTCTTTCCTCTTCTCCATGTCCTCAGCAACTAAGTGGCTGGAATCATGCACTGGAAGATGTGGTCTGAGATTCATCAAGTCATCATCATCTTCAACTCTGGAGGCAATCCCTTTGTTCTTCTCTGAAGCTGGAATGTCCCTGGTAGTCCTCTTGGACTTCTGTGCAACAACTTTCTTAGATGTAGGCTTGGTGCTCTTGGAGGTGCCAGTCTTTGGCATAGAATCAGCCATCAACTTCTTGGCTTTCTTCGTGGGAGGGGTCTTCTCAACATGTTCTTCCTCCTCTTCCTCAACAGCAACACCAGCAGCCTCCTCTGGATCTTCATACATAGAGGTAGGTCTGCCAATCACATGGACAATCCTCTTCTTGGACTTCTTATCCCCTGCTTTCTTAAGCAAAGCCTTCCCAGGGACCTCAACTGACATAGTTGGCCTAGCAGTCTCATGTGCTTTGAAAGTTTCAGCAGGTGCATAAACTTTGCTGACAACTCTCCGGGAAGAAGTAGCTTCAGTTGCTGACTTCTTAGCAACCTTTTCTTGCTTCTTGGCAGGAACCTCCTCAGGAATGAAGTCAGAATCTTCTTCATCAGAATTTAACTTCTTCCTGGTCCTGGTGGCAGCCTTGGGCAACCCATGGGAGATGGGGGTGCCTAGATCTGAGAAAGAACTCGGCTCGGGGCTTGTGCCAGAACTCATATCAACTCCCTGCTCTACCAAATTTTGGCTGTCCTCTGCATCTGACATACTGACCCTGTGAATAGAGTATAGGAGAGCAGAAGAAGGTGAGTCATCACAAAATGAGGCTGGTTGTTGAAATTTGAACAATGAATTTTCAAGATTTTTGCATTCTGTCAAATAAATATCGGTGCAGCCGAAACCGAATTTTTGGTGGGGCCGAGACTG
This sequence comes from Hordeum marinum, assembly GCA_022496015.1. Lineage (NCBI taxonomy): Eukaryota > Viridiplantae > Streptophyta > Magnoliopsida > Poales > Poaceae > Hordeum > Hordeum marinum. The sequence goes on from CM039675.1 coordinate 336,609,285, forward strand.
ACTGACTCACTAACCGAACCTTGGCACCCTTTCCGGTCGGACCGAAAAGTGGTACTCGGTTCCACCGAGTCAGTTCTCAGCAACACAAAATTCCACATCGGTGAGACCGATATGTCCGTTTCGGTTCCACCGAGATTTATCGGGCGGACGGCAAAACCCTAGAAAAATTCATCTTTCACAAGATTTTGGAGTTTTGAGTGGATAGAAACACGTGCAAAGGGTGTATCAATGATAAACAAGGATCTAATGTGCACGAATCGGACAAGGAGTGCAATAGAGATCGAATCCGTAACCTAGTTTGGCGCAGATCCTCTACGGCGACGACGAGGGAGAGGATTTCCTCGACGACGGCGATTCCTAGCGATGGAGTAGCGTAGGTAGACAAGGGCGATGACCAGGGGTCTCGTGGGCGGCAACTTAGGGTTCTGAGGCGTGATGAATGAGATTGAAATTCAAAGCGTCTGGGTCCATAGCTTATATACCCACCACTGTCGGTGACTGTAACATCCCAAATTTCATTTTGGAATGTTATGAAATATAGCTATGCATCATCATCATTGTTGGAATGTAATGAATTTGTTGAAGTACTTCTTTTGAAATTCTGAAAGGCCATTTCAATTTTCCCATGTATTTGTTTCACCTATTTGAAAACGTTTGGAAATGTTCAAAGAAAGAGAGGAGTAACATGACACTCCACACCAGGGGCATCTTGGTGAAATATTTGAGCAATTAAACCAGGGGGTTATTTGAAAATTTATGTCAAAAGGATTTAAAATCAATTAGGCATTTTCTGAAAATAAATTTTAAAAAATTATTCAATATGATAGAGGAAAATGTTCATTAAATAGAATTAATTCTCCTAATCATTTTGATATATATAATTCCTAAGTTTGGAATTGTTTTGAATGCATTAAAAGAGTTTTTACTGCGCTGGAAATAGAATAGGAAAGTATTTAAAACGAACCGGGCCGGCCCACCGTCTTTAATTCCCGAAACCACTCCGGGTCGGCCGCCGACGCACTAACCACGCCCCCACCCTCACTGATGCGCGGGACCCACCGTCCGACCGTGGCGTCAGGGCGGGTCATCCCCTTCCCCACGCCCGACCATCGTCGCGGGAGATCCCTCTCCGTGGATCTCGCCCCTCGTGCCCTCCCCGACCACCGCACCGCTCCTATATAAAGCCCCGACCTCTCCTCTCTTCGTTCCACCCCAGAAACCCCTTTTTCCCTCGCCGGAGCTCTGCGCCAGACCTCACCGGAGTTCGGCACCCAACCGAACGTCCCCGAGCTCGTGCCCGTCACCACACTCACCCCCAGCCCCCTCCGACGCCATCAATCGACGCCGGAGCCTCGCCGCCGCTGTTTGAAGACTTCGGATGCCGCCCTCGACCATCGCACCGTCGTCCCCGAGCATCTCCGATCACCGGCCGCCGTTGACCTCGCTGGAGACCCTGACCCCCTCTCTGTAAGCCTCCACCTCCACCCATAGCCGTCGGATCCGTAGTCAACGCGCGAGATTAGATCTGTTTAATAATCGAATCGGTACGCTTTAGTCGTCGGTCGTCCGCTCACTAGCTCTCACGCGCACGCCCTCGCGGCCAATCACAACCTGACACGTAGACCCTGTTCGATCGATAGGAAGTTTTTCTTTTTCTTTTCTGTTTTAGAAAACAGAATATATTCTGTTTTTGTTTTTATCATATCTTTTAAAATATTTGGTGTTTTTATTTGATTCTTTTTGCATTACTTCACAAATTTGATGTAGTTTATGTCTGTATGCTTAGATTTCAAATTTGAACTTTAAATTTTGAATCTAATCAAGTTTGTTTAAATTACTAAAATCTGTATAACTAGAGTTTAAAAATATATTTTTGAATGAATCTTTTGCTACTGTTTTTTATTAGTTAAACATATCATTCTACATAGTTTGAGAATTTTTAGAATGAATTTGGTTACTGTTTTTAACAAAAACAAAATCTGTTTAGTTCTTAATAGGTTTTAATTAAATTGACTTTTAATTAATTTGAACCTGAATTAGTTTAACTTTTGTTTTTAGATTTCAGTAGGTTCTGTTGATTCAACATTAGGTGTATTTTTTTCTGTTAATAAAATATGTTTTTCAAATTGTTTTGTCCTCTAGTTTGAATATGTTCATCTTGTTTTCACCATGTATATTGTTTATAAAAAGTTTTGTAATAATTATTTTAGCATAATAGTTTTATAATGAAATACTTTCTGTTTTCAAATAAAATTTTATATTTACTTTTCTGTTATCTAAAATGTCTAGTTGTTCAAAACCAATTTTTTTGACTTGTATGTCTTAGTAGAGATTTGGACACCAAAAATTTATAGTCTTATACTTTAAGTGACTCTTCTTTTGTTTGTGCTTTTTGTTTGTTGAAGCATTTGTTTACCTTGTTGTTGGATGAATTGTATTGTGTTTATGCTTATGGTGTGCTCTTGTTTGATTTGTTAGATCATTCGGAGTGCGAAGCTTGTTATCTAGAGTCACTTGATTACGAGGATCGTCAGCAAGGCAAGTCACTTTGACCATGTATACCTATGTTTTATTGCATTAGTTCTTCCATCTCCCCAATTGCATACAAAGTAGGTAAATTGGAAACGTGGTTACTTGTTGTAGTATCATGTGGTAGGTACGCCTCAACCCTTTGACACATTGGCCCCAGGAAACGTTTATTTACATTTTGCTATGCTATTAGTAGACGGGGTTGGTTGTGTGATTCATCAGAGTTGTGAGTTAAAATTTCAAGACCTACATGATGATCAAGTCTTCAAGACTCCGAGTTTTCAACATACCTCTGGGTGGATGTTGGTTGAACAGCACCCTGGAGAAACCAGTGGTTAGCCTAGATGATGCTGGAGAAGTGCCAGTATTCATGCGGAAAGGTCCACCCAGGCACAAAGAGATGGATGGATGCTTCAAGACCCAAGGCTTACCTGCACAACCACAAGCCATTATGGGCTCTGGCTTGGTTGGATATCATGGTGACCCTGGACAGGCGGTGCTACGAGATGTAGAAGAACGGTAGGAAAGGATGGGCACCGACAAAGTCTCGGGGAAACCCTTTATAAGACCATGTTTTGGTTATCCGTTTCTCAAACACCATGAAGTGCGAGAAATCCAACGGAGGCGATAAAATCTTGTGGGGAACGTGTGCAAAACTCTGCAGAGTACCCAAACCTAATCGATTAGCCATGTCCACGGTCATGGACAGTTTGAGCCAAAGGAACTGAAACTATCTGGAACTCTCAACACAATAAATTACATTGATGTGGGTATTTTAATGTCAACTTGGGTATGAGAATTGGTTGGTGGAACCATCTCATTAATCAACCAACATTGTAGTAATTATGCCTTTTGCCCTCTCTTGTTGTAGGAAAAATTTGGCTTTATGCAAAAACTTACTACCCCCACCTGCCATATTTGCATATAGATTAGATGATTACTTTACCCCCTCTCTTGTGACTTTGCCGGCATATTCAATATGCTGACCTATACAGCTACAACGTATCATGTTGCAGAGTACTTTTCCGACCAGGAGTGAGGATACGCTCTATGCTTGGTGAGATGCCCTCGGAATCAGATGGACTAAAATACCTATGGAGCTTCCGCAAGTTTTTTTTGATTTAGTTTATCTCATGAGTTGGCCTTCAGCCACTTTATTGTAATCCTTATTGTAATAAAGGACTCGATATGAGATTTCGATTAATCAATGTTGTGTGATTTCCCTTTGATATATACATTGATGTACCGTGTGTGTACCAGCATGATCTTGGGATGGTACAGAAACACCAGAGATTCGACCTTTCAGGTCGGGTCGCTACAGAAATGGTATCAGAGCACGCGCTGATCGTAGGACGTAACCTCTAGGATTGGAAAAGCCTTAGGATTTATTTCTCTTTTGTCTTTAAAATTCTTATACTCTCATCTACTCGTTTCTGACTTCCCTCTGATTTATTTCAAAATTTATAGATGGCCACCTTCATCCCAGTTTTGATCACGGAGTTTTGTCAGTCTGACGCAACGATGCCCTTTGGCAAGGAGCTGATGAGGATCGTCAGGGACGTAAGGATTGCTTTGCCGAGCATCACCGGGACTCCTATCATGTCTTTTCCACAAGACGGACGCTACAGGATCGAGGTGCACATCCCCGGGAAGACCTTTCGAAATCGTAAGGAACCCATCGACTTCAAGTTTGTGGCACCCAGCTGGATACTTGGGAGAGACATGGCCATTCATCGTGCCCTTGGACGTATTTAGGAGGAATACAGAGGTGGAACCATTTCACCAGGACTCAACGTGGTTTGTCGCAGGGATGCCAATGGAAATATCATAACCACTCCCATTGAAGACACCACCGTTTCCTATATCCAGACTTTGGAGACGCACATCAGGACCTTGGAGCTTCGGGTACATGCTGACACAAAGACAATCAAGAGGCCGATGAACCGCAAGATTGACCTCGAAGCTAACCTACGGGAATCCAAGTACGAGCATGAGTATGAAGTGAAGGATTTCTTAGAGAGGATTGATAAGCTAAACACTCGCATTGCAACTCTGGAGGAACAGATGGACATGGGTGAAAATATTCATCCAGAAGGAGACATGGCTCCTTTGATCAGCAACGATGATGACTATGAGGAGAGCACCACCGGAGGAGGTCACTTCACCATGTAATTTTGAGGAGAACTTTAGTTATGCCCCCATGTATCTTCATTTTCATCATTAAAGCGTATGTCGATGTTTAGTTTGATTTTGGAGATTTGTATCTCGATGTTTGAACCTTGAGTTGAATGAATGAATGAGTGTTTGGAGTGATATGTTTGTTGCATTGCATATGGGTAGTGAATTTCCCTTTTAGGTCATTGTTCCATTCTAATTCTCACCCCTCTAAAAACAGCAAGATGCATCTATGACGTGAGCCCGACTTCACTTTCCCGCCAGAACTCACACAACTTCTCCAGCAGAAGAACGCACTGATGCAACTGTTGATTCAGAACCAGACCAACAACCACAACAATCACCCTCCACCTCAAGGCGACAACCTCACCCATTTTCTGATACCGAATCCCCCAACTTTCTCCAGCAACACTGAGCCCATTGTGGCAGATGATTGGCTCCACAATATGGAGAGGAAACTCACCACCGCAGGATGCACTGAGGCTGAAAAAGTGCGCTTTGCCGCCCATCAACTGGAGGGACCAGCAGCTTCATGGTGGGAGAACTACACCACCACGTACCCCATTGCTGGTGTGACTTGGGAGTAGTTCAAGCAAGCTTTCCGCATCGCTCATATCTCAGCTGGAGCCATGAGTCTGAAGAAGCGTGAGTTTTGCAACTTACGCCAGGGGAACTGTTTCGTGGCCCAGTACGTGGATGACTTCAGCACGTTGGCTAGTTACGCACCAGGAGATGTGGCCGATGATGCAGCCAAGCCGGAGAAGTTCTTGGAAGGACTCCATGATGAGTTGAGCATGTAGCTGATGGTGGCTACCTGCAGCAACTACTAGGACCTGGTAGACAAGGCCCTCATCTTGGAGGGGAAGTAGCAGCAAATCGAGAACCACAAGAGGAAGTATGCACCGGGGAAGTCTACCTCTGGAGCTCATCAGAAGGCCTGCTACTCCCCGTACTCAGGAAATACTGGATCAGGGACCAGTAAGTATGGAGGACATACTCATCCCGTGCACAACCATGGATGAAATGGGAACAATCGTCCCAACAATGGCAGCTTCAAGAATGGCAATGGAAGTGGAAATCGCAATCAACACCGTTCCGCTCCAGCTCAGAAGGATCTGAACCATATCACCTGTTTCAAGTGTCAGAAGATAGGGCACTATGCCACTGAATGCCCTCAAAACAAGCAAGGAAATGGAAACGGCAACAACAACGGCAACTCCGCAACTAAGAAGCCAAAACCTTTTCCTCGGGCTCAGGTGAACCACCTCGATGTGGAAGAAGTCTATGATCAGCCCGAGACTGTGGTTGGTAAGTTTTTATTGCATTCACGTCCAGTTATGGTACTTTTTGATTCTGGTGCAACTCATTCATTCATATCAAGGGTAGTTGTGGAAAAGTATGGTTTACCCACCAGAACCCTTAGTCAGCCCATTAAGGTCAATTCCCTAGGAGGTATGATGATGGCAGGGATAGGATGCCACGCCCTGAAACTCCACATAGGAAACCATGTTTTTCCTACCGACCTCATCGTCTTAGAATCCCAGGGATTGGATGTAATCCTAGGCATGGATTGGATGACCAAGTATGAAGGAAGCCTTGATTGCCCCAGCAAGTCTATTTCACTCACCACTCCGGAGAACAAGAGGATTAAGTATGTATCCCGACGCACATAGATGAGTGCTCGGTTAAATTCCCTCATAGGAGTTGTTCAGGAGGAAGTGCCGGTTGTACAAGACTTTCCAGATGTATTCCCGGAGGAATTACCAGGCATGCCACCAGATAGGGAGATTGAGTTTCTGATAGAGCTACTACCAGGGACAGCCCCAATTTCCAAGAGACCCTATCGGATGCCCGCAAATGATTTAGTAGAAATCAAGAAGCAGATTAAGGAGCTATTGGATAAGGGATATATTCGCCCAAGTTCATCACCTTGGGGAGCCCCAATTCTTTTGGTGGAGAATAAAGATAAACTAGTAGGCGCCAAAGTATTCTCCAAGATCGATCTTCGATCAGGGTATCACCAACTGAAGATTCGTGAACAGGATATACCCAAAACAGCCTTCACCACCAGGTATGGCTTATATGAGTATACAGTCATGTCATTTGGTTTGACTAATGCTCCTGCCTACTTCATGAATATGATGAACAAAGTGTTTATGGAATATTTGGACAAGTTTGTCGTGGTGTTCATCGATGACATTTTGATATTCTCCAAGAGCGAGGAAGAACACAAGGAACACTTGCGTTTAGTTCTGGAGAAGCTTAGAGAGCATCAGTTATATGCCAAGTTCAGTAAATGTGAATTTTGGCTGACGGAAGTCGGATTCCTTGGACTCATTATTTCCGGAGAAGGAATAGCTGTAGACCCCGCTAAGGTTGAAGCAGTCACTAAGTGGAAGTCACCCACCTCAGTTAAGGAGATCCGCAGTTTTCTCGGACTTGCCGGATATTACCGGAGATTCATTGAGAATTTCTCAAAGATTGCCAAACCCATGACAGAGCTGTTGAAGAAAGAGTCTAAGTATACCCGGACTGAGGAATGTGAGGCCAGTTTCCAGGAGTTGAAGAAACGTTTGGTCACAGCCCCAGTGTTGATACTGCCAAACATTCGGAAGGACTTCCAGGTTTATTGTGACGCATCACGTCAAGGACTTGGAGGAGTACTCATGCAGGAGGGAAAAGTTGTAGCAGATGCATCCAGACAGCTACGACCCCATGAGTTGAATTATGCCACCCATGATTTGGAACTAGCAGCCGTAGTGCACGCACTCAAGACCTGGAGACATTTCCTTATCGGAAATAGTTGTGATGTGTACACTGATCATAAGAGCCTGAAGTATATCTTCACGCAGAAGGAGTTGAACCTCAGACAGAGGAGATGGTTAGAGTTAATCAAGGACTATGACATGAGATTACATTACCATCCAGGAAAGGCAAATGTTGTGGCAGATGCTTTGAGTCGAAAGAGTTATGTGAACACACTCATAGCCGGAGGATTACCCCAGGAGTTAACCAATGATCTCAAAGAGCTTCGGTTAGAGATAGTTCCACAAGGATTTGTTGAAACACTAGAGATTCAGTCCACCTTGACCGAAAGAATTTGTGAAGCCCAGTAATCGGACAAGGAGATAGCTGAGATAAAGCAGAGAATGAAGGAAGGAAAGGCTAAAGACTTTCGTGAAGATGAACATGGTACTCTATGGTTTGAGAACCGAATCTATGTGCCCAATGGCCCAGAGCTCAGGATGTTGATACTTCAAGAAGCCCACGATTCACCATACTCGATACACCCAGGCAACACCAAGATGTACCTGGATTTGAAGGAAAGTTACTGGTGGACAGGTATGAAGAAAGATAGTGTCGAACATGTTACGGTATGTGATGTTTGTCAGCGAGTAAAGGCGGAACATCAGAAACCAGCAGGGTTACTCCACCCTTTGTCGATACCCGAGTGGAAATGGGATAAGCTTGGTATGGACTTCATCACAGGACTACCTAGGACCCGTTCAGGATATGATTCCATCTGGGTAGCGGTCGATCGTTTGACCAAGGTGGTTCATTTCATTCCAGTGAATACCACCTATACCAGTGCTAAGTTAGCCAAGATATATATGACTAGGATCGCATGTCTGCATCGAGTTCCGAGGAGTATCGTGTCAGATAGAGGAACACAATTTACCTCAAAGTTTTGGCATCAGCTACATGAAACTTTGGGTACAAGGCTGGAGTTCAGTACAACTTTCCATCCGCAGACCAATGGACAGACTGAGAGAGTCAATCAGATTCTGGAGGACGTGTTGAGAGCTTGTGCGCTAGACTATGCGTCCAGTTGGGATGAAAACTTACCTTACGCAGAGTTCTCGTACAACAACAGTTATCAGGCCAGTCTGAAGATGGCCCCTTTTGAAGCTTTATACGAAAGGAGGTGCCGAACACCATTGATGTGGGATGGTGTTGAAGACCGAAAACTTTTTGGTCCCAATCTTATCAGAGATTCAGAAGAGAAGGTCAAACTAATTCAAGACCGACTCAAGATAGCTCAATCCCAGCAAAAGAGCTATGCTGATAACAAACACAAGGAGGTGACATATGAAGTGGGAGATCAAGCATATCTTCGTGTGTCCCCACTCCGAGGAATCAAGAGGTTTGGTGTTAAAGGAAAGTTAGCACCTAGATTCATAGGCCCCTACAAAATTCTGGAACGTAGAGGCGAAGTTGCATACAAGCTGGAATTGCTGGAAGGACTGTCCGGAGTTCGTGATGTTTTCCATGTTTCCCAGCTGAAGAAATGCCATGCCGAGATGGCAGATATTCCTTTGAGAGACACAGTGCCCCTAGAGGCCATACAACTTGACAGTGACCTGACCTACGAGGAGAAGCCTATCAGAATCCTCGAGACTACCAACAGAGTTACCCGAAGCAAGACCATCAAGTTCTGTAAGGTTATGTGGAGTCACCACACCAAGGAAGAAGCCACCTGGGAATGCGAAGAAGATCTTCGTAGAGACCACCCGCACCTATTTTCTAGCCAACCCGAATCTCGAGGGTGAGATTCATCTTAAGGTGGGTAGGTTTGTAACATCCCAAAATTTCATTTTGGAATGTTATGAAATATAGCTATGCATCATCATCATTGTTGGAATGTAATGAATTTGTTGAAGTGCTTCTTTTGAAATTCTGAAAGGCCATTTCAATTTTCCCATGTATTTGTTTCACCTATTTGAAAACCTTTGGAAATGTTCAAAGAAAGAGAGGAGTAACATGACACTCCACACCAGGGGCATCTTGGTGAAATATTTGAGTAATTAAACCAGGGGGTTATTTGAAAATTTATGTCAAAAGGATTTAAAATCAATTAGGCATTTTCTAAAAATAAATTTTAAAAAATTATTCAATATGATAGAGGAAAAATGTTCATTAAATAGCATTACTTGTCCTGATAATTTTGATACATATAATTCCTAAGTTTGGAATTGTTTTGAATGCATTAAAAGAGTTTTTACTGCGCTGGAATTAGAATATGAAAGTATTTAAAATGAACCGGGCCGGCCCACCGTCTTTAATTCCCGAAACCACTCTGGGTCGGCCACCGACGCGCTAACCACACCCCCACCCTCACTGATGCGCGGGACCCACCATCCGACCGCAGCATCAGCACGGTCATCCCCTTCCCCACGCCCGACCGCCGTCGCGGGAGATCCCTCTCCGTGGATCTCCCCCTCGTGCCCTCCCCGAACACCGCACCGCTCCTATATAAAGCCCCGACCTCTCCTCTCTTCGTTCCACCCCCGAACCCCCTTTTTCCCTCGCCGGAGCACTATGCCAGACCTCACCGGAGTTCGGCACCCAACCGAACGTCCCCGAGCTCGTGCCCGTCACCACAGTCACCCCCAGCCCCCTTTGACGCCACCAATCGACGCCGGAGCCTTGCCACCGCCGTTGAAGCCTTCGGACACCGCCCCCGACCACCGCACCGTCGTCCCCGAGCATCTCCGACCACCGGCCACCGTTGACCTCGCCGGAGGCCCCGACCCCCTCTCTGTAAGCCTCCACCTCCACCCGTAGCCGTCGGATCCGTAGTCAACGCGCGAGATTAGATCTGTTTAATAATCGAATCGATACGCTTTAGTCATTGTTCGTCCACTCGTTAGCTCTCACGCGCACGCCCTAGCGGCCAATCACAACCTGACACGTAGACCCTGTCCGATCGATAGGAAGTTTTTCTTTTTCTTTTTTCTTTTAGAAAACAGAATGCATTCTGTTTTTGTTTTTATCATATCTTTTAAAATATTTGGTGTTTTTATTTGATTCTTTTTGCATTACTTCGCCAATTTGATGTAGTTTATGTCTCTATGATTAGATTTCAAATTTGACCTTTAAATTTTGAATCTAATCAAATTTGTTTAAATTACTAAAATCTGTATAACTAGAGTTTAAAAATATATTTTTGAATGAATCTTTTTGCTATTGTTTTGTATTAGTTAAACCTATCATTCTACATAGTTTGAGAATTTTTAGAATGAATTTGGTTACTGTTTCAAAAAAACAGAATCTGTTTAGTTCTTAATAGATTTTAATTAAATTGACTTTTAATTAATTTGAACCTGAATTAGTTTAACTTTTGTTTTTAGATTTCAGTAGGTTCTGTTGATTCAACATTAGGTGTATTTTTTTCTATTAATAAAATATGTTTTTCAAATTGTTTTGTGCTCTAGTTTGAAGAGGTTCATCCTGTTTTCACCATGTATGTTGGTTATAAAAACTTTTGTAGTACTTGGGTATGAGAATTGGTTGGTGGAACCATCTCATTAATCAACCAACATTGTAGTAATTATGCAAAAACTTACTACCCCCACCTGCCATATTTGCATATGGATTAGATGATTACTTTACCCCCTCTCTTGTGACTTTGCCGGCATATTCAATATGCTGACCTATACAGCTACAACGTATCATGTTGCAGGGTAATTTTCCGACCAGGAGTGAGGATACGCTCTACGCTTGGTGAGATGCCCTTGGATTCAGATGGACTAAAATACCTATGGAGTTTCCGCAAGTTTTTTTTTGATTTAGTTTATCTCATGAGTTAGCCTTCAGCCACTTTATAGTAATCCTTATTGTAATAAAGGACTCGATATGAGATTTCGATTAATCAATGTTGTGTGATTTCCCTTTGATATATACATTGATGTACCGTGTGTGTACCAGCATGATCTTGGGATGGTACAGAAACACCGGAGATTCGACCTTTCAGGTCGGGTCGCTACAGAAATGGTATCAGAGCACACGCTGACCATAGGACGTAACCTCTAGGATTGGAAAAGCCTTAGGATTTATTTCTCTTTTGGCTTTAAAATTCTTATACTCTCATCTACTCGTTTCTAACTTCCCTCCAATTTATTTAAAAATTTATAGATGGACACCTTCATCCTAGTTTTGATCACGGAGTTTTGTCAGCGTGACGCAACGATGCCCTTTGGCATGGAGCTGATGAGGATCGTCAGGGACGTAAGGATTGCTTTGCCGAGCATCACCGGGACTCCTATCATGTCTTTTCCACAAGACGGACGCTACAGGATCGAGGTGCACATCCCCGGGAAGACCTTTGGAAATCGTAAGGAACCCATCGACTTCAAGTTTGTGGCACCCAGCTGGATACTTGGGAGAGACATGGCCATTCATCGTGCCCTTGGACGTATTCAGGAGGAATACAGAGGTGGAACCATTTCACCAGGACTCAGCGTGGTTTGTCGCAGGGATGCCAGTGGAAATATCATACCCACTCCCACTGAAGACACCACCGTTTCCTATATCCAGACTTTGGAGACACACATCAGGACCTTGGAGCTTCGGGTACATGCTGACACAAAGACAATCAAGAGGCTGATGAACCGTGAGATTGACCTCGAAGATGACCTACGAGAAACCAAGTACGAGCATGAGTATGAAGTGAAGGATTTCTTAGAGAGGATTTATAAGCTGAACACTCGCATTGCAACTCTGGAGGAACAGATGGACATGGGTGAAAATCTTCATCCAGAAGGAGACATGGCTCCTTTGATCAGCAACGATGATGACTATGAGGAGAGCACCACCGGAGGAGGTCACTTCACCATGTACTTTTGAGGAGAACTTTAGTTATGCCCCCATGTATCTTCATTTTCATCGTTAAAGCGTAGGTCGATGTTTAGTTTGATTTTGGAGATTTGTATCTCGATGTTTGAACCTTGAGTTGAATGAATGAATGAGTGTTTGGTGTGATATGTTTGTTGCATTGCATATGGGTAGTGAATTTCCCTTTTAGGTCATTGTTCCATTCTAATTCTCACCCCTCTAAAAACAGCAAGATGCCTCTGTGACGTGAGCCCGACTTCACTTTCCCGCCAGAACTCACACAACTTCTCCAACAGCAGAATGCACTGATGCAACTGTTGATTTAGAACCAGACCAACAACCACAACAATCACCCTCCACCTCAAGGCGACAACCTCACTCATTTTCTGAGACTAAATCCCCCAACTTTCTCTAGCAGCACTGAGCCCATTGTGGCAGATGATTGGCTCCGCAAGATGGAGAGGGAAGTCACCACCGCAGGATGCACTAAGGCTGAAAAAGTGCACTTTGCTGCCCATCAACTGGAGGGACCAGCAACTTCATGGTGGGAGAACTACACCACCACGTACCCCATTGCTGGTGTGACTTGGGAGCAGTTCAAGCAAGCTTTCCGCACCGCTGATGTCTCAACTGGAGCCATGAGTCTGAAGAAGCGTGAGTTTCGCAACTTACGCCAGGGGAACCGTTCCGTGGCCCAGTACGTGGATGACTTCAGCACGTTGGCTCGTTACGCACCAGGAGATGTGGCCGATGATGCAGCCAAGCAGGAGAAGTTCTTGGAAGGACTCAATGATGAGTTGAGCATGCAGCTGATGGTGGCTACCTTCAGCAACTACCAGGAGCTGGTAGACAAGGCCCTCATCTTGGAGGGGAAGCAGCAGCAAATCGAGAACCGCAAGAGGAAGTATGCACCAGGGAAGTCTACCTCTGGAGCTCATGAGAAGCCCTGCTACTCCCCGTACTAAGGAAATACCAGATCATGGACCGGTAAGTATGGAGGACACACTCATCCCGTGCACAACCATGGAGGCCATAACCATGGAGGAAATGGGAATAATCGTCCCAACAATGGCAGCTTCAAGAATGGCAATGGAAGTGGAAATGGCAATCAACACCGTTCCGCTCCAGCTCAGAAGGATCTGAACCATATCACCTGTTTCAAGTGTCAGAAGACAGGGCACTATGCCACTGAATGCCCTCAGAACAAGCAAGGAAATGGAAACGGCAACAACAACGGCAACTCCGCAACTAAGAAGCCAAATCCTTTTCCTCAGGCTCAGGTGAACCACCTTGATGTGGAAGAAGTCTATGATCAGCCCGAGACTGTGGTTGGTAAGTTTTTATTGCATTCACGCCCAGTTATGGTACTTTTTGATTCTGGTGCAACTCATTCATTCATATCAAGGGTAGTTGTGGAAAAGTATGGTTTACCCACCAGAACCCTTAGTCAGCCCATTAAGGTCAATTCCCTAGGAGGTATGATGATGGCAGGGATAGGATGCCACGCCATGAAACTCCACATAGGAGTGAGGATACGCTCTACGCTCGGTGAGATGCCCTTGTAGTCAGATGGACTCAACTACCTATGGAGCTTCCGCAACTTTTTTTGTGATTTAGTTTATCTTATGAGTTGGCCTTCAGCCACTTTATTGTAATCCTTATTGTAATAAAGGACTCGATATGAGATTTCGATTAATTAATGCTGTGTGATTTCCCCTTGATATATACATTGATGTACCATGTGTGTACCAGCATGATCTTGGGATGGTATAGAAACACCGGAGATTCGACCTTTCAGGTCGGGTCGCTACAATGACACCGATTCGAATTTTTCGGTGTCACCGAGTGCCTCAACTGACAGCTGACAGGGACACTCGGTGTAACCGAGAAATGAAATCGGTTGCTCCGAGATTGAAAACAAGATCAACCCTAGGCATTCGGTGAGATCGAGATTTTGTGGTTGGTTGCACCGAGATGCACTTGGGAGGTTTTAATGGTCAGTCCTTGTCGATACAGAACTCCGAGTGCTCCAAACAAAGAGGGATCGAAAAGCACTTGTTCAAATTTTGTGATGCAACATGAATAGAGTATGAGGTGAGAAAGCATAGATAGCTAAAGAAGTGGTCCTAGGCATTCTTGTATATCCAATTGGCAAAATATAAATTAAAAGCCAAATAGCAACAATTGGATATCCTCGAATGAGAAATAAAAATGCACACCAAAATGTTCACACAATAAGATGTCAAATGAAATGATGGCAAACATGCACATATACTCTAGCATCTAACAAGCACTTGGGCGATGACGAAGTCATCTATATATGAGTGTTTGACTTAGGAGCCAAGTAAGAGTACTTGATCATATGTCATACTCATCGTTTAAGCACAAGTGGGGTTACCACTTTTACATAAAGCATTTAATGTTGTCACATACTAAGAGATGCTTTGCCTCAAGTCTTAGAGTAAAGCTCCCCCTTGATGTGACATCCCCCCATAAGAGGGATAAACTAACCTTGGGTTTTGTCGATGAAGACTTCATGTTGGTGAGGTAGTGGTGGATGCTCAAGGTTGATCAAGATCACCAAGAGTTGGGAGCATCCTTGTTGTTACCTTACTCTTCTCACCTACATGGGTTAGTCCCAACACACAAGAGACAAATACAAGGAGATCTATGGACATGGAGTGCAAAACATGTGTAATGATGTCCATTGATTTTTTGATTACCTTGTCCCTTGCTTACCTTTGAGGGAATATGTGACTCCTTGAACTATTGCATAGATTTGATGTTGATTGCAAATAGTCCTTACCAATAATGAATATGAGTGAATTTCATTGGCGGAGTCACCCCTCAAGAACTCTCTAGTTCTTCCTCTTGGGAATCCACATCAAGTTGATGGGGATCCTTGGTGTTGAAGTAGCACTTCTAGAAGTTGAGCTTGTACTAGCCTTGGGAACCCACTTCACCAAAGCTTGAGGTTCATCTTCATAAGAGTCAAAGTCCTCTTGGAGCTTGTTCTTGCCCTTGAGCTTGGTGTCTTGTGGTGGAAGGTCATCTTGAGTGTTTGTCCCCTTAAGAAGAGTATTTTCATACTTCTCCTTTTGAGGAACAAACTTGGGATTGGGATATTGACCTTCTTCCCATTCAACTCCATTAGCGTTGAAGTAGCCAACACCGCGATTCTTCCGGTATCCTCCATGCTTGCATACAATCTCATCAAATTGTTTGTACCCTTCAAGACTCTTGTAGATACCTTTCTCTATAATTCTTTCAATAAAGCATTTTCTTGCTCAAGTGTAACTTGGCTAAGAGAATCATCATTAGTGGAATCAATGGAACTACTAGGAGCAACATCATTGGGTTTAGCATTTTTATTGTTGCTACTAGATGAAGAACCTTTCTTTCCTTTGTTACTGGTTTGCTTAGATTTGACTAGTGGCATGAATGTAGACAAGAGTAGTCGTTTGGCAATATAAGATGAAGTCTTCTTTCGGAGATCGCCATTGATAGTTTTGAGAAATTCATGTTCTTGCTCCAAATTGAGCTTCTCGAAGCGTAGCTTCTCATGAGTTCTTACAAGCTCTCTATGATCTTCAAGAGTAGATTCATGAGCTAACTTAAGAGTGTTGAGTTCTTTAGTTAGTTATTCTATTTTCATCTTATCATTGTCAATTGACTTATCTTGACTAGTATGATAAATATCAAGTTCATTATGATTAACATCACTAGTTTTATCACATAGCAAGTCATCATCGTAAAGCAAATCATCTTCATCACTATTGAAATCAAGATATTCAGGGCGTGATACCTTGGGGCCTTTAGCCAAGAAGCAACTTACACCTCCTTCATTTGGTGAATCAAATAGATCATAGGAGTTGGTTGTCACTAGTGCAATTCCGGCAACACCATCATCTTGACTATAGTCGGAGTTGGAGTGATAGCTTCTCTCGGAGTGGTTGTCGGAGTCGAAGCCGGAAACCCATTCACCAACATGAGCTTGATGATTTCTTCTTGAGTAGATCTTGGTGTGCTTGTCCTTCTTCTCTGAGTCCTTACTTCTCCTTGAGGGTCTTTGTTCATAACGATCATCTCTACTCCTTCTCTCTCTACGAGGTGATTCGTCTGTTGAGCTTCGTCTTCTTGGTGACTCTTCTCTTTGTTTGTAGGGAGCCGAGCACTCATTGGAGTAGTGTCCGGGCTTCCCACAATTGTAGTAGTTCTGATCACGACTTGATGAATGCTTCTCTTCATATCTTGAGTTGGAGATGCGATCTTTTCTTCTATTCTTGTAGAACTTGTTGAATTTCTTGACCATGAGGCTTATCCCTTCGTTTGTGACAAGGTTGCTGCTTGAGGTAGCGGCAACATCACTTGTGGCTTTGTAAGCACCGCTAGACTTGTGATGAAGGTCTTCCTTGTCTTTGAGTGTCATATCATGAGCAATAATTCTACCAATCACTTCCGTTGGTTTGATATCTTTGTAGTTGGGCATCATTTGGATCAATGTGCACATGGTGTCATATCTCTCATACAAAGCTCGAAGTATCTTCTTGATGATGAACTTGTCAGTCATTTCTTCGCTTCCTAAGCTGGCAATCTCATTGGTGAGGAGAGCTAGCCTAGAGTACATTTCAGCGGCTCCTTCACCATCCTTCATCTTGAACTTGTCAAGTAGACCTTGAAGAACATCTAACTTGGATTCTCTCATGGACTCAGTTCCTTCGTGCATATCAACCAAAGTATCCCAAATCTCTTTTGCGTGTTCAAGACGGCTGATTTTGTCGAATTCTTCAGGACATAGGCAGTTGAAGATAATGTTACATGCTTGAGCATTGAGTTTCAACATCTTCAATTCATCCATTGATGCTTCATGATCCGGTTCCTTTCCATCTGCAAAGAATTCACCTTGCAAGCCAACACAAACAACAGCCGAAATGGCAAGATTATGACCAAGCAAATGCATTTTCATTTTATGCTTCCAACTAGCAAAATTTGTGCCGTCAAAGTACGGACCTATATGGTGATAATTTCCCTCACTAGATGCCATACTTCTCCTAGGTTGTGAAACCAATGCAATGGAGACCAAACCTCTGATACCACTTGTAGGATCGAAAGTAGGTCTAGAGGGGGGTGATTAGACTACTTGACCAAATAAAAGTTTTGCCTTTTTCTCAATTTTAGTTCTTGGCAAGTTTTAGCATTCATAGCATATCAAGTAACACCCTACACATGCATGTGTAAGAGTGTGGCAGCGGAAAGTAAAGAATTGTACATGTAAGTAAAGAGAGGGTTAGGAATGCAAACACAAGTGATGACACAATGATTTTTCCCATGGTTCTGATAGGTGGTGTTGTCGTACGTCCACGTTCAAGGAGTCCTCAACCCACGGTGGGTAACAGTCATGAGAGTCCATAGAGGGCTCTACCCACGGAGGGTTCCACGAAGAAGCAACCTTGACTATTCCATGCGGCTTCCATCCACGAAGGACTAGCCTCACTATGAGTAGATCTTCACAAAGTAGGCGATCTCCTTGCCCTTACGAACTTCTTGGTTCACTCCACAACACAAACTAGGAGGCTCCCAAGTGACACCTAACCAATCTAGGAGGCACCACCCTCCAAAAGGTAATAGGCTCGGTAATGACTATGAACTCCTTGCTCTTGTGCTTCAAGATGATAGAATCCTCAACACACAATCACTCTCTCACAGATTTGGCTTGGTAGAAGAGATGGGATTGGTGGAAAGAAACTTGGGGAGGCTAGAAATCAAGATCCATATGGTTGGAGTGGAAGATCTTGACCTCAACACAAGGGTAGGTGGTTCTCTCTTAGAAAACTGAGTAGGATAAGTATGTAATAGTTCTGAGTGCTTCCCTCTAGAGTGGGTGGTGGTGAAGGGGTATACATAGGCATCACTAAAAATCCAACCATTACACACAATAAGTCAGACTCGGTGACACCAATGTGTAAATCTAGGTGGTACCTAAGTGACTAAAAGTGGCAATTTTTGAATCTCGGAAGGACCGATATACAATTCTCGGTTGCACCCACAAGGTGACCAACGGTCAGATTTACCAATCTCGGTGACACAGATTCACCATTCTCGGTCGGACCGAAAATGAGAACTTGCTTAACAAAAACTTGGCAACCCAACTTGGTGGCACCGAGTGCAGTGTCGGCTACACCGAAGTGTTAGTGTTTAGCTAAGTCTGTCTAGGGTTTGGAACTCGGTCGCACCGGGATAGGAATGTTGTTTGCACCGATTTTGCATATGTGGCTTATGATAGACTTTGTTGAGAGAGTTTGTAGATGTTTTGGTGATTGTCACTTGTGCAAATTTGATCATATTGTTCACCATCAAAACTTTACCCCCTTTTAATAGTATTGGCTTTCCTATGGACATGCTCAATTTTTTCCATACACAATCAATCTATTTTGTAGTGTTTCATAGTTTGATTGAATAGAGTCCGAACATTGCAAGTATCAACATTGCAAGTATGAACATTCCAAGTATGAATGTTGCAAGTTGTCTCCTAGTTAGGTACACTTGCTGTCTTTAATCAAAACATATTTGAAACCAATTAGAAAATGTTAAATTTAGTTGGAACTTTGTTAAATTTCGTCCGTTTGGTTATAGTTTATCAAAACCTAACAAAGTTTGTTAAATTTCGTCCGTTTGATACTATTCGATGATTAGTTAATTAAGCTATGGATGCATTCAAATTGTTTTATATTTGTTCTAGATTAGTTAAGCTATGGATGACCGTGATCAAGAGAATGCCATGTATGACCTGATACACTCACAATACCTTAACTCATCTGGTGAGGGAATTGAGGAAGAACAACCAAGAGACGAAGGCGAACCAGCTTACAATGACGATGGCGAAGAAATTTTTGTGTGAGGTATTAATTTGCCCTCTGGTGATCATCAGATGTATTGATATATATATTAACGAATCTTTCTTCCTTTTATCCCTCTGGATCAAGCAAATCTTCTATAAGAGTTAAACATGGCCCGACAAGAAAGTTGAAACAAGTCGTGAAGTATAACATCGATCAAATCAGAGCAGATGGCTAACCGATTGCTCCTAAAGAGAATGCAAACAAATTTATATGTCAATGCGGAGTTATTGTTAGGAACCGAATCCCGATCACCGCTCAAGAATGGAATCAACCAAAGGATCGCGAAGTTCCTTTTGTCAGCCAAAGAGCAAAAGATCTGCTTTGGGAGGAGCTCATGAAACATTTCACCCTACCATAGGGTCTAACAGATGTCCAACGGGAGAAAGTCAAGAAGTGTGCTCTTAAGAATATGGCCACACAATTCCATTCTTGGAAGAAAAGATTATGGAACAATTACTTGGAAGGAGAAAAGAAGACTCCAGAATTCAAATGAGAATATGGGAAGTTAGTACATGACTCGGATGAATTTGTGAAGTTCAAGGAATTAAAAGAATATAAGAAATGGTCAAGAATAAACAAGAAAAATGCCAAAAAATGTGGCACCATCATCTGCGGCCAGGCGGCTATGAGTCTGGGTTGCCTAAGTGGGATGAATCTGAGCAAAACATGAGGGCTACAGGGGTCTCTCCAGTAATAGATACTTGGCCCAAGAGATGCAGGACTTGGTTTTATGCACATGGGGGAAAGTTGAACCCAAAGACATGCCAGGTTCTTGAACATGCCAGTCTTAAAGATGCCACAGACGAGATAATTAAAGAAGTAGAAGAAGCTCAAGCGGGTGTGTACCAGCCGGATAGAGAGAATGACGATCTTTCGTGCGCCCTTAAGAATCCTGAACACCCGGGACGAACACGAGGCAAAGGCATGTTTCCGTGGTATCCGGGGTTTACGGATTGGAACGACAGCTACAGAAGTCGTAACTGAAAGAATAAGCATGAAGTAGATCGAATCCAGGACTTGGAATGCAAATATAACATGCAGCAGGAGCAAATCAACAAACTTAGCCAGCAAGGCGCATCTCAGCAGCATCAACCAGATCCAGCATTGGATGGTACCATTCCATCATGTATGCCGAAAAGCAGCATGAGTTCCTCGGAGGTCTCGGCCGATGATGCACTGCTGGCTCGCTACCTCATGGATGATATCTTAGAGTCAACACCTTGTGAACTACACGTGAAACTGAAGAACATATCCATGAATGTGGGGAACGACTTTGCTTTACCATGTGGAGCTGAAGCAACTTTCCACGGCAATCCGATTCCACCCACCTATGCTCGTGTCGTGATGGATCAAGTTGTGTAGGCATATGAAACACTAGATCTTGACTACCTTGGAGGTGAAGGGGAGCGGACACTGGGAGAAGCCAGGCATTGCGTCATTTTATGGAAAAGGAATGCATCGTGTTTGCAAACTCGATGCCAAGGCCACCGATTCCTCCTCGAAGTCCGCCGCATCAGTAGGCTCCAACCCTCCCCAAGACGAAGCGCAGGGTGAGTCCGCCATATCCATGTCCGCCATGCCAGCTGAATCCATCCCACCCTAAGACGGAGTGCATGGCGATTCCGCCATATCAAGCTCCGCCACGTCAGCATAGTTCAACCCACCTCGAGACGGAGCCTAGCGCGAAGAGTCCACGATATAGATAGCTGCCATCTCCAAAGCGGAAGAGATCAGTACCAAAGAAGAAACCCGAGCCTCCTATGAAAAATAAGTTAGCTTACGAGAAGACTGACAAGGAAACCAATGAAAAAGTGGCTATCAATTTGAACGCCCATTTTGTACCGAAACTTTCCCGGCTGCCAAAGGAGAAAGTACTCGACGAGATCGTAAAACATTTTATTGATGTAGCTAAACTGGCAGAGAAAAGGCCGGTATCAGACTATGAACGTTGTATCACCAAGTCCTTTGAATCCCAGAAATGGAAGACGTCTAGTGGTAGCAGTAAATGCGGGAAAACTGTTCCCCATCTTGGAGAACAACCAGTCCAATCTATCAGCCCGCTCAAGGTGAGTGCCAATAAGGTGGTAATAACTGACGCTGATAGAGAGATTGCTAGAATGCTCGGTATCACCGTTGAACAATTCCTAGAGATCGAGGAATTTCCAGCATTGGATCTGAAGGAAATAGCATGGCAATATGTCCCCGGGAAACCTCTGGTCACTCCTAAGGACGAGAGGTTTCTAACAACGCAAATATGCAACTTACATGACTAGTACATGAGAGAAGTAAAGGTCGGGCGATGATCTAGCCTCCTGGTGAAAGTCGAGAAATAGCATTACATCCATGAAAATGCTTTGTGGATTGATTATCCAGAATTTTTTCAGTTATTCAATCAAAAAGCACTCGACAAGTCTATTGTCAGTTGCTATTGTTTATAAGTGATTCCTTTATGTAATTTAAGTCTCTAGCTCAGCTCGTTCATTGCCTGTTATTACACTCACTATATATTTTTGTGTGGTATTATGCAGAATGAAGATTTTTGAATCGAAAAGAGCTGGAGTCTATGGAATTGGGCTCGTTAAATCAAATACCGTTAATGAAGAAGTGGTGAGAAGGGACCCTAAAGACACGGAGAAAAACTTCTAAGGTTTTTGAAGGCCCTAAATTACAAAGCAGAAATACTTTTAGCTTGGAACTTCCAGTGAGTGTTACTGTCTTGTACTACAAATTCTATTTTTTCTTTATATATATATACTCTATGTTAAGTGTAGTTGATGAGTTATATGGACGCCCGCTTATACAAATCATGTGCGCAACTACCACTGGATCCTTGTAATAATTAGAGTTGACGATGGAAGTGTTGAAGTGCTGGACTCGCTAAGTAAATACCTTGAAGATTACATAAGCTTGCATTTGTTGATCGGAAGGTAATTTCAATCATTGACGCACCATGTCGGCTTCTTTATTAGTTCATTTCCTGATATGAAGAAATTAATAACTCCTTTATTCATTTTGTTTGCCGGGCAGGGTTTGGAAACATTTCATCAAAGAGGTCACCGGTGCATGGAATCGAGAGTTGACATGGCGAAAGCCCAAGGTAATTAAGTAGTACTAGCTACGTTCGCACATCTCTTTAATTCTAGTTTCAATACCATTGTCATGCTTCATTATTATCTAATTGAATTCTATTCTCATAAAGTGCATGAGGCAGGCAAGGGTGACAGGACTATGTGCATATTACGTTTGCGAGCACATTCACTTTATGACCGAAAGCAACAAGAGTGCAAGAGATCTTTGGGTACGTAAACACAATTCATAATTTTTATTATGATCTAATACATATACAGACAACTAACATGCATATTCATATTGATCTCATTCTTTATATATAGATGACGCAGATGCAGGATCAACACCTACCAACGGACCACATATGAGCAATTCAAGAGGAAATTGCGGGATTTTGGCTTTAGCAGGTCATATCTCGTGACGGATAATAGCATTACCCGATCCCCAAATGATCTGCAAATTGTATGAGAAATTGTATATACCAAATTGTGTGTGTGTATATATATATGTGTGTGTGTGTATGCATGTGGTCATACGAGAAATTCTATGTTATATGGTTGTACGAGGAATTTTTTGATATATGATCGGTTCTATGAGAAATTCTATTATATATACATAACATGTACAGTATGTAGTAGCATAAAATGTGTTTTAAATGAAAAAGAATTAAATGGAAAACCCAAAATTAAAAGGAAAAATAAACAATAAAAATTAAACCCCTAAACCTTTAGTCCCGGTTTGTGTTACCAACCGGGACCAAAGGTCCCGATGTCCTGGAGCGCTCTGCCGCCCACGTCGCCAGGGTTTAGTCCCGGTTCGTAGGCAACCTGTACTAAATCCTTAGACCCTTTAGTCTCTATACTTTAGTCCCGGTTGGGGAACCAGTACTAAAGGCCCTTCCCAACTGGTACTAATGGCCTATTTTCTACTAGTGTAAGTGTATGAAAGCTCAATATGAAAACTAAGTGAGTGTGCATCTAATGCTATAAAGAAAAATACCCACTAGTATATGAAAGTGACAACATAGGAGACTCTCTATATGAAAAAGATGGTGCTACTTTGAAGCACAAGTGTGGAGTTAGCAAGCCCCTTCTCTCTTTGTATCTCAGCTATTTTCTCTCCTTTTTTTCTTTTTTTCTTTTTTTTTTCTTTTTTTCTTTGTCCGAAGCGTCATCCCGAGTTGTGAGGAATCATAGTTTCCACCGTCCTTTCCTCACTGGGACATGCTCTAATAGTGAATAATGATCATCACACTTCTATTTACTTATAACTCAAGATTACAACTTGATACATAGAACAAAATATGACTCAATATCAATGACGTGCAATGATCTAGGCATAGCAAAGATATCAAGAAACGGACAAGCCATGGTAACATCATGCTAGCTATCTTATGATCATGTAAATCAATGTGACAATGAATGCTCAAGTCATCAAAACGAAAGTGGTGGAAGTTGCATGGCAATATATCTCGGAATGGCTATGGAAATTCCATAATAGGTAGGTATGGTGGCTGTTTTGAGGAAGATATAATAAGGCTTATTTGTGATAGAGCGTATCATATCACGGGGTTTGGATGCACCGACGAAGTTTGCACTGACTCTCGAGGTGAGAAAGGGCAATGCGCGGTACCGTATAGGCTAGCAAATTGCGGAAAGGTAAGAGTGCGTATGATCCATGAACGCACATTAGTCATAAAGAACTCATATACTTATTGCAAAAGTTTATTAGCCCTCAAAGCAAAGTATTACTATGCATGCCCCTAGGGGGGAGATTGGTAGCAGTTAACCATCACACGCCCCCTACCTTCACACAAAGATAGACAATCAAGGATAAATTGTGCTCCAACTTCCTAGCTTAACGGGAGACTATACGAGCATGCTTCGGGAATCACACACCTTAACACCAATATCTTAATAAACACGATCATCCACTAGTACTTCCCACATATTCTCATCTCTATATCGCAAAAATATTGAAAGGAATCAAACATGTCACATTCAACGATCCCTAAGTTTTATGTAGCATTTTATGACTAACCATGTGAATGACCAATTCCCGTTGACTCTCTAAATAGATATAAGTGAAGAAAGATAGTTTAATTCTTTCTACAAAAGACCATGATCTAATAAATATAAGTGGATCAAAATAACATTCTATGAATAATGGTTTTCTGTGTGAAGAGAAACAGGCAATCCAAACTTTAAATGATATAAGTGAAGCACATGAAGCATTCTATAAAGCCATACTCAAAAGATATAAGTGAAGTGCGATGAGAATTCTATAAATCAGCCATGGACTATCTCATACCATCATGGTGCATAAAATAAAAGTGAAAACTAAAAGCAAAAGACGCTCCAAGATTCACACATATCACACGAATGGAACGAATTTGAAAGCATATCGATACTTGTTGAAGAAAGATGGGATGCCTTCCAGGGCATCCCCAAGCTTAGACAGTTGAGTATCCTTGGATATTTACTTGGTGTGCCTTGGGAATCACCAAGCTTGAACTCTTTCCTCCCCCCTTCTCCTCATATCGAGACCTGCTCGATCTTCGAACACTTCACCCATACAAAACTTAACAGAAGACTGGTGAGATCCGTTAGTATAATAAAGAAAAATACTAATTTAAGTACTGTTATAAACCCATTCATATTTTATATTTGCAGTATCCCTGATGTATTATAACTTTTCCATGGCTTATACCACCAATAAAATCGATAGTTTCATCAAAACAAGCAAAACAATGCATCAAAAATAAATTCTGTCTTAAATAGGAAAGTCTATAGGAATCTGAACTTTTACCATACTTCTGTAACTTTAGTGATTCTGAAAAATTAGGAGAATGTAAATAATTGTATGAAAATACTGTGTTAAAATTTCAGCTCATTTTCACGCTCCAGTAAAAAATGAAAATTCTCACACTCGAGTTAAAAGTTCTGTTAGAGATTCAGCATTGTTTCTACTCATCTTATGAATCATCCTAAAGGCAAATCTTGGCACAATATAATACAAATGCACACAACAGAAATAAATTACTCTCTAAAACATTCAGGTTGTCTCCCTGGCAGCGCTTTCTTTAAAGCCATTAAGCTAGGCATAAATTGTTCAAGTAATTGATCCACCCAGATCCCAAGGTATATCAAAGCCAATTTTAATTAACAATGATTTGTAATTAAGTAGTAAGAACAAAGTGATATATATCATGTGACAACAAAGTCTAACTCTCTTCCTATACATTGGCGTGTCATAGAAGAACAATTCATGCACACAGAGTAAGGGTCAATAGATAACATAAGTAGATTCTTGCAATTTTATAGTATTGGAAACATAGAGAGGTGAAGATGTAGTTCCTCTCTCATAATAATTGCCAGTAGGAGCAGAAATCACATCAATATTATATTCGTCAAAATCATCATGTGTAGTAGCAAAATGCAACTCATCAATATAATGCTTAACAAGAGAAAACTTCTTCGATATAGTGTAGTTTGGAGAATTCAAAAATATAATAGAACTATCACGTGTGGGTGCAATGGCAACAATTTCATGCTTAACATAAGGAACTATAGCAAGTTCATCTCCATAAGCATAATTCATATTGGCATCATGGCCAGAAGCATAACAAGCATCAAGTTCATCAAAAAGGGATATTTCAAAACAATCCACGGGATCATGGAAATTATCATAGCATTCATCCTTCAGTATGTGCGAAGGGAGATTAAATAACGTATGTGTTGAAGAGTTACTCTCATTAGAAGGCCGACACGCGTATCTAGTCTGCTCTTCCTCCTTTTGTCCTTCGCTCTCCTCCTCATCTTTTTCATCTAATGAGCTCACAATTTTAGCAACTTCCTCTTCCATAGATTCCTACAAAATATTAGTCTCTTCCAAGGCAGCGGTCATTCTTTCAATAAATTCATTTGTATAAGCACTAGAAGCATAGTTTTCATAGTGATATTTAAGTATGGCAAAATTTTCATATTTGTAAAGAGTAGCATCATACTTTTCAATCAAAGAAGCAATTTCATAGGTACCCTTAAAAGCAACAAAATCTTCAATTTTCTCAACATCAAAATAACAATAGGACTCCTTGGGATAATAAGATAGTATTTCATTATCACTAAACACACATTGGTAGGCAAGATAGTATTTCATTATCATTAAACAACAAGTAAAATCATAAATTTCACATATATTCCAAGCATAGCAACACAAAGTATTAATTTGATGCCACAATAATTTGCCTTTTTGAGATATGTGGTGTTGCAGATAATGAGCATGTCCATTTCATGATTTTCCCTCAACTAAGGTAGTTGGGTTTTCAGCACGAGCACAAGTGGATCAAAGATGATCCAAGTAATATTCTTTGGTAGTACGAAACACTAGTGGTTCCTCGACTCTTGCAGCAGCAAGTACATCTATTTTTTTTGGTATTTTGCATTTCCTACCCATATCTAAAGATAGAAAACAAGAGCACAAAATAAAAACTACTTAGTGATAAAGCAAACAAGCACACACAAGAATATTCACCCCACGCTATTGCTCCCAGGCAACGGCGCCAGAAAAAGGTCTTGATAACCCACAAGTGTAGGGGATTGTTTGTAGCCTTTTTTGATAAGTAGGAGTGTTGAACCCAAAGAGGAGCTAAAGGTAGAATAAATATTCCCTCAAGTTCTATCGACCACCAATACAACTCTACGCACGCTAATGCTTGCTTTACCTAGAACAAGTATGAAACTACTTTGCGGGAATAATACTACGGGTAATTTGCAA
Source organism: Hordeum marinum (assembly GCA_022496015.1). Taxonomy (NCBI): domain Eukaryota; kingdom Viridiplantae; phylum Streptophyta; class Magnoliopsida; order Poales; family Poaceae; genus Hordeum; species Hordeum marinum. The sequence goes on from CM039675.1 coordinate 336,636,347, forward strand.
GATAATAAAGAATGTGGAAATAAAAGTTAGGTTCTGTTTTAATAAAATAAAAATAAAACAAAATTGTTTTGTAGCTAGCTTTTTGTTTAACACAAGAGAAAGATTGTCCATAGGCAACTGAATATGATACAATAGGTACTTGTTAGATGCAATGAGGGAGAGGCGTGAGCTAACATACTTTCTCTACTTGGATCATATGGAGTTATGATTGGAACTCTAGCAAGCATCCACAATTACTGAAGATCATTAAGGTAAAATCCAACCATAGCATTAAGTATCAAGTCCTCTTTTCTCCCATACGCAAGAACCTACCTACTCGGGTTTATGCTTTCGTCACTCAAGCAACCCACTATAGGAAAATCATGACCATATTGCAACACCCTACAGCGTGGATCCCTCATGTTTGTGCGACATGGGGGGCACCATAGGGTAGCACCATATCAACATATGACTCACATCCATAACATCATAGCACAATTAACCCATAGGACAAAACACATCTACTCAAACATCATAGGATAGCCAAATAGCATTGGGAAATAATATATGGAGTTCAGCACCATCTTTAAGTAGAGATTACAGCGGGGAAGAGAGGTGTTACACCACTGGAATAGGGGGAGAGAGTTGGTGTTGTCAGCAGCAAGATTGTTGATGTAGATCCCCATCACGATCCTTGCCCGACGACATTCCGACGCCACTAGGAGAGATGGGGAGAGAGCCCCCTCCTTCTTATTCCTTGGCCTCCCCCTAGATGGGGGGAGAGTTTCCCCTCTGGTCCATGTCCTCCATGGTGCCGAAGGGGTGGGATCCCTCCGAGATTGGATATCGCTCTCTTTTTTCTTCTGTTTCACGTTCCCGTTTTCTGGCCGAAAATCGTTTCTTATATTCCCGAAGATCCGTAACTCCGACCGGGCTGAAATTTTGAGGGAAGTTTTATACAAAAATAGCTTTCTTGCGCTCAAAGGAGAGATCCAACCGACCTACAAGGTATCCACCCTCCACCAGGGTGCGTTTGGGCCTTGGCCCACGCCCTGGTGGAGGGTGGAGGCTGTGGGACTCCGTTTGCGTTGATTTCACTTCTCAAAATTCATAAATATAGCAAAACATATCTCTGATTTTTTATCACATTTGGAATTTGTTTGATATGGAATTTCTATGAAACAAAAAACACACAAAAAACAAGAACTCGCACTGGGCACCAAATCAATAGGTTAGTCTAATAAATTATATAAATTGTTGCCAAAAGTATGTGAAAGTTGTATAATATTGGCATGAAACAATCAAAAATTATAGATACGACAGAGACGTATCATACGCCACCTCCTACGCCCATGTGGCCCCTGGGGGGTGGGCCCCTCCCGATGGACCCCAGGAACCCATTCGTCACCTACCCGAAACTTTCCCGGAACCCAAATACCCTTTTCCTATATATATATATATATATCAATATTTACCTCCAGACCATTTCGGAGCTATTCGTGATGTCCGGGATCTCATCCGGGACTCCGAACAACCTTCGGTCACCAACATACATAACTTAACAATATCAAAACGTCACCAAAAGTTAAGTGTGTAGACCCTACGGGTTCGAGAACTCTGCAGACATGACCGAGACACGTCTATGGCCAATAACCAATAGCGGGACCTGGATGCCCATATTGGTTCCTACATATTCTATGAAGATCTTTGTCTGTTAAACCTCTATGTCAAGGATTCTGTTAATCCTCTATGTAGTTCCCTTTGTTCTTCGATACGTTACTTGCCCAAGACTCGATCGTTGGTATCTCCATACCTAGTTCAATATCGTTATCGGTAAGTCTCTTTGCTCGTTCCATAATACAAGATCCCGTGCCTAACTCTTTAGTCACTTTGCTTGCTAGCCTCATTGTGGTGTTGTATTACCGAGTGGGCCCTGAGATACCTCTCCGTTAGACGAAGTAACTAATCCCAATCTTGATCCATGCCAACTCAACATACACCCTCGGAGATACCTGTAGAGCACCTTTATAGTCACCTAGTTATGTTTCCATGTTTGATACACACAAGGTACTCCTCCGGTGTCAGTGAGTTGCATGATCTCATGTTTATAGGAACAGATACTTGACATGCAGAAAACTATAGCAATAAACTGACACGATCATATGCTACATTCATAGTTTGGGTCTTGTATCACATCATTCTCCTAATGATGTGATCCTGTTATCAAATGACATCTCATGTCTATGGCTAGGAAACCTCGACCATCTTTGATCAACGAGCTAGTCTATCAGAGGCATATTAGGGACACAATGTTGTCTATGTACCCACACATGTATTTGAGTTTCTAGTCAATATAATTAAATCATGGATAATAAATTATTATCATAAATAAGGAAATATAATAATAACCATTTTATTATTGCCTCTAGAGCATATGTTTCGGGTATGCAGAAGATGGAACAACTCATCATGTTTCACACTTGATGTATGTAGATGAGATTTGTGGATTATTTAATCTTGCAGGTTTATCCGAGGCCAAGGTTAAGAAGAAGGTTTTCCCTTTATCTTTGGAGGGAAAATCATTGATTTATCATAGGCTATTAGATGAGGTTGTTTCATGGGAATGGAATCGCTTAAAACTGGAATTTCAGCAGAAGTTTTATCCTATGCATCTAGTTCTTCGTGATTAGAATAATATATATATTTTCTATCCTTGCCAAGGATAAAGCATCACTAAAGCTTGGGAGAGGCTTAAATCTATGATGCACATTTGCCCCAACCATGAGCTCACAAGAGAAATGATTTTACAAAACTTTTATGCTCAGCTTTCTCATGACGATGAATTAATACTCGATTCTTCTTCGACCGGTTCCTACATCAAGAGTGCTGGAAATATGCCCTAGAGGCAATAATAAAATGGTTATTATTGTATTTCCTTGTTCATGATAAATATTTATTATCCATGATATAATTGTATTGATTGGAAACTCAAATACATGTATGGATACATTGACGACACTGTGTCCCTAGTGAGCCTCTAAGAGACTATCGATCAAAGATGGCTATGGTTTCCTAGTCATGGACATGAGTTGTCATTTTATAACGGGATCACATGATTAGGAGAATGATGCATTGGACAAGACCCAAAACTATGAACGTAGCATATGACCGTGTCCGTTTATTGCTATTGTTTTCTACATGTCAAGTATCTGTTCCTATGACTATGAGATCATGCAACTCATTGACACCGGAGGAGTACCTTGTGTGTATCAAGCGTTGAATGTAACTTTGTGACTATCAAGATGCTCTACAGGTATCTCCGAGGGTGTCTATTGAGTTGGCATGGATCAGGATTGGGATTTGTTACTCCGTGTGACAGAGAGGTATCTCAGGGCCCCCCTTAGTAATACAACATCATAATGAGCTGGCAAGCAAAGTGACTAAAGAGTTAGCCACGTGATCTTGTATTACAGAACGAGTAAAGAGACTTATCGGTAATGAGATTGAACTAGGTATGGAGATGCCGACGATCGAATCTCGGGCAAGTAACATACCGATGAACAAAGGGAACTACATACGGGATTAACTGAATCCTTGACATAAAGGTTCAACTGATAAATATCTTCGTAGAATATGTAGGAACCAATGTAGGCATCCAGGTCCCACTATTGGTTATTGGCCGTAGAGGTGTCTCGGTCATGTCTGCATAGTTCTCGAACCCGCAGGGTCTACACACTTAACATTTGTTGATGATATAAGTATAGTTGAGTTATTATGTTTGTGACCGAAGGTTTTTCAGTGTTTCGGATGAGATCACCGACATGACGAGGAGCTCCAGAATAGTCCGGAGGTAAAGATTGATATATGGGATAATAGTGTTTGGTATCTGGAACGGTTCCAGTATTCACCGGAAGAGGTTTCAGATGTTTCCCAAAATTTTCGGGTATGAGAACACTTTTTTGGGCCATGGGGTAAAGCCCATGAGGCTTTAGGAAGGTGCAAAAGGAGTTTTGTGAAGGCCAAGGGCCAGACGCCAGGGACCCGGACGTCTGCTTTTGGAGTTCTAGGAGGACTCTTGCCTTGCGTGCCAAACGGACTTTGTGGAGGCTCTTTCTCCAAGAAATGACCCCAGGGCTCACCATATAAATGGAGGGGCAGGGCTAGCACCCGGAACACATCAAGATTTTCCCAAGCCGTGTGCCGGCAGACCCGTGCCCTCTAGTTTATCCTCCGTCATAGTTTCCGTTGTACTTGGCAAAGCACTACGGAGATTGTTCTTCACCACCACCGTCACCATGCCGTCGTGCTGCCAGAACTCGTCTACTACTTTGCCCCTCTTGCTGGATCAAGAAGGCCAGGACGTCATCAAGCTATACATGTGTTGAAGGCAGAGGTGCCGTCCGTTCGACACTAGATCGTGATTGGATCGCGGGATGACTTGAGATTTGGATCGCAAAGACATTCGACTACATCAATTGCGTTTCTTAACACTTCTGCTTAGCGATCTACATGGGTGTGCAGATTGTTATATTTGTGTTGAATATTTTGTATGCAAAGCGTTACGTGGACTTGGAGTTGTAATTGATGTGGATAGGTACGAGTCGTGTAGGAGTCGGACATGTTGTATCCTAGGCCTCTTATATATCGATCGGCACCACGCATTGTAACCAATGATGACTTCATAGTAATAGGTACGCAGGGGAGCCGACGGCTTGTGCCGGCGCCCGGGCGGACGATGTTCCGGTATCTTGGGGAGTAGCACTCGTAGTCATGCCTCAGGGATGTAGCCATATCGGCGAACCTCGTTAACAAATATCTTGCCTCGGTGTGTCATCTATGATCTTGCATTAGCGATTTATTCTAACAAGTGGTATCATGATCAACGTTATGAGAAGGCCATGCAGAAGATCATCTGGAGGTACGAGTATCATCCTCGACGGGTGCCAAGGAACGCCCATTTCGTGCAAGGTGGAGCATGGCAGCGGCCGCGGATGCGGTCGGTGGTGTCGGACACTTCGGGCAAGAGGCCTGGACCGTTCGATGGGCTGTGGTCGGTAAGGATCGGTTAGACGTGGCTGTTGAAGATGTTGTGGAGGCAACGAATTCGACTCGCGATCAGACTGGTGATCAGACGTGGGGGTGTCCGGATAGATCGGAGTGTGAGAGCATCGAGATGATGCGCTCGGTGTTGTACAAGGGCGGCAGCACAACACTGCGGACTAATTGTGTCAGCAATGCGGATGACCAGGGTATAACATGGCTTGTGCACGGATGATGCACGAGGCGGCGACTATTGCAGCAACGTACGATGAGTATGAGCGACGGGACTGTTCAGATTGTTGGCTAATAGCCAAGATCAGAAACAAGGCAGGAGATGTTCGTTGGAATTAACGGCGGATGTTTTCCGAGGCGAACGTATAGAGAAAAGGAAAGTCACGGCTGCTGCGTACGAGAGACAGCAGGCGCTCGATTGCCTATGGCAGTAGGTCTCTATGGATGAATTTTACCGTGCGTACAAGAAAGAAAAATCAGAAACAATGATTTGTTAGTGCAGAGTCTAGGGCTAGGGTACTACTACTACATGCATGAGCGGTTCCAATTTTCTAAAGAAAAGGAAGGACGTGTGCGTATACCTGGGCATCTCCGGCCAGGCCCGGTCGGCCCACCCAGGCCTGACCCCAAAATCCAGGGCCTAGGCCCGACGGGCTTGTCCGTGGGTCGGGCTAGGACCTGAGTTTTGAGCCCACCCATAGGGCCGAGCCGTGCTTGGACTTGGCATATTGGGATTTTAAGGAAGAAGCCCGACCCATAGCCCCAAGCCCGACGGGCTTTTCAGGGCTTGGGCTTCAAAGTAGGCCCCTTGACAGTGCCTGGGCCTCAGTTTTCTGCCGTGGGCTTTTTAGGGCCCGACCCAAGCCCGACCCGGCCTGGCCCATGGCCAGATATACGTGTGTGTGCGTATTGGGTCCAGGGGACAAGAGCTTTAATACACACAGAGGTTATGATTGAAAATAGGACGAGTCTAGGCAGTGGCTGCTCGCTGGCCTTCGTGAGCGGCCGATCTAAACTAGAAATATTTTGTCCCCTACTCTATAAAAGGTAATCATTTGTCCCTTTAATTGATATGAGAAAAATAATTTTAATCTACATATTAGAAAAAATAGTATGTAACAAAAAAGTATTACAAAAGCATTAACGTAAATAAGTGTGAATGCATTTAATTTGAGTTTTCAATTTTTTTAAAAGCCATAACTTGTAAACCGCTTGTCAGAATTAAGATCCGTTTTCACTGTTGAAACCTTTGTGGCATGCTCTTCGAAACTAGTTCCCGCATGATTATATTTCGACAAACATTTTAGTGTGAAATTTAGTCTCTGTTTGGTGCGACTGTTTAGCCGTCAATGTGCAACTAGCTGACAGGCTATGTGCAACTTTTTTCATTAACTTATGGCACCATCCAATACTACTCTCAAATAGTGAAATGTGCAATTTTGTCTACTGCCCCGGCTAACTATCATGACTAACTGCATGGTAGTCGCCGCACATGTGCATGGCCTCCATACAACCGCGCGTGAGGGACTACCCTATAAGGGCGTGCTAACTCGCAGTCTATGTGTGAGCAACTATGTCGGTCGTGGTGTGCAACTCCACAGTTGCGCGTGAGAAACTACCCCGTTGGGCATGTGCAACTCCCACAGCATTGCGTGTGCGATATGTCAACGGGAGTGTGCAACTCTACGGCCACACATGTGCGACTATGTCAACGAGAATGTGCAACTCCATGACCAAGTGTGAGAACCTCCTACAATAATTCATGTGCGACTATGCGTCCAAGATTGTGCAACTAAGTGGCCATGCATGTGTGACTATACCGTCGAGAGTGTGCAACTCCACATTCATGTATGTTGTGCTACTATGCAGACGGGAGTGTGCAACTCCATGGTCACTCATGTACAACTCTGTTGATGATAGTGTGCAACTCTACAGTCATGTGTGTGGTTAATGGCCGATGATAGTGCGCAACTCCACGACCATGCATGTGCGACTATGCCAATGAGAGTGTGCAACTCCATGGCCACGCATGCGCGACTAGGCCGATGAGAGTGTGCAACTCTGCAACCACGCATGTGTGACTAGGCGGATGAGAGTGTGCAACTTCACGGCCACGCATATGCGACTAGGCCGATGAGAGTGTGCAACTTCGTCTGTTGCATGGCTAACTGTGTAGTAGACTATGTGCAACTCAATATGTTGAGCCTACCAACTTAAACTACATATCCACAAATAGAAAGATGAAGGAGTTGCACATCGACTACTAAGCAGTTGGCTGAAACAACAGATTAAGTTGCACATATTGTTGGTGGAGCGGGTGGGGCAGGGTTTGCATGAAAAATTACAAATCCACTAGTAGGGAGGGGGATGCACATCGACTCCTAAGTAGTTAGTCAGGGCAGTAAAGCACTTGCACATCATAAAAAAATGATTACCATGGTTGTTAGCTTGCAACCTCATAGGAAGTAGGATCATGCAGCTCTAAAAATTAGTTTTGAAAAAATTGCACCATGCAGTATTATAGTTGCACCGCGCAGTAATGGAGTTGCACTATATAGCACAAAAGTTGGCATCACCAAAATTTCATCAAAGTATACCTATGCGAGATCTAGTTTCAGAGATATCGTCGTAAGGATTTCAATGATGAAAACAGACCTGAATTTGGAAATATAATTTTAGAGATATAGCTTTTTCAAATTTTGAAAAAACAAAATAAATACACGTAGATCTGTTTTCTAGAAATCAAAGCGACTAGTGTGAACGCATTTAATGCTACACCACACATGTGCTAGTAGACAAAATTATTTTACATGCATGTGGGTGAGGTTTGCGGCCGACCGCCTGGGACGTGGAACGAGCACACGTGCACTTTTTTTGTATTTCTGTTTAAAATAAGGAAGGGATATGCATGTCCATGTTTATCTATGCATTGGCATCAGACTTGGTTTGATTCCATACAAACTGTGAGAGTTATGGACTCGATTTCCGTGAGAGGCAAGGAAAATACAGGGCCGGGTGTCTAGAAGGTAATAAAAGGATAAAAATGGAGGTCAGCGAACGCACCAAAGTAAATCATCTGGAAGTCAGGAAAGGTGGAGTGGACAGTTTTGGCGAAGATATTAATCCGCGTTATGACGATAGGTTACACTACAATTTCTGAAGGGTGGACAAGGACTTTGTGCAGGTCAGATTTCTTGGTAGATAGCATACTACGGCGTGGCTTCAGACGAGGAATTTAGGATTGGTGATCTTTTTCATGAGGAAGTCATAGAGGCAAGCAAGGATGATCAGACTGGCTACAACAGGTCGGTTAGATCGTGGCTTGGCATGGCGCCAGGGTTTACCAAATTTGAGGTGTTGAAATTCGATGGCACGGGTAACTTCGGTGTATGGCAGACAAGAGTCAAGGATCTTCTGGCGCAACAGGGAATCTTGAAGGGTTTGCTGGAGATGAAGCCGACCAAGGTTGAGTATGATGCATGGGAGGATATGCAAGTGTGAGCGGCCGCTACCATACGGCTTTGTCTTGCGGATCAGGTCATGTATCATGTCATGGACGAAGATTCTCCTAAGGGATTTTGGGACAATTTGGCAAGTCGTTATATGTCCAAGTCAGCGACCAATAAACTATATTTGAAGCAAAAATTCTATGGGCTGAAGATGCAGGAGGGGTCGGATCTTGTGGAGCATGTGAATGCCTTTAATCAGTTGGTCACGGTTCTAGCGTGTCTGGATGTGAAGATTGAGGATGAGGACAAGGCACTACTTCTTCCTGTTTTGTTGCTACCGTCCTATGAGCATTTGGTCATTACGTTGACACATGGAAAGACAACTGTCAATAATGAGGAAGTCACGGAAGCGTTGCTTGGGCATGAGTTGAGGAAGCAAAAGAATGCTGCTAAGAGGGATAATACTCAATGTTTGGGGTTGGCAGTTAAAGGTTATCAGTTCAAGAAGGAACAAGAGGCAGAGAAGAAAAAGAAGAAAAAGGTGCAGTGCTACAAGTCCAAGGATTGGGGACATATAAAGAGGGAATGCCCGAAACTGAAGGGTGGGGCTAGTTCTAACCTGTCTACTCATGGTGATGACTCAGACAACAGTAGTGATGCCCTTGTAGTATCAGACAAATGGTCAACTAAAATTGTTGCATGGATGTTGGATTCAGCTTTCTCTTTTCATGACGCCCAACAGGGAGTGGTTCTCCTCGTACAAGTCTGATGAGTTTGGTTTTGCCTATGTGGGCGATGACACAGGTTATCGTGTTGCTGGAGTAGGTGACATCAAAATCAAGATGTTTGACAGAGTTGAGAGGATGCTTCGGGGAGTCAGGTATGTGCGAGGGTTAAGGAGGAATCTAATTACGCTTGGTGTTCTTCTTGATGGTGGTATGGAATTTCGTTGTGATTGGAATAAGAAGACCATGGAAATCATGGAAGATGGGGTGACCGTGATGATAGGAGAGAGGACAGTTTCGCATCTTTGCAAGTTGCAAGGGAGCACTATTGTAGGTGGAGTCATGATGAGTAGAGGCATAGGAGTAGTAGCGGAGTCCCACGGTGGCGGCGGGTTAGGCTCGTTGGGTAGCTCTAAGTAAGCTACAAAGAAGACAACCCAAGTATGAAGTAATGGAGGCTCGACGCATGGACGACTTCTAGATGGTGTAGAATATTCACCAAGGTGGAGTTTGTTATATTTGTGTCGAATATTATGTACGCAAAGGGTTACGTGGACTTGGAGTTCTAATTGGTGTGGATAGGTATGAGTCGTGTAGGAGTCAGAAACGTTGTATCCTAGGCCTCTTATATATCGAGGGGCACCACATGTTGTAACCTATGACGACTTGATAGCAATAGGTACGTGGGGGAGCCGGCGGCTTGTGCCGGCGCCCGGACGAACGGTGTTGCAGTATCTTGGGGAGGAGCGCCCATAGTCATGCCTCGGGGATGTACCCATATCGATGAACCTCGTTAAAAAATATCGTGCCTCGATGTGTCGTCTATGATCTTGCATTAGCGATTTATTCTAACACAGATCCAATCTCTCCTCTCATAGATGCTCATCTCCTAGATTGATTTTGGTGAAGCATAGGAATTTTTTGTTTCCCATGCAACATTCCCTAACAGTGGCATCATGAGCTAGGTATTTGCGTAGATGGCATCACGAGTAGAACACAAAGGATTTTGTGGGCGTTAATATTTAGATTGCTTCCTTCCTTAGTCTTTTCTTTATTCAGTGGTATTGTGGGATGAAGTGGCTCGAACCAACCTTCCTCTTCCATGTACGAGAGACCGGTTCCATCGACATACATTTAACTTTGTTGCATAAGATGGCTGGCGGGTGTCTGTCTCTAGCACCTTAGTTGAATCGGTTTTGACAAAGGCGGTCCTTGTAGAAGGTTAAATAGCAACTTGTATATCACTATTGTGGTTTTGCGTAGGTAAGAATCGTTCTTGCTAGATACCCATAGCATCCACATAAAACATGAAAACAAAAAATTAGAGGATGTCTAACTTGCTTTTGCAGGGTATGTTGTGATATGATATGGCCAGAGACATGATGAAATATATTTTATGTATGAGATGATCATGTTTTGTAATAGTTTATATTGACTACCATGTAGATTCATACGGCAACCGACAGGAGCCATAGGGTTGTCTTTAATTATTCTGTAACCTGTGTGTCAATCTTGACATGCTATTTAATGCTTTACTTTATCGCTAAGAGGTAGCAATAGTAGTAGAAACATGGTTGGCATGACAACCGAGATGGCAACACGATGATGGAGATCATGGTGTGGTACCGGTGACGATGGAGATCATGCCGATGCTTTGGAGATAGAGAACGAAAGCACAAGTTCATGGCCATATCATGTCACTTATGATTTGCATGTGATGTTAATCCTTTTATGCATCTAATTATGCTTAGGTCAGCGGTAGCATTATAAGGTGATCCCTCACAAAAATGTCAAGATTAAAATTGTGTTCTCCCCAAGTGTGCACCATTGTGAAGGATCATCGTTTCAAAGCACCACGTGATGATCAGGTGTGATAGACTCTACGTTCGCATACAACGGGTGTAAGCCAGTGTTGCACATGCGGAACACTCGGGTTAAACTTTAAGAGCCTAGCATTTACGGACATGGCCTCGGAACACAAGAGACCAAAAGGTCGAAAATGAGTCATATACTAGATATGATCGACATGGAAATGTTCGCCATTGAAACCACCTCATCTCACGTGATGATCGAACTTGGGTTGGTGGATTTGGATCATGTCGCACTAAGACAACCTGAGGGATGTTGATTTGAGTGAGTGTTATTAAGTAATGTGATTAATTGAACTCATTATCATGAACATAGTCTAAGTTGTGTTTGCAAATTATGTTGTAGATCAATAGCTTGCTGCGGGATCACTAGAAGAGTATGGCTAGAGGGGGTCAATAAACTACTAGTAGGAATTTAAAACAACCTCAAGCATAAGTTTAAGTGTTTGTAGATTTTAGCATATAGCAAGTCTAGCACACCCTACACATGCAAGTCATCAAGTATAGCAGTGAAAAGTAAAGACATTGCGCATGGAAGTAAGGAGTAGAGATAGATAGATAAAACGCATGAAGTACACAAAGTTTTTTCTTGTGGTTACGATAGGTGGTGCTATCGTACGTCCAAGTTTATGGAGTCCTCAACTCACGAAGGGTAACGGTCGCGAGAGTTCATGGAGGGTTCCATGAAGAAGCAACCTTGACTATACCATGATGGCCTACGTCCACGAAGGACTAGCCTCACTATGGGTAGATCTTCACGAAGAAGGCGATCTCCTTGGCCTTACAAACTTCTTGGTTCACTCCACATCACGAAGTAGGAGGCTCCCAAGCGACACCTAACCAATCTAGGAGGCACCACCCTCCAAAAGGTAATAGGCTCGATAATGTCGATGAACTCCTTGTTCTTGTGCTTCAAGATGATAGACTCCTCAACTTGCAATCACTCTCTCACAAATTTGGCTTTGGTGGAAGAGATTGTTTGGGTGGAAAGCAAGTTGGGGAGGCTAGAGATCAAGATTCATATAGTTGGAATGGAATGGCTGTTGGGGAATGTGGCATGGGAAACAAATTTTTTCCTACGTTCACGCAAGACCTATCCATGGTGATGAGCATCTACGAGAGGGAGAGTGGATCTACATACCCTTGTAGATCGCTAAGTAGGAAGCATTAAGAAACGCGGTTGGTGTAGTCGAACATCTTCGTGATCCAAATCGCCGAGCATCCCACGATATCATCACGATCCGTCTCGCGATCCAATCATGATTCGTCCCGCGAACTCGTCAAGATTCATCCTGCGAACTCATCACAATTCGTCCCGCGAACTCATCACGATCCGTCTCGCGATCCAATCATGATTCGTCCCGCGAACTCGTCAAGATTCATCCTGCGAACTCATCACAATTCGTCCCGCGAACTCATCATGATCCGTCTCGCGATCTTGATCATGGTCCTTCCGATCTAGCGCCGAACGGACGACACCTCCGCGTTCAGCACACGTACAACTCGATGACGATCTGTGCCTTCTTGATCCAGCAAGAGGGAGCGGAGAGGTAGACGAGTTCTCCGGCAGGGTGACGGTGCTGCGGCGATGGTGGTGGAGCAATTCCGACAGGGCTTCGTCAAGGACTGCAGAAAACCAATCTAGAGGAGAAACTATGCACTAGAGGAACGGGTAGCACGTGGATGGAAAAACTGTGCCAAAACCCTAAAACCCTCTAGTGTATATAGGAGGAGAGGAGAAGGAAGCTTGGCTCCCAAGGAGCCAGCCCTTGGGTCGGCCGAACTAAGGAGGAGAGGAGGATTCCTCCTCCAATCCTAGTAGGACTAGGACTCCTTACTATTTTGCCTTTTTGCCTTTTTCCACCTTTTTCTCTTTGGGATTTTCTTCCCAGCCGCATGGGCCTTGTGAGGGACTTCCACCAGCCCACTAAGGGCTGGTATATACTCTCCCACAGCCCACGTAGCCTCTTGGGTTGAAATACCCCTCCCGAGCTCCTCGTGACGCCCGGGATCTCATCTGGGACTCCTAACAACCTTCGGTCACCATCATACATAACTCTATACTACCGAAACGTCACCAAACCTTAAGTGTGCACACCCTGCGGGTTCGAGAACTATGCAGACATGACCGAGACACCTCTACGGTCAATAACCAATAGCGGGACCTGGATGCCCATATTGGTTCCTACATATTCTACGAAGATCTTTATCGGTCGAACCTCTATGTCAAGGATTCAGTTAATCCCGTATGATGTTCCCTTTGTTCTTCGGTATGTTACTTGCCCGAGATTCAATCATTGGTATCTCCATACCTAGTTCAACCTTGTTACCGGCAAGTCTCTTTACTTGTTCCGTAATACAAGATCCCGTGACTAACACTTAGTCACATTGCTTGCAAGGCTTATTGTGATGTTGTATTACCGAGTGGGCCCTGAGATACCTCTCCGTCACACGGAGTAACAAATCCCAGTCTTGATCCATGCCAACCCAACAGACACCCTCGGAGATACCTGTAGAGCACCTTTATAGTCACCCAGTTATGTTGCAACGTTTGATACACACTCTTCCGGTGTCCGTGAGTTGCATGATCTCATGGTCATAGAAACATATACTTGACATGCAGAAAACAGTAGCAATAAACTGACACAATCATATGCTACGTTTGTAGTTTGGGTCTTGTCCATCACAACATTCTACTAATGATTTGATCCCGTTATCAAATGACATCTCATGTCCATGGCTACGAAACCTTAACCATCTTTGATCAACGAGCTAGTCTATTAGAGGCATACTAGGGACATGGTTTTGTCTATGTATCCACACGTGCATCTAAGTCTCCGATCAATACAATTATAGCATGGATAATAAACGATTATCATGAACAAGGAAATATGATAATAACTAATTTATTATTGCCTCTAGGGCATACTTCCAACAGACTCCCACTTGCACTAGAGTCATAATCTAGTTCACATCACCATGTGATTCGCATTGTTATGAATCTAACACCCAATGAGTTCTGGGGCTCGATCATGCTTTGCATGTGATAGAGGTCTTATAGTCAATGGGTCTGTGACATTCAGATCTGTGGGTACTTTGCAAATCTCTATGTCAAACCGTAAACACTGCCACCACACTCCACTTGGTACTATTCCAAATAGCTGCTCCACTATACATATCCAGATTGCTACTACGAGTCATCCGGATTGGTGTTAAAGCTTGCATCGACGTAACTCTTTACGATGAACTCTTTATCACCTCCATAATCGAGAAACATCTCCTTAGTCTTTTAGTTACTAAGGATAATCTTGACCGCTATCAAGTGATCCACTCCTAGATCACTCTTGTACCCCTTGACGGACTCATGGCATGGCACACACAGGTTCGGTACATAGCACGACATACAATACAAAGCCTATGGCTAAGGCATAAGGGACGACATTCGTCCTTTCTCTTTCTTCTGCCGTTGTCGAGCTTTGAGTCTCACTCAACTTCACACCTTAAAAATCAGGCGAGAACTCTTTCTCTAACTGATCCATTTTGAACCTTTTCAAAATCTTGTCAAGGTATGTACTCATTGAAAGTCTCATCAAGCATCTTGATCTATCTCTATAGATCTTGATGCTCAACAATTAGGTAGCTTTATCTAGGTCTTCCTTTGGAAAACTCCTTTCAAACAACCATTTATGCTTTCGAGAAATTCTACATCATTTCCGATCAACAATATGTCAACCACATATGCTTACCAGAAACTCTATAGTGCTCCCACAAACTTTATTGTAAATACAAGTTTCTCATAAACTTTGTATAGACTCAAAAACTTTGATCACCTCATCAAAGTGTATATTCCAACTCCGAGATGCTTGCTTCAGTCCATAGAAGGACCACTGAAGCTTGCACACCTTTTAGCATCCTTAGGACTGACAAAAACTTCTGGTTGTATCACATACAACCTTTACTCAAGTAAACTGTTAAGGAAACGATGTTTTGTCATCCATGTTCCATATTTCATAATTCAAAAATGCAGCAACTGCTAACATAATTCCAACAAACTTTAGCATCGCTACGAGTGAGAAAGTCTCATCACAGTCAACTCATTGAACTTTGTGGAAACTTCTTTGCGACAAGTCGAGCTTTATAAATGGTGACATTCACCATCAGCGTCTGTCTTCATCTTAAAGGTCCATTTGTACTCAACGACCTGCCGTCCAACGAGCAAGTCTACCAAAGTCTATACTTGGTTTTCATACATGGATCCTTTCTCGGATTTCATGGCCTCTAACTATTTGTTGGAATCTGGGCCCATCATCGCTTCTCCATAGATCGTAGGTTCATCGTTGTCCAACAACATGATCTCTAAGACAGGGTTGTCGTACTACTCAGGAGCAGTACACGTCCTTGTCGACCTACGAGGTTCAATAGTAACTTGATCCAAAGCTTCATGATCATCATCATTAACTTCCTCTTCAACTAACGTAGGCTTCACAGAAACATCTTCCTTTGCTGCGCTACTCTCTGGTTGAAACAAAGGTTCAACAACCTCATCAAGTTCTATCTTCCTCCCACTCAATTCTTTCGAGAGAAACTTTTTCTCGAGAAAGGACCCAGTTTTAGCAACAAACACTGTATGCTTGGATCTGAGACAGAAGGTTTACCCAAATGTTCTTAGGGCATTCTATGAAGATGCATTTGTCCGCTTTGGGTTCGAGCTCATTATCTGAAAACATTTTCCGCACAAGTGTCGCAGCCCCAAACATTATGAAATGACAACTTAGGTTTCTATCAAATCATAATTCACATGATGTCATCTCAATGGATTTATATGGTGCCCTATCTAAAGTGAATGTAGTTGTCTGTAATGCATAACCCCAAAATTATAGTAGCAAAACGATAAGATACATCATAGCAAGAACAATTTTCAATAGAGCATGACTATGATGTTCGAACACACCATCACACTATGGTGTTCCAGGTGGCGTGAGTTGTGAAACAACTTTCACATTGTCTAAATTTGTATGCCAAACTCGTAACTCAGATATTTACCTGCATGATCATATCGCAGACATTTTTATCTTCTTGTCATGATGATCTTAAACTTCAATCTGAATTTGCTTGAACCTTTCAAACGATTCATACTTGTGTTTCATTAAGTAAATATACACTATATCTACTCAAATCATCAGTGAAGGTAAGAAAATAACGATATCCACTACACTCTACAAGACTCATTGGATTGCATACATCAACATGTATCATTTCCAATAAATCACTTGCCCGCTCCATCCATCTGGAAATGGGGTCCTTAGTCATCTTTCCCAAGAGGCATGGTTCGCATGTCTCAACTGATTTGAAATCGAATGAGTCCAAAGATCCATCAGCATGGAGTTTCTTCATGCGCTTTATACCAATATGACATTTAGCGACAGTGCCACAAGTATGTGGTACTATCATTATTAACTTTGTATCTTTTGGCATCAATGTTATGAACATGTGTATTACTACGATCAACATTCAACAAACCATTCTGACTGGGTGCATGACCATTGAAGGTATTATTCATGTAAATAGTATAACCATTATTATCTAACTTAAATGAATAACCATGTTGCAATAAACACGATCTAATCACGTTCATGCTCAACGCAAAACACCAAATAACATTTATTTAGGTTTGTCACTAATCCCGAAGGTAGAGAGAGCGTGCGATGTTGATCACATCAACCTTGGAAACATTTCCATCACACATCGTCACCTCACCCTTAGCTAGTTCTCCGTTTATTCCGTAGCTTTTATTTCGAGTTACTAACATTTAGCAACCGAACCGGTATCCAATACCTAGGTGCTACTAGGAGTACTCTCAAGGTACACATCATTAACATGTATATCAAATATACTTCTGTCGACGTTGCCAGCCTTCTTATCTACCAAGTATCTAGGGTTGTTCCGCTTCAGCGACCGCTCTCCTCATAATCTAAGCACTTAGTCTCGGGTTTGGGTTCAACTTTTTGTTGCTTCACTAGAGCAGCAAATGACTTGCTATCCATCAAGTTTCCCTCCTTGCTCTTGCCCTTCTCGAAACTAGTGGTTTGACTAACCATCAACACTTGACGCTCCTTTTTGATTTCTACCTTCGCGGTGTGAAACATCGCGAATAGCTCAGGGATCATTATTTCCATCCCTGGCATTTTATAGTTCATCACCAAGTTCTAGTAGCTTTAGTGACAGTGACTTGGAGAACTATATCAATCACTATCTTAACTAGAAGATCAACTCCCACTCGATTCAAGCGATTGTAGCACCCAGACAATCTAAGCACATGCTCAACGATTGAGCTATTCTCTTTCATCTTGCAGGAAAATAATCTTGTTGGAGATCTCATATCTCGCAACACGGGCACGAGCCTGAGATGCTAATTTCAGCTCTTAGAACATCTCATATGTTCTGTGACGTTCAAAACGTTTTAGAGCCTCAATTCTAAGCCGTAATGCATGACACACTAAACTATCAAGTAGTCATCAGAACTTGCCTGTCAGATGTTCACAACATCTACATACGACGCTAGAGGGGTTACGCACCGAGCGGCGCATTAAGGACATAAGCCTTCTGTGCAGCAACAAGGACAATCCTCAGATCATGGAGCCAGTCCGCAATATTGCTACCATCATCTTTCAACTCTATTTCTCTAGGAACATATAAAAATTCAAGGGAGCTACAGCGTGAGCTAGTAATCTATAACACAGTTTGCAAAGACACTACTGACTATGTTCATGATAATGAGTTCAATTAATCATATTACTTAAGAACTCCCACTCAAATTGACATCCCTCCGGTCATTCGAGTGATACATGATCCAAATTCACCAACTCAAGTCCGATCATCACGTGAGTTGAGGTGGTTTCAATGGTGAACATCATCATGTTGATCATATCTGCTATATGACTCATGTTTGACCTTTCAGTCTCTTGTGTTCCGAGGCCATGTCTATACATGCTAGGATCGTCAAGTTTAACCCGAGTGTTCTGCATGTGCAACACTGGCTTGCACCCGTTGTATGTGAACGTAGAGTCTATCACACCCGATCATCACATGGTGTCTCAACACGACGAACTTTCACAATGGTGCACACTCGGGGAGAACACAATTCATCTTGAAATTTAAGTGAGGGATCACCTTATAATTCTACTGTCGTCCTAAGAAAAACAAGGTCCATAAAAGGATTAACATTACATGCAAATCATAAGTGACATGATATGGCCATGAACTTGTGCTTTTGATCTCCATCTTGAAAGCACTGGCATGATCTCCATCATCGCCGGCACGACACCATGATCTCGATCATCTTGATCTCCGTCAATGTGTCGCCATCGGGGTTGTCGCGCCCGTCATGCTTGTACTACTATTGCTACCGTCTAGCAATAAAGTAAAGCATTACATAGTGCTTAATGATTGACACGCAGGTCATACAATAATTAAAGACAACCCTATGGCTCCTGCCGGTTGCCGTACTCATTGACATGCAAGTCATGATATTCTATACAACACATGATCATATCATATATCACATCATGTAATTGGCCATATCACATCACAACATACCCTGCAAAAACAAGTTACACGTCCTCTAATTGTTGTTGCATGTTTTACGTGGCTTCTACGGGTATCTAGCAAGAACAATTCTCATCTACGCAAAAACCACAACGGTGATACACTAGTTGCTTTTCAACCTTCTCAAGGACTGCCTTTGTCGAGTCCGATCCAACTAAAGTGAGAGAAACTGGCACCCGCAAGCCATCTGTGCAACAAGTTGCAGTTGAGGGAACTGGTATCTTGTAAGCGTATCAGTAATTTTGGTTCGGGCCGCTTCATCTCAAAATACCGCTGAACCAAAAC
The DNA here is from genome assembly GCA_022496015.1 of Hordeum marinum. Classification (NCBI taxonomy): domain Eukaryota; kingdom Viridiplantae; phylum Streptophyta; class Magnoliopsida; order Poales; family Poaceae; genus Hordeum; species Hordeum marinum. The sequence goes on from CM039675.1 coordinate 336,655,310, forward strand.
ACGACCACAAACTCTTTGTGTTCTACTCGAGATCGCATCTACACATAGACCTAGCTCATGATGCCACTGTTGGGGAACGTCGCACGGGAAACAAAAATTTTCCTACGTTCATGCAAGACCTATCCATGGTGATGAGCATCTACAAGAGGGAGAGTGGATCTACATACACTTGTAGATCGCTAAGCGGGAAGCGTTAAGAAATGTGGTTGGTGTAGTCGAACATCTTCGCGATCCAAATCGCCGAGCGTCCCGCGATCTCATCACGACCCGTCCCGCGATCCAATCACGATCTGTCCCGCGAACTCATCATGATCTGTCCCGCGAACTCATCATGATTCGTCCCACGATCTTGATCACGATCCTTCCGATCTAGCGCCGAACGGACGACACCTCCACATTCAGCACACGTATAGATCGATGATGATCTCCGCCTTCTTGATCCAGCAAGAGGGAGTGGAGAGGTAGATGAGTTCTCCGGCAGTGTGACGGTGCTGCGGTGATGGTGGTGGAGCAATTCCGGCAGGGCTTCGCCAAGCACTGCAGAAAACCGATCTAGAGGAGAAACTATGCACTAGAGGAACGGGTAGCACGTGGCTGGAAAAACTGTGCGAAAACCCTAATACCCTCTAGTATATATAGGAGGAGAGGAGGAGGAGGCTTGGCTCCCAAGGATCCGGCCCTTGGGTCGGCCGAACTAAGGAGGAGAGAAGGATTCCTCCTCCAATCCTAGTAGGACTAGGACTCCTTACTATTTTGCCTTTTTTGCCTTTTTCCACCTTTATCTCTTTGGGATTTTCTTCCCAGCCGCATGGGCCTTGTGTGGGACTTCCACCAGCCCACTAAGGGCTGGTATATACTCTCCCACAGCCCACGTAGCCTCTTGGGTTGAAATACCCCTCCCGATGGTCTCCCGGTACACTACCGGCACTCCCGGTACATTACCGATGAGCCCGAAACTTTTCCGGCGACCAAAATAGGACTTCCTATATATCAATCTTTATGTACGGACCATTCCGGAGCTCCTCGTGACGCCCGGGATCTCATCTGGGACTCCTAACAACCTTCGGTCACCATCATACATAACTCTATACTACCGAAACGTCACCAAACCTTAAGTGTGCACACCCTGCGGGTTCGAGAACTATGCAGACATGACCGAGACACCTCTACGGTCAATAACCAATAGCGGGACCTGGATGCCCATATTGGTTCCTACATATTCTACGAAGATCTTTATCGGTCGAACCTCTATGTCAAGGATTCAGTTAATCCCGTATGATGTTCCCTTTGTTCTTCGGTATGTTACTTGCCCGAGATTCAATCATTGGTATCTCCATACCTAGTTCTACATTGTTACCGGCAAGTCTCTTTACTCGTTCCGTAATACAAGATCTCGTGACTAACACTTAGTCACATTGCTTGCAAGGCTTATTGTGATGTTGTATTACCAAGCGGGCCCTGAGATACCTCTCCGTCACACAGAGTAACAAATCCCACTCTTGATCCATGCCAACCCAATAGACACCCTCGGAGATACCTGTAGAGCACCTTTATAGTCACCCAGTTACGTTGCGACGTTTGATACACACAAGGCACTCTTCCGGTCTCCGTGAGTTGCATGATCTCATGGTCATAGAAACATATACTTGACATGCAGAAAACAGTAGTAATAAACTGACACAATCATATGCTACCTTTGTAGTTTGGGTCTTGTCCATCACACCATTCGCCTAATGATGTGATCCCGTTATCAAATGACATCTCATGTCCATGGCTACGAAACCTTAACCATCTTTGATCAACGAGCTAGTCTATTAGAGGCATACTAGGGACATGGTTTTGTCTATGTATCCACTCATGCATCTAAGTCTTCGATCAATACAAATATAGCATGGATAATAAACGATTATCATGAACAAGGAAATATGATAATAACTAATTTATTATTGCCTCTAGGGCATATTTCCTACAATGGCATAATCTCAACACATGAGTAGGTGGTTCTCTCTTAGAAAATCAGTTGGTATGAGTGGGGATCTGTTCTGAGTGCTTCTCCTTCGAGTAGGTGGTGGTGGAGGGGTATATATAGGCATCTCAAAAAATTCAACCGTTACACCTAATAAGTCAGACTAGGGTGACACTGATGTGTTAATCTTGGTGGTACCGAGTTGCCTCAAAGGTAGCTACTTTTGAATCTCGGTGAGACCGATACATAAAACTCGGTTGCACCGATAAGGTGACCAACGATCAGATTGCCAAACTCGGTGACGCTGATTCAATAATCTTGGTGGGACCGATTTTGTGAATTTTCATAACAGAAAGTTCGCAACCCAAACTCGGTGGCACCAAAGGAGAATGAGTTGCACCTAAGGGCTAGGGTTTGGCTGAGTCTGTCTGAGGATGAGAATCAGTGGCACCGAGTGGAAAGTGTTGGTTGCACCGATTTTGAGTGTTCGACTTTGGACAGACTTTCGTGGAAGAGCTTGTGGGTGTATGTGCTGACTATCACTTGTGCACGTATGAGCATTTTGTTCACCAACAGTACCTTACCCCCTTTTGATAGTATTGCCTTTCCTATGGACTCAAAGTGATTTCTCACAAAGTAAAATGTAGAGTCCTCTTGCTTGAAGCTTTGCCAATGCTATTAATTCTCCTTCTTCTTCATGGGGATACTCTCCACACTCCTTTTTGCCAACACATCTCTCTGTATGGACTTTATCTAAAATACACTAGATGAAAGTATTAGTCCAAGAGACAATGTATGTTGTCATGAACTATCAAAACCACCAAGGGAGCATATTGTGCTTTCAATCTCCCCCTTTTTGGTAATTGATGACAACATACAATCAAAGCTTAAAATAAAGATATGCATGTATATAATGAAGACTTCGAGCGAGACATGACTTAGACTTGCTCCCCCTTGTAGGACCGAAAGTAGGTCTAGAGGGGGGGGTGATTAGACTACTTGACCAATTAAAAGTTTTGCCTATGCCAATTTTTAGGGTTGAGAATTTTTAGCATTTCATGGCAAGTCAAGTACACCCTACACATGCAAGTCTAAGAGTATATAGCAGCGGAAAGTAACAACAAGCATGTATAGAAGGGATAGGGTAGGAAGATCAAACACAATTGTAGACACGATGTTTTTTTCCCATGGTTCCGATAGGTGGCGCTATTGTACGTCCACGTTTATGGAGTCTTCAACCCATGGAGGGTAACGGTCGCGAGAGTCCATGGAGGGCTCCACCCAAAAGGGTCCACGAAGTAGCAACCTTGACTATTGCATACGGCTTCCGTCCACGAAGGACTAGCCTCACTATGGGTAGATCTTCACGAAGTAGGCGATCTCCTTGCCCTTACAAACTTCTTGGTTAACTCCACAACATGAAGTAGGAGCATCCCAAGCGACACCTAACCAATCCAGGAGGCACCACCTTCCAAAAGGTAATAGGCTCGGTAATGATGATGAACTCCTTGCTCTTGTGCTTCAAGATGATAGACTCCTCAACACAAAATCTCTCTCACACATGTTTGGCTTGGTAGAAGAGATGGGATTGGTGGAAAGCAACTTAGGGAGGCTAGAAATCAAGATCCATATGATTTGAGTGGAAGATCTTGACCTCAACACAAGGGTAGGTGGTTCTCTCTCAGAAAATCTGATAGGATAGGTATGGAATAGTTCTGAGTGCTTCTCTCTCTAGTAAGTGGTGGTGAAGGGGTATATATAGGCATCCCCAAAAATCCAACCGTTACACATAAAATGACCAACTCGGTGACACCGATGTGTTAATCTCGGTGGTACCGAAGTGATCAAAAGGTGGCAACTTTTGAATCTCGGTAAGGCCGATATAGGAAACTCGGTTGCACCAATAAGGTGACCAACGGTCAGATTTCCAATCTCGGTGACGCCGATCCAACATTCTCGGTGGGACCGAAAATGTTAATTTGCGTAACAGAAAGTTGGCAACCTAAACTCGATGGCACTGATATGGAATCGGTTGCACCGAAGTGGCTAGGGTTTGGCATAGTCTGTCTAGGTTCTGGAATCGGTGGCACCAAAGTGGGAAAGTTGGTTGCACCGATTTTGAGTGTTAGGTATAGAACAGACTTTGGTGGGAGAGTTTGTGGATGTTTTTGGCGACTATCACTTGTGCACATTTGAGCCTATTGTTCACCAACAAAACCTTACCCCCTTTTAATAGTATTGGCTTTCCTATAGACTCATAGTGATTTCTCACAAATATGAAATGTAGAGTCCTCTTGCTTGAAGCTTGGCCAACCTATTTCCTTGCATCTTATGGTTTCTCCACAATCTCCATTTTCCAATCCTCTCATTGAACATTTCCTGAAATATACTTGGTGGAAACATTAGTTCAATGACTTATATGTTGTTATTAATTACCGAAACCACCAAGGGAGCAAATGTGCTTTCAATCTCCCCCTCTTTGGTAATTGATGGCAACATATAGATCAACGCTTTGACATATGATAAAATCAATGAAATATAATCGTCGCTTTTAGAGGTATGTGATAAGCAAGAGCTCCCCCTAAATTTGTGCATTATTTTGAATTTGTGTTTGAATGCAAATGCACAATCGATTAGGTATGTGGGACACTTCTTCCATGTCACATACAACTTGGTGGTGTGTGAGAATAATTAGAGAGAATAACATGGCACAACACACATAAGCAAGGGTGAATGATCATCTCATGAGCATTAAGATGATAGGAAATAGTAGCATCACCCATAACATAGTAGCATAACACACATGTATCTCACATCAAACCAAAAGAACCAAATGTTTTGAAAAATGATAAAAACCAAATTGCTCTTTCTTGCTCGAAGCCTAAAGATCTATATACACTTCTCCCCCTTTGGCATCAGTTACCAAAAAGTTCAAAGGCATATATCTAAACATTCTTGGGCAAATCTCCTCCGGTTGTTGATGAAGGAGTCGAGATGACAACGTCGGCGAAAATATCTGCAGATGTCATGGATGGAGCTGGAGTGGTCACTGATGGAGCTGAAGTTGATGGAGCTGTTGGAGCTGGCACCGTGGATGATCTGGCCTGAGTAGTGAACTGAGTGCCTGACCCTAGAGGTGAATCATCCTCATCATCCTCATCTGAAGTAGAAGAGACTCGAGGGATGTTCACAGAGTCAACTTCATGTTGAAGTTCTATGACTATCTTCGTCAGCCCGTCCACCTTATCAGTAAGGGTCTTGATTCTGGTCTCAAGGATCCTGACAAGACTGTTCTGGTTGTCCAGAATCCCCTTAATGTCCTTTTGCATGCCCTGAACTGAGGCAATCAATAGATCCATTTGCTCATTCCTGGATCGTGGGACTTCAGCACTAGTGGCTCTAGCTGCCTCTACCTCTGCCTGAGCTGCAGCTGAGGTGGGATGATCAGTATCCATCACCACAACATTGTCCTCGAGATCTGGCTGTAGGGGCAAATGTGGGTGATCTAGGACAAATATGTGCTTATCTAGTTTTAAGTTAATGAGCATCTGTATGTAGGGTGCATAACAACATGAGCGCTTCTGATCAGCAGCAACCCTCTTGATTGTCTCTACAATCAAGTCCATGACTCTGATCCCGGTGTGAGTGTCAAGGTGGATCAACATGTTGATGGAGTGGCCTCGAATCATCTTGTTATCTCCGGACTTGGGCATTAAGGTGTGCCTCAGAATTGTGTTGATAGTGCGGAGGCCAGCCTGGAGAAAATAGATTGATCCTAGCCTGTGAGACTTCACATTGGCAGCAGGGATCTCCTGGTACATGTTAGCCATAGCATTGTGACTAACCTTGGATTCTGAGTAGACATCTAGGTCACCATCCTGTGCTTCAGGTACTCCCAAGATATCAGCCCATTCTTCCATTGTTGATTCGTATCTTGCACCTTCAGTCATCCACATAATTCTACCATCTCCATAGAAGTGTGTAGTGGAGTAGAACTAAATGATCATCTCGTCATTCCATGCTGTGAATTCTCTGCCAATGAACTCATCCAGACCTATGCAATGGAAGTTGTCATGGACACTTGTAAAGTAGTCCTCATTCTCCTTGATGAACTTCCAATCAACGTACCACATATCACTGACAGTTGGACTCTTGTCAAAGAGCACAGTCTCATAGAAATCCTGTTGCTCCTTGGTATAGAATCTGTAGTCCACAACTGTCTTCTTCCTCTAGGCATAAGGATCTATAGCTCTCCATGCCCTCAATCCCGAGTCCTTCCTCTTCTTCATGTCCTCAGCTAGTGGGTAGCTGGCATTATGAACTGGGAGGTGTGGTCCAAGCTTCATCAGTGTTGTCAAGTCATCCACATCATCAACTCTGGAAGCAGTTCCTTTGTTCTTCTCAGAAGCTGGAATCTGCCTAGTTGTCCTCTTGGGCTTCTCAGCAGCCTTCTTGGATGTGATGGTCTTAGGCATAGCATCAGACATCAACTTCTTTGCCTTCTTCTTGGGAGGAGACTTTCTAGCTAGCTCAACCTCCCCTTCCTCAGCAGCAGCAACTTCTTCTGGATCCTCAAACATGTAGGTAGGCCTGCCAGTCACATGGATGATCCTCTTCCTGGCCTTTTTCTCACCTGCCTTCTTAGGCATAGCCCTCTTGGGGATCTCAACAGACATTGTTTCTCTGGCAGTCTCATGAGCCTTGAAGGTATAAGATGGTGCATATATTTTGCTGACAACGCTTCTAGAGGAAGTAGCTTTAGTTGCAGCTTTCTTGGCAGCCTTCTCTTACTTATTAGCAAGAATCTCCTCAGGCACAAAGTCTGAATCCTCTTCATATGAGTTCAACCTCTTCCTGGTTCTGGTGGCAGCCTTGGGCAACCCATGAGAGCTGGGGGTGCCTGGATCTGAGAATGAACTAGGCTCTGGGCTTGTGCCTGAACTCATGTCTGCTCTCTGCTCTGACCTGTTCTGACTGTCTTCTGAACCTGACGTGCTGACCCTATGAATAGAGTATAGATGAGCGGAAGGAGATGAGTCATCACAAAATGAGGCTGTTTTTGAAAATTGAGCAATGAGTTTTCAAGAGTTTTGCAATATGTCAAATACATATCTGTATAGCCGAAAAGAATTTTTTGATGAGATTGAGACTGACCAACTCGTTAACAGAAACTTGGCAGCCTTTTCGGTAGGACCGAAAAGAGCTACTCGGTTCCACCGAGTTAGTTCTCGCCCTCACAGAAACACATATCAGTGAGACCGATATGTCTGTTTCGGTTCCACCAAGATGTATCGGGTGGACAACAAAACCCTAGAAAAGTTCATCCAACTCGAGATTTTGCAGATTTGATTGGATGAATATATGAGCAAGGAGTGGCTTATAGAGAAAACTAAGTCCAATGCGCAGGAATCAGAATGGGAGAGCACTAGAGATCGAATCCATACCCTAGCTTGGCGTGGATCCTCTACGGCGGCGACGTTGGTGTAGATTACGTCGATGACGGTGATTCCCAGCGGCGGAGGAGCTCGAGAAGTCAAGGGCGATGACCAGGGGTCTTGGGGCGGCAGCTTAGGGTTCTGAGGCACGACGTTGAAGATAGAAATTTCAAGCGTTAGGGTCCACAGCATATATACCCCTCACTGTCGGTGATACCGATTTTATGTTTTCGGTGTCACCGAATTCCACAACTGTCAGTTAACAGGGAAACTCGGTGTAACCAAGAATATGGAATCAGTGTACCGAGATTGAAAACTAGATCAACCCTAGGCATTCGGTGAGACCGAGATTATGGAGTTGGTTCCACCGAAATGCACTTGGGAAGTTTTAATGGTCAGTCCTTGTCGATACGGAACTCCGAGTGCTCCACACACAGAGGGATCGAAAAGCACTTGTTCAAATTTTGTGATGCAGTATGAATGGAATTTGAGGTGAGAAAGCATAGATAGCTAAAGAGTGGTCCTAGGCGTTCTTGTCCATCCAATTGGCAAAAGATAAATCAAAAGCCAAATAGCAACAATTGGATGTCCTTGAATGAGAAAATAAATGTAGACCAACATGCTCACATAATAGATGTAAAAAAAAATCATGACAAACATGCACAAACACACTAGCATCTAACAAGCACTTGGGCGATGACAAAGTCATCTATATATGAGTATTTGACTTAGGAGCCAAGTAAGAGTACTTGATCATAGGTCATACTCATCGTTTAAGCACAAGTGGGGTTACCACTTTTTCATAAAGCATTTAATATTGTCACATACTAAGAGATGCTTCGACTCAAGAGTTAGAGTAAAGCTCCCCCTTAATGTGACATCCCCCCATAAGAGGGATAAACTAACCTTGGGTTTTCTCGATGAAGACTTCATGTTGGTGAGGTAGTTGTGGATGCTCAATGTTGATGAAGATCACCAAGAGTTGGGAGCATCCTCGTCGTTTCCTTACTCTTCTCACCTACATGGGTTAGTCCCAACACACTAGAGACAAATACAAGGAGATCTATGGACATTGAGTGCAAAACATGTGTAATGATGTCCATTGATTTTTTGATTACCTTGTCCCTTGCTTACCTTTGAGGGAATGTGTGACTCCTTGAACTATTGCATAGATTTGATGTTGATTGCAAATAGTCCTTGCCAATAATGAATATGAGTGAATTTCATTGGCGGAGTCACCCCTCAAGAACTCTCTAGTTCTTCCTCTTGGGAATCCACATCAAGTTGATGGGGATCCTTGGTGTTGAAGTAGCACTTCTAGAAGTTGAGCTTGTACTAGACTTGGGACCCACTTCACCAAAGCTTGAGGTTCATCTTCATAAGAGTTAAAGTCCTCTTGGAGCTTGTTCTTGCCCTTGAGCTTGGTGTCTTGTGGTGGAAGGTCATCTTGAGTGTTTGTCCCCTTAAGAAGAGTATTTTCATACTTCTCCTTTTGAGGAACAAACTTGGGATTGGGATATTGACCTTCTTCCCATTCAACTCCATTAGCGTTGAAGTAGCCAACACTGTGATTCTTCCGGTATCCTCCATGCTTGCATACAATCTCGTAAAATTGTTTGTACCCTTCAAGACTCTTGTAGATACTTTCTCTATAATTCTTTCAATAAAGCATTTTCTTGCTCAAGTGTAACTTGGCTAAGAGAATCATCATTAGTGGAATCAATGGAACTACTAGGAGCAACATCATTGGGTTTAGCATTTTTATTGTTGCTACTAGATGAAGAACCTTTCTTTCCTTTGTTACTAGTTTGCTTAGATTTGACTTGTGGCATGAATGTAGACAAGAGTAGTCGTTTGGCAATATAAGATGAAGTCTTCTTTCGGAGATCGCCATTGATAGTTTTGAGAAATTCATGTTCTTGCTCCAAATTGAGCTTCTCGAAGAGTAGCTTCTCATGAGTTCTTAAAAGCTCTATATGATCTTCAAGAGTAGATTCATGAGCTAACTTAAGAGTGTTGAGTTCTTTAGTTAGTTATTCTATTTTCATCTTATCATTGTCAATTGACTTATCTTGACTGGTATGATAAATATCAAGTTCATTATGATTAACATCACTAGTTTTATCACATAGCAAGTCATCATCGTAAAGCAAATCATCTTCATCACTATTGAAATCAAGATATTCAGGGCGTGATACCTTGGGGCCTTTAGCCAAGAAGCAACTTACACCTCCTTCATTTGCTGAATCAAATAGATCATAGGAGTTGGTTGTCACTAGTGCAATTCCGGCAACACCATCATCTTGACTATAGTCGGAGTTGGAGTGATAGCTTCTCTCGGAGTGGTTGTCGGAGTCGAAGCCAGAAACCCATTCACCAACATGAGCTTGATGCTTTCTTCTTGAGTAGATCTTGGTGTGCTTGTCCTTCTTCTCCGAGTCCTTACTTCTCTTTGAGGGTCTTTGTTCATAACGATCATCTCTACTCCTTCTCTCTCTACGAGGTGATTCATCTCTTGAGCTTCGTCTTCTTGGTGACTCTTCTCTTCGTTTGTAGGGAGCCGAGCACTCATTGGAGTAGTGTCCGGGCTTCCCACAACTTTAGCAATTGCGGTCACGACTTGATGAACGCTTCTCTTCATATCTTGAGTTTGAGTTTCTTTCTTTGTTTCTATTCTTGTAGAACTTGTTGAATTTCTTGACCATGAGGCTTATCTCTTCATTGATGACAAGGTTGTTGCTTGAAGTTGCGGGAGCATCACTTGTGGCTTTATAAGCATCGCTAGACTTGTGATGAAGCTCTTCTTTTTTATTTGAGTGTCATATCTTGAGCAACAATCCTTCCAATGACTTCTGTAGGCTTGAGATCTTTGTAGTTTGGCATCATTTGGATTAATGTGCACACGGTGTCATATATCTCACCCAAAGCTCTTAGTATCTTCTTAATGATGATTTTTTCGGTCATTTCTTCGCTTCCTAAGCCGACACTCTCATTTGTGATGAGAGCTAGCCTAGAGTACATCTCTGCGACTCCTTCACCATCCTTCATCTTGAACTTGTCAAGCTGACCTTGAAGAACATCTAACTTGGATTCTCTCACGGACTTGGTTCCTTCGTGCATATCAACCAAAGTATCCCAAATCTCTTTTGCATTCTCAAGACGACTGATTTTGTTGAATTCTTCAGGACATAAGCAGTTGAAGAGAATGTCGCATGCTTGAGCATTGAGTTGCAACATCTTCAATTCATCCGCGGTCGCTTCACGATTCGGTTCCTGTCCATCCGCAAAGAAATCACCTTGCAAGCCCACACGAACAACAGCCCAAACGGCGGGGTTATGACCAAGAATATGCATTTTCATTTTATGCTTCCAACTAGCAAAATTAGTGCCATCAAAGTATGGACCTCTACGGTGATAACTTCCCTCACTAGACACCATACTTCTCCTAGGTTGTGAGACCTAAGAAAAGGAGACCAATGCTCTGATACCACTTGTAGGACCGAAAGTAGGTCTAGAGGGGGGGGTGATTAGACTACTTGACCAATTAAAAGTTTTGCCTATGCCAAGTCTTAGGGTTGACAGTTTTTAGCATTTCATGGCAAGTCAAGTACACCCTACACATGCAAGTCTAAGAGTATATAGTAGCGGAAAGTAACAACAAGCATGTATAGAAGGGATAGGGTAGGAAGATCAAACACAATTCTAGACACGATGTTTTTTCCCGTTGTTCCGATAGGTGGCGCTATCGTACATCCACGTTTATGGAGTCTTCAACCCACGGAGGGTAACGGTCGTGAGAGTCCACAGAGGGATCCACCCAAAAGGGTCCACGAAGTAGCAACCTTGACTATTCCATACGGCTTCCGTCCACGAAGGACTAGCCTCACTATGGGTAGATCTTCACAAAGTAGGCGATCTCCTTGCCCTTAAAAACATATTGGTTCACTCCACAACATGAAGTAGGAGGATCCCAAGCGACACCTAACCAATCGATGAGGCACCACCCTCCAAAAGGTAATAGGCTCGGTAATGACGATGAACTCCTTGCTCTTGTGCTTCAAGATGATAGACTCCTCAACACACAATCTCTCTCTCACAGGTTTGGCTTGGTAGAAGAAATGGGATTGGTGGAAAGCAACTTGGGGAGGCTAGAAATCAAGATCCATATGATTTGAGTGGAAGATCTTGACCTCAACACAAGGGTAGGTGGTTCTCTCTTAGAAAATCTGATAGGATAGGTATGAAATAGTTCTGAGTGCTTCTCTCTCGAGTAGGTGGTCGTGAAGGGGTATATATAGGCATCCCCAAAAATCCAACCGTTACACACAAAATGACCAACTCGGTGACACCGATGTGTTTATCTCGGTGGTACCGAAGTGATCAAAAGGTGGCAACTTTTGAATCTCGGTAGGGCCGATATAGGAAGCTCGGTTGCACCGATAAGGTGACCAACGGTCAGATTTCCAATCTCGATGACGCCGATCCAACATTCTTGGTGGGACCGAAAATGTGAATTTGCGTAACAGAAAGTTGGCAACCTAAACTCGGTGGTACTGGTATGGAATCGGTTGCACCGAAGTGGCTAGGGTTTGGCATAGTCTGTCTAGGTTCTGGAATCGGTGGCACTGAAGTGGGAAAGTTGGTTGCACCGATTTTGAGTGTTAGGTATAGAACAGACTTTGGTGGGAGAGTTTGTGGACGTTTTTCACGACTATCACTTGTGCACGTTTGAGCATATTGTTCACCAACAAAACCTTACCCCCTTTTAATAGTATTGGCTTTCCTATAGACTCAAAGTGATTTCTCACAAATATGAAATGTAGAGTCCTGTTGCTTGAAGCTTGGCCAACCTATTTCCTTGCATCTTGGGGTTTCTCCACAATCTCTTTTTGCCAATCCTCTCATTGAACATTTTCTGAAATATACTTGGTGGAAACATTAGTTCAATGACTTATATGTTGTTATTAATTACCAAAACCACCAAGGGAGCAAATGTGTTTTCACCCCTAAATGTGTGTAATCCCTTTAAAGGACAATTGCTTTGGAATGCATGGACACGCATATAGTATAAGGGATATAATAAGTCATGTGTATCTTGGTCATATGCATCAAATGTAAATGAATGAGGTGTATCCTTTATCAATATTTCACTCTTGCAAACAAGATGTGTAAGAAGCAAGAGATCATCTTTATCATAGATATGATGCATATACTTACCTTGAGTTCTTGAGCATTCTAGTAGTAGAGATACACTTGAGAAAACAATGTTAGGAAACACAAGAGTACTCTACCAATCAAAAGCAATAGAACTCAAAAGTACCAAGATATGGAGAATATATAGAAGGTAGTATTCCTTAAGATTGATATGTCTCCAACATCATTTAGAAGTTTCTCCCCTAGATATGAAATAGTAGGACATCCTCTCCCCCTGAATCTTAGTGTGTATATATTGGGACTTGATAGGGTGAGAAAACTTCAATATGAAAAATCAAATGCAATAAACACATAATAAACACACCCTTCTCCAAAACAGTTCCCCCTAGTTTGGTATTCTCCCCTTGTTTATATAGGTTATAAACTTTTGATATTCACCTCTCCCCCTAAACTATATCCCCCCCTTTGCATAAGCATGTATCTCCCTCTTTAGCTTTGAGGCTTTGGTATTTCTCCACCTTTGGCAGTAATTGCCAAAAAGGTCAGATATAGGGACAAATACAGGGATCATTGATTACGAAGGGATCCTTGAGAACAAGGGTCATAGAATGTAGGATTCATAGAATATGAAAATCATTAGAAAAGTGAGGGAATCATTGAAAGTAATTTCTCTCCCTTTGGCTAAACTGAAAATTTGTAGAACTTCTCCTCCTTTGAGTTAGGGATCCTTGAATGTATTTCTCCCCCTTTCCAAGTTTTTTTAATAATAAGGGATCATCGAAGAACTGAAAATATCACAGAAGGAACACAAAGATTTACAGATACAAACACAGACTGAAATATGATATAAAGTCAGTGGCTCCAAGGCAAAATTGTCGGTGGTACCAATGTGGTGTTGTGCAGCTTATCTGCAGAATCGGTAGAACTGATTCCTTTGTATCGGAGGCTCCGAGGCATAAAACAGAAACTTGGCAAATTTGTGAAAAATTGTAATAAAGTGTCAAAAACGATTTGTAAAGGAAAATCAAAAAGAATTTACAAAGAGATATCAACTAGAGAAGATTTCAATGGTTCCAAGAAATTATGCAATAGAGAATAAACCAAACAAGATTTCTTAACTAGATGATGGGCGGTCACTAGGTCACCTATATTAGAGTATATTGACTTAGGAGCCAAGCAAGAATAATTGATCATAGGTCATACTCACTGTTAAGCTCAAAATGGGGTTACCATTTTTCGATTAAGCATTTTTAATGTCTTCATATCACTTGAGTTGCTTTATCTCATGACTTGGAGTAAAGCTATATCAATGATATGAGTACATAACTTTGAGTGATGTTGATGACGTAGCTTGTAGGTGAACTTGATGAGGATGCTCGAAGTTGATGAAGATCATCTTGAGTTGGGAGCATTCCTTGTTGTTTTCATTCACTTTTCAACTACATGGGTTAGTCACGCAAGGAAGAACATGATATATTCAATTGACAGGACACCAATTGTGAGTTGATATCAATCGAGAGATATATGTCAAGGATATATTTTAGTTTCTTCTTCCTTTCATCATCAAAGCGAGGTTGTGGATACTTGGTCATGACAAGATTGCTTAAGATATGAGTTCTTGGCAATCTTGTCAAGTGTTGTTCTTCCAAGTACCTACAAAAGGGTTAGATGCAAGACAAGGGAGCATAGAATTCCAAGATATATTATATTCAAGATAATAGCATGGAAATAGACAATGAAGCTCATCCCCCTTGCATGCATTTGAGTGAGTTTAGCTCAAGTTTGAAGCATCAATGATGTTCAACTCACTCCACAATTGAAAAAACACTTTTTCATCAAGTGGCTTGGTAAAGATGTCAGCCAATTTCTTGTTAGTACGAACATGCTTAAGATTAATATCTCCTGTGGCAACATGATAACGGATGAAATGATGTCGAACTTGAATATGCTTGGTTCGAAAGTGTTGCACATGATTATGACCAATCTTAATAGCACTTTCATTGTCACAAAGTAATGGCACATTTTTAACATAGATTCCATAATCTTTAAGCGTTTGCGTCATCGATAATAATTGCACACACATGATCCAGCGGCAATGTATTCCGCTTCGGCAGTAGATAAAGATACCGAGTTTTGTTTCTTGGAGGACCAAGACACAAGCGATCTACCAAGAAATTGACATGTGCCCGAGGTGGATTTTCTATCAACCTTGTCACTAGCATAGTCCAAGTCGGAGTAGCCAACAAGATTAAAAGAAGATCCCTTGGGATACCAAATGCCAAAGTTTGGTGTATATATCATGTATCTCACAATGTGTTTCACAGCATTAAGATAACATTCTTTAGGTGTGGCTTGATATCTAGCACACATGCACACACTAAGCATAATATTGGGAAGAGAGGCACATAGATAAAGCAATGAACCAATCATCAATCGATAAACCTTTTGATCAACGGGTTTGCCCTCCTTGGTAAGATCATCGTGTCCACTGGTGGGCATGAGAGTTTTCATACCTTTGCACCCCTGCATGTTGAACTTCTTGAACAAGTCCTTGGTGTACTTTGTTTGAGAGATGAATGTACCTTCTCTCTTTTGCTTGATTTGTAGACCAAGAAAGAATTTGAGCTCACACATCATGGACATCTCATACTTCTCTGACATCAGTCTTCCAAATTTCTCACTAAATTGTGGGTTAGTAGATCCAAAGATAATATCATCCACATAAATTTGACACACAAATAGTTCACCATTAACTCTCTTTGTGAATAAGTTTATGTCAATTTTACCAATTTCAAATCCTTTTCAATAAGAAACATCGTTAGGCATTTATACCAAGCGCGATGAGCTTGCTTACGTCCATATAAAGCTTTGCGAAGTTTGTAAACATGGTCAGGTTTCTTAGGATTTACAAAACCAGGTGCTTTCTTAACATAGACCTCTTCTTCAATCTCACAATTTAAAATGCACTTTAATATCCATTTGGTAAAGCGTGATATCATGGTGATTAGCATAAGCAAGAAGTATTTGAATAGCTTCCAGTCTAGCAACGGGGGCGTAGGTCTCACCGTAGTCCATACCTTCGACTTGCGTATATTCTTGGGCTACGAGGCGAGCCTGGTTGCGTACGACTTGACCGTATTCATCTTTCTTGTTCCGAAATACCCATTTCATGGCGATAATGTTTTGCTCATCCTTGTGCTTTTCCACGAGTGTCCACACTTTGTTCCTTTTGAAGTTGTGAAGCTCCTCATGCATAGCGTTCACCCAATCCGCGTCTCCAAGAACTTGTTCAACCTTCAAGGGCTCAATGCTAGAGATGAAAGAATAATGCTCACAAAAGTTAGCCAAGCGAGTTTTAGAGCGAGTGATCCTCCCTGTTTGTATGTCACCAAAGATTTGGTTTAGGGGAAGATTCTTGGTCACTTGTGCTCGAACTCGGTGTAGCTTTGTCTTGTTAGTTGGAGGAGCTTCTTCTTCTTCATCATCTCCTTCATCTCCATTATTGTCGAAGTGGTTGTCTCCTTGAGGTGGTGGCGAAGGAGGTTGTGGTGGATCTTCATGATGTACTTCCTCCTCCTCCTCTTCATCTTGTCATGTACCACTTGTGGATCTTCCATGTCATTTTGTCAGTAGCCTTGATCCCAAGTAGGAGCTTCCACTTGGGTTGATGAAGAACATTCCTTCACCTCCATGGGATGAATCTTGCTGATGGGAAAATCCTGGATAGCTTTTGAAGGATATTTGTCACCTACATCATTTGGAAATTGCTTGACTTGCAAACAGTTAGAC
Source organism: Hordeum marinum (assembly GCA_022496015.1). Taxonomy (NCBI): domain Eukaryota; kingdom Viridiplantae; phylum Streptophyta; class Magnoliopsida; order Poales; family Poaceae; genus Hordeum; species Hordeum marinum. The sequence continues at coordinate 336,671,654 of CM039675.1, forward strand.
AATTCAAACTTCACATCTACCGTCTCTTCAACTTTTCGAGTGAAGTTGTTGTAGACACGGTAGGTGTGAGAGTTTGATCCATAACCAAGTAGGAAACCTTCATGAGATTTGGGAGCAAATTTAGCATGGCGATGCTTATCAAGAATGTAACACTTAGAGATGAATACCAGAAAGTATCCAACTTGGGGTTTGTTACCGGTGAGAAGCTCGTATGTCGTTTTATCGAGAAGCTTGTGCAAGTAGAGTCGGTTTGTGGCATGACATGCTGTTTCCATGGTTTTTGCCGAAAAGTGTCTTGGCGTCTTTTATTCTTCAAGCATCATTCTAGCCATCTCAATGAGGGTCCGGTTCTTTCTCTCAACAACTCCATTTTGTTGAGGTGTGTACGTAGCCGAGAACGCATGTGGAATACCCTCTTCGTCAAGAAAGGTATCCACATGGGTGTTCTTGAACTCTGATCCGTTATCGCTTCGAACCTTCTTGATCTTCACTTCAAATTGATTTTGCGCTTCGCGTGTGAAGTTCTTGAAGATCGTTTGTACCTACGACTTATCATCAAGAAAGAATACCCACGTAAATCTAGAAAAATCATCAACTACAACTAGACCATAAGAGTTTCCACTGAGGCTCTTGTAAGCATTGGGACCAAAAAGATCCATATGAAGTAACCCGAGTGGTCTCCTAGTGGTCATGATGTTCTTGACTGGATGACTTCCACCAACTTGCTTTCCTACTTGACAAGCACTACAAAGCCTATCTTTGTCGAAGATAACATCTTTAACACCAAGAATGTGATCGCCCTTGATAAGCTTATCTAGATTGCACATGCCTACATGTCCTAGTCTTCTATTCCATAGCTAACCTTTAGATGACTTTGCAATGAGGCAAGTACGAGGTTGGGCCTTTTTAGTGAAATTGACAATGTATAGATCACCTCTACGAATACCGGCAAAAGACAATTTTATTATAATCAAATCGAAACACTTGGCAATCTACTTTAGTAAATAGCACATTGAAACCGAAGTGTGCTAGTCTAGATACGGAAAGAAGATTGTAGCCAAGTGATTCAATAAGCATCACATTTTGAATAAAGATATCATCAGATATGTCCGCCTTACCAAGGACAAGTACCTTACCCGTAGAGTTGTCTACAAAGGTCACGTACCTCCGAGGACCTTGATTAGGCGTGATCTCTTTGAACATGTCTTTGTCACCAGTCATGTGATCCATGCATCCACTGTCGAGAATCCACTCTTTTCCACCGAAGATGTAATCCTTGAAGTTTTCCATTAGACTTAGATTCTTCATGATATTTTCATGCTCAATGTCGAACAAAGCATCTTCATCATAGTAGCCATGTTCTTCATTGTCATCATTTGGTGGAATCTCCTCGTCATAGAAACCAAGAGACTCGTTAGAATCATAACCATGACAATGTTCAAGTTTATGAATGTGAATGGCTTCAATAATAACGTTGTTGATAGTTGTGACATCTCCTTTAGCACACATGAGATCACGGAGCTCAAATAGGCATTTACCAAAGTTTGGATCGTTAGGCTTCATTTTATGAAAAGCAGCACTTTTATGAAGAATTTCATCAAGATTACTTAATGAAAGATTTTGATATCATTTGTCCAAATCAGTCCACAAAGTATAAGCACATGCAAAGTTCTTTCAATTGAGAAAGCATGAATCTTGGTAAGCGTCTAACAATAAGATTGACAGTTCTAAGGTTACCAAGCATGCCAATTTCCTCTTCATGTGTGGGATACAATTCATCAATGGGGAGCACATAGGGATTTTCAATATGTTTTATCAAATGGAATTTGTCAAATAGATCAATCATGGCATTCTTCCATCGACTATAGGAGTCTCCATCAAGAATGGGCACTCTACAATACAAACTCTCCACACTAGACACATCCATCTTCCACAGTGATGAATCCGAAGCAATGGAGACCAAAGCTCTGATACCAATTACGGGATCACTAGAAGAGTATGTCTAGAGGGGGTGAATAGACTACTGGCAGGAATTTCAAACTACCTCAAGCACAAGATCTGAAACCGAAGCAATGGAGACCAAAGTATTGAATGTCGCAGAGCATATGAGATGTTCCAAGAGCTGAAATTGGGATTTCAGACTCGTGCCTGCGTTGAGAGGTATGAGACCTCCAACAAGATTCTTTGCCTGCAAGATGAAGGAGAATAGCTCAACCAGTGAGCATGTGCTCAGATTGTATGGGTGCTACAATTGCTTGAATCGAGTGGGAGTTGATCTTGCAGATAAGATAATGATTGATATAGTTCTCCAATTCACTGTCACCAAGCTACTAGAGATTCGCGATGAACTATAAACATGCGAGGGATGGAAAAGATGATCCTTGAGATATTCGCGATGTTTGACACCATGAAGGTAGAAATCAAGAAGGAGCATCTAGTGTTGATGGTTAGTAAAACCACTAGTTTTGAGAAGGGAAAGGGCTAGAAGGGAAACTTCATGAATGTCAAGCCAGTTGTAGCTCCAGCGAAGAAACCCAAGGTTGAACGCAAACCCAAGACTAAGTGCTTCTATTATAAGGGGAATGGTCACTCGTAGTGGAACTGCCCCAGATACTTGGTAGATAAGAAGGCTAGCAACGTTAACAGAAGTATATTTGATGTACGTGTCATTGATGTGTACCTTGCTAGTACTCCTAGTAGCACCTGTGTATTAGATACCGGTTCAGTTGCTAATGTTAGTAACTCAAAATAAAAGCTACAAAATAAACGAAGACTAGCTAAAGGGCGAGGTGACGATGTGTGTTGGAAGTTTTTCCATGGTTGATGTGATCACCATCGCACGCTCACTCTACCTTAGGGATTAGTGTTGAACCTGAATAAATGTTATTTGGTGTTTGCATAGAGCATGAACATGGTTAGATCGTGTTTATCGCAATATAGTTATTCATTTAAGTCAGAGAATAATGGTTATCTTGTTTACCTTAATAATACCTTGAATGATCATGCACCCAATGTGAATGGTTTATTGAATCTCAATCGTAGTGATACACATGTTCATAATATTGATGCCAAAAAGATGCAAAGTTAATAATGATAGTACCACATACTTGTGGCACTGCCGCTAAGGTCATATTGATATAAAGCGCATGAAGAAGCTCCATGTTGATGGATCTTTGGACTCACTTGATTTTGAATCAGTTGAGACATACATACCATGCCTCATGGGCAAGATGACTTAGATCCCATTTTTGATATGATGGAGCGGGCAAGTGACTTATTGGAAATGATACATATATGTGTATGTATGTGGTCCAATGAGTGTTGAAGCATGCGGTGGATATTATTATTTTCGTACCTTCACTGGTAATTTGAGTAGGTATGGGTATATTTGCTTAATGAAACATAAGTCTGATATGTTTGAAAAGTTAAAGAAAATTTAGAGTGAAGTTTAAGATCATCGTGATGAGAAGATAAAATGTCTACGATATGATCATGGAGGTGAATATCTGAGTTACTAGTTTAGTATGCAGCTTAATACAATGTGAAAATTGTTTCACATCTCACGCCACCTGGAACACCATAGTGTAATGGTGTGTCCGAATGTCATGGTCGTGTTGTATTTGATATGGTGCGTACTACGATGTCTCTTATCATTTTGCCACTATCGTTTTGGGGTTATCCATTAGAGACAACCACATTCACTTTAAATAGGGCACCATCTAAATCCGTTGAAATTTCATCGTATGAATTGTGGTTTGGCAGAAACCTAAGCTGTCATTTCTTAGAGTTTGGGAATGCGACACTTATGTCTGATAAGCTCAAACCCAAAGCGGAAAAGTGCATCTTCATAGGAAACAGTTGGGTATACCTTCTATCTCAGATCCGAGGGCAATGGGTTTGTTGCTAAAAAATGGGTCCTTTCTCAAGAAAGAGTTTCTCTCGAAAGAATTGAGTGGGAGGAAGGTAGAACTTGATGAGGTTATTAAACCGCCACTTCAGTTGGATGGTAGCACGACGCAGAAAGATGTTCCTGTGGCGCCTACACCAAATTGAAGAGGACGCTAATGATAATGATCATGAAACTTCTTATCAAGTTACTACCAAACCTCATAGGTCAACGAGGACACGTACTGACCCGAGTGGTACGACAATCCTGTCTTGGAGGTCATGTTGTTAGACAACAATGAACCTATGAGTTATGAAGAAGCGATGGTGGGCCTGGATTCCAACAAATGCCGAGGAGCGATGACATCCAAGATAGGATCCATGTATGGAAACCAAGTATGTAGTTTGGTAGACTTGCCCAATGAACGACATGCCGTTTAGTACAAATGGATCTTTAAGAAGAAGACATACGCTGATGGTAAATTTCACCATATATAAAGCTCGACTTGTCATAAATTAGTATCCGACAAGTTCAAGGAGTTGAATATGTCGAGACTCATTCACCCGTAGCAATGCTGAAGTTTATTGGAATTTTTTAGCAGTTGTTGCATTTTTCGATTATGAAATCTGGCAGATAGATGTCAAAACATCGTTTCCTTAACGGTTTCGTTGAGGAAATGTTGTATGTGATACAACCAGAAGGTTTTGTTAGTCCTATGGATGCCAAAAGGTATGCAAGCTCCAGCGATCCTTCTATTGACTGGAGCAAGCATCTCGGAGTTGGAATATACGCTTTGATAAGGTCATCAAAGCTTTTGGGTTTATACAAAGTTTTTATGAAACTTGTATTTACAAGAAAGTGAGTGGCAGCACTATAGATTTTTGGTAAGTATATGTGGATGACATATTGTTGATCAGAAATGATATAGAATTTCTGGAAAGCATAAAGGGTTGTTTGAAAGGAGTTTTTAAAGGAAGACCTGGATAAAGCTACTTGAATATTGGGATCAAGATCTATAGAGATAGATCAAGATGCCTGATAAGATTTTCAATGAGTACATACCTTGAAAAGATTTTGAAAGAGTTCAAAATGGATCAGTCCAAGGAGTTCTAGCCTGATTTATAAGGTGTGAAGTTGAGTAAGACTCAAAGCTTGACCACGGTAGAAGAAAGAGAAAGGATGAAGGTCGTTCCTGATGCCTTAGCCATAGGCCCTATATAGTATGCCATGCTGTGTACCGCACCTGGTGTGTACCTTGCCATGACACTGTTAAGGGGTACAAGTGTGATCCAGGAATGGATCACTGGACAACGTTTAAAATTATCCTTAGTAACTAGAGGACTAAGGAAATGTTTCTCGATTATGGAGGTGATACAGAGTTTGTCGTAAAGGGTTACGCAGATGCAAGCTCTGACACCAATTCGGATGACTCTGAGTAGCAATCCATATATGTATAGTCGAGTAGTCACTTGAAATAGGTCCAAGTGGGGCGTAGTAGCAGCATCTATAGTAATGACATATAGATTTGCAAAGCACACACAGAACTGAATGTTGCAGATCGTTGACTAAAACCTCTCTCACAAGCGAAACATGATAAAACTCCAGAATTCATTGCGTGTTTATCACATGGTGGTGTGAACTAGATTATTGACTCTAGTGCAAATGGGAGACTGTTGGAAATATGCCCTAGAGGCAATAATAAAATGGTTATTATTATATTTTCTTATTCATGATAAATGTTTATTATCCATGCTAGAATTGTATTCATTAGAAACTCAAATACATGTGTGGATAAATAGACGACACAGTGTCCCTAGTGAGGTTCTAAGAGACTAGCTCGTTGATCAAATATTGATATGGTTTCCTAGTCATAGAAATGAGTTGTCATTTGATAAAGGGATCACATCATTAGGAGAATGATATTATGGACAAGATGCAAAACTTTGACCATGGCATATGACTGTGTGAGTTTATTGCTATTGTTTTCTGCATGTCAAGTATCTATTCCTATGACCATGAGATCATGCAACTCACTGACATCGGAGGAGTACCTTGTGTGTATCGAACGTCGCAATGTAACTAGGTGACTATAAAGATGCTCTACAGGTATCTCTGAGCGTGTCTCTTGAGTTGGCATGGATCAAGACTGGGATTTTTACTCCGTGTGACGGAGAGGTATCTCAGGGCCCGCTCAGTAATACAACATCATAATGAGCTTTCAAGCAAAGTGACTAAAGTGTTAGCCACGAGATCTTGTATTATGGAATGAGTAAAGAGACTTGCTGGTAACGAGATTGAACTAGGTATGGAGATACCGACGATCGAGTCTCGGGCAAGTAACATACCGATGAACAAAGGGAGCTGCATACGGGATTAACTGAATCCTGGACATAGAGGTTCAACCGATAAACATCTTTGTAGAATATGTAGGAACCAATATGGGCATATAGGTCCCGCTATTGGCTATTGACCGTATAGGTGTCTCGGTCATGTCTGCATAGTTCTCAAACCTGCAGGGTCTACACACTTAACGTTTGGTGATGATATAAGTATAGTTGAGTTATTATGTTGGTGACGGAAGGTTGTTTGGAGTTCCGGAGGAGATCATGGACAAGCCAGGGAGCTCCAGAATAGTCCGGAGGTAAAGACTGATATATGGGAAAATAGTGTTTGGTCTCCGAAAGGGTTACAATATTCATCAGTAGAGGTTTTAGATGTTTCCCGACATGTTCGGGTACGAGAACACTTTATTTGGGCCAAGGGGTAAAGCCCATGAGCCTTTATGAAGGTGAAAAAGGAGTTTTGCGAAGGCTATGGGCCCGAGGCCCGGGACCCTAGCGCTTACGGCTAGACGCCAAGGACCCTGGTGTCTAGTCCTCTAGTCCGAGGATGACTCTTGTCTTGCATGCCAAACCAACTTTGAGGAGGCTCTTTCTGCAAGAAAAGACCCTAGGGCTC